>OY757933.1:74662162-74752162 GCA_963585895.1 Sepioteuthis lessoniana
ATTGAGTTGTAAATGTTGTATACTGGACAGTTGCCTGAGCACCAAACTTCATTATTGGCTTCTCAGCCAGAAAGGACTTAAATAAATCTGAATACATCAAACAGCAATGAAAGATTAATGCTCCTGCTGAGCTAGATTAAATTAATTTTCATTTATAGAAGAGTTTCATATCAAGGGACATAATCCTGATACCTTGTCATTAATCCTTTTGTTTTTCTCTTTCACTCTCTCTTTCACCTCCTACCCTCTCACTTCTGCACTGGACATTGCTAAATGGATTAACATATATATTTTTTTTTGTTTCCTTCCTTATATCTCAACAATGTCACCTTTTAAATGAAGCTATCATGATTTTTTTTTAAATGCCAGAAGATTATTTTCTAAACCCTGGATTAGAGCATTGGCCTTTTAACATATGTCGTCCAAAATTTGTATAGATTTCCTGTAATCTCATTGTCTTATGATTTTCATTTTATTTTTAATTGTATTTCATAAAATATTAAGACTTGGACTTTTTTTTTTTTTTTTTTTTTTTTTACAAGATTTTTTTCTTATAAAATACTGATTCTTAGTTATTTCATCAAGGCATGCCAACAGCATGAATTCTTTTGACTCTCTCTTGCCATCCGTCTCTATCGGCCATTGCTCTTGGTAAGTCCTCTAGATGTTGTCTAATGTCGGCACAGAGTTGGTGAATGTGAGTTTTTGTTGGTAGTCTAACACTAGTATATCTATGTGTGGGAGTCCATAAAACAGCACATAGCATTCTTGTATAGTTGCCATCTTGCTTTTTCTCCAATTATTCATTAGAGTACAAGTGGTGCAACTATACAGTAGTATGAACTCGGCTACAACTTGGAAGAAATCCTGTTTTATTTTACCAAATAAAAATTTCCATATGATCGATAACCTGTCAATAGCAATCCAAGCATTACCTATGTGTATGTTGACATCACTTTCAGTTCTATTGTCTAGTGTTTTTATTTTTAATTACATTCAATAAAATATTAAGATGTTTTTATTAATCTATTGTTTTTGTGGGTCTTCTCTTTTTCTTTTTTCTGGTAATTTACTGCTAATATTATATTCTCAGTTATCTAATCAGACTTGTTGTTGTTGTTTTTTTTTTTTTTTTTTTTTTTAAATTCTTTCATCACAAACCTTTTTGGAAGCAAAATTTCCTGAAAAGAAATGAAGATTGAAGATATCTATATTAATAATTAAGAAGAGTCTGTCACTTCTTGGCAAAAAAAGTTTGAAATAGAATGACCAATTTTGGTATGAATATTTCTCTTAGATCAAAGGGAAAGCTTTAATATTTAAAATTAATTTTTTTTCTTTTTTTTTTCTGAAGAAGGAAAGGAAGATCTGTATCTATATGGTAGGTGTTGACTTAGAATTTGTCAATTGCATCCTCTACAGATAAGGCCCCTCCCCCCAAAAAAACCCCAGTACCCTGTCTATGATGCTAAATTGCATCTGGTGGTGATGGGTTTGGTTTCTTTGTTTAATGGCATATCAACTTTCATGGGTTATTTAACACCAAAACTTTCCCTTATAATAGGACTGTTAGTGGTACTATTTAACCTATAGCTCAGGCGATCAGGGAGTTCATGCCTTTCCCTAGCATATTAGTCCAAAAGACTGGAGTTTGAGCTCACTCACTACAATTGTTGTAGGAAATGGACACGGCGACATCAATTCAAATCCTGGATGAGCCTGATGGCATTTAACATAGCACGAACACCCTTGGGAAAGGTATGAATAAAATTATTCTCTTTCCAGCTATGGGTAAATGGTAAGGCAGAATGAGTTTTTTTAGCATTGATTAGCCAACCTATCTAGGAGAAAGAACTCTCAATTCAACCCTGTTAAACTCCTCTTAAAAATTGACCTTGTGTCATCCTGTCCGTGTGGAGGGGTTGGTAAATACATACAACAATTTTGCAGTCTAGCACGTTAGCCACCATGCCATGGAAACTCACTCCACTTCTGGAGCTCTGGGGTAGTGTGGAGTACCCCTTTCATTACAATTACTCCCAGATTCACTTTGACCTGTAGTGGTAGTACCCATTATGGTCCAAACAGATTGGTTTAAAAATTATTAGTTTTTGGTAGGAATACATGTAACTAACTTTGTGCAAATTATTTGTATTAGATCAGAATACTTGATATCATATGACTGTGTGTGTTGGGGTGGACTCTTATAATTTCAGAAAAAAAATATTGGCATACAATAAATGTGATTTCCTAACCTTTATGCATAAAATAACCCTAGACAAGGTTCACATGCTGTTAAAATTAATTGACTCAAGTAAACACTTTAGTAAACATACAAAGAAATGTGTCATATCCATAAAATCAACCAGATAGTTCCAAAAGTCTAATTCAGTTTTATAAATAAAAACCTGATAAAAAAAAAAGCAAGAGTCCATTTTTCCTTACCAGATATCTTAACAAAATATCTGGTATGTCAATAGTTTTTAGAGAAGTGAGTGGGTAAGTAAGCACTTGTTCAAAGCCATGCTTTAAATCAACATTATCTACCCAGACAGTAGCAGTAAGAAGCTCTTATAATGATTGTCAACCTTGACAGAGGTCAGATTGTTTCTTACTTTGAGGCACATTGGAATAGTTGTATATTTAGAGCCTAGGACAATATTAATGATAAAATAAATGGTATTGCCACAATTCCCCCCCTAAATCGGCACAAGACTGTCATCTCTCCTAATGGCTGAATTTACATCATTCTTTGTTTCTATGGCGACTGAAGCATAAGATCAATATTTAAATAAATTTGTTTATTTATTCATATTTCTGCTTTCCTTGCTAATGATAGCTTCGTTGCCAGGATCCTCCCCACTGCATGTCTCTTTGTCCCTTGCAAACAGTGGGTAGGGGGTACATTTTCATGGAGGTGTTCAGATAATTTCTGTTTTTCTTATTGTTTCATATTTAAGTTTAAAATATTACAAATATTTATCTATTTTCTTTTTCATAAACAGATTTTAACAAGATAAAAAAATCTTTTTGTCTATTTTATCTTTTCAATTAATTAATCCTCATAATGTGTACCTGTTAGGGTATCATCTGTGGGTTAAATAGATTTGTTTAAAAGTTATTTGTATTGAATTGGAATACTTTAAACCATATAAGGAGGTGCCCGTGGTGTAATGGTTATTGTCGTAGGAAATGGACGCGCCGACACGAGTTCAAATCCTGGACGAGACTGATTGCATTTCACATAGCACTAATACCCTTGGGAAATGTATAAATCCAATTATTGCTTCCTCCAAGTATGGTTAAATAGTAGGGCAGACTGGGTTCTTCAGCCTTGGTGAGGTAACTAGTCTAGGAGAAGGAAAACTCTGAATTTAAACCTGTTAAACTCTGCTTAAAAATTGACCTTGTGTCATATCCTGCCCGAGCAGAGGGGTTGGGTAAATATGTATAACCAAGTGAAAAAAAATTGTTATTAAATAGGAATAGTTACTTAAAACCATATAATTCTATATAAATTATTAGATAAGAATGCTTGATACCATATAATTTTTATTATCAAATAGGAATAGTTACTCAAAGCCATATTGTGTATAAATTATCTATACCAAGTCTCTGTATTGAATAACCCATTCAGAGCTGATATGCCATTTAGCAAACCAAACGCGTGTATGTGTGGAGAGATAATATGAATGAAAGAAGAGACTTGCACTATTAGCTGGGGCTGTAGAATATGCCAACTACATCTCAGCAGAAGGGGATAAGGGCCCCCTCCTACAATGAGGCTGCTTTACACACACACACATACACACACACGTATGTGTGTACAGTATCACAAATCACTCATAAATGACTACACCCTTAGCAATTTTTATCAATTTTCTTTTAAACTAAAAATACCAGATTTTATTACTTCTTGTGGAACAGTAAACAGTCAAAACAGATCCTTTATTACTGAGCTCTACAGCATTGATATTATAAAATTAAGTCATATATATAATCTTATTTTTTGGTTACAATTTTAATCCCTTTAAGAAGCATATTGCTCTTTCTCTCTCAACTTAAGTGCAGAGTTATTCTGCCTTTTTTTTTTTTTTTTTTTTTTTTATATAAAGATTTCTATTAAAAAAGTTTGTCTATTCTTTGTAGGTGACTAGTTAGGTACCTTTTTATTTTTACTATTTCATTAACTTTATTGATAATATTTCATACTTGCAATTGACCTAAATTCTATAAATAACAAATAAGTTGTTTGAATGTTCCTTTAAAATCAGCAGGAAGGTAATTTTCTGCAATTAGTCAAGACTCTTCATCCTGGGTTAATTGTATGAAAAATTAGCATTTGTGCTGGGGTATGTGTTGGGGGGGGGGAGTGCTTTTTTTAATCTCTTGTGATTGTTACTTTAAGATGTTTGTTTATTGCCTAGTTACTGTTTACTGTTGTTGGTTACTTTTGATATTTATAAACAAAATTGCAATAAAGAGAATAAAATGATGGGCTGATTTTTTTTATTTTTTTTAGTCACATGATTTGGTTTTTTTGTTTTTGTTTAATGGCATATCAACCTTTGTAGGTTATTTAATACCAAAGCAATCCTTCTAGAAGAACTGCAGTGATGCTATTTAACCCATAGGAGGATAAGGGGGTTTATACCTTTCCCAAGTGTATTTGTCCAGAAGTGAACGCCATATAGTGACTGGAGTTTGAACTTGCTTACTGCGATTCTGCAGTCCAGCGCTTTAACCATTATGCCACGATAAACATGTATTCAATTTAATCATTTTACAGTCAATTGACCCAATCAGTTATTTTCTCTGTCAAAATTTCTGAGAGCAAGAGTTATTACAAGGGTGTGTCGAGTTTTGTAATATTTT
The DNA here is from genome assembly GCA_963585895.1 of Sepioteuthis lessoniana. NCBI lineage: Eukaryota > Metazoa > Mollusca > Cephalopoda > Myopsida > Loliginidae > Sepioteuthis > Sepioteuthis lessoniana. Next base: position 74,667,038 of record OY757933.1, read on the forward strand.
GGTAAATGCTACTTTGCAGCATGTATATCATGCTGTGGAAGGTTCCCATTGTGGTTGGTAGTATCGTGGTAGTTGGTGTGCGGACATGTTGTGCAATGTAGTCTAATTCGAGAACTTAGACGTTACAAGTTCAAGTGAGGTCTTAGCACCAGAGGAGCAACCAAAAACATTTGACGGTGCAGTTGATCCCAGTACAGTAACCAGATGTTTCTAGAAATTTTGCTCGAGTTGTAAGAACGTCAATGAACAGACAAGGTCAAATAGGCCTAAAACCATGGATTCTGAAACTGTGCTTTAAGCCAGAGAGACAAATCTGACGAGTGGTGTGGTTTGTTACCTTCACAACCTTGGCAAAAGCAGCTGAAACTACCAAATAGCGCCTCACGTTACCAAAACATTGCAAAGTATTCACATTGTCTATTTGTCTCAGTCACTCTAAATACAGTGGACAAAAGGGCAGATAATTGGCTATTTTTGTTAGTGTAACAAGACCTGTATATACTTAGTCTTCATTTTTTGGGCCAACACTTTTTTTTTTTTTTTTTTTTTTTTTTTTTAAGTTGGTTTTATCAAAAAAATTTAATAGCAAAATTTGCATATAAATTTATCATTAAAAATGTGATGTAATCTTGACAAAAATACTTTCTACCTCTGGTACATGATAGTTTAAAACAAAATACCACTTTGGTCTCTAGAAATGTTCTGTGTTTTTTGTTGTTTTTTTTTTTAACTGAAAGGTTTAGTATCATTTTTTTTTTATGACTATTTCTGTAAAAATTTTACTATTTATAACCAGATTTAAGGTTGCACCCCTCAAAAATTTTTTTTCTTCTTTTTCTCTTAAACCCCCAAAAAATATATTTTCTGTATATCTAGAAATATGAAAATGCTGAGGTAAAACATACTACTCATATATATTTTCTAAAATAAAGACCTACGTATTACCTCTTTAAACTGATTTCATTCATTTCTGCCTTGGCTATTTGTAAAACAAATCATTATGTATTCATTTAATTTAGTTTTATACTGTCATGTGCTATCAATTCTCCTCCGAGGTTTGGGTTTAAGACTGGCTTTATCTATAATCATATGCCTCATTTTGAAAATCAGAGGAATAAATTTGCATAATTCTTTTCAACATATTGACTAGTATTTCTTTCATCTTAATCTTAGTTGATATTTATTTCAACTGTTTAGACATTCGGTCTAAGGTTTTCTTTTGCAGTTTGAATAATTTGATAAAAAGCAAGTAAAATTAAGATGAAAAAATACGACTCAATAATGGTTGGCAATGTTTCATTTGATAATACAAAATTTAAGATAGTACTACTAATGGCCATAGACTGGTGGTTAGAGTAGTTGTAATGAAAAGCAAGTAAAATTAAGATAAAAGAAATGCTTATCAAAAATTAATAATGGTTGACAGTACTTCATCTAATAAAAATTCAAGTTAATATTTCTTGGGGGGGGGGTCCCATGGCGTAACATCTAATGTGCTGAACTGTGACATCATGGTAAGCAAGTTTGAACTCCAGTTGCATTATTAAGTACACTCTCAGTCTAATGCCCTTGGAAAAGGCATGAACCCTCCTATCCCTCCTCCCAGTTTTTGGTAAAACAGTACCACAACTGTTCTCCTACAGGGATGAATTTGGCATTAAATAACCTATTAAGTTTGATCTGCTATTAAAATGAAGAAAACAAACCAACTAATTTTTGTCTGTATTTTAAGTTTTCTTTATGTATTTTATTCATTGGACTATTTCTCTAGTTTACATTCTTCTCTTCTCTTTTCTCTTCTTTTTTTTTTTTTTTTTGTCATGGAATTTATATACCAGCTGAATAAATCCAATGTTACCAGAGAACAAGGCTTTGGTTAGTTTTTATGGCACATCAACCATTATTGATTATTTAATGCTAAATCTTGTTTTTACATCTATTAAATGATTTTTAAACTCAATTTGTAGATTTGTTTGTACACAGATAAATGGTTTCAAGTATTGCTATGTATCACTAACAATTCAATTAAACATCAGTCATTTGTTTACACACTGTTAAATGATCAGTTCTATTTCTAACAATTCAATTTAGCATAAGTCATTTGTTTGCACTCAGTCAAACAGTTTTATCTGACCCATAGATAGGACCCTATCAGGTGCTACCACTCTGAGTCAGAGTGGACCTGGGAGCAATGGCAATGAAAAGGTACTCTGCATTCCCCAAAGCTTCACTGACTGGAGCCTTGCTATCAGATTGTTTAATGTCATATCCAGGACACTTGTTGGCAGAGTCTTACTCCTCCGCAGAGATGTTGTTGGTGTATTCTACAACCCCAACAAACTGGGCCTGTTACATGGTAGAAACCTAGATAAAATTAAAAAAAAAAAATAGATAAAAAGCAATGGAAATAAGTTAATGACCATTGTCGAGAGTGACACAAAGGCTCTCTTGATTGCTACTACTCCAAGGTGTAGGGGAGGGTGCTACTCTTTTCCCTGGATTGCTCCACTTTACCCTTGATCTGTACCTCATAATCCTGAGTGTTAAGCAAGGAGGCATCGAGTACCATTTTTTTTTTAGTCTTTGGTATGACTCAACCTGGGATTGAACCCCGATCTCCCAGACCATTGGCAAACACTCTAACCATCATGCCAATGGAAATAGTCAAAGAAAAAAATGTGAATATTACTCCTTGTTTACTAATGGTAGGAGACTGATAGTTGTGATGAAAAGCAATTTAAATGAAAAAATTTCAGAAATTTTTGTCAAAATTCTATAATGTTTTACAATACAATATCTGATAATGAAATAAATAAAAAAAAAAATGGTACATAATTTTAGTAAAACACCATAAATGCAATGTCCACTTTGAATTAAGTTACGTACTATCACTGAAGATATCAGATGATGCCATATCACATTGACACGTCTGCAATATTTGGTTTCCAGACATAAGAGTCACATTGTGACACTATCCTGCACATTTGCCATTGCATAAGGATTTGTCACTTTGCATTCTAAATGACAGTTATAAGTTACAGTATCAATTAACTATAATCATGTCAAAAACAAAACAGAGTGAGTTTCTCTTGGATATGTTACATCATATCTCTCTATAGATGAAGCATATAATAAAATAATTGTAAAAGTTTAAAGGTCTTTTCTCATATATATATATATATATATATATATATAGTGCAATTATAAGGGAACTCAAACCTGGTTAAATTGTCATTATAAATTTATTTTGCCAGAGAATATTATTATACTCTCTGTCTCGTCAGATGACTTTACGTGTTAGACTTGAGGTTGCAAAATAGCAAATGTGGATTACAGTCTATATGTGTATGAGGAGAAAAAAAAAAGGAAGACCTATATAAATTTTACATTCTCAAGGGAGGGCAAAGGTGGGGGTCACAACAATAAGGTGTTAGAAACATTTAAGAAACAAGAACTGGGTGTTCCTGTTTTGTTATATAAACCTGGGCGAAAAAAGATATGTAACAATAGCCATACATCGAGCACTCGCATAGATTTATATGATATTCCTCATATATTCTATACAGGAATAATACACATCCACTATCTTCAGACCCTGACTGGATGCGCAATATGATGATGATGATATATATATATATATATATATATATATAGACTCCTGTGCAAACAGTAATATTGCTTTCAACAAAACCTTCATCAGATGATGTTTCTGGGCGAATGGATCATTATCATTCATCCATAGTATCCCAGTTGCACCTCACAATACCACCAGGCTTTGATGGTTTGTTGTCTCTCTATAGTAATGCTGATGCAGTTAGGGCCTTATTCTGGATCTTAATATAATTTCCTCTTATCTGATAGTGAAAGACCAAGATTAGTAAGAGATGCAGAGGTTGAATTGGTAATGAAATATATATTTGTGTGTATGTGTATACCCAACCCCTCAGCATAGGCTGGATATAACATAATTTTAATTAGTGTAAAACTTTTGAATTCAGTTTTCCTTCTCCTAGTTTGTTTACCTAACCAAGGCTAAAGAACCCAGTCCACCATTTATCCATGGCTGGAGGGAGAGCAGATAGACTTGTACCTTTCCCCAGAACATTATTGCAAAGTGAACACAATCAGCCTCTTCCATGATTTAAACTTGGGTTACTAATTTCATTTTCTATGAGAATAACCTTTGCACTAAACATATATATATATATATATATATATATATATATATATATATATATATATATATATATATATATATAATATGTATGTATGTAATCTTGAGAATGTATATCATAAGTGTTAGTTAAGTGCTATGCAAGCTGCCAAAGTAGGTAAATTCATCATGATTATTCAAATCACTCAAAAATATAACAACAGATTTTAATCCAGAATTAGTTTTTTCTGTTCAGTTGATAGTGGTAATTCTGAGAAATAGCTGTACACTGCTACTTGGATTGTGATGGTGGGATAATTGACGAGTGAGAAAAATAAAGTCTAGACATATGTTCCATTCCAATAGCTTCTTCCTTTGAGATTAGACTCCCTCAATTTTATCCCTCCAAACTACAACTCTTGAAATTTTAAGTCCAGAGTTAATAAGTGTCTTATTTTATCTGGGATTTCTACTTTGTTGTCCCTTCATAATACTCTTATTAATTACTAACCAGTCTGGCTAACTGGGTTTGCTTCAGGTGACTTAGTTTGGATATCTGCTTTGTTGTCTCTTTATAATACTCTATCAATTTGTAACCCTTTACCTGTAGTGACCATTTGTCCTTTCTTAGGGTGACTTTAGGTATAGTCAACAATATTCCACCAGCACACTCCATATTCATTTTGTGCTGAAATTGTATGTATAAATTTGTTGAATTGAATTTACTTATGAAAAAGGTATTTTATAAATGTTTAATTGTTATAACTATATTTCTAATGTTCCTGTGCATTTTTTTAAGATTATATTTTTATTTATCTATAACTTTTTTTTTTTACACACGGTCATATGGTATCAATTATTCCTTTCTAATACAAATAATTTTTAAACAGATTATTATTTTTTTACCCATAGATGGGACCTTAACAGGTACCACCATTCTGGGTCAAAGTGGACCTTAGCAATGATGTAGTGTTATATATATACACACACACACAAAAGAAAGACTCCACCCCTAGAGGTAACATGTTCAATAGGTCAATAAATGCTCTTATAAAAACATGTTTTTATTTAGCTTAGATTTGGCACAAGGCTATCAATAGGGACCACTCTGTATTGATCAAACTCAAGATTTGGTGATTGACCTGAGAGACTAGCTTGTTAACCATTACACAAAGATGAGGTGATCTATATGTGTAATATAGTGATATTTTGCCTAAGATATGCCATTTGTTTGCTAAGCCTTTTCACACAGTGAAATAAGATTAATCCTCATTCTGCCCTTTTGAATCTCGGATCACTAATTGATTGGGGTATGTGGGTGGGAGTGTTTACCTGGGTGGGTGAGTAGTAAGGTGTTTATCATTGGCAATGCTACAGTAACAAGACTGCCACCTTAAAACACGTTTCTTGTCAGGTGTTTCTGGTTTTGGGTTGGTTTTTTGTTGTTTTTCTTTTTTGTTTGTTTTTATTGCTTTTGAATTCTCAGTTAAAGAATGATGATCAATTGGACTGAGCTGACATTTTATTTAAGGTAAACTATTTTATTTTGAGTGTTAATTTTTAATTTTATTTTTTAATTCTAGTTTTGTTTCCATAAAATGCAACATTTAAAAAACAAAAAACAACAAAAAACACAATTTATAAATTCTTACTAGTCCAATATTCTTTTGTTTGATAGACACTCTAGTTGATGATGTCCATTTTAACTTCTCTAAAATAGCTGAAGAATGTTGAGCCTTTTTATTTTCTTTTTCTTCTCCTTCCATTGTTCTGGATCTGTCTCTCTTTCTCTCTCTCATTTTGTGTACGTGTCTCTGTCTGTTGTTTTGTGTCTACCTGTCTTTCTTTTGGTGTGTTTTTGTGTGTGTTTCTCTGTCTTTCCCTCTCTCTCTCTAGTTCTGTCTGTCTGTTTTTATATCCGAGTTTATCCCTCCCTCTCTCTCTCTCTCTCATGTGTGTCTATCTGATTTCTACTGTTTTTTGTGTATTTGTTGGCCTGTCTATCTCCTCTTTCCTTATTTTCACCCTTTTCTATCTTCCCTTCCTGGAATCAAATATTATCCATCTAAACTCCAATGGAAATTTATGTGTGTGCATTGTATATGGTAGATACATCTGTATAGGTAATTGCATTCGTTACATAGTGTTTTCTATAGAAGGACCTAACAAAGCAAATTTTTCTTAATTCTGTGGTAATATACAAAAATATCAAATCACCAAAATGATATATCTGACATCATAAATCAACATTTTCTTGGTGGTTGAGAGAAAGAAAAACTAAAGAAATATGGCTCCTAGGTTAATTCTATAAATACTTGCACTGTACTCATAAAGAATTACAAGATTATTAAAGTATGGATGTGCATTCAGCCAATTATTTGAGTATCTAATGAAATGACTTGAGGTCAAAATATCCCTCATCCTGCTCACTGTCTAAGATCAGGATAATATATGCATGTTCTGTCTTGTGTGTGTCTTTGTGTGTGTATGCATATTTACTTAACATTTCTGCATGAGTTAGATGTGATGCAAGGTAAATTTTTAAGTGGAATTTAACGGGTTTAAATTCAGTTTTCCTTTTTTGGTTGCCATACTAAGTCTGCCCTTAGTTTTCCCAAGAGTATTAGTGCTATGTGAAATGCAAGGAGCCTCGTCTAGGGTTTGTTTGTTGGTTGGTTGGATTTTATGGTATATCAGCCCTTGTTGATAACATTTTAAACAAGCCAGAGTTCATTTATATGCACACTGTTAAATAGTTTCAAGTATTGTTATCTAACACTAACAATTCAATACAACAAAGGTTAAAGGATATATTGGCTGAAACATTGTGAGTATAACGATAAAGACAATTGTCTGAATATTCTAAGTGATAAAAATTATCAGGATTCATCTCAGAAATTTAGACAAATAATATCAATTAGTTTGCCCACAGTTAAATGGTTAAATAGTTCTATGGGACCCTAACAGGTTCTACTACTCTGGGTCAGAGTGGACCTGGGAGTAATGGTAATGAAGTAATTCTCCACATTCCCCAAAGCTCAAGAACTGAAACTTCATCATCAGATGATTTTGTGTCATATCCAGGACACTTGTTGGTGGATGGGTGGGAGTGTCTTACTCCTCTTCAGAGATGTAGATGGCATATTCTAAAGCCCCATCCAATTGGGCTATATATATATATATATATATATATATATATATATATATATATATATATATATATATATATATATGCAATTCACATCGTTCTTTCTACAGTACTCAATATCTTGGCTAGAGCCACTTTAAAGTTTAATGCAGACCAATTTTAAAAACATTTTAAACCAAATGGTCCTCCTCACCCACCAACCCATTAGCATAACTGACAGTCACACTAAAGCCCTTTTTGACAACTGATTTTAAATGTTTTTAATCATTGGTTTGCATTCAAGATATATATATTGGGAATTGTTTATTTTAATGATGAGATTGTAGAATTATCAAATTTTATCATTTTGATATTTTTATTTTATTTTTTGTTTTTTGATATTTTAATGAAATTCTTTAAAAAAAAACCCTAGTTATTGTAACATGACACTTGCTCATTTTAGTGATAATGAGCATGTCTAGTGTTACTATAACAATGAAATTTTTATTTATTTTTTTTATTATTTTTTTTTTTATACAGAACTATGGAAAAAAAACCCTAATATTTTGTTATAATTGTAACACAACACCAACTCGATTGGTGCTGAGGATGCCGTATGTTCCTATTGCAATGGATTTTCTTATTGCTATGTAATGAAAACTAGGTTGCTAATCATTAGCTAATGGAAAATGTCTACTGTTACCAACCAAAAAAAGAAAAAAAATCACTCGGTTCATTATAAACATCAGGGTTGTGGATGCCAAAATGGTGGATATGAGTTTTAACCCTTGGAGGTCAGTGAGACTAAAGTAGATGTTACCAACCGATTTTGGACCATGCCTCACTTTGGCATTTCTAAAATTCTGATATCCCCTTGTAATATTTAATTTTTACATATTTATTAATTTGGTCTCTAAACAAGCCCCACCAAAATATTATCAGGGATATTTTAGAATTCAGTATTTTAATAAAATAATTTTTCAAAGGTATAATTGTTTTGAATGCATTCTTTTATGAAAATATGATTGTGTCATTAATGACACTAAAAAGGTGGGGATAATTTATTATATCCCTAAACTCTTATTCCATATTTCAATTATTGTTTGCTTTGCTAACACAATTTTTTGACCAATGCATCTACTTAGTATTGATCAGGTTTTCTGAAGAGATTGTTTGTGATTCTATTTTGGAATTGTGTAAAATTAGTGGAAGTCAATACTGCCTATAACTCAGATACAGACAATATAGTTAAACATTATAGAAAAAAAAAACATTGTAGAACATTATAGAAGAAAAAAAAAGAACATGGTGAGGAATTTACTGATTTTATTCAACAAAATGTTCTTTTTATTGTAACATTTACATCTCCTGAATATTTTCTTATTTTAAAGTATGTTTTTACCCAACCTCTACACTATGGGCAGGATGTGACATATGATCTATTTTTAAGTGGAGTACAGCTGGTTTGACTTCAGAACTTTCCTTCTGGTTATTTGCCTAACCAAGGCTAAAGAGCCCAGTCTACCCTACTAAGTTTTTACCTGGAGGGAGAAGAGATGGATGCATGGTGCTCTCAAGAGCATAAGTAGTAAAGTTGGCGACATTAGTTGAGGATGACCTGAAAGCTCCCTTTTCAATAGCTACTACACCGAGATGTCGGGGATGGTGCTATTCCATTCCCTCGATTGCTCCACTTTACCTTGATCCTTATCTTATAATGCTGAGTTTTGAACCCTGGTCTCCTGGACCATTGGCAAACACTTTACTCATTAGCCAATGTCCCAGTTAGTGAAGAGAAATACAAACAACTTCATCCAGGATTTGAACTCAGATTGCTGATTCCACTTCTTACAATAAACGCCTAAAGTAATGTTGTGTGAAATCGTTGTTTTGCTGAAAAACATCATTGGGAGTTGTTGAATATTGAAAGATGTAGCAGGGAAAGGATTAATTTTGTAGAATTTCCCCTAATAACTTAATGTGGATTTTTTAAAATTTTATTTATTTTTTATGCTCCTGTTATTTTGAGTAGTTTTTCAATTGCTGTTAATTCTACCTTACCCCCCCCCACAACATTTCAAATGATCTATTCTATTATAGCCTTCTTCAGATATACACTTTGTATAGAAAGTAAGGAAAAACCCTTTTTGTAAACAAAAAAAAAAAAGAAATTACCAAATAACGGGTTTAGACTGAGCGAGATCTAAAAAAAACTTGAAGGCACCTTGTTGAAATATCACCTAAAGTGTCAGACAATTAAATGAATGACATATTTTCTGAGACATATTATTTGGATTGGACAGTTTTTTGGCTAATTTCTTTCATTGGCCAGGGTGGAGCCCATCCCTCTTCAGGTCCACAGTTTTCCTTCTAGATCATTTACTATACCAGGGTCAAAGAGCTCAGCCTACCTTACTATTTACCCATAGCTGGAGGGAGAATTGTTGAATTTATACCTTTCCTAGGAATGTAAGTGCTATGTGAAATGTAAACGGTCTCAACCAGGATTTGAACTCTGGTCCAATTCCTACAAGGGTAATTGTTAATGCCATGAACACCTCCAGAAAAGTTAATTCACTCCTAAGCTAACTTCCAACCGTGAAACTCATATAATGCCCAACCAGGGAGTAAAAAGAATACTTGCTAAATCTCTGTGGTTTTAAAGTACCCTTTTTTTTTTTTTCTCTCTGGGAATTGCGTAATGAAAGTGTTAATGCCTAATCTTGCATTTCTGTTGGCCTGGAATGAATCTTGAAAAGATTAAGAAAAAATATTTAAGAAAATCTTTAAAATCCAGATAGACCAAAAATTTAGGTAAAGTTTAGAACAAAATTGAATGGAATGAAAAAGAAACAATTTAGAAACTAGAAGTTTAGTGTCATTAGAATACAAATGAATTCATTACCGAAAACAAATCTACATTAAAGAAAGAGAAACAATAATTTATGTAAAGTATATAAATAAAAGTTGCCAACCATAGTCGAGGGCGACCAGAAGGCTCCCTTTTCAATAGCTACTACACCGAGGTGTATGGGAGGGCGCTATTCCTTTCCTCGGATTGCTCCACTTTACATTTGATACATACCTTATATTGCTGAGTGTTAAGCAAGAAGGTATCAAGTACCATTTTTAAAGTCTTTGGTATGACGTGAACTGAGATTGAACCCAGGTCTCGCGGTCCATTGGTGAACACTCTACCCACTCGGCCAATAAACCGGTAAAAAAAAAAAAAAAAAAAGTCAAATTACAAGTTAATTTTATTTACTTTTTGTTGCTCATATTTTTTAATATTCCAAATTCTGTGAATCTTGATTTGGTGATGAATGAAGGTATATTGTAAAAACCTGGATGTAAATTGACTGGGGATCAAAATTGGTTTAATATTGATTAGAGAGACAGAGATAAGAGTACAATTATATCTCTATTGTAATGATCCAATTTTTGTATATAGTTTCCAACAATATGACAAAAAGAAAATTGAGTCATGAGAAAATCTGTTATGGCAACAAGGAATTTTTAGTGAGCTTTGCCATAACAGGAAAAGTTTAGTAAATAAAGAATTTCTATTGTAAACATATGTAAATGTTTTTTAGTTTCTTAAAAAAAATAAATGAAATTAACCATATCTGAATTTTGTAATTCATATTAACATGTATGCGTTTTTGAGAATGAATGAATGAATATGTGTGAGTGTGTGTGTGTGTGTGCACATATATAGTTTATCATATTTACCAACCCCTCTGCTCAGGCAGGATATGACACAAGGTCAATTTTCAAGCAGAGTTTAACAGGTTTGAATTCAGAGTTTTCCTTCTCCTAGACTAGTTGCCTGACCAAGGCTGAAGAACCTAGTCTGCCCTACTATTTACCCTTAGCTGGAGGGAGAATATTTGGATCCATACCTTTCCCAAGGGTAGTAGTGCTATGGGAAATGTAATCAGTCTTGTCCAGGATTTAAACTCATGTTGCCGTGTCCATTTCCTATGGCGATAACCATTACACCACGGGCACCTCCTAATATAAATCACCTATATAGTTTATGTATGTATGTATGTGTATAATTTTTCATATAGATTAAGTCTAAGAATAAACTTATAAGGAGCAATCCATACAGAATATATAATATCAATGTTTTTAGAATAAATTTATAATGGATTGTTTCTGTTGAGTTTTATTTGATATTAATGATATATATATCTCTGTCTGTCTCTACTTCTTGGCTGAAGATCATGTTTAAGTGTCCAACTGTTGAGTTAAAGTTGTGAACCTCTAGACTGCCTACACAGGTGATTTATTCATAGTGGTCAAGGCTTGTATAGGACCAGCGACACTGTTTGGATGAACGGATAACAGAATATATCATTGGCATCAGAATGTCACAGATTATTGGAACAACACTTCTCAGATTTTGAATTCAGTTTATCTTTTCCCTAGACTGGAGTCTAGTCAAGTCAGATAGTATGGTTAGCATAAGCTTTTAAGAATTGTGTCTCTCTCCTCATGTCGAAGAACTGAAGTCAAGAAATCAAACCATTCGTATCTGGAACAACAGAGTCTGCCTGTTTTCGCCTGTATCATATTTGTATTGTGTGGTTTACATATGTATACGTGTAGTATACAACATGAGCTCTGGTTCGTTTAAAAATGTTACGTAAAAACTATTCATTTACAAATTATATATATATATATATATAATACATATGTATAAACAGGATTTGTCATTAAGTAACTTATAAGGGTTTATATGCCATTAAAACCAACCAACACAAAAAGCCTTCAATATCTTTCTATATTTCTGAGATGAGGTTTTATGTACATTATTTACATCTTTCGGACTATTGTCCTCATCTTTGTCGCCATGTTTCGACCGTTGTACACTCCGACCTTCTTAAACATGGCTCATGGAACTAGAATAGTCTACCCCAGTGAACGAAATAAAGGTCTAAATTCGACATTCCAACCACCTGAAGAAGGCTGGAGCATACAATGGCCGAAACGTTGTGATAAACATGGCGACAAAGATGAGGACAATAGTCCGAAAAATGTAAATAATGTACAAACAGCCTTGTTTAGTATTTGAAATTGACTTGTGTTAATTTCCTCTGACAACTACTATTACTTCACAAATGCCTTTTATATAGTTTGATTATAAATAAGGTTTCCAATCCTATTAAACAAATTGTATGGAACAGATGAAATAATGAAGCTGGTATCAAAATGACTTTATTTCTCTTCGTCTCGTTTTCAAGTCATCATTTAGTGCTTCACTTTTTTCTTTTTTCTTTATTTTTATTTATTTATTTTTTTCAAAGGTTCAGTTTTTTTTTTTTTTTGTTTTTTTTTTTTGTTTTTTGTCCACAGCATCAAATGAAAAAATTCAACAGTTTGTTACATTTTTGGAACAACTACAAATTTTTTGGTGCTAAATCTCGATTGTATGGATGGTGTGCTACAAGTAAAAATTACTGTCGTCTCATTTGCACTCTACCACACTGAACATTTTTATTGCATCAACATACTACCAATTATAAAACTAGAAAAACTAATTCAGATTTTTCTAGTTTTATCAGCAGTGGTAATGTGTTGCCACAATAAAAATGTTCAGTCAGGCTCTTCTCTCTCAGGGAAGTTTAGAACTGTTTGAATGACCCCCCCCTCTCTCTATCTAATTATATATATATATATATATATATATATATATATATATATAGACAAACTGGAATTACTTTTGAATTCTTAACTAGTTTCAACCTTTAGGTTTTTAAAGAGTTAAAATTTTAATTAAAGCCTTTTAGTAAATTCCACCTTTTTTAACAAACCTTAAATAAAGTGTTCTTGGCATATAATTTCAAAATTCATAATTTTTTTATCCAGACTCAACTGATCTTTTAATTTTGGTATCTTTGAAATCATTTATATACAATTGTTTAACAGCTTAAAATATTTCTTTTTATTCTAACTTAAAACTTTTTAACCTACTGACCTAAAACTGTTCTTTTGTGTCAATGTTTTCCAACTCAAAAATCCTTTAATTGGTTTTTGGCTTAAAGTCTTACCCAATATCTGTCTGAAGCAACGACCTGAGAATTAACCTCCATGACACAAAATACCAAGGCTGTACGTCATCTTGGATTAAAATCTTAGCATGTTGATCAGTACAGCGCTGATGAAATGAAGATTCAAAAAACAAAGAAAAATTACTTGCTATGTCGTATACCTGAGTGGGTGGGAGAGGGTGCAGAACAATTTAATGACCAAAACAGTAAATTAAATATGCTCGTCTAAATAATTCACCCAATAAAATGTATCGGTGTTCAAACTAATTTTTTCTAAGACATACAAGAATACAGACAACAAAAAAAAAAAAAATTATATTTTATGATACTCATTGGAGTGAATTGGGTAAAGATATTATCTTGCAAGCTCTTTGTACCTTGTCGATGTAGTTTAGAATACTCTTATATCACCGGCTGAGAAGTAAGATCCCTTCAGAAAAAAACAAAAGATATCCTGGATATGACACTAAACTGCTTCTGATGGTGAGGCTCTAGTTGTTGATTTGGGGAATATTGTCATTTCTTCATTGCCTGGTCCACTCTGAGCCAGAGTAGTATTACCTATTAGGGTCCCATCTACGAGTCAAATAGAGCTGTTTAAAAATTATTTGTAATAGTTTGGAATACCTGATGCCATATTACTGTGAATTATTTGTATTAAGAATAGTTACTTGAAGCTATGATTGTTTATTAAAGATTATTATTTATTACTTGAAACTATATAACTATACAAACAAATGATTATTGTTAAATAGAAATAATTACTTGAAATCATATAATTATTAGTATTATATAGGAGTACTCAAAATCATACAACTGTATGCCAATTATTTGTATTTGATAGGAATGTGTAAAAAAAACAAAACAAAAAAAACAAACTCTTAAACAGCTATAGAAAAAATATGAATGTATAATGAAAGTGATTCTGGGCATAAAATAACCCTAGACTGGTTGACATGCTGTTAAAATTAGTCGATCATCCCAAACTATTTACAATAAGTCTAATTCTTAATAAAGAAATAAAGTGTATTCTCATATAAAAGATTGGCCTCTTCCAACAAGCATTTTGTGTTTAGTCATTTTTTTTTTTTTTTTTTTTTTTTTCTTTTTTTAAATCTTAATCCTTAGTTTAATAACTGCCAAAAGGTGGCATTTAAGTTTGATCATTTCAGAATTTTAGATCAAGTAAAGTTCAAACATTTATAGGATAAATTGCACATGTACAAATAGTAATCCTTGGCACGTTTGCCAAAGATTACTACCTGTACTTGTAGAAATTCCCAAGTTATTTTAAAAATGATAAACTACAACATTTAAAAAAAATCAAAGTCAAAACAAAAGACATTAAAAAAGGTTCATAAACTTATAATTACATTAACATACAACTTCAAATTGATAATAATACAAAAACCATGTTACATGACAATGAAATTTCTTTTTACTCAGTAATAAGATCAAGTTGCAAATATATTGTAAAACGCAAAGGAGGGGTGCTTAGTGTAACTGTTATCATGTTAAATGGGGATGGTGAACAGAGTTCAATTCCTGAACAAGGCTGAAAACAGATATTGAGTGGCTTATTGCATAAGAGACTTCCGTCTAACAAACAATCATTCTGATGACCTACTGTCAGCAGTATTAAACAGCAAAATACATTTCTCTCTCTCTGAGGAGGAGGCACATGGAGTAACAGTTATCTTAGAAATTGGACTAACTGACCCGAATTCAAATCCTGGAGAAGACTGTTTGCATTTCGATTAACACTCATGCCCTTGGCAAAGGCATGAATCCAACTATTCTCTCTCTCTCTCTCTCTCTCTCTCTCTCTATCTATATATATATATATATATATATATATATATATATATATATATATATAATCTCCAGCTATGGGTAAATAGTAGGGCAGAATGGATTTTTTAGCTTTTAATTAGGCTGCCAATCTACAAGGAAACCCCCATATTAAAACCCACTGTCCTCTGCTTAAAAATTGACCTTATGTCACATCCTGCTCATGGTGGAGGGATTGAGTAAATACATACATTGCCAAAAGCTTACAAAATCTCTTGGACTGATGATTGTATCAACAAGATACCGACAGTTACCTAGCGACATTAATTCTGTGGCTATTCTACTCTAAATTAGATCTCTCTCTCTCTCTCTCTCTCTTATATATAAAATAAAAAGAAAGCAATTTTGATTGGCCACCTGATGATCACAACCAGGTGAAACAGAAAAAAGTAGTTTGTGATTTTTAGGATTGTATTTGTTCTTTCAAATAGATATCCACCCTGTCAGCAGAGCTTGGGATACACTTACAGTATCCCACCTCCTTCTGCAGAGAGGTAAGAGCCAACCAAAAAAAGAGGTGTCCTGGGTATAACACTAAACTGTATCTGATGCTAGGACTCCATTTCTGGAGATCTCGAGAATGGGGAGCACTCATTTATTGCCATTACTCCCAGGTCCACTCTTAGTTCTGTTTGAAAATTATTTGATAGGAATGCTTGATGTCATATAACTGTAAATTATTTGTATTAAGAATAGTCACTTAAAAATATAATTGTCATCAAAGGATTATTATTATTAGTTACTTGAAACCATATAACTGTGGTCAAATAAATGATTATTATTTGAAATAATAACTTGAAAACATATTTTTGGTTTGGTTTGATGGGTTTTATGGCATATCAACCTTTGTAGGTTATTTAACGCCAAATCCATTTTTATGTAAGTAATCTGTTCTATTTAAAACAATTCAGTTTAGCATATGTACAGTTTAATTGTCAAAAACATTTCCATTTCAAACTATTCAAGCAGTTATATGTAACAATTCAGTTAAGTGTAAATACAGTTTTAATGTCGAAAAATAGTTCTATTTGAAATAATTCAGTTAAGCATAAGCACGCAGTTTAAATGTAAATACGGTTTAATTGTCAAAAACATTTCTATTTCAAGCTATTCAGTTTACTCAAACAATTCATTTTAGCGTAAGTATGCTGTTAGTTCTATTTAACCCATAGATAGGGCCCTATCAGGTGCTACCACTCCAGGCCATAGTGGACCTGGGAGCGATGGCAATGAAGGGGTACTCCGCATTCCCTAAAGCTCCAGCATTGCTGGAACCTCACCATCAGATTGTTTAGTGTCATATCCAGGACACTCGTTGAGGGGGGGGGGTCTTACCCCTCTGCAAAGAAGCAGTCGGAGTATTCTACAGCCCCAGCCGACTAGGCAAACATTATGTTATTAATATTAGACAAGAATACTTTAAACCATTCAACTGTTTAAAAATTTCTTGGCATAAAATAACCCTACATGTGTTGATATGCGATTAAAATCTATCAATTAGATATCACCTACTTGCTTTTAGTATTTTTACATCTCAGTTAATTGAAATTTTACTTTGTAGTTTTTCAGTGATTTAATATAATTTTGATATACCCCCCCATACATTTATCAATTGTTTTCACATGGAAAAAATTGCTCATTATTTTGAGCTCCTTCTGGTAATTAGTTCCTTTTACTTTATAGACTTTAATGCTCAGTACAAAGTACTAAAGTCACGCTAGTAAGATTTCGTTGTGCACATGTTGAGCTCCTGAATTGCAAAAAAAAAAAAGAAAGAAAAGATCTATCATGTCTAGTCATTTGAATACATGCACTTAATTTAAGATCTTGGCAAAAATATGTCATGTGCCTAATCACTTAAACCTTGTAAGCTTGGGGGTTTAAGCATGTATGTGTGCATTAATATATATAGTGTGTTTACACACATATATATGTCCAGTCAGTGTCCAAGGACAGTAGGTGTGGATTATTCTTTACATTGAATATAAGGGCAATCATATAAAACTATGAGAGTGCTCAATGTATGGCTATTGTTAGTTCCCTATTTATTTTCTAGGGTATAACAAAATTCACATTCAGAGCGTATATAGTACAATTTTATGGAGACTCAAACTTGGTTAAGTCGTCATAATAAATTTATTTCGGTGGAGAATATTATTGCTGTACTCTCCGTCTCGTCAGATGACTCTTTACATGCTTCCCTCCTGTCGCGTGTGATCATAATTATAAAAGCCTTTTTCTCTGTCTATTGCAGAAGATGGACATTACTCTGTCATGTTGGCCAGGGGCTGGTCTCCCAGACTAGTTGCAAGCCAGAACTAAAGGGTCCAATCTGTTCTTCTATTTTACGTATAGGTGGGGGCTGAAGTGATGGGTTCATGCCGGAATGTGAACCCTGCTTTACTGATTCCATTTGTCTGTGCAATTATGAGAATATGTAGCTTATATTAACTTTGCACTACTGCTCATGAGAAAAGCATGAAACAACTTATCCCTGTTCTATTGAGAGAGATCCTAATTAAATGTTTCATCACTGGCATGTCACTTTGATTAACAAAAAGAGTTGACTAGTTAGGACTTAGGCTAACTTCTTTTCTTTAACTATTTTAACTGCCCTGGTAGCTGTAGCAAAAAAGCTGCCATTTTCAAAATTAATCATGACACACACACTTATTTCTGAATGTCCTAGCACTAAGAAAATGTTGAAGTGATAAAAACCAGTGATAATCAAAAGGTACTGGGTCTGGTGAGAAAAGAGGATGAGAAAATTTTCTAAGATAAGTTTTTTTTTTTTGTTTTTTTTTTTTGGGGGGGGGGGGTTTATTTACTTATTTATTGAATTATACCTTGTGTTACCAAACTGGCAATGATACTTTTTGTTCATCTTTATGCTATATATCAGTCTCATGTGACCAATGAATTTGTGAATCCTATCAACGGGGCTTAGAATATACTGACTGCATCCTCTACAGAGGGATAAGAACCCCTCCCCCACAAAAAAGGGATACTTCCTGCCCACTGCAAAATAGGGTCTGGCATGATTTGAAAATTAACCTGCATCCGGTAATGAGGCTTCAGTTCTGGAACTACTCAGTGTGCAATACCACTCCATTGCCATTACTCCTAGTTCCACTATGACCTGGAGTGATGTTAGTAACTGTTAGGGGTCTTATCAAGGATTAGTCAAATAAAAGTGCAATTTTTTCTTTTTAATTAAAAAAAATCAGAAAACAATCCCAGACAATAAATAGTGACTTGTTATCAAAATAAAATTTAAAGAAAAAAAAATCTTAAACAAACACAAAAAAAAATAAATATAAGCATACAATGTAAATAATTCCCTAACTGAAGTAAAAATGCTGATTTTTAGTATCAACCCATTTGTGGTGTGTAAAACTTCAACAAAGAAAAGTAAGGATTCCTTTTTAGCAAGATTTTGCAAATGTTTCCAAATCGTACTGAATTCTCTGAAAATTCCTGAAGGACCAAAATTTCCTTGGATTTCTTTCTGATTTGCTTGATAGCATCTTGTACAGTTGAACATAATGCATTTTTGTCTTTCAGTTTAATCTCTGGCACTTAGACAAGAATTTGCTTCAACAGGTGCTTCAAAAAGATCAGTATCAAAAATAGTCTCCCTCTCTCTCTCCCCCAAGGTGTAGCTTTTCAGAAAAGAAAAAAATTTAATGCCAAAAAATCTTGATATTTTCATTACATTGGCTCGCACAAGAACAACTTGATTTTTGGGGTTTTGTTTTTTTTAGGTGGTAAAGAGATAAAGAAAATATACAAAAGTGTAAATAAAAAATAAGTCTATAAATTTGTAGGCCAATAGGTCAACAAGAATTGGTCAATTTTAATCTGTGGATTTAACTCAACAACTTTCATGTACTTACGGTCAGGTCATGATTAAAGCATTGGTTGTTGTCGGATCACTGAAATTAAGTAATGATAAGTCTGCTCAGATCTAAAGATTGATACCAATTTGTAACAGTAGATATAAGCAACCTAAGGCCTGCCTGCCTTAGTAAATAACAACTTGAGGCATCAGGTAGTGTAATGGTTAACAAGCTAGACAAACAAACCATCACAAATGAGTTTGAGTTTCATAGGGTGCTCTATTCATGCAGTCTCCTGCTACATCTAAGTCATCATCATCATCATATCGTGCTGGCAGCACGGATATCCCTGACCCTCTCTCGCCACTCCTCCCTATCGTTCATCGCCCTAGGTAGGTCTTCAGGACAACAACCTGTATCCTCACATAGCTGCTGAATGTACGTTCGTGCTGGTCGTCCTGCTTTTGCGCGGCCGTGTGTGGGGATCCATAAGAGTACATCTCTTATGAGTTCATCTCTGCTTCTCCAGCAATGTCCTGCATGTCTGGTTCGCCTAACTTGAATAGATTTCGTGATAGGGGGCAGGTGGCCGTACAGTTGGTGTCTTGTGGGGTGTTGCTGCCAGGACTTGTTGAGGATTGCACGCAGCATTAGGAAGCAGCGTCGAATCAACCGAAAAGGACATCGAAACGAGGTTAACGAAAGCATGGACAGCTATCAATAGGCTATCGACTATATGGAAATCAGACCTAACCGATAAAATGAAACGCAGTTTCTTCCAGGCAGCAGTCACATCGATACTGCTATATGGATGCACTACATGGACGCTAACAAAACGGCTGGAGAAGAAACTAGATGGCAATTACACAAAAAAAAAAACATCTAAGTATTAGCAGAGTAAATTACAACAACCTGAGACCTGCCTGCTTTAGTAAATAACACCCTGTGACTTGTGTGACTTAGTAAATAACAATTTAAGGCCACCTCGCTTTAGTAAATAACGACCTGTGACTTGTGTGCCTTAGTAAATAATTTAAGACCACCTTGCTTTAGTAAATAACGACCTGTGACTTGTGTGCCTTTGTAAATAACAATTTAAGGCCACCTCGCTTTAGTAAATAACACCCTGTGACTTGTGTGCCTTTGTAAATAACAACCTGTGACTTGTGTGCCTTAGCAAATAATCTAAATGCTACGTATCAGTCTAAGCAATGTTGATTAAATAACTTTTATTTATATTTTATTTTGACCATTGGAAACTCATTTTTGTCTATCATTATTTTAAGGCATTGAAATGACTCTTGCTTTTAAGGTATTTGGTATTGATATTTAGTGGAGTGAAAACATTACACTTTACAGGTTACACCTGTTAAATTAAGTTGATTTTTTTTTTTTTTTTTTTTTTTTTTTTTTTTTTTTTTTTTTCAATTTACTGTCTGCACTTGGTTGATTGATTTTAATGTCATAGCAATAAAAATTTTTGATCCAAAATTTTTTTCTGTGAGAATGTCTAAAAAGTTTAATGAATTTAAATATTTGATATTTTAAGTTATGGTATTAAATTTGTATAGACATTCTTAAATTACTTTTTCTTTAATTTTGTAATATAAAAACATTATATTCACTTCAATTTTATTTATTTATTTTTTTTTTTTTTGTGAACCTAAAACTAAAATTTAACATTTATTTTTAAATACTTAAAGAAAAACAGTAGTAAACATAAATTACTCATAAAAACATTAAATTTTACCAATATATTTGTTTTGATAAGAAACAATATCAGAGAAAAATATTAATATAACTTTGTAAATAATGACATTTTTAAATAAATTTCATAGTGTAAAAAAAACAAACTTGTGGAAAAAATGTCTTCAGAAGAAATCTGCTAAAAATCAAACTTAAAAAATATTGGCACTAACTTTTTATGCAGTAAAATTCTTAATAAATGACATTTTTCTTCAATCTTAACAAGTAAAACATTACTGTAAGATTGATCAGAACTGTGGTAAAAGAAAAAAAGATTTTTACTTTTTAAAAACAAATACAAATTACTTTTTTTTTTTTTTTTTTTTTTTTTTTTTGCATCACTGTAATGCAAGAAAAAATCAAGTTTATCATTAAGCATATTCATTGGCTTTTAGAGAATATTAAATAAATATTAAATGAAAAAGGTTAAATAAACTTCCAAGAAGATTCCTAAATGATTTTTTTTTTTCTAGTAGTGAATTTCAGATCAAAAATGTTTGTTTTTACAATAAACATGAGATAATCTAGTCAAGTCTGGATGATATAAAATAAATATTTCTTATACTTAGTTCAATTAAATAATGGTAAAAGTTATTTCAAGTGTAAAAGCTAAACTTTCTTTTGAATATCTTTAGCTAACTACAGAAGTGAACTAGTGAAATATCAAACAAAAATGCATTGCTTTCAAACATTTTGAAATAGGCCTCCAGTCTTGGCCCTTAGCTGTTTCATGAAAAAGTCTTTGATATAGAGCATAATGGTTTCAAGTCTTCCTAACATTAATAATTCTATTTAATAATTATCATTTGTTTGCTCAGTTGTATATGGTGTCAAGTATTCTTATCCAATGCTAATAATTTTCAAATCACTCTATTTGACCCATAGAAGGGACCCTAATAGGTACTATCACTCTAAATCAGTGAAAAGTCAATAACTGAATGCAAAAAGTAAATATTGTTTGTATTGTCTTTATGAAAAATGTATAAAGCCTATAATAGTAAACATAACATTAAATTGTTTCATAGGTTCAATGTGACATTAAATCTTGTCATAATCTGACAAAACAGATGTCAGTCAAAGTAGAATTAGGTTTTATTTATTATTTAACCTCATTTTGCTTGGATTGTTTAGAATTTGCATATTTCAAGTGATATTAATTTGCAAACTTATACAACTACTTTCTGTATTTCAAGTCAATCCCTATTTTTTCTTTTAATTGATTGGTTGCTTGATTTTACTGCATGTAAACACTTTTTTTTTTTTTTTTTTTTTTTTTTTTTTTAATCATTTATGCTAAAAACCAGTTTTTTTGCCAACAAATTCTGGTTCCAAGTTGACATTTATGCAACTTCTCCTGTGCAAGTATGTGACACAAGATCAATTTTCAAGTGACGTAAAGCTAGTCTGTATTCAGAGTTTTCTTTCTCCTAGACTGGATGCCTAACCAAATGTAGTATAATGAAGACGAAAGAAGAAAGACCTTATCAAGGCTTTATTCAACTGAATTTTACTGTAATAACCACACAAGGCAAAAGGCCAAACGCATATAAATAAGAATTTAAAAAAGGAAGGATTTAAATAAGAAAATCACGTAAGCAAGAACTATAACTTTTTTTTTTTTTTTTTTTTTTTTTAAATGAAAATATAACATCGAGGCTAAAAAACTCGGTTTGCCCTGTTATTTATTCATAGCTGTGAAGGGAGAACAGATGGATTCATGCCTTTCCCATAGGTATTTGCATGAACTGAAACACAAACAGCCTTGTCCAGGATTTGAACTCTGGCTGTCAATTCCATTTCCTACAACCATCACCATCTCACTAAGTGTGTCTCCTATCGTGTTTCAAGTAACTA
This sequence comes from Sepioteuthis lessoniana, assembly GCA_963585895.1. Classification (NCBI taxonomy): domain Eukaryota; kingdom Metazoa; phylum Mollusca; class Cephalopoda; order Myopsida; family Loliginidae; genus Sepioteuthis; species Sepioteuthis lessoniana. The sequence continues at coordinate 74,689,664 of OY757933.1, forward strand.
GTAATCCTTAGTAAACAATCAGGCTTAACTAAAGCCGAAGAGAATGAGTTCAAATCTCACCAGGAGATTTTTTTTTTATTCTTATTTACAATGGATGCTATTCCTTACTGCTATAAAAAATTACAACTTATATGAGTTGCAATAAAAAGGAGTTAGAATCAAGAAGATCAAAGATAATACTAGTCAAAATTATTAACATTAAAGATTGACAAAGCTGCTAGTATTAGGCATCATCTAAAAAAAAAAAAAAAAAGCATTTTTAAAAATACTTTGAAATTAATTAAATCAATGACTTAATTTACTTATCTAAACTTATTGTTATAAAATCTTTCTTTTTCTATCTCTGTTTTGTTTTTTTTTTTTCTCATTTGATTCCTGTTGAAGTTCAAATGAAATATTTTCTATATTTACTGTAAATTGATCCTTTCAACGTCAACTTGGTTTTAATACCATGTCATTTATACTTTGAAATTGTGTTGTTAGAATCGATGTAATCATCCATTCTTAATCTATCGTGTTCTTTCATCCTATAAATAGATTTGTCTATGTATGCACACATCTCTGGGTAAAACTGGAAATAAATCCGACAGTATGAAAATGTATAAAGATGAAAAAATACAAGGTTTTCAGAGGAGGATTTTATTTGTAGAAATATTTGCCAACATTAAATATTTCTTTGTCTTCATATATATTGTTAGCTATTTTATTCAGAGGATTTACTATGCATAAATATCCTAGTGATTGTATGATCTCACTCTCTTTTATTATCAATTCACCGATTTATTTCAAATTAGCTGAAAACTTTTCCTACAGCTGTTATTTTGAGCTGGTTTCTGGTAAAGATCTGAATGGGATCCCTCGAATTGATCATAAATTTATCAATTTCACTTTTTTTATTACTGTAATGAACAGGCTTAAGACTATACCATGTTGGTTTGCTGGATATCAAAATAATCTGGTTTTAAAAGCTTTCAACAAAAAAATCAAAGATCTATAATAATAATAATTTTAAAAAAATAAAAAATGATTGGACATAACAAAACGAAGTTTTTGTAAAGATAAAAAAAAAAAAAAATTTTCGCTTAACTTTCTGGTAAATGTGACTCGTGTTTATTGCTTGGATAGAATCAATTCTACTATGATTTTTCTCTCCTTTTTTTTTTTTTTTTTTCCTTGCCATATTATTTATATTGACTGTCCATATTTGTGAATCTATAGTTGTTTTTATTTTATTTATTTCTTAAAACAGGTAAATATGCAAATACAAATTGGATATCACCATTAAACAAGATGCTAAAGATAGAAAAAAATCGCAAAACTGCAAAAATAATTAGCATTAAAACCAACAACTTGTGTATATATATATGGCTCTTATCCTTAAAATATGATGTAACATGTACACACACACACACCCACACACAACCAGCTTTATTGGGTGGGGGTCCTCATGGTGTAATGGTTAAAGCAATGGACAGTAGAATCTTTGTAAGCAAGTTCAAACTCCAGTTGGGCTATCATGTTCACTTTTGGACAAATAACCTTGGGAAAGGTATGAACCCCCCCCCTTTATCCTCCCAGCTATGGGTTAAGTAGTGCCTCTACTGTTCTTCTAGAAGGATAGCTTTGGAATTAAATGACCTAAGAAGGTTGATATGCCATTAAACAAAGAAACCAAACCAAACCAGCTTTATTATCTTATATATGCATCAAGTTTGTAATTTCATTGTCTTTGAGGTCAGTCAATGCTGAGTCCGATTTTTGCAAACAAAAATATGTCTGATGATGAGAGACTGGTCACTGAAGAACATACACACACACACACATTTCACTTCTTACTAATGGCCTTAGTAAAGACATGAATCCATCACTTCTCCCCTTAGCTATGGCTAAAATAGTGGGGCACACTGGGCCCTCAAACCTTGGTAGTGTAACCACTGTAGGATAAGGAGAAAGCTTCAATGTTATTTGGGAGAATCTGTTGCACATTGGTGCACCTTTTTTTTAGTTATCAGTTTATCCAAAATGTCTGGCTGGTTCTCTACAGGTCTTAGTCACTATAAACAAATTACTACTTATCTCTATGTTAGCAATGTTTTTGCATCTAAGTAATTTTGGTTTGGGTTTGAGCTCTGTAGCTGATTTTTTTCAAACAATGGGGCCAGAGTTCCAACCTCAACAGAACATGCCCTTTGTTTACTCACATGAAGGGTGATGCAGTTAGGATATATAGTTTGAATTAGTCATGGTAATTTATTTATTTTATTTATTTTATTTTTTTTTTTTAAATAGATGGCACCCTAATAGATGAGTAGCACTAGTTTCCTGATAACTATTTGATCTTGGCCATTGACTTATGAGGTTCTTTTGCTCAGCATCAGGTGAAGCTTGCTGTTGTCCCAATTTTGTATTCAACCACCTTATTTTACATCCACCATGCTGCTTCTCACGGCTTCTGTTGATATAAACGTGTGTGTAATATATAAATTTGTTTTTTTACAAGAGAGGAGTGGGTATATTGGATTTTTTTTTCTTTGCAGGATCATATTCCAAACTTTTATTATTTATGATTTTAAGCAAATATAGCATGATTTAAGATTTGTAAGTTTAAGAGTGAGTTTAAGTCTAATAATCACTTTTTAATTTCAAGGTGGATTGTTTTCATTGTTTCCTTTAACAATTAACCTTCAATTTAGTTATTGGCCTTTCATATATATATATATATATATATATATATATATATATATATATATATATACTAATTTACTATCTACCAGCATTCACGGTGATAAAGAAAAAGAAAAAACCCTGCCAGAATTCAGAGATAACAAATCTCGAATCACCACCTGGGAGGAAAAAAAAAGAAAAGGCCAACTTCGTCACACCAGTTGAAAAAAATCAAGAGATATGCAATCAGTTGGTCAAAAGAACAAAAACCCACCACAAAATGCTGCAATGTTACAATTACAAAAAGTGCTCAATACTGAATAGAGCCAATTACAAAAATTAAATCGCAAGTCAGTGCTAGGTACCCTGAGGAGCTGTTTTAGGCAAAACTATAGTAGGACAGTCCCGACTCGCGATTTAATTTTTGTTATATATATGACAGTAATTATGTATACTTACACCTTAACTTAGCATTTTTCAAACTGTCCCCTTTTTTATTTTAATCCTTATATCTGCTGTTTGATTTTCTTACTGGTTTCTTACTATTAACAATCTTTTAAACATTTTTCATACTCGTCACTTTTGCTTTTGAAGCCCAGCACCACCAATTCAAAAGGCAAACACCTGACAGTTATGTCTTTAGAGTTCTTAATAGATTTTATTTATTTATATTTAGGGACGGACTAATTATGTTTGCATAGAAATTTGACCCCATGGATTTGGGGGGTTTTTTTTGTTTTTTTTTCTCAAGTTCTTAAACATTCTTTTTTTAAATATTAGACTGATTTTTCTTTGATCATTCATCAAATGATCATTTACTTCAATCATTAATGTTGGCATATGTCTGATAAAACTCTATCAATACCACCATAGGCAGTATAGGAATGCTTCTCAATTTTTGTGTCTTAAAATCACCATATAGCATCAAGGGAATGATATGTGCTTCATTTAATGACAATCCCTGCACAACTATTGTCTCTTGCTACAGTCCTACCAATGCCAGTGATTAAATGGACATCATCACCTAGGAGCTATTTTCCCTTGTCTGATGTATTCCCAAACACAATGTTCTAATCATTAGTAGTGGCATAAATAGACAAAGATGAAAATATCAAATTCTACTTTCACAACTTGTCAAACAGAAATGGTTAATATCTAGCAGATTTTTCGCTCAAGAACAGGCTAGCATGCCAAAACACTAAATTCCAAAATAGGAAGGAAAACTATAGACCCACACCTACCCAAATAACTCTAAAACACGGCTAGATTACATATTCATAAACAAGAAGTAGATAGTGTTGTGAACTGTAAGGCATACTACTCTTTTGAAAGAGTGTCTTCTGATTACAGAATTGTCTTAGCAAAAATTTGCCTGAGTCTATGCAGAAATATGACACAGACAGTTAAAGCTTCATGATATGACTGGTCCTAACTTACCAATAGTAAAATTAGAAATCATTATCCAGCAACTGTAAGGAACAAGTTCAATACCCTTCAGGAGATGTCTGAAACACATACTCCAAATGACGAACATAAAATTTTTGTTACTACCTATATAGAAACAGCAACCAAATACATTCTAACCAAACCAAGTGCCAGATGTAGAGTTCTGTGGAAGTCAATAGCAATTAGAGAAAAACAAAATAACTTAAAAAAAAAAAAAATAAAAAAAAGCATCATTGCTTTATAAAAGATACCAACAAATGCCAATGAGCAGAAAAGAACTGGAATACTTTCAAAGCCAAATGAATAAGATCAAAAACTTGGTGGAAGATAGACAATCACAAATAGCATGGCACACAGTAAATGCAGTGAGCCGAAGGAAGAGCACCTCAAGAGCCAAAACTAAAAGCTGTCTGCCAAGAAGATTACAGAAGTGGAAAGAATATTTCAAACATCTGCTTGGAAACTCACCTAAAGTCACTAATAAACTTATCAAAAAAATTATTAATAGCATTTGATTCCATTCATGGAAGGAAGATGGAGCAAATACTACTAGCATATGGTCTCCTCCAAAGAAACATTTACTGCTATAATGATGCTTTATAAAAACCCAAAAGCAATGGTTTGCTCATCTGATGGAGACACAGATTTCTTCAGTTTGGTTGCTGGAGTTTTGCAAGGAGATATATCAGCACCATATTTGTTTATAATCTGCTTAAACTACATACTTCAAATGTTGATAGATCTAATAAAAGAAAATGGCTTTACACTAAAAAAAAAAAAAACCAGCAAAAAGCAGATAATATCCTGCAGAAACTATAACAAACTCAAACTATGCAGATGATCTAGCACTTCTGGCAAATATACCTGCCCAAGCCAAATCCCTACTGCATAGCCTAAAGCAAGCAGCAGGAAGCATTGGCTTCTATGTGAATGCATGTAAAACAGCTCGTGTTTTAAATGAGAAGGAGCCATCTCCACATTAAGTGGCAGGCTTCTAAAATCAGTAGCCAACTTCACATACCTTAACAGCAATATCTCCTCAACTGAAAGTGATGTCAACAAATGCCTAGCAAAGGTGTAGACTGCTATTGACAAGTTATTAATGATATGAAAGTTTGACTTATCTGATAAAAATTTTTTAAAAAAATGGTCATTACTACTATATGAATGCACCACTTGGATGCTAATAAAACGCATGGAGAAAAAGCTAGATAGGAGCTACACAAAAATGCTACATACTGTTTTAAACAAATCCTGGAAGCAAGACCCCACACAACAGCAGTTGTACAGCTACTTACCTCCCATCTCAAAAACCATCCATCTTGCTGAAGAAGTAAGGACAAACTCATAAGTGATGTTTTTCTATGGACCCCGACACATAGACATGCCAGTGTTGGCCAAATAACAAGGACTTATATCAGCTCTGTGTAGACACTGGCTGTAGTTTGGAGGACCTGCTGGGTGCTATGGATGATAGGAAGAGAGAGAATCAGGGAAACCCGTACTGTCAGTGTGACTTGGTTATATATTACCATTAGAGAAAGAGTGAGACATGGTTGGGTCTTTAGAAAAATTCTGTCAAGATTTCTCAATGATGCCTCTAAATTGTCACGTTTGTTCATTTTTTTTTGTTTTTCTTTAACTGAGTAGTTAAAATTAAAATGGTAAATTGTGATGCTGTGCATTTAGGTTCTTTGATATTTAGTAGATAAATGAACAAGTGCAGATTGTCATGAAGATAATTATTTGATTGTGACCTCCCTTTTGTGATATATCGCTTTTAATTTTTATAATTAATAAACTAAGTTGATGACATAAAACAACAATTTTAAGGTCAAAAGAAATTTGGAAAAAAAATGGAGATTTGTTAATGAGATTTATCAACAATTGTAAAAATCCATGTCTGAAAAGAATTGGGAGACAACAAATTCCATTGTATTTTTGTTGGAGGATTATAATGAAGGTTATGTAATAGGGTGATGACATTGTTAACTGATAGAATTTTATGAAAACTCGCAAAGAATGCAGAGCACATTGCAGTCAGCATGGTAGAACAAAGAAAGAGAAGTCCAAGGTTAAGCCGGAGAGTGGAAACAACAGAGTATACAGTACCCATTTATTGCCATTACTCCCAGGTTCACTCTAACCCAGAGTGGTAGTATCTGTTTGTCTCATGAGTCAAAAAAAATTATTTAAAAATTATTCATATTTTAATAGGTTTGTTTTCTTTGTTTAATGGCATGTCGACCTTCAAGGATTATTTAATGCCAAGGCCATCCTTGTAGAAGAACAGTAGTGGTACTATTTAACCAATGGTAGGCAGGAGTAAAGGGGTTCATACTTTTCCCAAGGGGCATTAGTCTGAAATCTAACATAATACTGTGACTGGAGTTTGTAAATTATTTGTATTAAGAACAGTTACTTGAACTGTTTACTAACAATTATTATTAGTTACTTGAAACAAATGTACAAGGAATATGATTCCCTAACCTCTAGGTATAAGATAACCCTAGACAAATTGACATGCTATTAAAATCAATCAATCATGTAATCTGTTGTCTGTGTCACCCTCCCACAGATAATCCTAGTCCTTACGAAGTTAAGTGTCCTTTATAAGCATTCCCAGCAGATACCTCAAATGTATTGAACATTGATGAATTTTTTTGATCAAATCTTTAAAATATTTAGATAGATGTAAAGAGCATGAAATAAGCATCACAGATATATATATATATATCTGTGGATTTATCCATTATTTGTTGTTGTTTTATTTCTTTTTCTTTTCTTCTCTTTTTTTTTTTTTTTTTTTTTTTTTTTTTTTCTTTCAGCAAGATTAGAGAGATTGGTCAAAAATGCAGGAATGTGTCGCACTCAATTGGATCTACGTTTGAGTTTCATGGTTTAACACTAGCATAAATGCAAGAATCAAATCTATAGATATTCATAAAATTTAACAACCAATTAGAGGTCAAATTAATCCTTGTTCTAAAACTTGATTTTTGCTTCAGAAATTTTTAAAAAAAAAAAAAAAAAAAAAAAGCTATAGAAATTACTGAATTCCTTGTCATGATGGATCTGTCTCTTTCAGGATTTATGAACGGAAGAATGTCCAAAATATGGCAAATTTGAATGCTTATAACTTTTGAACCTCCTGAGATATTTTCAGGATTCAAACAGTTCCAGGTTGATTTTTCTGATCGTTTTCTGCATAATTTGATCAAATAAAAATAATCTGAAATTACAACTCTGTAATAGCAGTTGACAAAGACTGGTAAGAAGGAAACATAATGACCAGGGTAGACTATCACAATGCTACATATGTGGGTCATCTAGAATACTTGCTAGGCTTAGTTTGTCACACGGTGATGTAGCCAGTGAGATCAAACTCACTACACAAATTCGTCTACGCAACAACTTTATAAATCATTATATTTATGTAGGCACTTTTCTCAATCTTTGTTCTCGGTATAAACACTCAATAAAACCAGTCTTACCATTTCCTTATATAAGGAATGTACATAAAGGTTCCATTTTATAGACCTGACAGACTTATAAAGCAGTCATGTGTGTCACATGTTTGTATTTACGTGAACCCCTCTGCTACTAGGAGGATGTGGTTTGAAGTCAGTTTTTCTTCTCCTAGACTGGTTAGCAAGATCAAAGAATCCAGTTAACCCTATTATTTACCTGTAAGTGGGAGGGAGGAGTGAAGAACAGATGGATTCATGTCTTTTTCCAAGGGCATTAGCACAAAATGAAATGCAAACAGCCTTGTCCAGAATTTGAACTCCAGTTACTAAGACCATTTCCTATGATGCTAACTGTTATTCCAAGCATGTGTCTTACAACTTGAATAAATTCTTGATTTTTTAAATTTTTTTTTCCTGATTTTCATGTCATTTCTTCAAAGAAGTTTTATAAATGACTGCATTCTGATTGACAGATTGTTTTTTAACGACATGTCAACTCACTTGGGTTATTTTATGCTTTGAGGTTTATATTTGTCAGTTTATAATGACTTCTTTTTTTTAAATGGTTTCTTCAGAATTTTTTGCACATAGTTTCAAGTATTCTTATTTAATTCAAATAATTTGCAAACAAATATTTGACCCATAGATAGAATCCAGTTTCTACTATTCCAGTATAAAGCTGGTTTGAAGTCAGTTTTTCTTCTCCTAGACTGATTGCCTAACCATTGCTAAGGAACTCGGTCTACCCTACTATTTTCCCATAGCTGCATGAGGAGAACAGATGTATCCATATCTTCCCGAAGGGCATTAGTGTAAAATGAAATGCAAGCAGGCTCATCCTGGATTTGAACTCATGCTGCCAACTCCATTTCCTTCAGCCATAGAAATTACTCTAAGCATTCCTCCATTATTCAAATAAGACAGATTTGGAAGTCTTTAAGAATATACATATTCTTAAAGACTTCCAAATCTGTCTTATTTGAACCTTTTCTTTCTTTCTTTTCTTTCTTTCTTTTTTTTCTTTCTTTTTTTTCTTTCTTTTTTTTCTTTCTTTTTTTTCTTTCTTTTTTTTCTTTCTTTGTTTTTTTCTTTCTTTGTTTTTTTCTTTCTTTCTTTTTTTCCCCCTCTCCTTACAAGTAACCCCTTATTCATGAGTATATTTTATTCATCCTGTATTTATACATGTATGTAAAAGAGAGAAAGGAGAATGTATGTCTGGTTCTTTTTTTTTTATCTTCTGTTTACCAATTTATCTTCTTTCCTAACAGGTTTCATCTAATCAAGACAAGAAGCTTTCTTTTTTTTTTTTTTTTTTTTTTTTTTTTTTTTTTTTTTTTTTCCTTCCTATCTTCCTCATATTGACCCTTGGAACTCATAGATACCCTACCTACTCTTCCTCCTGTATTTTTCTAAGGCATACCTACACTGGCCATTTTTTTTAAACACCTACTTATTTATCCTTTTTTCTTTTTTTTTTCCTTCCTCTCCCTTCTCCAATCTCATTTCAATATTTTTTCCATCCTGAAAAAAAAAATTGTTATGGATTCCACTCAAAGCCTTTTTTTATTATTCACCTTTTTGTCAATAAAAAAAAAAAATTCAATTAAAATTTCAACTGAAATTTTAAAAAATTTTATTCTCTTGGCACCTTTTTTTTCAAGGCTCCCATAGTTCCATTGCTAAAAAAAAAAAATCTAACCTTTTTTTTCCCTTTTTTTTTTTTTTTTTTTTTTTTTCCTAAATAAATTATTTCCAATCAATTATAATACTTTAAGGAGAATTTGGATTTATATTCTCCCCTCTTAAACTTTTCATCATGTTTCTACAAAATTCAATATGGTGTTAACCCTTTGAACCCTTAGCTTGATAAAACTCATTTAAACTTCAATATAGAATGCAGACATCTTTGTTTAAATCTATCCCGTCATTCCATTAAAAGAAAGGATGTAAATGGTTGCTATATTACGCCTTGTATTATTAGTATCTGACATTATCCTCCAGAACCCAAAATATCAGGCCTAAAGTAAAATATTGTTCAACTCAAAATATAACTTAGGGTTCAAAGTGTTAACTGAAGCAAGAATAATATTTTATTCCATCTTTTATTTCCAGTTTTAAAAAAATTCCAACTTTCTAGTGTCTCTGATTTATTAAAATTTGACAGACAAAATCTTTTGTATAAAACAGCCTATTTTTAAGAATATTTTCCTAAAAAGAAAATACTTTAGAATATTGCTACTTTTGAGGTTATTTTTTAAGGGAGAAAGTTTCTAATCAAATTTTTTAGGGAGGACAACATTCTATTAAAACAAAGACTATATTAAGCCTTGTATTATTAGTATCTAGCATGATCTTCTTGAATTCAAAATATCAGGCTTATAGTGTATAGTAAAATAGCACTCAGTCCAAACATTTTCTTTCTTTATCCAAATTAACAATATTAATGTAATACTTGTTTTATTTTTCATTTAAACTGTCTTATAGGTTTACAATTTAAATGTGAGGGAGTCCCCATGGCATAATAGTTAGTGGTGGACTGCGGCTTCAAAGTTAGTGAGTTCAAACTCCAGTCACACTATGACCTTCACTTTTGGACTAATATCCTTGGGAAAGGTATGAAGTCCTTTATCCCCCTCCCCATCTATTAGTTAGTTGAGTAGTATCATTGCTGTTCTTTTACAAGGATGACTTTGGCATTAAATAACCCATGAAGGTTGATATGCCATTAAACAAAGAAACCAGTTGAAATATATTTCATATCAATTGTTTTCTGCATGAGACATATGAATATGGTTCTCAACATGAAGAGATAATTTAATAAATTTAATCTTTTTGGAGGGGGCACTCTGAAAGCTTGTTTTTAATGGGGGAAAAAATTAAGATCACCAATATATTAAGCTGGAAAATATTTGAAACAGTATCTTAAATGTGTACATAAAATTTTAAAATATATATATATCTTTGAGTATGCTATATGCTTGGAATTTAAAGTCTAAGGGATCTTGAAAAACCACTAGTGTTATTTGTTCTTTTTATGCTAATATAAACTTAGAATGATTTCTCAGGTATTAAGAGAAATATCTTTATTATAAATTAATGAGATTAAAAAAAAAGGTCTACTGAACAGAGGGTTTTTATCACTTAATATGTAGTTATTCAAAACTAGGTAGTATCTAAACGAACCCGCTAAATGAACTGTACAAAAATTTTACATATCTTTACAGTGCATATGAACCTTGGATCAATTCACCTTTCAAAAAATCCTGTGAAATGTTGAATATATTTAATAAATCTTCTACTTCTGATGTGTGATTTGAAAAATTTGCTCAAAGAACAATAATAATATCAAAATCGTGGTTAATTGGAGACTTAATCCCACCAGCAAAGACAGTGAAATGCTAACGATTACACAAAACTTTCAAAGTTGATCTCAGATTTGAACCTCTGGATAAGCAGAATCAACCGAATTGCCAACTCAACTTTAGCCAACAAAACTGAAAGAAAAGAAGACGAAAATTAAAAGAAAACAATAAAAAGAAAAGCCAATACCCCTTCTCTTCACACGCGCGCACACACACACACATACACACACAAAAAGACTCCTTTCTCGACTTCTATTACTGCAGTCAGCAAGAGATGTCCGTGTATAACCCATGTGCTACATACACCTCACTTCAAACTGCTCTCTGGAACGGCAAACCTATGGCTCCTTCCTCTGTATTGCCTCCATCCTTTCCACTGCTACCTCCTACAAAACAACCACCACTGCCTTCTACGTCACAGTCTCTTTCTATCACTCATACCAACAACAATGTCTTTGACTGGCGCTGTCCAATAAAGTCTGATGGGGCCATTGCTTGGACCAACTGTGTAAGACAATCAATAACTAGGCTGGATACTTGCAATATCAGCAGTGTTCATATGGCTATAGGTAGGTAAAGTAGATATTTGAGCTTCACAATTTGCACTATAACTATGTATGAATGGACTGGGTGTTTCAAAATATTTTATATCATTTGAGATGTACTGGGTGTTTTAGAAATATTAATATCATTTCATAATGTAACAACTTGACCAATTCTTGTTCAAATGATAACATTTTTGTAGCATGTGTTGAAACAACTCCAAATTCTATAATAAATATTTAAATACCTTTTCTTTTCTAGCAAATGACATTTCTCTACCTAAAAAGAGAAAAAACATCAAATATAGAATTTTCAGTTGTTTCTGCAAATGTTGTTAAAATTTGAGATCATTTGAATGAGAATTGGACAAGTTATTAGATTATCATATGATATCAATTTTTCTGAAGTACTGTGTGTGTGTGTGTGTGTGTGTGTGTGTATGTATATATATATATATATATATATATATATTGTGTGTGTGTCTAAATGAGGGTGTGGCTAGAGCCAGGATATGAGGGCGGGACAGTAGGTATGTATTTGCACATTAGTAAAAAAAGAAAAATTGAATAAAAAAAAAAAGTTGTAGATTTTGTCACAATAATCACTAGTCCATACTTGCCTAATATTTTAATATTTTTTGTGTACAGCACACACACACACAGATATGTTCATTCCTTTAATTTAGATTATTATCTAAGAATTAATTTTTTTTAGATTAAAACCTTATGATAACTTTTCTAAACCAATTCTGGCTCAAGATTGTCCCTTGTAGTGCATGCAGTGAAAAATGAGAAAATCTCACTATCAACAGTTTGCAAGGCTAATACACTAACTTTCACTAAATGGTAGTTACTCAGATTTTTCATTTATTTATTGATTTTTTTTTTTATGATGTAAATTTGTCAAATTTTAAATGATGTTGAAATTTTATTTTATTTTTTATTTTTTTTAATTTATTAAATTAACACAAATAGAATGCAGCATATTTTTTTTTTTTTTTTTTTTTTACATAAAATCCCTTGTTTCTCAAATATACAGAATTTTTTTTTACTTTTTGTGTATAATTTGACCTCTCATAAGTTGACCCTTGATTTATGATCATGAATCATTAATTTATGGAATTAATTTCTAAATTGATCAGTTACTCCTCATCCTTCGCATTAATTATCGATCACGTAGAGGTTGACACCATATTTAAAAAAAATTTTTAATCCAGTCTCTACACAATTCTTTACAATATATAAACTTGCTTTAAGCTTTGATGTCACATCCTATCTATAGAATTTATATTATAATTGATTCAAAATAAATAATTGGAAATACTCTAGATTTAGCAGTTGATAATTGTCCTTTCAGAAATTATAATCATTGGAATGAATGCAAAGCTCATACTGTTATTAAGTAGCAAATTGCTTTAGAAATTGCTTTATTTTAACAATATTGTGCTACAATGTGTCATTTTTGCAGTGTTTTTGTAACAAAAACTACTGTTAATGTTTACTAGGAGTACTTTCTCATATTACATATGGGTTCTAAGATGATCATTATTAAAAGTAAAGGACATGGTGACTTTTATTAAATTTTGTGATAATTATTCATAAGCAGTACTTATCCATATTACATATGGGTCCTTTGTTTCTTTGTTTAATGGCATATCAACCTTTGTAGGTTATTTAATGCCAAAGATATTTTCCTTGAACAGTAGTGGTACTATTTAACCCATAGAGGGGAGGATAAGGGGGTTCATACCTTTCCCAAGGGTATCTGTCCGAAAGTGAACATAATAGCGCGAATGGAGTATAAACTCACTTTCTATGATTCCACAGTACATCGCTTTAACCATTACACCATGAGGACACACCCATATGGGTTCTAAGATGATCATTATCAAAAGTAAGGGACATAGTGACTTTTATTAAAGTTTGGGATAATTATTCATAAACAGTACTTAACCATATTATATATGGGTTCTATGATCATTATCAAAAATAAGGGACATAGTGACTTTTATTAAGTAAGTAAGTAAGTTGGCGACCGTAGTCAAGGGCGACCAGAAGGCTCCCTTTTCAATAGCTACTACACCAAGGTGTAGGGGAGGGCGCTACTCCTTTTCCTGGATTGCTCCACTTTATCCTTAATACATACCTTATATTGCTGAGTGTTAAGCAAAGAGGTATCAAGTACCATTTTTAAAGACGCGATCTGGGATTGAACCCAGGTCTTCCAGACCATTGGCGAAGTCTCTACCCATGAGGCCAATGAGCAAGCAGTACTTATCCATATTACATATGGGTTCTAAGATGATCATTATTAAAAGTAATGGATGTTGCTTTTATTAAAATTTAGAATAATTGTTTGGGAACAGTACTTACCCATATTTTATACAGGCTGGAAGATTGTCATTATTAAAAATAAAGGATGTAGAGTCACTTATTTAAGTTTAGGGTAATTATTTGTATTTCAAGGATGTTTTGTTTTGTTTTTATTGTTTAATTAAGATGGCTGCAGATTTGTTTGTAGAACTCGGATACCTTTAAAAAAAACCTTGAAAATTAATAGATATTTTGAATAAATATTTGATTTTATTTTTTATACTTGAAAGCATTGTATTAACCTAATTTTTTTTTTTCTAATTTAGTTTTTAAATTTTATTTTTATTTTTTTATTTTTTAATCAAGCAACTGTTAAAATGAATTCATTTTTTGTCTCAACACTTGTCCATAACTAAGATTTGGTCTAAGTGTTTATAAAGTAGAGGAAAGAGCAATTTGCTTCACAAAACCAAAATAGTGGGTAATTTCTGTAAGATGGGGGTACCCTTTTGAAGTGATTGGGATGGCGAACATGACTGATTGATATCACATAAATAACCAGTATGAGCCAAATCTCCTAATCGAGTTTAGAATCTTTCCAGGCATGATTCTAACACTTCTTGAAAGTTTGGTTGACATTGAGACAAAAATGGCAAAACCTTAGCTTTACAGATTGGCATTTGGTGACTTATGATGTCTTATAGCCATTTATGGTGTAACAGTTACCGAGTTCAATTCCTGGGTAAGGCTGTTTGCATTTCACATAGATCTATTATCCTTGGAAAATCAAGAATCCAACTATTCCCCCTTCAGCTATGGATAAATAGTAGGGCAGACTGTTCTTTAATTTTGATATAGCAACTGGTCTAGGAGAAGGGGATACTGAATTTAAACCTGTTGTATAGTGGACCAGTCGGCTGAGGCTGTAGAATACACCAACTGCATCTCTGCAGAGGGGTAAGACTCCCCACCACCACCAGCCACAACTAGTGTCCTGGATATGACATGAAACAATCTGATGCTGAGGTTCCAGTAATACTGGAGCTTTGGAGAATGCAGAGTACCTCTTTATTGCCATCGCTCCCAGGTCCACTCTAGCCTAGAGCAGTAGCACCTAATAGGGTCCTATATATGGGTCAAATAGAACTAAACTGTGTATTTATACTATTGAATTGTTTGAAATGGAACTGTTTATATGTATAAAAATGGATTTGACATTAAATAACCTACAATGGTTGATGTGCCATAAAACCAAACCAAACCTGTTGTAGACCTGGAGAGGGATGCACTCTGACAGGCTATTTTTACCCAAGACGTGCTACATAAGTAAAATCCCAACAACCAAACCTGGTTACTGGATCTGTGAGTTCTTATTCTCTGATAAAATAATACAAGAATTCTTCCAAGCTGTTTACTACTACCGTATGTTTGTACCACTTAAATATAACAGAAAGCCTGGAGAAAAAGCTTGATGGTAACTACACAAGGATGCTGCATGCTGTTTTGAACAAATCCTGGAAGTAGCACCCAACAAAACAGCAGTTGTAAAGCCACTTACCTCCCATCTCACAAACCATCTAAGTAAGACAAGCAAGACACTGTGCACTGCAGGAGAAGTCAGAATAAACTCATATGCAATGTTCTCTTATGGACTCCTACACATGGACACACCAGTGTTGACCAGTCAGCAAAAATCTATATTCATCAGCTCTATGTAGATACTAAATGCTACCTAGAAGACTTGCCAAAAGCAATGATCGTCTAGTTATAATGCCACGAACAATCTTACCTCAAAGAAACAGAAGGTGTGCTCTCTCTCTCTGCTACCAGCACGCGGAAACCAGAAGAAGAAAAGGATGCAAGAGGTGTAACTTATTTTATGGAGGAGAATGTGATAAGCCCACGTGAAATGGAGAGATTTAATGAGCATATAAGAAACTAAGTTTGAGGTGGAAAAGGCAGAGCAGTATTTTGCTTATGTCTGATTGGTGAACATCCATCAGTTTATTTTGTGTGTTAAATAATTTGACTACCCCCCCTCCAATAGGTTGATTCCACTTCGACTAGACTTCTAAAACCATGAACAGATCAATAGGGACAGATGAGTGTTTAGAGAACCCATGCTGACTATGATGATGATCTCTTATTTGAGAATCCCTCTGCTCTTTCAAATAAATTAGTGGATATCTTTATTTTTATCATTAGAACTTTTAGCTGATGTATTCTTTGACCTTCCTCAGTTGTATGTTGCATTTGGTTTGTTTCTTTGTTTAATGGCATATCAAACCTTTGTAACATACCCATGATACGGATCTGTGAAATAGACATGGGGAATCTAAAAAAACGAAGAAATTGGTTCAGGTACGAAACTTTTTATTACCTTTGAGTTAAAGGTAATTCCACATGAGGAGATAGGGACAATCTTTCTATGCTGACTTTTCCATCTGCCCCCCACCATGTGCGGCACCCAGCTGCAAACTACTGGTCTGGTCTCAGCGAGCCCGAAAGTCAGCCTTCTTCCTCCGAGGCAAGAACTCAACTCACCGCTTTTTCTCAAATCCTCAGCCCACGCTTCCAGTGCGTGACATCACTCACATCCCCTGGTCCTAATTTCTATCTGGGGTTTTTATTTTGACATCTCTGAATGACACATCCTCTCCGCGAACGCGTGAACACCTGCGTTAATGTTGTACCTAACTAACCCATGCACTAAGCGAAAGGTTCTCATCCTAACTAAACTAAAAGGCAAGATATATAAAATAAAATCCCTCCGCCATTATATTACACCTTTGTGGGTTATTTCATGCCAAATTCATCCTTGCTGAAGAATCGCAGAAATAGTTTTTAACACGGGGGGGGGGAATAAGGGGGGATTTATCATATTTACCAACCCCCTCTGCTCTGGCAGGATATAACACAAGGTCAATTTTTAAGCGGAGTTTAACAGGTTTGAATTCAGAGTTTTCCTTCACCTAGACGAGTTGCCTCACCAAGGCTGAAGAACCTAATCTGTCCTACTATTTACCCATAGCTGGAGGCAGAATAATTGGATTCATACCTTTCCCAAGGGTATTAGTGCTATGTGAAATGCAATCAGTCAGGTCCAGGATTTGAACTCGTATCGTCGTGTCCAATTCCTATGACGATAACCATTACACCACGGGCACCTCCTAAATAAGGAGGTTTATACCTTTCCCAAGAATCTTATTCCGAAAGTGAATGTAACAGCATGACTGGAGCTCAGACTTGTTTACTTCTGGGCCTAATATTTTAGCAATTACCCAATGGAGACTTCCCATTTTGCATTTGAGAGTCTTTAGAAGTAGTTTTCATTTTCATTCTTATCTAGAATGCCACAGTTCAATAAGCTGCTGAAAGTTTCAAAGCATCTGAAGCCAAGACTACAAATTAGAACGATAGTGCACTTTAATTCTCGTATAAAATTGATCACTACTCTATAATTTAACCTTGTGATTCCAGTGGGCAAAAAGATTTGTAATATTCGGCTGAGTCAAAATTTTTGCAATATTTTGATATGTGCTGCTTTGCAGTGACCAAAGCAGTTTAAGCCATAGAAGTTACCTGCTGTGGTTGGTAGTATCGTGGTAGTTGGTGTGCTGACATGTTGTGCATTTCTTTACTCCATGTGGGGTTTGAAAGCCGCACAGATGAACATGCAATTTAGTCTAATTGAGGAATTTATACTTCATGTGTTTGAACTGGGCCATAAATTTGCAGAAGCAAGGAAAAACATTTGTTGTAAAAAGTGAAGGCATAGTTGATCCCAGTACAGTAACCAGAGGGTTTGAGAAATTTCACTACTCAGATCAAGCAAAGTCAAATAGTCCTAAAACCATTGATTCTGATGCTGTGCTCTAAACCATAGACAAAATTAGAGAGTATCAGGCGAGCTTGGCATTTCACAGTCCATTGTGATTCATCACCTTCACAACCTCAGCAAAAGCATTCAAAGCTGCTGAATTGTCAACATGTTGCAAAACTTTTGACTCACCCTTGTCGAATTATCTGCATATTTCAACCAAACTTTCAGTGAGTGTTAGAGACACGCCTGGAAAGATTTTAAACTATACTTCATCTGACTTGTTCTGATTTTTTACTGTCCCTTTTGCACCCCCTCTTGATGGGGTTTAGATATGCTAACTGTATCCCCTGCAGAGAGGTCAGACCCTACCCCCAAAAAGGATTGTCCCAGGTATGACACTAAACTGCATCTGATGGTGAGGCTCCAGTTCTGGAGCTCTCGGAAGTGTGAAATATCCCTTCATTACTATTACTCCCAGGTTCACCCTGATCAGGTTTAGTAGTACCTATTAGGGTTCCATCTATAGGTCTAATAGATCTTTTTGAAAATTATTAGTATTGTATAAGAATACTTGAAACCATCTAACTGTGTATAAATTATTAGCAGTAGATAGGAATACTTGAAACAATATGACTATAAAAATTTGTATTTAAAACAGATACTTGGAGATAATTATTTTCAAAGTATTGTCATTAATTACTTGAAACTATATAATTGCTTGTAAATTATTTGTATTAGAGAAGAATACTTGAAACCATGTAGTTGTGTTCTGTTTGTTAGTATTAGATAGGAATACTTGTAACTATTCAAATTATTTGTATTTAAAATAGTTACTTTAAGATATATTTGTTTACAAAGGATTATTATTAGTTACTTGAAACCATATAATTGTGTGCAAATTTTATATGAAAACTTGAATCTATAATTGTTTACAAAGTATTGTAATTAGTTACTTGAAACCATGTAACTGTGTGCAAATAAATGATTATCATCAAATAAAAATAGTGACTTGAAATCATATAACTGTGCCTACAAATCTTTGTTATTATTAGGAAGTTACTTGAAACCATATAATTATGTATAAATTATTACTATTAAAGCTAGTTACTTAAACTGTATAATTGCTTTAAAAAAGACTAACTTTGGCCTTAACTACAATGTTGCAGTCCAGCATGTCAACCACTATACCATGGAGACTTCTCGCCTTTTGCATTAAGTAACCCAACAAGGGTTGACATGCCTTAAAACTAGCCAACTAACCAAAGAAATTCAAAGCGGCATTGGTCAAGCAAAAGCAGCCTTTAATCACTTGCATCACTCCTTGAAAATTAAAACAAAAACTTAAATATCTCAAATGCTTCTGGTGTTTTGTATGAGAGTCGTCCGAAAAGTTGTTAAGCTAACCAAGATACTCTCAGGAAATGGAGCCAAATGAGGGTTATTTTTCAACATAGTCTCCCTTGCTGCTCACAAACTTCCATTGGTGTTGCAGTGCTTGAATCAAAAAACATCAACAGCAGATTTGATGTAACATAGGACCAAAATACATTGTGTCTGAAAGAAAGGAGTTCGCAGGAAAGAAACACTCAAAACTTGAAATTTAAGGAAGAAAATAGTAGTCGCTTTTATTCATGGGGACTACATCGGGCGGTAGTTAAAAAAAGTTTGTTCGATAGCGTTCTTCCTCCTTCCTCTCTTTGGTGTGACAGCAGCGTTGTTATAATGGGCTTGTTGATACTTTCATGTCAGTCGTATTGTTGACAGGCTGGGTATAGCATGGGTCTGGGTGTCCTGGACCTCTGTTGAACCTGTTTAGAAACTTGCCTTGAACTCCCAAAATCTCACTACTTGATTTCTTATATAGCGATTTGATGGATCAATTCGAAGGTTCCAGAAGGCTTGTGACACCAGTGAAAACAATAGTGTAGCATGGGAAAGTTCATGAGTGACTATATTAAAATCACACTTGAACTCTACAGGTCATTCTGCCTGCACGCGCTAGGTTCGTGACATTTTTCAATGATTGATGACAGCCGATGTGCTCGCAGGTTCTCAACAACAGCACCCGTCCGTAATATTACATTAATACTTCTCAGCCCTCTCTTCTGCAATTGCAAATCCTGGACTTTTAACACATAATCTTCATCATCTATATAGCAGGGATGTGGAGTCCATTGAATGATGAGAATCTTCTCTACTGTCCAAAAGACCCTCAGAAAAAAATATTTCACATGACGGTGATAGCTAAACACTCTCTCTTTATAAACTTGTCTATCATTGATATATCACATATATTTAAATATTTCACTTTTAGGCCAGTGGTTCCAAACCTGGAATCCACAAAAATATTGAGAGTTTTGTTGAGGAAGCAGACCTTTCAAAAACCTAGCATCCATGCTATATATTTTGTAAAACTACCTGCTTAATAAAGTGTTACTTATATAAAATTCTGAAATATATTTATAAAAATGATGTTTTTGTCACAATTTTCATCACGTCATCAAAATCTTTAAAGCCAACTTTTGTGCACCATATTTCCTGATATAAAGACTAATAGCATCTGTAAATTATATCACAAAATTAACATTCTGATGTTCCATATTAGGGTAACCATCTGTCACAACCAAAACTATATCTAACAAACCTATTTGTCTTTTACAAAACATTTTAATAACATCATTACTTATCTTTTCTTGACATATTTTCAGGCAAAATCTTTAACAACTCATGAATACACTTTGCAAAAGTGTCGTGTAAAAAAAAAAAAAAAAAAAAAATAGTCAATGATATAAGTAAGATGGCTGATCATAGTTGGAGGTGACCCGAAGGCTCCCTTTTCAACAGCTACTACTCCGAGGTGTAAGGGAGGGCACTACTCCTTTCCCTGGATTGCTCCACTTATACTTGATCCATACCTTATAATGCTGAGTGTTAAACAAGGAGGCATCAAGTACTTTTTTTTTTTTTTTTTTTTTTTTTTAAGTCTTTGATATGACTCAACCTAGAACTGAACCTTGGTCTCCCAGGCCATTGATGAACACGCTATTATGCCAATGGGCTAATCAATTATAAATGGTCTTATGAAAAAAAAGTTTTGTATTTAAATCCGAGTTTCTGTTTAGCATTTCAGGATTCTGTCTTTAATGGTATATCTCTTTTTTTTACTCATTACATACTTTATAATAATGGCCTTATGAAACTACCTTGTCTGTAGGATTTTGAATATGCTCACTGTATCCCCTGCAGTGAGGTGAGAACCCCCCCTCACCAATCCACTCACAAAAAAAGATGGTGAGGTTCCAGTTTTGGAGCTCTGAGAAATGTGGAGTGCCTTTTCATTGCCATTACTCCCAGGTCCACTCTGACTTGGCGTGGTTGTACCTGTTAAGGTCCCATATATGAGTCAAATAGATATGGTGTCTTGGGTATGACATTATACTGCATTGGATGGTGAGGCTCCAATTCTAGAGATCTGGGGTGTGTGGAGTACCTTTTTATTACCATTACTCCTAGGTCCACTCTGACTCGGAGTGGTAGTACCTGTTAAGGTCCAATTTATGAGTTAAATAGATGTTTGAAAATTAATTTGTATTGAATAAGATTATGTGAAAGCATAATTGTTCTAACAAATGATTGAATTGTTAATGTTAGAAAAACTTTAAAATTTATTATCATCATTCATTGCTGAAGCCATTTAATTGCTTGCAAATTATTGGTGTTAGATAAGAATACTTGAAACCATATAATTATGTATAAATTAGTATTTGATAGGAATACTTGAAATCATATAACTGTGTGTAAATTATGTGTATTAAGAATAATTACTTAAAGCTATAATTGTTTATCAAGGTTTTTGGCCTAGTGGGTAGAGTGTTGGGCAATGGTCCGGGAGACCTGTGTTCAATCACAGGTCGCGTCATACCAAAGACTTTTAAAATGGTACTTAATACCTCCTTGCTTAACACTCAGCAGTATAAGGTACGTATCAAGGGTAAAGTGGAGCAATCTATGGAATGGAGTGGCACCCTCCCCTACACCTCGGTGTAGTAGCTATTGAAAAGGGAGCCTTCTAGTTGCCCTCGACTACAGTCGCCAACTTTACTTACTCATATATATATATATATATATATATATATATATATATATATATATATATAAATTAGTAATATTAGATAGAAATACTTGGAATCGTACAACTGTGTGCAAATCATTTACATGATTCCCTAACCTCTTTGCATTAACAGATGCAACACTGGTTGACATTATTACGAAAGTCATTGAATGAAAATGGTGCACTTTTACCAAATACTTCTTTAATAAACTCACCCTCTCTTAATGGTTTTCTATAATCATAGCCAATTATAGAAAACTGTTTATAAAAAAAAAAATAAGTGAAATACTAAAACTTGGAATTTAAAACTAGGAATTTAAGTAAGTTCTCTTATTAAGCGTATTTCCTCTTTTGCTGCTAGGAAATATATTCTTTCCCATTTTTCAATAGTTTATTCTTAAGAGTGATTAGTGCTAAGCATCAAAATGTCTTTTTTAAATTCCAAGATTTTATGAGTGGAAATCTTCTCATATGAATAACTTGATCCCTCTTATCAACAATGCCATATAATTCAGTCAACCAATCTTGAAATGTTCATCCACTTCTTTTTGTGATAATTTAATACTTTCATTTGCAATTGATACTCAAACAATAAATTCTCTCTCTCTCTGACTGACTCACTCACAATTACTTTCTCTCACCTTCTGTTATTGACTTTTACTCATTCTCTCTCTCTCTCTCTGTCTCTCTGTCTCACTCTGTCTCTCTCTCTCTCTCTCTCTCTCTCAAAAGGATTATGGTGAAAACAAAATTGATATCTAATTTTAAAGGAAAGAATAAATTTATATTCTGAATGTCACCATATATGTCTATCTTAGCAAAAAAATTTTTATAAATTGAACTCCCAAACCACTTGAAAAAAAAAAAATCTGTTGTATGGAGGGAGTGTCTCAAAACGAATCTTTTCATAGGTCCATTGAGTATGCATGTTGAACCTGTTTCTGTCATGTTTAGGTAGTTTTTATAGCATGAAAATGAGTGAACAAGTCATTTAAAAAAAAAACTTTTTTTTTTTTTTTTTTTTTTTTTTTTTTACTCAAGTGCTCAAATATAAATTGTTTTCTCGCCTCTTCAAGTCAATTTCATTACTAAAAATTTAATCTAAAAAAAAAAAAATCCAATCATCAGATGAAACGGCTTTTTTTTTTTTTCTTTTTTTTTTCTCCATCTTGTCCATCTTGATATTTGGATTTAACCAAAAAGAGTGCTCAAATAATTATTTGACGCTTTTAAGGGCTGAATGAACAAATCGTTATAAAAACTTTTCTTAAATCAAGAAAGTGTTCAACTGTTAACCAGTAGAACAGGATATAAAGCCTAAATTAGTTTCATGGATTTGAAAAAATACAATCAGATGAAACACACCCTGCTTTATTTGACAACTGTATTTTTTTAAATACATAAAACGTTAAGAAGCCAACATAAACATGACATAACAACTTATATATACAGATTTCCCCTTTTTTTTTTCTTATCTTACAAAAATACAATACTTCTCTAAACCAATATTTACCCAATGAAACTTTTTGGTATCCAAACACACTCTGTGTAAAAGTGAAAGATTATGCACATTTTTTTTGTGTGTGTATATATATATATATATATATATAAACAGAATTTCTTGACTGCTTATAGGAAATACTCCATTATTTTTCTTAAAGCAGCAAATCAAAATTTGTCTCTTAAAAAGATAATGATACAGAAAAGAGAACTTATTTCATTTTCCTTATTTTCTTAGGTTATATTCTGTGTTTTTTTCTACTTTGCCTGGAATTTAAGATTAGAACATAGACAATGAATTCTGTCTTTTATGACAAATATTACTTCTGGTGCTTCTTTTTATGCTTTAAGTATATAATTATATTAATGGCTAATCTAACCCTGTAGAATCACTATCGACAGAATTTAAATTAGTGCTGAGTATTTTTTTTTTCTTTCTTTTTTCAGTCTAAGATGATAAACTTATAAAATTCTGTCAGATTTTATAAACATGATATTGAAAAGAGATATCTTATTTTAAAGCCCATTGCATATCTCCTAAAAACCCACTGTCCTAGGTCTACAGGGCTTAGAATGTGCTGACATCATCCCTTTCAGGAGAACAAGTCCCTCTGCCCAAAAAGGTGTCCTGGATATAACATTAAACTGCTTTTAGTAGTGAGGCTCTGGAAGTTCTGGGGACTGTGCAGTACTCCTTGATTGACATTACTCCTTGGTCCATTATGACCCAGAGTGGTAGGAGATGTTAGGGTCCCATCCATGAGTCTAATAGATCTGTTTGAAAATACATGAAACTTTATAACTGTGAACAACTGTATAGTTACTTGAAGATAGAATTTTTTTACAAAGGATTATTATTAGTTCCTTGAAATCATGTAATTGCTTAAAATACTTGAAGCCTTGTAGATTATTAGCAATTGACAGGAATACTTGAGACTATATAATCATGTGCAAGCAAATGATTATATTAAATAAAATGTACTTTATATGACACTCAACTAAATAAAAGCACCAACAACTAGCAAATTAGTCATCAATCCAGTCAGCTGGAACTGTAGGATATGTCAACTCTGTCTTTCTAGAGGGGTTAGACCCCCCCATCTTTATAAGTTTCCTGGATATTACACAAAGCAATCTGATGTTGAGGCTCCAACCCTAGAACTTTAGGGAATGTGAAGTACCCATTTCATTGCTATTACACCCAGGTCTACTCTGACTCGGAGTGGTAGTACCTGTTAGGCTCCCATATATGGATCAAATACAACTGTTTAATCATTTACTAGACTTAAAACCATATAACTGTGTGCAAACAAATGAGTTATGGCTCATTTAAAAAAATGTTATCTGCAAACAATTATTGTAAAAATCCTAATTTATGTATAAACAGAATTTGGCATTAAAGAATTGACATGACATTAAATCAAACAACCTAACCTGACTAATTAGTTATCATCCTATTGGCTGAGGCCATAGAATATGCTGACTGCATCTCTGCTGAGGGGTAATCCCCCAGCCAACGAAACCATCTGTTGGCAACCTCTAATGCCTGAGAACATGATCTTGGTAACTGAGCGATCTGTGACCCAGGTAATACATGGTCATGTGGCCTGTAACACTTGAGCTCTTATTTGGGATTGACAGGCATTTGGAGAGGCCTAATCTAATCAGTTGGTTGGTCAATATATCATTGTCCTGACTGTGTTCTTCAAATTGTTCGTATGGTGAACAAACACCCAACTCATTTTATCTTGTAGGTTCTAGAAGGTGGTGACTGAGGGTCAATCACTTTGAGAAAATCAGTTAAGGAAAATTATTTTTTACGAATATATTGATATAAATGAAATCAAATGTACAAAAAGACAAGATTTGGTAGTAAATAGCCTAGAAGGAGTGAGATGCCATTTAACAAACCAACCAGTTAGTCAACTGACAATTTAGTAAATAACCTTTTTGTTTCATGGCTAAAGCATTATTCCTGACCACTGACATTACCCATCCTCCTTGTTTGTAAAATAGATTAGACTCTTTAATTCTAAATCCTAATTAGCAAAATTCATTGGTTTAATCATAATTTAATCCATAGTTGTTTTGTTTTTTTTTTATTTAGAATATTTTGATTTTTGTTAATTCTTATTGATTTATTATTACTGTTGTTATTATTATTATCAATACTATTATATTGATAAATTAATTTATTGATCTTTTCATTTTTATTCATTTTTAGCTTGATGAAGTGTGTGTGTGTGTGTGTGTGATCATTGGAAATGGATATGACAAGTTGAATTAGAATTTTGGATAAGATTGTTTGCATTTCACTTCATACTATTCTCTACTTCATACTATTCTCTTCAGAAAGGCATGAATCTATATGTTCTGCTCCAAGCTATGAGTAAATAGAAAGACAGTGTGGGTTCTTTTAGCCTTGGTAAAGCAACTGATCACCTGAGAAAGAAAACACTGATTTTATTTATTTATTTTTTTTTTTTTTTTATTTTTTTTTTTTTTTTTTGTAAATATTTTGCAAATGATTTCTCAGCATAGGTTTTTATCAATATAAATTGTTGTTTAGATCAACAATTATTAATGAAACTAAACTAATAGCCACAACTGAATGACTTATAATCAACCTTATTAGGAAACACTTATGGTGTGTTATTGTTATAGGAAATGGAAACAACTATCCAAGTTAAAAAAATTCCTGGATGAGGCTGTTTGAATTTTTGCAGTGCTAATACCCTTGGGAAAAGATATCCATTCAACTATTCTACCTCCAATTAGGAATTGATCATAAGGCAGACTTGGTTCTTTGACCGTGACATAGTTACTAGTTCAAGAGAAGGCAAACTTTGCATTCAAACCTATTAAACTCTGCTTAAAAATTGACCCTGTGTCGCATCCTGCTCATCCAGAGGGATTGGTAAACACATATAATAAACCTTATATATGTTTCTTGCAAATGCTTTCTTTTTTTTTTTTCTTTGCCTTCCATTCTTTTCTTTTTTCTCAATTCCTTTTTTATTATCTTCTTTGCAGGAAGCCAAAAATTTTCTGACAAAGGCAGTGATGATGAACAAAGCAACCTGTCGGCATTTTTGGGGCCAAATCTCTGGGAGAAGTCATGTGGTACAGACTTCAAGTTGGAATACATGGATTTGGATGAATTCCTGGTTGAGAATGGCATCCCAACCGATCCAATCTCTGAAGCCCTAGAAAATGACGCAGATCAATCTTCTGTGACTTCTCTGGAGGTCAAGTCCAGCCTTGTTGCAGCCTCACCCACTTCATCCATTGGTAAGAAAACTTTAACATTTTTTTTTATTAAGTAGTGCAAATTGAAATTTCTAATGCATTAAAAAAAATTTTCTAAGATTAATTTAAAAAAAAAAAGAAAAAAAGGAAAATCTTTAACTTATACAGTAGCACTCATAAATAAGTACCTCTATCATTATTTATTTATTTATTTTTTTTTTTTTTTTTTTTTTTTTTTTTGAGTTAATTTTCTTTTAAACCAAAAATACTGGGAGATGTTATCATTTCTGGTAGAATATCAAAACATATAAGTTATTTTGACATAATGGTTAAAATGTTCACCAATGGCCCTGAAGACTGGGGTTCAATCCCAGGCTGAGTCCTACCAAAGACTCAAAAAATGGTACTTGATACCTCCTTGCTTAACACATAAGATATGGATCAAGGGTTAGTGGAACAATCAAGAGAAAAGACTGGCACTCCTCTCTACACCTCAGTGTTGTAGCTTTTGAAAAGGGAGCCTTTGGGTCGCCCTCAACTATATTCAGCCAACTTATATTATATAAACCCTACAGTATTAGAATTCTATAACAAAAAATATGCAGTCTAAAGATGAGTTATTTCAAATAAATATTTGTTGTGTACACGTGTGTGTGTAAAATATATATATATATATATATATATATATATATAATGTAATGTGTGTGTGTCTGTGTAGGCTTGCTTCTAAATAAGTACACCACTAAGAATTATTTCTTTATAAAAAATTACTTTATTGGAGGTGCCTGTGGTGTAATGGTTATCGTCATAGGAATTGGACACGGCGACACGAGTTCAAATCCTGGACTGATTGCACTTCACATAGCACTAATACCCTTGGGAAAGGTATGAATCCAATTATTCTCCCTCCAGCTATGGGTAAATAGTAGGGCAGACTAGGTTCTTCAGCCTTGGTGAGGCAACTAGTCTAGGAGAAGGAAAACTCTGAATTCAAACCTGTTAAACTCCGCTTAAAAAATTGACCTAGTGTCATATCCTGCCCGAGCGGAGGGGTTGGGTAAATATGATAAAAAGTTACTTTTAAACTTTGTATTGGATCACACATAAATCATCTGAGTTTTGGCAAGCAAAAGCATCCAGTTTATGGTTGGCTGAAATATTTTTACATTTTATATTTACTCTATCAAGATGAAGTGTTTACTCAACTTGTAAGCCACAGACAGAATATGACACAAGGTCAATTTTTAAGCAGTCCAGCTGGTTTGAATTCAGTTTTCCTTCTAGTCGAGTTGTTGTACCATAACTAATTTACTATTTACCCATAGCTTATAGGGAAATGGATTCATGCCTTTTCCAAGGGCATTCATATAAAGTGAAATGCAAATGGTCATGTTCAGGTTATGAATTCTTGTTGTTAGGTCTGCTTCCTGTGACATTTCCCCACCTCCATATAAGTTAAGAAAAATTATCTTTCCCAGTCAGCTGCATCTCTGCAGAGGGGTAAGAACCCCCACCCACCCAACGAGTGTCCTGAAGATGACACTAAACAATCTGATGGTGAAGTTCCAGTAATGCTGAATCTTATTGCCATCACTCTCGGGTCCACTCTGGCCTGCAGTGGTAGCACCTGTTAGGTTCTTATCTATGGGTCAAATAGAACTAGACTGCGTACTTATGTTAAACTGAATTGCTTGAAATAGAACTGTTTTGATATTTAAACTACGTTCTTATGCTAAACTGAATTATTTGAAATAGAACTGTTTTGACATTTAACTGTGTGTAAACAAAAACTATACTTATACTAAACTGAATTGTTTGAATTAGAACTTTTTGACTAAACTGAATAGCTTGAAATAGAAATGTTTATTTGTATAAAAATGGATTTGGCATTAAATAACCTATGAAGGTTGATACGCCATAAAACCCAAGCAAACAAACAAACATATTCAATTGTGAATTAGCTGCAGATAAAATAACTAAGCAAGATTTTATTTCAATTCTAAAATTTTATTGCTCTCTTGCGACTGTATATCCTCTTAGGCGGAGTAAGACCTCCCCAAAGAGTGTCTTAGATATGACAGTAAATTGTATCTGGTAGGCTTCAGATCTAGGAAGTGTGCAGAACCCCTTCATTGCCATTACTCCTAGGTCTACTCTGACCCAGAGTTGTTAGGGTCTCATTTAGGGGTCAAATAGATCTGTTTAAAAGTTATTTGTATTCAATTGGACTGTACCAAAAAAAAAAAAAAACTTAACAAGTACACAAAAAATGTAAATAGGAATGTACAATGAATGTAATTTCCTAACCTCTAGGTATGAAATAACCCCTAAGCTGGTTGACATGCCTTAAAATCAAATGATCTAAGTTTTACACTTTGATTGCAATAAAATAACATTCTGTTGTCAGTAGTTAAATACTGACAAACATTGTAAACTGATTCTTATATTCAATTCAGATCAGTTGAATGATAATCATGAAAAATGTTTTAGCTTGGCTCGTATAAGATAGTTGACTAAAATCCACTGATTTCTTTCATCAGCATTTTTAAAAAAAACGTCACCAGGAAACTTTGTAAGGAATTTCTTGACAGCTTTACTCACGAAACTAAAAAGTTTCAGTTGATCTTAAAGATGTCTGTCATTCCTCAAATGAAAGAGTCTTTGAATTTTTTCTGTCCGAGTTTTAATCCTACAACTAGTTAATTTGTCATGTCCCAAAAATTCCATTTTTATTCCTTTAAGATTTTCATTGATTTCTTTCCATAATAGAAAAGCTAAAAATCAATTATAGCATTTACCCCTCTCCCCCACCCACTACCCCCCAAAAAAGAATCCAAATTACATGATGTTCATTGCACTTGTATTAATGAATTCCACACAGAATTCTCAACCTTGGCAGTATTGATTTTTGATCCAGAACAGCATCATTCTAATGTAACATAAAATGAGCAAAAAAAAAAGCTCCATGTGTAGCAATTATAGATTTGCCAGTCTTTAAAAAACATTTCAACAGCAAATGTACGGTGTGCACTAGTCCAAGCCATGATTGTAACTTATTGTAGCTGAAAAAAAAGGCAGGGGTGAGACATGACCTATATGGAGCTACCTTCACCACTTGCCTAAGTTCACTTGCACCGCACAGGTGATAGTTTGAAATGTGGGAAGTATTTCTGCTATATCCTTTATATATTGTTATATGGTTTTATGTATTATATAATTGTTTATGCATGTTACATATAAAACAAAATATATAATATTGTTATCTATATAATTTTAAAGAAATTGTGTATATATACTGTTTTATAGAAATTGTGTGTGTGTGTATTTATCGTTTTATGGAAATTGTGTGTATATTTATAATTTTATAGTATTGAGTGTGTATGTATAATTAAAATATATATATATATATATATATATATATATATATATATATATATATATATAGTTTTCTATTTTTAACACTGTTTTTGATAAAGAGATAATTGACTTCTATTTTTGAACTTTTGATTTTGTTTTGTTTTTTTGTTTTTTTTGTTGATTTTTGTGTTTGTTCGTTGTTTTGTTTTTTGTTGTTTTTTTTTCAAAACGCATTAACTTATCTAATTTATTTTCTTACTCACATGATTCTATTTGGACTTCATTTTCTGTCTCTCAATGACAATAGTTGTGACCAAAATTTGTTTTAGTTGCCTGAGAAGATAATTCCCACAATCTATATTTAACTATTGACAACCTTGTTGTATTTTCTATTTGCTGTGTGTAAAATTTCCCGGCATCTTTTCATTTTTGAAAAAATCGTGACTGATTAGACAATTGAAAACTAGTTTCTTGTGTGTATTTATCCCATATTGAGGAAAAAGAAGAAAAATTATTTGTGGACAAGGTAAACATGAGGTTCTGCATATTGTTTGTTTTCATGTTGGATGAAGATGAATATGTTGTAGTCCCAAAAAGAAGTACATCTCTCTCTTTTTATATATATATATATATATATATATATATATAGACATAAAGGAACAATCCATACAGAATATATCATATCAATATATTCTAATAGTGCTCAATGTATAGCTATCAATATATAAGTGTATAATAAAAAAAAAACTTACAGAGCAAATTATATAATTAATATCAAGTAAAATTCAACTAATATAATCTATTAGATTTATTTCGGCAATCTTTCAAGACTGTTTCTTCAGATGGCAAACAATTTTTGATGAAGTTTTTACTCTGGTATAACAGTAAAAAACTTCATCAAAAATTACATCTGTTGAGTTTTTACTTAATATCAACTATATATTGTGTGTGTGTGTGTGTATAAAGACATACTGGGTTCTACTGAACTCATAAGCAGCATTATCCTATGGACTCCTACACATGAACACACCAGTGTTTGTTGACCAGCAAAGACTTATTCATTAAGTCTGATTCGTCACTAAGTGCAGTCTAGAGGATCTGTCAGGAACGATGGATGATAGGGACAGGTAGCGATGATGATTTTTAATATATAAAAATCATCAAGTTATGCATAGAGTTATCTGACTTTCCCTCACCTTCCATTCCTATCACTTGGCAGGTCTTCTAGGTTGTATCGAGTGTCTGCACAAAGCCAATGTAAGTAAATCCTTGCTAGTTGACCAATACTGCAGTGTCTATATATAGTAATCCATGAGAGAACATTGCTTATTAGTTCATTCTTGCTTCTCTAGCTGTGCCATGCATGTCTTGCTCATCTTACTTGGATGGTTTGTGAGATGAAAAGCAGGTGGCCAAACAGCTGCCAAGAAGCAGATAATATGTCACAGAAACTATGACAGATGTAGACATGCAGATGACCTGGCACTTCTGGCAAATACACCAGCCCAAGTAGAATCCCTACTGCATAGCTTAGAGCAAATTGCAGGAGTTATTGGCTTCTATGTGAACACAAAGCAGTATATGTGGTTTTTAACAAAAAGGAACCATCTCCACTTAAAGTGACAAGCCTCTAAAATTACCAGACCAATTCACATACCTCAGCATCTCATCTACTGAAAGTGATGTCAACATTAGCCTACATAAAGTGTGGACTGTTATCAATTGTATAGAAATCTAATCTCTGATCTATCCGATAGAATAAAACAGGATTTTTTCCTAGCTGTAGCTGTGTCCGTACTATTATATAGATGCACCACATGGACACTAACAAAACACAGAAAAGGTTCGATGGGAACTAGATGAGAATGCTACTTGCTGTCCTAAATAAATCCTGTAAGCAGTGTGTGTGTAATATATATATATATATATATATATATATATATATATATATATATAGAGAGAGAGAGAGAGAGAGAGAGCGAGAGAGGTATTGTGAACTGAGCACAATGGTTATCATTGTAGGAAATGGAATAGGTAATCCAAGTTCAAATTCTGCATGAGGTTGGTTGTTTCACTTTGTACTAATACCCTTGGGAAAGGCATGAATCCATCTGTTCTCCCCAAAGTTATAGGTAAACATTAGAACAGACTAGGTTCTTGAGCATTGATTAGACGTTCAGTCTAGAAGAAAGAAAACTCTGAATTTAAATCAGCTTTACTCTGCTTTTAAAAAAAAAAAAAACTAACTATATGTCACATCCAGCCTGTGGCAAAGGATATGGCTGAATACATATATAGAGGTTCAATGTTTCATAGTTTTGTAATAGATAATACTTAATGGTATCCACTTATGTGTAATGTCATATTAGAAATAATATAATCCTGTTAGCTTTAGTTTATAAGAAAATGAACTGTGTATTTAAAAAAAAAAAAAATTGGTTGGTATGTAATTATTTACAAATGATACTGTAGATATACAAGATCAGGGTCTCTATATTAGTTAATGTCTAACCCTACCAGACCAGCTTGCTAACCATTGGTCTTAACCATATGTCTTTATATATCCTCTGAGAGAGGCTAAGAAGGCAGTGTTGCTAGGAGACTAGTTCCACCCCACATATCTGTTTCTACCTGTAGATTCTCAGACTGAAACATAGTGTAACCTGATATCACTTTAATATTCTGATTTGCCTCTTAAGATTTTCAATATTCAGATGTGCTATAACTATTAGCCTGCCTCTGACATTAATCAACAATTGTTTTTATTTTAAAATAGTTAGCCTCGAGCATATTTTCTCCGGGGTGGGAGGGAGAAAAGGACCATCATTGGCCCTTTATATCTAAGGGGTAAAGGAGAAAGAAGACATTTAAAACAATTGTTTGAAATACTTTACATCATTTAACTGTAAAAATGATTTGTATTTAGAATAGTCAAATTGTTTATGAATGATTATTATTAGTTACTTGAAACCATATAACTGTGTGCAAACAAATGAATATTATTGAAAAGAAGTGGTTACTTGAAATCATATAACTGTATGAATTATTTGTACTAAATAGGAATACTTTAAACCATATTGTTGTATATTGACCCCCGACCCGGCCAAGCTGTCAAAATAGGAAATGCACCTGTGTAAATAACAGGTGCATCCGGTCGAGGAATATCGGGATATAACCCTGACCGTGGACGGGTTGAATTGAGTGCGAAATTGTGACACTCGCAGGAAGGAGAGTGGGCGTCAAATTATTATATAACCCCAGCAACAGGAAGTTCAAATCAGAGAGAAGATGCTGGAATGAGGAACATGTCCCAGAGAGGCTGGGCCCCCAGGCCCCCGGTTGAGCAGCCCAAGAGAACGGGAAAGAAACGCTGTTATGGCCATAAGAGAGGGGGTCAATATGTTGCAGTTCTGTTCAGCCTCCAACTCACCTCTCACACAGTAATACCTTTAGTAACCCTTTCAAACCCTTTCAAATAAAGTGAGAGGTATATTTTTCTGAGTACAAACAAATGACTTAAATTGTTAGTGTTAACTGTGTGCCAATAAATGAATTTTGGCTCATTTAAAAATGGTACCTACAGGTTATTTGTTTATAAATCATATTTAATATATGTATAAATAGGATTTGGTATTAAATAACCCACAATGGTTGTTATGCCATAAAACCAATCTCTCTCTCCCAACCTACATAACTATACAAACTGATGATTATTATAATTAAATAGAAATACTTTAAACCATACTAAGTGTTTATAAATCATGATTGTTTGGTTTGGTTAGGTTTTATGGCATATCAACCATTGTGGGTTATTTAATGCCAAATTCTCTTTATTCATAAATATTAAAAATATATATTTGCATACAAATAGTTCCAAGTATGGCTATATATAACTAACAATTCAATTAAACATCAGTTATTTAGATTGGACCCCTTTCAGGGGTCCTATCTATAGGTCAAATAGAACTGTTTGACATTTAAACTCTGTCCAAATGAATAACTTGGACTAAATTGAATTGTTACAAATAGAATTGTTTGATCATTTAACTGTGTAAACAATAACTTTCTAATTGATTTGTTAGTAATACAATACATGGAACAATTTAACGGTACAAATGAATGAGTAATGATATATAGAATTATTAGTGTTAAATAGCAATACTTGAAACTCTTTAAGTGTGTACAAAAAATGAGTTCAGACTAATTTTAAAATGTTATCAATGAAATGTTTACAAATCATATATTTAATATATGTATAAAAATGATTTGGCATTAAATAACCTAATAATGTTTGATATGCCATAAAACTGAACCAAACCAAACCTTAAGCTGTTGCCATCCTTATCATCCATACCACCCATCCAGTGGTAGTTGCAGTGATGTATTAAGATTTCACGTTTCAGCAATAAGTAGTTACTTGTATTCTCAAGTAGATTCATATTTTTAGAATACAAATGATTATATTACTTGTTTAAATGCTACGTTCAGTTGCCATTTAACTCAATATCAAAGCATATTGTATTCATAGAGTTTGTATTATACCCAATTGAAAACAAGGAGAAGTACTCTATGATGAAATTTAAAAAAAAAAAAAAAGAAAAAAAGATGGGACAGTAGAGAGGTTGTTTGATGGCCAAGGACGCCAGACATATCAACCGCAGTAAGTATTGAAAAGATGTTTGAAAGTGTTACATATGATCCGTGGCCCGTGCAGTCTTAACAGCTAACCAAACAACCCCATGCGGTCTGCTTTTTAAAAAGATTTTTTTTTTTTTATAAAGGAGGGATGGTCGTTTCTAATTTTCAAACCACACTCAAATGAAGTGAAAATCCATTGTCCCAAAGAAAAACAAAGAAAGCTCTTTGAACTGGAAAGTTCTTGTGCTATGGTGACTAACACACTCGACTTAGGACATCATAATAAATAAGTTTGAACTCTAGTTATGCTATTACATTCACTTTCAGACTAATGCCCCTTGGGAAAGGTATTAAACTCCTTATTCACCCCCCACTAGCTAAAGGTTAAATTGTACCACTATTGTTCTTCTACAAGGATGGCTTTCACATTAAATAACCCATGAAGGTTGATATGCCATTAAACAAAGAAACTAATCTAGCAGGGTATGTATATACCCAACCCCTTGTTCTAGGAGAACGTAACACAAATCCAATTTTTTTTAAATGAGTTAAAGCTGGTTTGAATTCTGTTATATAGTGGTTCGTACCACATGACTTCCAGTATCGTGCAGGTATAAAAATTGTCGCGTTTCTGCAAGATCTCGGTCAGTAGTAAGACCAACTTCAGACGTAACACCCACAGCGCGAGGCTTATATTTGTTGGACTGTACCACTTCAGTTAATAAATAATTAACTCTTTATTTCACTGTGTATCTCTTCCTTATCATGATACAACAAATTCAGAGTTTTCCTTTAGACTAGTTATTTTATCAAAACTAAAGAAACCAGTCTGTCCTACAGAGGTGTTATGGCTACCATGCTGGTCTGGGTCGTCATAATGAGTGAATTTAAACTTCACTCGTTCTATAATGTTCACTTGTAGACTAATGCTCATGGCTTGGGGGTGGGGGCTGTAGAATACACCAACTGCTTCTCTCCAGAGGGGTAAGATACCCCCCCAACAAGTGTCCTAGATATGACACTAAACAATTTGATGGTGAGGCTCCACTAATGCGGGAGCTTTGGAGAATGCTGAGTACCTCTTTATTGCCATCACTCCCAGGTCTACTCTGACCCAGAATGGTAGTACCTGATAGGGTCCTATCTATGGGTCAAATAGAACTGTCTGACATTTCAACTGTGTACTTATGCTAAACTGAATTGTTTAAAATTGAACTGTTTTTACATTTAACTGTTTGTCAACAAAAATCTGTACTTATACTAAATTGAATTGTCTGAAATAAAACTGTTTGATCATTTAACTGTGTGTGAACAAATGACTGATGTTTTAATTGAATTGTTAATGATACATAGCAATTCCGTTTAGCATCACAAAGTTGAATAATTCTAATTATTCAACTTTGAGATGCTAAACGGAATTGTTTGAAATAGAGCTAGAATAAATACAATTATTCATATCAGATAGAAATAAGAGAAACCATTTAAATTAGCAAACAATTAGACATTAAACTAGGATCGTTCACACAAGAAGAACTCGACTCGGTTCTCAGAAAAATTAAAAATAGGAAAGCTGCAGGGCTGGACGAAATTCCCCCGGAAGTATGGAAGACCAGACAATTCGACGACATACTGCTCTGACACTGCAACGCAGTATACAATCAAAATCCGATAGATAGATGGATGAAGGGATGCATACTCCCCTTCCCTAAAAAGGGGGACCTCGGATTAGCCAAAAACTACCGAGGCATAACACTTACATCCATAGCAGCCAAAATCTACAATGCCCTACTACAAAACCGCATAGAACCCAAAATCGACAACATACTTAGAAAAAACCAAAATGGCTTCCGAAGAAATAGATCCACGACCTCACAAATATTAACCATCCGTAGAATCCTTGAAGGTGTACGGGCAAAGAACCTACAAGCGACATTAATATTTGTTGACTTTACCAAGGCTTTTGATTCCATTCCCAGAGGAAAGATGGAATAAATCCTACTAGCGTACGGCATACCTAAAGAAACCGTAGCGGCAATAACGATTCTCTATAGAAACACTAAAGTAAAAGTACGATCACCGGATGGAGACACAGAATACTTTGACATTGTAGCAGGAGTACTACAAGGGGACACGCTGGTCCCGTACCTCTTTATCATTTGTCTAGACTACGTACTTAGAACATCGATTGACAAAATCAAAGAGAATGGCTTCGAACTGACAAAGAAAAGAAGCAGAAGATACCCCGCAACAACAATTACCGACGCCGACTACGCCGATGACATAGCGATACTGGCAAATACACCTGACCAAGCCGAAACACTTCTGCATAGTTTGGAACAAGCAGCAGCAAGCATAGGCCTCTATGTTAATGCACACAAAACGGAATATATATGCTATAACCAAACGGGGGGACATCTCCACTCTAGAAGGAACCCCACTTAAACTAGTAGACAAATTCACTTACCTAGGAAGCAGCGTCGAATCAACCGAAAAGGACATCGAAACGAGGTTAACGAAAGCATGGACAGCTATCAATAGGCTATCGATTATATGGAAATCAGACCTAACTGATAAAATGAAACGCAGTTTCTTCCAGGCAGCGGTCACATCGATACTGCTATATGGCTGCACTACATGGACGCTAACAAAATGGCTGGAGAAGAAGCTAGATGGCAATTACACAAGAATGCTGCGTGCAATCCTGAACAAGTCCTGGCAGCAACACCCCACAAGACACCAACTGTACGGCCACCTGCCCCCTATCACGAAAACTATTCAAGTTAGACGAACCAGACATGCAGGACACTGCTGGAGAAGCAGAGATGAACTCATAAGAGATGTACTCTTATGGATCCCCACACATGGCCGCGCAAAAGCAGGATGACCAGCACGAACGTACATTCAGCAGCTATGTGAGGATACGGGATGTTGTCCTGAAGACCTACCTAGGGCGATGAACGATAGGGAGGAGTGGCGAGAGAGGGTCAGGGATATCCGTGCTACCAGCGCGATATGATGATGATGATTTAAATGTGTGCAAAAAAATGAGCTGAGGCTCATTTGAAAATGTTATCTACAAGATGAGTTTAGAAATCACATATTTAATATATATGTATAAAAAGGATTAGGCATTAAATAACCTACAATGGTTGATGTGCCATTAAACCAAACCCAACTTAATACTCTTGGTGAAAGTATAAACTCCTTTACCCCCCCCCAACAGCTATGGGTTAAATAGCACTACTACTGTCTTTGTTAATTATGGCTTTGGCATTAAATAACCCATAAAGGTTGATATGCCATTAAACAGAAACCAAACCAGATGTATCAACTGCACACAAAAAATATGTCCAAAATAGTGATACATGATCCGTCAATCAGTACTGTCTCACCAACTAACAGACTTCCTTCACATTGTATTTGCTTTTTAAAAAGATGGCTGCCAGTTTTGATTGAAACTGCAGAAGCTGTGATTCAAGTCCACTAAAGAAAAAGAAAAAAGTCCAGAATATTCACATGACCATTTTGATTGATTTGTCACAGCTCTGATGACACCAAGCTGCATCATGTGATGAAGTTCCAATTTTGGAGCTCTGCTGAGTGTAGACTCACGACTTCACTGCACTTACTCATAGGTCTACTCTGAACTGGAGTGCTAGTACTTGTCAGCTTCTCTCTATTTGGATGGATGTTGGAAAATTATTTCTATTTGAAATGATGTTATATAACCGTGTGCAAATTATTAGTATTAAGAATAGTTACTTGAAACTAATTTTTTTCTTGATGACTACTACTACTATTATTATTATTATTATGCTTGGATCTCATTAGTTAAAAAGTCATCAACAGCAGATATGCCATCATCATATGAACTTTTTGGCCCATCATCATACTAGAACATTTAACCTTTTATAAACATAATATATATATACAAGTAAATATTCAAAGAATACACAAACATGTCTCATAATAGAATTTTATACATATTGTTCCCTGAACAAGCATTATGTGAAAAGATTTGGTTGGGTTGGGTTTTATGGCATATCAACTGTTGTAGGTTATTTAATGCCTAGTCCTCTTTATACATATTATGGTTTGTAAACACCTTAGTTTGTTGATAACATTATCAAATGAGTCAGAGCTCTCATTTGTTTGCATACAGTTAAATGGTTAAACATATGATTTGTATGTCAATAGGTAATCTTTATTTTTGGATGAGTCTATGCTAATTCGTTTGCACACAGTTAAATGGTTATCGTCGTAGGAAATGGACACGGCGACACGAGTTCAAATCCTGGACGAAACTGATTGCATTTCACATAGCACTAATACCCGTACGAAAGGTATGAATCCAATTATTCTCCCTTCAGCTATGGGTAAATAGTAGGACAGACTAGGTTCTTCAGCAACTGGTCTAGGAGAAGGAAAACTCTGAATTCAAACCTGTTAAACTCCGCTTAAAAATTGACCTTGTGTCATATCCTGCCCGAGCGGAGGGGTTGGTAAATAGGATAATTCTATTCAACATTACTCATTCATTTGCATACAGTTAAATAGTTTCAAACATTGCTATGTAATTTCGGCGCACAGTTAGTTTCAAGTATTGCTAATCAACACTCATAATTCTATTCAACGTTACTCATTCATTTTCACGCAATAAAATAGTTCCAAGTCGTTCTATGTATCACTAGCAATTTAATTAAATATCATTTATTTGTCTACACACAGTTAAATGACCAAACAGTTCTATTTTTAACAATTTGATTTAGCACAAGTCATTTGTTTACACACAATTTTAATGTAAATTTTCTTTTTTTAGTTGAGGAATTATATTATAAATTTACAACACAATTCTAATGTCAAACAGTTGTATTTGACCCAGAGATAGGACCCTATCAGATGCTACCATTCCGAGTCAGAGTGAACCTCGAAGCAATGGAAATGAAGGGGTATTTCATATTTCCCAAAGCTCCAAGGCTGGGGCCACACTATCAAATGGTTTACTGTCATGTCCAAGACACTTGCTAGGAGGGGGTCTTACCACTCTGCTGGTAGGTGGGGCAGTGTATTCTACAGCCCCAAACGACTGGGCTTATGTTGAAAGAGTACAAAATGAAAAAAAAAGGCATACTTCATAGGTGTGAATCATACAGTGAATTCTACTATTCAGAGAAAAGAAATAAACGAGGATTGTGGGACTGCCATGTGACTTCGTACACAATCCCTCCTGGAAATGCCAATTTTTAGTGAAATAATTATTGTATTCCTATTCACTTGTTGAAGGCTGAAGAATGAATCGGCTAAACTATTACAACTCCAACTAAACGACATACAATTTTGCAATCGAATAAATAAAAAAAATCAATTAAACACCTTTAAGTCCAATTTCAACTAACTTTTTCCACATGACAACCCTAGCAATATTTGACCACCTTACTAGACATATATATATATATATATATTTTCCAAATATTTACCTAATAAACATTTTATAAAATTCTACACGAATTTCAATTTTAATATTTGCCTCAACCATTTGTAAATTTCAATCTAAAATTTGACATTTAACAAAATTACAAAATCACAAAATCTTGTTATTTATGAATCAATGACACAGAATTGCTAATAAAATTGGAAAATTTATGAACGAAGAAATTTAGATCCATAACAGATTATTACGCCTATAGGTCACCATACTTCCTAAGTCACGCCTATTTTCGTGTGTTTGTTTACGTTTTGCTGTAGAAACCAACAATTCCAGTAAGGCTGGATATCCGTTGTTTCTTTATTCTACGCATGAATTTCTTAATTTATAGAATATATATTTTTTTAAAAATCATTTTTAATTTGCGGGTTTTTTTTCTCGATTTTTAAAAATCTTTTAGCAGGTGCGCGTTTTTGTTCAAACCTTAAATAATGTGTGTCGTAGTGTGTTAGTTTCTTTGTTTAATGGCCTATCAACCTTCGTGGATCATTTAACGACAAAGTCATCCTTCTAGAAGAACGGTAGTGGTACTATTTAATCCATAACTGGGGTGGGGGGTAGAGGGAGTCATACCTTTCCCTAGGGTATTAGTCCGAACGTAATAGTGCGACTGTAACTAGAACTAAGATGTCACAGTCCAGCGCGCTAGCTACTACACTACAAGAAGTCCCCATATATATGTATATAAAGTGTGTATTAACAGGGATTTTGGCGATCTTAGCCGGGCAACATCAAATTATCTCTTTAATTTTCATTTTTAAAATATTTTTAAAAACCTGCTGTGTGTGTGAGAGAGAATGAATGTCACTGTGGACTCGGTATTGTTTTGTTTGTTGCTTTACTGAAATTTCCATTTTGAACTGCGAAATAAAAATAAAAATAGATAGAGAGAGAGAGAAGGGGAGGACGTTTGGTTGGTACACGTGAGTTTCATGGAAAAAAACAACGAAGGAAAAGAGAAAAAGAAAAAGAAAAATCTTTAGTGCTCGTGCACCTCGCAAACAAATCAGGTTCGGCTGCACTGCGACTCGGTTAAGCAGGCCGCTCTTCGTCGGCCTCCTCCTCCTTCTTCTCTTCCTCCTTCTTCTCTTGAACCGATTAGACGTGCGGCTCGCTTGCTGCTCTGTATATATACACACACGCACTTGTGAAAGACAAGAAGTGTTATTGAGATATTAAGACTTTATAGGCTTTAGTGCTTTTTTTTTTTTTTTTTCATTAGTGTGTGTGTGTGTGTGTGTGCCGGAAAAGAAACAAGGACGTGGGTCAGTGCACTGAGAGTATATGGGTGCGAGCTGCAGTTTATTGAAAAAGGATTGTGTAGACAGTTAAGATCAAATCGGTGATGAATTTGTTGGTTAAAACAAATAAATCATAGAATTGTTACTTTTAATTGTTTCAAGCTTAACAAGTGTGTGTGTGTTTCTCCCCTTTAGAAAAGAAAAGTCATTTGAATTGTATAAATGGCCACTACAAAAGATATAGAGTAAATTCTAGATAGAAATCATTATTAGATTTTTATTTCAGTCTCAAATCAAGGAAAAATAAAATTACACTTGACTCGTGATCAAACGTAATATTAGCTGGATTAGAATGAAATGATCACATTTCATTTTCAGTATCTGCACAGGTAGTAAAATAAAGGATGTATTAAAACTACTCACATCTTACGTTTTAACTGTACTCGATTAAAAAATGACATCAGTCTTCAGTAGTGTGTGTGTGTGTGTGTGTGTGTGTGTGTGTGTGTGTGTGATTTTATATATATATATATATATGTGTGTGTGTGTGTGAGTGTCTACATTATACGCCTTTACTTGCCTAATGATATAGTGGGTAAAGTATCCAGGAGACTGGGGTTCAATCCCAGGTCGAGTCATACCAAAGACTCAAAAAATGGTACTTGATTCTTCAGCAATATAAGATACGATTTAAGAGTAAGTAGAGCAGCCCAAGGAAAGGATTAGTACCCTCCCCTACTCTTCGGTGTAGTAGCTATTAAAAATGGAGCCTTTTGGTCACCGTCCATTTTTTATATATATGTGTTAGTGTGTGTGTGTGTGTTAGCCGACTGTAGTCGGAGGCGACCCAAAGGCTCTCTTTTCAATAGCTATTACACCAAGGTGTAGAGGAGGAACCTACTCCTTTCCATGGATTGCTTCACTTACCTTTGATCCATACCTTATAATGCTGACGGTTAAGCAAGGAGGCATCAAGTACCATCTTTTTGGTATGACTTGACCTGGGATTAAACTCTAGTCCCCAGGCCATTGGCAAACACTCTAACTTCTATGTGATATGTATCATTTGTAATATATATATATATATATATATATATATATATATATATATATATATATATATATATATATATATATATATATATATATATATACACACACACACACACACACAAGACGTGATATATTCACACATGTATTGATAGATATATATTGTGTGTGTGTAATATAAATTATATATGATATCTTATATATATAAAGATATCATATATAATTTATATTACATACACTATATACGTATATATGCACACTCATACATGTTAAAAAAAACATATTTACTCATTAAAAGAAGTCCAGCAAATGCAAATAGCCCCAAGATAAGTAACAAGTACATAATTTCAACGTCAAATTAAAAAACCTCTAATTTTCTAAAAGATTCTCTCTCACGATTAACATGCAGACAAAAGTTGTATTAAATGGAATAAAAATCACTTAGTGAGTAAAACTAATTTGCTGCCAGCCAAGAAAAAAGTCTTTGCAAATGGAAAGAGGATTTCAAATTTCTGCTTGGAAACCCTCCCGAAATCACTTCTAAACCTTCTGAAGAAATTATAAATAACCAACCCGACGTCAATCTAGGATTTTTACTTAAGAATACTGAAGAAAAAAAAACAACCCTTTTTGCAGATAAACTGCAAACTTGGACAAAATATCTTTTTAATTATGAGAGGCAAGAAAATTAGGTGACATACTTCTTTGATTATGCAGTGCTGTATATTAACACAATAGAGAAATGGATAAAAGGCTACATGATCCTTTTTCCTCCAAGAAAGGTGACCTTGGAATCACTATAAAGTACGGACACATAACTCTTATTGCTGTTGATGCCAAAAGTCTTATAATACCCGGCTTCTCAATCTTTTCCTACTTGAAATTGTGACTATTCTTTGGAAAAATCAAAACGGCTTTTAGGAAAAAATTGATCCACAACTACATAGATTATGATTATCCGTTTGATCATTGAAGAAGTTTGTGCAAATATCTCGAGGTAACAGTATTGATCGTAAATTTCTCTAAAGCATTTCATTTCATATACAAAAGAAAGATGGAGTAAATACTACTAGCATATAGTCTCCCCAAAGAAACTTTACGAAAAATGGTTCACTCACCCGATGGTGACATCAAGTTCTTTGACATTATTGCAGGAAAAATATTTGCACCATATTTGTTTATTATCTGCTGAGATTACATACTACAAACATCAATTGATTAAATCAAAGAAAATGTTTCACATTAGTTAAAAAAAAAAAGTATACAATATCCTGCAGAAACTATGACAGATGCAGACTATGCAGATGACCTACTGTTTCTTGAAAATACACCTGCCCTAGCTGAATCCCTACTACATAGCCTGGAGCAAGTAGCAGGTGGCATTGGTCTTTACATGAGCACAAATTAAACAGAATTCATATTTTTTTTTAACAAAAAGGAACTATCTCCACCTTAAATGGCAAGCCCCTTAAATT
Organism: Sepioteuthis lessoniana; assembly: GCA_963585895.1. NCBI lineage: Eukaryota > Metazoa > Mollusca > Cephalopoda > Myopsida > Loliginidae > Sepioteuthis > Sepioteuthis lessoniana. Next base: position 74,733,390 of record OY757933.1, read on the forward strand.
AGTAGGTCAGTTAACATACTTTGGCAGTAATATCTCATCTACTGAGAGCAACTTCAATGTATGCTTAGTAAAGGTGTGGATGGCTATTGATAGACTATCGATCATAAGGAAATTTGATCTCTGTTTAAAGAAAACGGGATTGCTTCTAAGCTGTAGCTGTGTCTATACTACTGTATGAAGGCACCACCTAGATGCTGATGAAACACATGGAGAAAGGGCTAAATGGGAACTACACAAGAATGCTACATGCCGTTTTGAACAAATCCAACAAAACAGCAGCTGTATGGTCACATACCTCCCATCTCACAAAACATCCAAGTAATATGAACAAGGCATACTGAACACTACTGCTGAAGTAAGGAGTGACTCATAAGTGACATTCTCCTATGAACTCCTACATATGGGCAACACCTTTGTTGGCTGACCAGCAAAGACTTACTTTCATTCATCTGCTCTGTACGGATACTTAGAGGACTTACAAGGAGTAATGGATGATTGAGACTGAGGGAGAGTGGGGCGGGGGCAAGGATATTGGTGGTATCTACAGGACTTGATGATAATAATTGATAATTGTTAAACAAAACTTTGACACATTGTTGGGATCTCAATAGGTGCTATCACTCCAGGTCAGTGTGGACTTGCGAGTAATAGCAATATAGAGGTACTGCGCACTCACAGGAGCTCCAGAACCAGCAGATACTGTTTAGAATCATTCCCAGGATAACCCCCTCCTCCTCCTAATTTAATCAATTTATTTTGGTGACAGCCCTTTGCAAGGTGTATTCTAAGGTCTGTCGATAGGCTAGTAATATATATATATATATATATATATATATATATATATATACAAAACTAAATAACATATTTCGTGTTTTTAACTGTACAAATCATTTAATTACCTCAGATTTTATTCATTTATTATGGTACAACACTTGCTTACTCCGAATGTAGCTGTGTGAGTTGGCCCATTTGTAATAGGATATTCTGTTAATGTAGAAAAGTGTTTCGCATTTCGTCTTTTAAAACTAATTTAAATAATAAGTGTAATATCCTGCAATTTGACCAATATATCATTTTCTATTTTATTTTATTCTCATATATTTAACATTTTGAAAAGATTTCTTTTACTTTACAATAAAACATTTCATTGTTTCATTTATAATTCTGGTTGACTAAGTTTGTTTTTTAGGGTTTCAGTTTATTTTAAATTTTCCGGATTTTATGGAATTTATCTCTCCTTGAATCTAAAACAAATTTTACTACACAGCTTGAGATGTTGATATCTCAACATGACAAAAGTTCATTATTTATTCATGTTAACAACTCTCTCTCTCTCCTACTACTTGCAAGTTTTTACATGCACTAACGCTGGTGGTCTTTTACTGAGGTGTCAGTAATAGCAAGTCTCCAGGACTCTTCTGAGTATTCTAGCTGATTTTCTGGATAGTCATGTTTCTTTCTCTGATTTCCAATTCCTTTTTTCGAAACCTTTGTGGAAAGTTCCATCCACACCAACTATTTCTTCTTCTACTATTTCTATTACCATTATTCTTCCTATAATCTGTTTGTAAATGAAAAAAGAAAAGTTAATTTTTTGCACTATAGTTGCAGACTTCAATATAGAATAATTAAAACCCTACCCTAAAAATGTAAGGCAGTATTTAAAAAAATAACTTAATTAGAAATAAGTGAACCTATTTAGGCAGAATAATTGAGTGATAGGGGATAAAAAAAAAAAAAGAAAAGAAAGGAAAACTGGATCAATCTTTTGTTTCTTTTTCTTTCTTTCTCCTCTTATTCATTGTCGTCTTTTTCTTAATCCTCCTCTAAGATTTAGATTGGCGGTTGTTATTTACTACTACTCATCATTATAATCAGAAACAATCAATCACATAATAAGTGAATGTAGCAAAGTAGCACAAAAAGTATATAAAACTAGACATGACTGGTTGGGGAGGGTGATCCACTGGGAATTGTGCAAGAAGTTTAAATTTGACCATACGAACAAATGGTATATGCACAGCCTAGAATCCATCCTAGAAAATGAAACGCTCAAAATTCTCTGGAATTTTGAGATACAAACGGATCACCTAATCTCGGCCAGATGACCAGACCTAGTGATAGTCAAAAAAAAAAAAAAAAAAGCAACTTGCCGAATAGTGAACTTTGCTGTTCTGGCTGAACTCAGGGTAAAACTGAAAGAAAGTAAAAAGAAAGACAAGTACTTAGACCTTGCTCGAGAACTAAAAAAACTATGGAACATAAAAGTGACGGTGATACTAATTGTACTTGGTGCACTTGGTAGAATCACCAAAAGATTAGTACAAAGACTGGAGGACTTGGAAATAAGAGGACGAGTAGAGACCATCCAAACTTTAGCATTCTTGAGATCGGCCAGAATACTGAGAAGAGTCCTGGAGACTTGCTGTCATTCAGACTCCTGTGGAAAACCATCAGCTAACGCTTGTGTAAAGAACTCACAAATAATAATTATACCACCATCATTAACATCAATAAATTTAATTTATTTCTGCTGACTGACTTTTCATTGAGGACCCATTGACACATTCCTGTAAAAATTTCAGCTTGCCAAACACTATTCTCCAGAGAACATTATACATTGACATTGATTGTTTCCTGTTGTAGTAGCAATCCATGATGATCCCAATGCTTCTATTTAGGAAGGAGTGGAAGATTCTAATTAGCATTTAATATTTATTTCCGTCAAATTATCAAGAATTTGGATGATTAAAATATTACATTCAATGTTAAACCCCCACCCCCGTCACCGAGAAAAAGGAAGACTTCATTTACAAACTGGAAAATGCTTTATTTATTCTGAGTGCATTGTTCTAATAAGACTCTATTGTCTAGTCAGCTGAGGGTTGTAGAATAGGCATCTCTGCAGAGGGGATAACACCCCTCACTTCAACGAGTGTCCTAGACACTAAACCATCTGATGATGAGGTTCCTGTTCTGGAGCTTTGTGGAATATAGAGTATGCCTTCATTGCCATTACAAGCATGTCCCCTCTGATCCGGAGTGATAGAACTTGTTAGGGTCCAAACCATTTATAATTCTGGAAATTGTTTAACTGTCGACAAACAAATAATTGATATTAAATCTAATTATTAGTATTCAATAGCTGTTCTTTAAACCATGTAAATATGAAGTGAATACATTAAATATGAAGTAAAGTTGGCGACCATAGTCAAGGGCGACCAGAAGGCTCCCTTTTCAATAGCTACTACATCGAAGTGTAGGGGAGGGCGCTACTCCTTTCCCTGGATTGTTACACTTTACCCTTGATACGTACCTTATATAGCTGAGTGTTAAACAAGGAAGTATCAAGTACCATTTTTTAAAGTCTTTGGTATGACGCGACCTGGGATTGAACCCAGGTCTCCCGAACCATTGGCAAACACTCTACCCACTAGGCCAATGAGCCGGTAAATATGAAGTGAATACTTACCTTGCTAAAATTTCAAGACATGAAAGTCTTTAGTGCTAGTTAGTAAAAGACTCAAACAATAATTCTTGAAAAAATATATTTGACAATTCCAAACTTTTTTTTCAAATTGAAATACATTTCAGAAACAGACATTAAAATATTTGTTCAATAATTTCTGCAAGCCTTTTAATTTGATTGCATTAAACATCATAAAACAGAAAAACACCCGCTGAAATGTATTTTTAAAAAATTCCTTGACTCTATATCTTAAGAAAAACTTTACTCTTCACAATAAAAAAAAAAAATCTGTATTATAAAATATTTCCTTCTCTTTGAAACAACCCTTATCCTCCTTAGCTAGGGGTTAAATAGTATCACTGCAGTTCTTCTATAAGGATGGTTTTGCCGGTGGTGTAATGGTTATCATCGCAGGAATTGGACACAGCGACATGAGTTCAAATCCTGGACGAGACTGATAGCATTTCACATAGCACTAATACCCTTGGGAAAGGTATGAATCCAATTATTCTTCCTCCAGCTATGGGTAAATAGTAGGGCAGACTAGGTTCTTCAGCCTTGGTGAGGCAACTAGTCTAGGAGAAGGAAACCTGAATTCAAACCTGTTAAACTCCGCTTAAAAATTGACCTTGTGTCCGAGCAGAGGGGTTGGGTAAATATAAGGATGGCTTTGGCATTAAATAACACACAAAGGTTTATATGCCATTAAACAATGAAACCAAAACTATTCTTTGAGACAATCTTTTTGTATGACATAACCGTCTACATGAAATGCTAACATTTTAAGATACTAGTTTCTATATTAGATGAAATGGCATCCCAAACACCAAAATATCTACGTCTTTGTATAGTGGCTCGTACCATGTAACTTCCGGTATCTCGGAGTTATAAAAGACGTGTTTCTTAAACACATCAGTACGTAAAGACCAACTTGACATAACATCCACTGCGTGAGACTTATAATATGTCGGACTGTACCACTTCAGTTAATAAATAATTAACTCTTTATTTCACTGTATCTCTTTCTTACCATGATATAACAGTTGGGGAGTTCTATTCCTCCTTTTTTACTTGATACATATAGTCTGTGTTATCTCTCGGATGTAAGGCCTTATGCATCATTATTAGTTTTCTTGTCCTCTCATCCATATGTCTGGGTTATTCCCTTGTCCATTTCAAGAATGATCCCGGGTGTCTTACAAGGAGAACAGCCCAGGTGTTTATGCCTATGATGAGATTCCTACTGCTGAGCTTGCTTTGGAGATGTTTTCTCGTTCACCTGAGATATTCTTTTTTTTTTTTTTTTTTTCTTTCTTCTCCATTTGTTTCATAGTGCCCACTTCCAATATTCCCAAGTATTTGTAGGTTTCCTTTTCTTCAATCATTCTAATTCTTTCCTGATTTGGCAGTTATATCCCTTCTCTTATCTGTCTTTATCCATTTCCCCTTATTAGCATGGCACATTTTTTCTATGCCGAATTCCATATTATTATTATTATTATCATTATTATTAGTTACTTTTAAACTGTGTACTTATGCTAAACCGAATTGTTTGAAATAGAACTGTTTTTTGTATGAAAATTGATTTGGCATTAAACAACCTGCAAAGGTTGATATGCCATAAAATTCAAACAACCAAACCTGACTCTCTCGCTATCATTCATGTAATTGCATGCCCCACCACCACCAAAAAAAAACACAAAAAGATATAAATATAAACGTACAATGAACAAGGTTCTCTATTCTTGAGGCATGAAATAGACTTAAAGTTGAAATGCCATTAAAATTAAGCAATCAATCATATAATTATTGGATGTCACTAGCAAATGCCTTGTTAAAGATTTTCTTAATGTCTAGGTTATTCACTATTTTAGCCATCAAATGTCCACTTCCAGTCAATAATTCCAGTTGCATAGCTGCCAGGCCCTTATTTAGTATAGCCTTGGTTTATTACCATAATTCAGCAGAAATGTTTCCTTTTTTTTTTTTTTTTTTTTTTTTTTTTATGAAATATCTAATTTTTATCTTTTTTTATCCAAATTTGTTTATGTCAATATTTCATAATGTACTGCTTGCTGGCTTAAATAATTCATGCTTAAATACACATTTTTTTTTCTGGATATGTTGGGGGGGTATATTATGCCCCACTGAATATGTGGTGGTGGTGGTGGGTATATTATGCCTGGCTGGGTATTGGAGGGGTGCATCTACTATGCCCCAGTGAATATGGATGATGTGCCTATTATGCCCTACTGAATATGGGTGTGTCTAATTTGTCCGTGAATCTTTTAATGCTTTCAAATACCATAAAAATTTGATGATGAAAGAAATCCAAATGAATAATAACAATATTTCATTCCCCCCCCTCCCCTATGAAACAATGTTTCTTTCTGTTTCATGTTAACAACACCTTTACAGAAAGAATTTCTTTTATGGAGACATCTAAAGAAAAAAGTTTTTTTTAAATAACTAATTTTGTTATTAATTTATTTCCAGTTGAAGAAAACATTGCTTTCTCCGACAATGATTCTTTGTCTAGTATCCAGCAGTCTGTGGAATCGTCCAGTGAATTAAAAGAGGAATCAGAAAATCAATTTTGTCCAGGTAAGTTCCTTCTTTTGTCTCCCTATTTAATTTTTTTTTCTTTCTCCATATTTTCAAGAATTAATCTGTGAGGCGCTTTTCTATTTTTTTTTTTCCTATATTCATTTATTTATTTGTTTTGTTGTGAAGTTGAAGTCTTAACACCAATTGCCAGTTCTATTACTTACTGCACATATATCTCTCCTTTAGCTTTTGTTTTAACATATTTCAAATATATTTTTTGTTATTCTTCTTGTGGATATCATATCTGGTCTTTAATATTTGCTTACACCCCCTCTTTATTTTCTTCATCTTGTTAAACTGAATTTTTATAACAGTTTCAAGTTCTCAGTTTAACAGACAAAATTAGATGAGCTACAACTGTGGAAATCAGGATTGACTTTTTCGTGATTCTTGCTTTGATGGACAGCCAATAAGTTCATAATGCCATATCTAAGGATCTCAAACATCTTTGTGTTAAGTCTTAAGAAATTAAACATTAACTAATATATAGCTGACCAAAAGTGATAAGACAAGTAGGAATATTTTTGTGTTATTTACTTTTTTGATTGTTCTCAACTAGTTTCAACCTTTTGGTCATCATCTGGAAAAAAGTCTTTGCAAAGAAGTGTTTTTAAAATGCTTTTTATGCTATAAGTGATGACAAATGAACTGATAAACTTGTGTGTATAAAATTTTAATAATGAAAAATAGACTAGCATATTCATTCATTGAATGTCCATTCTTCAATGGACCGTTATTTGATTTCTGCTATCCTAGACACCTAGCACTAAGCTCTCCACTTGAAAGATATGTTAGCATGGATGGTCTATGTTTCAAATTACCTGTAACTGTTTTGGTTGATTGTTTGTTTATTCAAGTGTGACATATAATCTGCAATGGTTATCAGCACTGAAAATTTAGTTGGATTCATGCCTTTCCCAAGCATATTAGCACTATATAAAATGCAAACACTCTAGTCCAGGATTTGAACACGAGTAAGCAAGCTCCTGATTACCCAACAATAAGAAAATTTCTAAAATTCTCCCATTTTTGCTTTGGGGGTTGTGGTAAATGAACATGAGAATAAAGCAACAGAATTTCTCATTTTTATCTGATTTGGGGAGAGGGGCAATTGTTAATAGAAATATATTTCACTACTTCTTGATTTTATAATTCCAAGAAAATTTGGGACAAAACTGAATGACTGCAAACCTCCCTCTTTTCCATGATGTGAAACTTAGACTGAGGCCAATAATGTGTCAATGAAATAACACTGTATATCTCCAAGGAAGGTAGAAAAAAATTAATATAGCGAATAACTGGAAAGATAAGGGACACAAATTCGTTTAAAATAGCATTGTCACGAAGCGAAGGGCAGGTAACTCGTGTACATGTTTGCTAGGATAGACGGAAAGCCAGGGACCATTTCGCCATTGTATTTATGTAGCAGACAGTACCCACTTATAATTCTTTAAAAAAATCTATTAATTTCAAATTGGACTAATTCTCTATGCAGAGGAAATTTTTCTGATTGGAAGCCAAGCAAAATTATTTGTGGAAAATTTTTTTTACAAATGGGAACCTGATGAGTCAGAAGTAGTAAATGTTTACCTAGATACAATAGATGAGGACTTTTCAATTTTTTGACTTGATATGCACCCCTTGTAACTAAATTTAATTTCCTTTCACCTCCAAATAAATTAATTGAATTACAAAACATTTCTCACTGCTGTGATAAGCAGAGGTTGATTTTTAAAAAAATGCTTTTGATTTCAAGATACTAATTTTTACAAAATTCAGAAAAATTATTATATAATGGAATATTAAATCATAAGATCCACACCAATAAATATCTGGCAATACAGAAACTGGTTTAAAAGTGAAGGTCAGGATTTTTGATTCAGGATAATTTAAACTCGATTCATAAAAAATCTATTCCCATGAATAAAAATAGATTTCAGACATTGTGTTTTAATTTTTCATTATTTTTCTTTTTTAAATCTACATTTTTATTTTTATGAATTTTTTTTTCTTTTTTTCTAAAGACATCAGATAACCTATTATAAAAAGATATATTTTAGAAATAAGTATTTTTATGAAATAATTTATTTTAGATATAATTGTTTTTAAAAGTTTTTATTTGTAAAAATATGATTTAAAGATGAGATATTTTCGGTCAGTCAGATCATTCGTTCATTTAAATGATCTTAACAGATCATGTGAATGACATATTATTTTAAAGGTCGTCTGATTCAATCAGACATTCTACTAGGTATATGATATCTGGCCATGAGTCTACAATCTAGTGATATTTGTCATAAAACTATGTGTAAATGCAAACTAGCAAATTAACCCCTCCCCCGTGGACCCCTATGCTTTTATTCACCCTGTCAAAAGTTTATTCATCCCCAGGGATCTCTATGAATCTCTTTGACAATTATAGCTGTAAACTATTGGCATAATGGTTAGTGTTCACCAATGGCCCAGGAGACCAGGTTTCAATCCCAGGTCGAGTCATACCAAAAAATGATATTTGATACCTCCTCAGCATTATAAGGTATGGATCAAGAGTAAGTGGATCAATCTAAGGAAAGGAGTAGTGCTCTCTTACACTTCGGTGTAGCAGTTATTAAAAAGGGAACCTTTGAGTCACCCTCGACTTCGGTTGACCAATTACTTATGTATACTTAAACCAAGACTGATTACATAATGCTGTAAGGGTTGATATGCCATTAAACACCAACCAACCAACCATAATACTGTAATATTAAATATTGATAGGTTAACAACCATATAGAGATCTCTCAGATAAGATAAAACAAATCCTTCCAAGCTGTGGCCATGTCAGTACTATTGTATGGCTGCACTACTTGAACTTTATCAAAACATTAACAAAAATCTAGATGGGAGCTTCACAAGAATACTGCTAGCTGTTTTGAACAAATCCTGGAAGCAGCACCCTACAAAATTGCTGCTGTGTGGCCACTTACCTCCCATCTCACAAACCATCCTAGTAAGACTAACAAGACATGCTGGGCACTAAATACGAATTCATAAGCTATGTTTTCCTCTGGACTCTTACAAATTGACACTAGTGTTAGCTGAGCAGCAAAAAACAGGTTCATCATTTGTGTATGGATCCCCTGGTGCAGTTTAGATGACTTGCCAGGAGCAATGACTGACAAGGACAGATGAGAGTGTCTTGGGAATCTGTGCTGTCAGCACATGATGATGATGTGAGATTTATGTCATCAATTATTTCTCTATTATATTATAATAGGATAACTATCTTTTGTTGGGGTAAGAGGCTTATTCCTTGGAGGTGGGAGTAATCAGTTCCTCTGTTGTAGACTTCTTCCTGTGCCAGTTGTTGTTGTTGTTTAAAGTAAAGATTGGTTTATTTGCACTAAATTCACCTCTTTTAGACTCCCTACCTTTTCTTTTCTCAAATTGATTAGCTTACAGAGATAAAAGGCCTCTTCCAACTACCCTGTTTGTTTGTTTTTTGTTGTTTTTTTAATTAACTCTTAATTGCTTTTTAATTCGTTAAACCATTTGATTTTTTTTTGTTTGTTTTTATTTTTACTCTGACTCTGACTCAAAATTTTTTAAAATTAATTTACATTGTATTTTGTGATATTTTAGTCTTTATTCATCTCATATTGGAACAATGTCATGAAAAGTTATATATATATATATATATATAAAGAAAATTTTGAAAAAACAAAAGGGTTTTTTAAAATTAGACTATGCGATAAATAGTATCAAATAGCATAAATTGTGGTTTACAAGTCAATCTTTTAAGCTTGAAAAAATCTCTCCAAAACTCCTGGTCAACTTATACAGCCGGGCTAAAAGCCAAAACTGTGTTCAACCCGGGAGACAGAACTACTAACAATTGATATACACCATTTAACATAACTCTTGCAGACTGACAAAAACATTTCCTATTTAAACTCATGTTTGGTGGATATATTTAACAAATTAACACAGATTAATATGAAATAATAAAAGTGTAATACAAATTAAGTATTATAACATTATATCGCATGCTATTTCCAACTGGTAATACACTGTTTGTAAACACTTACACACTAGTTGTTGCAGTAACCTACTGTATGGTTGAGAGTCTACCCTTACAACTAGTATTGGTCTAATCCAGAATTTTGAGCTAAAACTCCTGAGGTCGATTTATATGCCACAATTTACAGTAGCTTATCTAAAATACACTAGGTAACTCTTAGTAAAATTATCTAATGCAGTATTTATGCTAAAATTATAAGAACACCCATAAAAAAATTATGGGCTTATTTATGTATGGCCTGGCACTTATGCCTAGTATCAGTGTAGTATCTGTGCAGTCTGTCTTGGATCAAAGTGTTACTCTTCTGTCTTGTACTTAGGATCAGTGCATCCTGGATCAAAGTGTCACTCTCTAGCACTGAGCGAAGAATCTGGAGTATCTGAATAATCTGTCTAAACTTGGTATTTCCAAGTTAATTGACTTCTCATAGATTAGAGATTTGAATCGGAGCAGGATTCACTGTTCCCTCTATTGTGATGGAAATTAGGAACAAATGAAATGTCATACTGGTGTAGTTAGACTATCAAAAACTCTTGGCAATGTTTAATTTTGCTCTTAAAAGTTTTACTTATAAAATATCAAAGATTTTGATAGCCTACATTTTTCTGTTGAATCAATTTTGAAAATATGACAACTGATCATTTTGTTGCATGGTCTTTGCTTTACCAATCTACATTATATTTGTATGTGTTATACGTATATTGGTTATATATATATATATATATATATATATATATATATATATATGAGCCTTACACTCCGATCAATTACCTTTCATCTCCTCACTTCATTTCAATTCAGTTCTTCACTTCATCTCTTCTCAAGTCAGTCATCTTGTCACCTCAGTCACTCTGATGTCTCTTTCTTGTTGCCATCTTTATTCTTATATGTTGATGAGAAATGCCAATGCAACCACAACTTTGTGTGCACATTTTACTTTTTATTTATTGGCAGCTTTTAATCATTATCTGCTCAGCTTAAATTGGGAAGTCGGAGTAAGATGGAGCTTTCAACCACTCACTTTGAGAATTTCTCACTAACTTATTTTAACTCTAGAACCGTTTTTGGTCACATGACTGAAACTGTCCAATGAGAGCTGGGGTTTCAGGATGACCTGGAGTTCAGCTGTTCTCTATCAAACTGGTGGAACTTATTATATCTTTCCACTTGGGACTCTAATGCTACATCATATATCAAAAATAGATCTTACTGATAAATTATATAACAATTTGTTTTTTTTTCTCTTTTCAATCATGAGAAAGGAAACTAATTTTTAGTCTCTACATATATCTAAATATATCAAGTAAAAGTTTATTTATCTATGGAACCAAATGGAATTTAAGATTTTCCTGTTGGCTTCCCGAATATAAAATAAAATGTTTTTTTCCCCTCAAAATTTAACATTCTATGCTTACATCATAAGAATCCTTAATAAAAATACCTTTGTAATGATTAACAATAGAATTTATTTAATCTATTGTGAGACTAGATTTCGTGACATATAGCATTGTATTTTATATGTAAATAGATTAGGGTTATTAAAATCCAATACAAAGTTTCGTCATACAGGGTTTTCAAGTATTTAAGTTTGCATGTGAATGGTTTCTGAGTGGGAACGCTGTCAAGGGAAGACAACTCTAAAAATCGGTGTGGACTCGGTTGCATCAAATTATTTCCCTTGCATCAAGGATTGCCTGAATTTTCTAAATCTGCTAAAAGATGCTAATATCATAAATACAAACGCGCGCGTACACACACACACACACACACACACACACACACACACACACACACACACACACTTGTGTGTAGTTAAGAAATCTGACTGAAAAAGTAAAAAAAAACAAAAAAAAAACAAATTATTAAAATGAATAATTTATTTGTACATTTGTCACATCATCTACATGGAAGAGCACCTTGAGAGCAAAACTAAAATCTGTCAGCCAAGAAGACTTCAGAAATGTAAAGAACATTTTAAGAATTTGCTCGGAAACCCTCCTGAAATCACTGGCAAACTCATCCAAAAAAAAAATTACTAATGGCCTACTAGTCATCAAACTAGGTCAATTAATGAAGGAAGAAGTTGACACACAATTGAAAAATATTAAAAACAAAAAAGCCCTTGAGAAAATACCTTCCGAAATTTGGAAGACAAGAAAATTTGACGACATAATTCTCCACCTATGCAATGTAGTCTATATAAGAAAAAACACAACAAAGAAATGAACGAAAGGTTACATCCTTACCTTCCTCAAAAAAAGGTGACCTTATGAAATAAATACTACTTGTGTATGATCATCTTAAAGAAACTATTACAGCTATAATGAGGCTTTACGAAAACATGAAAGCAATGATTCACTCATCTGGAGACTCAAACTTCAACATTGTCACTGGAGTCTTACAAGGAAATACACTTGCACCTTATTTGTTTAACAGCCTAGATTATGTACTTCGAACATCCATTGATCTTATAAAAGAAACTGGTTTTACATTGAAAAAGGCAAGATACAGATGATGTAGCACATCTTACAAATACACCAGCCCAAGCAGAATCCCTACTGCATAGCCTGGAACCAGCAGCAGGAGGCATTGGCCTCAACATGAATGCCAATAAAATAGAGTACACATGTTTTAAACAAAAAGGAGCCATCTTTGCTCTAAGCGCAAGCCGCTAAAATTAGTAGACAAGTTCACATGGATCAGCAGCAATATCTCATCAACTGAAAGTGATGGCAATATATGCTTTGTGAAGGTGTAATCTGCTATTAACAGGCTATCAATTATATGGAAATCTAATTTATTGTATTAAAAAAAAAATTTCTTCCAAGCGGTGGCTGTGTTAGCACTACTATATGGATGCACCACATGGACACTAACAAAACGCATAGAGAAAAGACTAGAAGGAAACTACACAATGCTGCATACTGTCTTGAACAAATACTTAAAGCAGCTCCTCACAAAACATCAGCTCTATGACCATTTTATCCCATATCCCAAACTATCCAAGACAAATGAGAGATGTGGGGCACCGTTGGAGAAGCAAGGATGAACTTATAAGGTCCATTTTCATGTGGACTCCCGCACATGGACGTACCAGTGGTCGTTGATGAGCAAAGACTTGTATCAGCTCTGTGTGGATACAAGATCCAGTCTAGAAAATCTGCTAGGAGTGATGGATGAAAGGGACAGATGGTAAAATTGAGTTGGAAAGCCCCTTGCTGTCAGCACGATGATATTTTGCCTGTACAGTTTCATAAGATACTATGAAATTGTTTTAGAATTATTGTCTTATTAAATTATCATGGAAACAGGTGCTGAATGCCAGTTACTTAGAAGCTTTTAAATTTAAAATCTATTCTAAAATATGTTTTGTGATTACTGTTATTACTATAAAATATAACTGACAATTATCATGGTTTGGTTTGGTATCTTTGTTTTAATGGCATATCAACCTTCATGGATAATTTAATGCCAAAACCATCCTTGTCAATGAAAGAGTAAAGTTGTGAAAAAGAAAAAATACTGTAGAAACTGTTTCCTTTAAATTCATTTCTTTTTATTAATATTTTATTTTATCTTAAAATATCAATTTGGCTATTAAAAAAAAAAAAATACAGTGAAGAAATAGTTCTCTTATTGTTTGGTTTTGTGATATTAGAGTGGATTTTATGCATTGGTGTTTTTTTGTTTTTTGATTATTTGGATTTTATCCAGATATTCTGATTGTTTTCATTTCTTTTAAAAAAGAATATATAGACACCAAGAGCATTAAAAACTGAATCATTTAAAGACGCATAACACTGAGCATCTTTATTTTTGCTCTCTCTCTCCATTCGAGTTCTCTCTTATTTTTAATACCAAACCTATTTCTCCAACCATCTTCAGGTGATATTTTTTATTGTAATTTTCATTTGGAGAATAAGTGCTGAAGCATATATAGATTATCCCATAATGTTTTATGGGTACTATGCTAATTTTGTTATAAATTCTATGTTAAATAAGAAAAACCTGAATGGAAACTTTACCTGAAAATGGTTGAACATGCTAAAAAACAAAGTTAGGACTTGGATTAGGTGAAAAAAATTAAAACAAGGCCTTTTTTTTTTTTCTTTCCTCAACCAGTGTATACAGACACTTTTCTACTGATATATAAAATTTTCAATTGAATGGTGTGTGTGTATATATATATATATATATATATATATATATATATCAAATTGTGAACCCTAGAAATTGTGAACTTTAAGTCTCATGTTATGTGTGCAATCAGCAAATGGTATAGTGAGAAAAGTGACCAACTGATTGTAAAAAATTTTGTTAAGGTGGAAGTACTTATAACACTCACATTTTAAGAAGGAAAAAAATTAACACACACACACACACACACGCACACAAGGGTATCCAAATAAAGAAGAATAGATATGAAATTAGTCAGGTGGTAAATGTCACAGGAGAAATTTATTAATGTCTACACTTAGCTGCCATCTTGTTTCTGTTGTTCTGAAATTTGTTTTTGCCATGTTCTAGAATGCATATAATTTTTCCTTCCAGCACAATCGGCAGCTATTGTTACCTCCTTTGTAAGCTTGTCCTTTTTTTTTCACTATATCTCATCTAATTAATTGGTTACTTTTCAGTCTGATGTTCGTGCACACTACATGAAACTTAAAGTAACAAACTTCTAGTATTGACGTATTATTTTGTATTTTTCTGGTTTGTATACTTGCTCTTCTGTAGAAGTATTGAGCACTCATTCTTGCTAACTCCTCATTTCCATCTATCTTTTTTATATTATGTGTGTGTGAGAGAGATTTGGAAAAGAAATAAGGTATGAAACCCAATCTAGTAGTGGTGACAGTGGGGGTTTTAATTGGGTTTTACATCTTATTTCTTTTTCCATTCTTTTAATATCTTATTTATATATTTACATCTGTGAATTGTTTTTACTCTTTTGTCTTAAGAAAGGAAGTGCGTACGTGTGTGTGTCACTACAAATGTGACATGTTTCAAATATTTGTTGTTTGCAATACTGATCAAATTCCTTTGTAGAAAATGATGATGAGGATGATGATGATGATGATCTGGAGTACGTATATGAGGCTGACAGTACACAAGAATCAAAGACACCTGGAAGTTCTGTGGCTCCAGGTAATCAAAGTATGTCCCATGTAATTAAAGCAAACGAAAAAAAAAACATACACCAAAACAAAACAAAACAAAAAAACTCAACTCTTTCAGTAAATTTAAAAAAATAAAAACAGTTTTCCAAAATAATCTATTATCAGATTTTTACTTTCTTATCAGCAGTAAAAAAAAAAAAAAAATGTTTGTCATTTATTTCTGTTCTGAAATCTTTGTTTTAAATTTACTGTTTAGTGTCAACCACAGAGATTTGGCAAGTACTCATTTCATTCTTTGGATGTTGGAAATAAGATATTTGAAATTGGGCTTATGCCCATTTTTTCTTTTACAATATGAATTAAAATATTGTTAGAAGTTATAATTAGATAGTAAATTAAAATTAGTCAATGATATATTCTTGTTATTCTAAGTTTTTAATCTTTTGTCAAATTAAGTGGAATTCTAATTATATAACCACTCTGTTGTGACTTAGAACATGTTGACTATTCCCTGTGGAGGGGTTAACCACCACCACCACCAAAAAAAAAAAGGTGTCCTAGATATGACACTAACCTACGTCTAATGTTCTTGAGCTCTGGGAAGTGTAGAGTACTCATTCATTGTCATTACTCCCAGGCCCACTTTGACCAGAGTGATTTTTATCTGCTGGGATCACATCCATGAGCCAAATAGATCAAATTAAAAATTATTCAAATAAGTAAAGTTGTAAAGTTGACGGTTATATTTGAGAGCCCCCACCCCACGTCTCCCTTTTCAGTAGCTACAATACTGAAGTGTAGGGGAGGGTGCTACTCTTTTCCCTGGATTGTTCCATTTTATTCTTGATCCGTACCTTATAATGCTGGGTATTAGATTAGGCAGCATCAAGTACCATTTTTTTGAGTCTTTTGAATGACTCGACCTGGAATTGGATCCTGGTCTCCCAGGCCATTGGCAAACACTCTACCCACGTGATCAATGGACCAGTTTTATATATACAATGCATTATATATTTACCCAAACCCTCCACACAAGATAGGACCATAGACAAAAAAAAAACCCTTAAAAAAAAAAACAATTACAAAAAATGTAAATATGAATGTACAATGAAATTGATTGCCTAATCTGTAGGTATAAAATAATCCTAGACTGTTTGTCATGCCATTAAAATCAATCAACTAATTATATAATTAGTCTATAATGCTTGACAGTGTATTCAACTCTAGTTACTTGAAACTGAGAAAGGATTAAAGTGTTTATTTACTAAGCTTAACTTAGTTGTAGCAAAAGGCTAGAAGTATTAGTACCCAGTGAGAATCTAATTTACTAACAATATTCTGCTAATCTAGCTTGCTAACCATTACACCACATGAGGTACCTTTGGTTAGTTTAAGTATGTCCTAGTTATTTTTAAAATATATTTATAAATATTTCCCTTTTTCTGATGAGTATGATGACCCTAAACATTTCCTTTTTTTCTGATGGTTGTAAACATTTCTGTTTTCTTAAATATGATGGTTCTAATTATTTCCCTTTTTCTGATGGATATAATGGCCCTTAATGTTTTTCTTCATCTTGATTGGTAAATAAAACTTAAAATTGATAGACCTACTAAACCAATTCATAGATTTTTTTCCCCCACTATTATTATTGATATAAAATTTTTAACTTGATTTATTAAAAACTGCTGATAGGACTTTTTTTTTCTGTAGAAGAAATGACAAAAAAAAAAATAAAATCATTAGTCTTGTATTTTATTTAATTTTAATTTAATTTATTTGTTTATTTTATTTCATTTATTTTATTTTTTTTAATTTCTAAGAAATGAATTACCATATTTGCTGGCAAATAAGATGTGCATTTTAAATGATTCAATAAAATATGGCTTGGAAGAGTTGCAGTGAATCTACTGTATTGAAATTGTAAAAAAAAAAAAAATGCAAGTCTGGGTTGAAAAAAGGGAAAACGCCATAAGCAAAACAGAGGATACTGTAAGAACATGGAAAATACAAAATGATATTTTTGCTGGTTCTTCTTATAATTTGTAACATTTCAGGAAATGTCACTTTAACTTTAATGTTATCTATTTTTAAATAAGTTGTCCTACTTTTTTTTTTTTTTTTTTTTTTTTTTTAATTAAATATTAATTTTCTTTTATAGTAAAGATTCCAATATTTAATTTTTTTTCCATTGCAACATGATACAATCAAAACTGATATAAGGAATTATTAATTACCAAATTCAATGGCATTGAAACTCTGTAACCAAAAAAGAATTGCATATTTAAGTCAAGTACATCTGGTTTGAATTCAGTTTAACTACATCTAGATTGGTTGCCTTACCAAGGCTAAAGAACCTTGTCTATCCGACTATTTACCCATATCCATTGAGAGAACAGATGGATTCATGCCTTTCCCGAGGGCATTAGTCTGAAGTGAAACACAAACAGACTCGCCCTATCAGCAAAGCCTTGAATACATTGACTGTATTCTCTGCAGAAGATTAAGACTCACCACCCAAAAAATTAGGTGAAATTGCATCTAATTGTGACGCTCCAGATCTGAAGTATGTGGATGATATCTTCATTGCCATGACTCTCAGACACCTTGAGTCATAGTACCTGTTAAAAATTATTTCTATTTAATAGGACTGTGTGCAAAAAAAAAAAAATCCTTAAGAAACAACTACACAAAAAATGTAATATAAACATACAATAATGGTTGGTTGGTTTTTATGGCATACCAACCTTTAATACCAAATCCATCTTTATGAAAATAGTTCTATTTCAAACAATTCAGCTTCAGATAAGTAAGCAGTTTAAATTTAAGTACAGTTTAATTGTGAAAAACTTTTCTATTTTAAGCAATTCAGTTTAGTCAAGCAGTTCTAATTCAGCTAATTCAGTTTAGTGTAAGTTCAGATTTTGTTCACACACGGTTAAATGTCAAAACAGTTCTATATTAAACAAATTAGTTTAGTGTAAGTGCAGTTTAAATGTAAGTAAAAGTTGGCGACCTTAGTCGAAGGCAACCCAAAGGCTCCCTTTTCAATAGCTACTGCACAGAGATGTAGCGGGGGCGCAACTCCTTTCCCTGGATTGTTCCACTTTACCCTTGATACGTACCTTATATTGCTGAGTGTTAAGCAATGAGGTATCAAGTACCATTTTTAAAGTCTTTGGTATAATGTGACCTGGGATTGAACCCAGCTCTCCTGGACCATTGGTGAACACTCTACTCACTAGACCAATGAGCCAGTGTTTAAATGTAAGTACAGTTTAATTATCAAAAACATTTCTATTTCAAGCTATTCAGTTTAGTCAAACAGTTCAGTTTAGTCAAACAGTTCAGTTTAGCATAAGTATGCCATTAGTTCTATTTAACCCATAGATAGGACCCTATCAGGTGCTACCACTCCGGGCCAGTGGACCTTGGAGCAATGGCAATAAAGGGGTACTCTGCATTCCTCAAAGCTCCAGCATTACTGGAACCTCACCATCAGATTGTTTAGTGT
>OY757933.1:74757162-74879496 GCA_963585895.1 Sepioteuthis lessoniana
TTTAAAAATTTATATTCAATAGAATCGTGTGTGGGGGGAAACTTAAGAAACAACAATGCAAAATATATAATTATGAAGGTAGAATGAATGTGATTCCTAACCTCTAAGAATAAAATAACCCAAGACTGGTTGAAATGCCATTATAATGAATCAATAATGTTGATATCAAAGCATTGATATTTATGTTTGTGTGTGTATATATCTTTATAAAAATCTAATATTCACAACAAAACTCAAACTGTGGCCTTTGATTAAAAATTATGTTTACTGTTTTTTCTTTATCATTTTACTATCTTTAAAAAATGTTCTAATATTGTGAGTTTATTTGTATGATTATTTGAACTTTATGATGTTGATAATTTGTCATGTCATTGTGACGGAATGGGGAATCAGAAGATAATGTGGCACAAATCTCTCAAGCAGGAAGAGCCTGGTTGCCTTGGAAATGGGCATTCAGAATCTTTGCTCGGACTTCTAAGGCAGAACAAAGAGAGATGAAGTTTCTCTGGTAAACATCTTTGTAGAATAAAAAAAACAACTCTCTTAATCCCACTTCATCTGATGACCACAACTGCTTTAATAGGAATATTGTTTACTGCTTGTTACATCATCAAACCCATGTAGTGATGGTGTGTACCAAGATTAGTTTACATGTATTTGCTTTGTGTCACAGCTGTGTCCTTTGAATGCACCATCCATAATCAGAATTGTATAAGCAAATGATTAATCCATGTTTCCCATTCATCAGTCAAAATGGATAATCCTACTGTGATATATATATATATCTCTCAAAGGAGACACATTTGTTGACTTCCAACTCAGAAAAGAAATGTCATTGAGCATAAAAATTGCTCATGTTTATAAGAAAAAGTAAAAAATTGAGTTTTTTATTTTTACTGATGAAATGATATAATTCAATAATTAAAAATAAATTGATTTCTGGAATTCTTTTACACTTCTTCATAAGTACAAAAAGTAGCTCTTCAGTTCTTCTTAAAACCTGCTATGTTTGAATACCCCCACCACAGATTTCTTTGAAATTTGAATTGAAGCTTTTTCAAAAATTGTTTTGTAATTAATATTAATTGTAAAAAAAAGTTCTTGATTTTTTTTTTTTTTTTTTTTTTTTTTTTTTTTTTGAAAACTAAAGAAAATCATGAAAATATTTCAAACCAAGGGCTTCCTTTTTTAAATGTAAACCAAAAAAAGAAATATGAAAAATTTTATATTTTTAACTCTCAAGTTTCTGCAGGATATTGTCTGCTTCTTGCCTTTATTAATGTGAAGGCATTTTCTTTTATTAGAACTATTTTGATATTTGTCGTACATAATTTTGGCAGATTATAATTATATATCTGTGGCTAATTAATGTCCTTTCAAGATGCCAGTGACTGTGTCAAAGAAGTTTTATATTTATATATTATGAACACTTGAAGTCCATTACTTAAAGTTTTTTGTGGTGCATACAGTCATCAATCATAAATGTGAGAAAAGTGGTTAATCAACTGCATTCATAGTGTAGTGTGCATATATATATATATATATATATATATATATATATATATATATATAAACAGTGTAAGTTTTCACTAAATCACTTGGTGGGTTTGTGTCTAACCAAGTGCAATATAATATAGAGAGTGCTCAATATCTAGGATAGAGCTATTATACAATAATAATAAATAAATATATATTAGATATATGTATATTTAATTCATTGAATTTAGACTGCGACCCCTGGGTTTCATGGAGTTTTTGTTATTATTATTATATATATGTATTTTTTTAATTTTTTTTTTTTCATGTGAGTACCATGTACACCTCCCATGTCAATATACACCTAGCAAAGGCACGGACTGCTATTGACATTATCACTGGAGTCTTGCAAATAGATATATTAGCACCGTATCTATTTATAATTTGTTTAAATTACTTACTAGAAATATCAATTCATTTGATAAAAGAAAATTGCTTCACTTTAATAAAGGCAAGAAGCAGACGATATCCTGCAAAAACTATGATCAATCCAGACTACACAGATGATTTAGTACTTCTAGCACTTAATAGCTCTTGCCCAAGCTGAATCTCTATTACATAGCCTGGAGCAAACAGCAGGAGACATTGGTCTCTGTGCAAACACAAATGAAACTAAGTTCATGTTTTTTTTAAACACAAGTTGCAAGACTCTAAAATCAGTAGACAAGTTCACATACCTTGGTAGCAATATCTCATCTATTAAACTTGATGTGAACATACACTGAGCAAAGGCATGGACTGCTATTGGCAGTTTATAAATCATATGAAAATCTGATCTCTCTGATAGAATAAAACAGGATTTCTTCCAACTGTGTCAGTACTACTGTATGGGTGCACCACCACAACACTAATGAAACACACGGAGAAAAAACTTGAGGGGATCTATGCTAAAATGCTACAGGGTATTTTAACAAACCCGGGAAGCAGCATCCCATAAAAAAGCAGTTGTAGCATTTCTTAGTTTACATCTCAAGAAACCTCCAAGTAAGGTGTTGAGCATTACAAGAGAAATAACTACAAATTCCTAAGTGACATTCTCTTAGGAATTCCTGTCCATGAACTCAGCAGTGTTGACTTACCAGCAAGGACTTACACATGTCTTATCTGTACGGACATTGAATGTGGTTTGGAAAATCTGTCATGACCGATGAACGGTAAGGACGAATGGTGAGAGAGAGTCAGGAAACTCCATGCTATCAGTATGACTTGATGATGAGGGTGATAGTGTATGAATAGTGGGGATGTAGAACAGTTTCTCACACACTTGGTCGGATGATCACATAGAGGATAAACTAGCAATTAGCAAACACTATTGAATCTATGTTACTCAAACTTGTATCTACCTGTACTCTTCATTTATAAATATGCCAAACCACACACACACACACACACACACATACATATATATATAGTCATCCACAGACAGATCTGTTTCGTTTTATCAGAACTCATCAGTGTGGCTAAACATTAGCTTCCGGTAGCTGGGATCGAAACCCAGTTGACTCAAATACCAAGCCAAGCCTCTAACCCTTCAGCCACGAGGAGCCCTTAGCTACGAAGTAAATTTTAAACGGTTATGAATCACAATTACTATTGTTTACATACATCCGTTCAACGGCTACCGAGACCTCAATTCATATATGAAGAGACTTGCAATAAACGCTAATGGCAACACAATTACTTCGTATACATATATATATATATATATATATATATATATACATAAGATGAGTTGGGAATGATTCAATTTGAGAATATATGAAGATTCTTATAACTCTCCAGAAGTGTTCAATGTATGATAATCAATATATAAATTTCATGCAGAGTAAATTCATATAATTGGAAGAAGTTTGATTCTCATGTGGAGTAACAAAGCTGAAATAAATTTATGGTAGCCAAATGACAGTCTGTTGTTTTTCTTGGAATTTGACCTAGTGTATAGTCGGAATTGCACACAATGCTACAAGCTATTCTGAACAAATCCTGGAAACAACACCCCCCTCCTCCCCCAAAAAACAGCAGCTGTATGGCCACTTACCTCTAATCTCTAAAACTATCCAAATAAGATGAACAAGACATCCAGGACACTGCTGGAGAAGTAAGGATGAACTCGTAAGCAATGTTCTCCTTTGGACCCCTTTACACTGATGGGTAAGTGTTGGACAACCAACTAGAACTTATCTACAGCAGTTCTATTCAGACGCAGGATGTCGTCTAGAAGACCTGCTGGAATCAATGGATGATAAAAGAATGGTGAGAGAGTCAGGGAAATCCGTGCTGGCAGTGCGACATGATGATGATAGAATTTTATTTTCCTTCAGTGTGTGTGTGTGTGCGTATTTGTCTATAATTTTGAGAAGCAGTCTTTAACATTCAAAGAAACAGTCAGATAATTAAACTGTTTTTTTTTGGGGGGGGGTACCCTCACAGTATTTCGCCTGGTACATTCTCCAACCTGTAGAATACACCGACTGCACCTCTGCAGAAGGCTAAGACCTGCCCCCCAACAAGTGTCCTGAATATCACACTAAACAATCTGATGAAGTTCCAGTGATGCTGCGGCTTTGGGGAATGCGGAGCACCCCCTCATTGTCATTGCTCCCAGGTCCACTCTGGCCTGGAATGGTAGCACCTGATAAGGCCCTATCTATGGGTTAAATAGAACTAAACTGCATACTTATGCTTAACTGAATTGTTTGAATTAGAACTGTTTGACTAAACAGAATAGCATGTAAAAGAAATGTTTTTGACAATTAAACTATGTACTTATATATAAACTGTGTTCTTATGCTAAACTGAATTGTTTGAAATGGAACTGTTTTTGACATTGAAACTGTACTTATGCTAAACTGAATTGTTTAATATAGAACTATTTTGACATTTAACTGTGTGTAAACAAAATCTATACTTATACTAAACTGAATTGTTTGAATTAGAATTATTTGACTAAACTGAATAGCTTGAAATAGAAATGTTTTTGACAATTAAACTGTTTACTCATGCTAAAGTGAATTGTTTGAAATAGAACTGAATATTTACATAAAAATGGATTTGGCGTTAAATAACCTACAAAGGTTGATTTGCCATAAAACCCAACCAACCAACTTCTCAGCCCAGTTGGCTGGAGCTGTAGAATATACCGACTGTCTCTGCAGAGGGTAAGATACACACACACACACACACACACACACACACACACACACTGTGCAATGAGTGTCCTGCTTATGTCACTTAACCATCAGGTGGTGAGGCTTCAGTCCTGGAACTTTGGGGAATGTAGAGTACCCCTTTATTGCCATTACTCCCAGGAGTAGTAGTATTTGTTAGGGTCTAATCTGTGGATCAAATAAAAATATCTAATCATTTACAATACTTGAAACTATTTAACTGCATGCAGACAAATGAGCTGTGGCTCATTTACAAAAATTTCCTACAAACTATTCATTTACAAATCTTTTATTCAATAAATATATATATATATATATATATATATATATATATATATATATATATAAAAACAGAATTTGGCATTAAATAACCTGCAAGGGTTGATGTACCATAAATCCCAACCAACCAGCCTTCTTTTAGTGTATGTATTTTTTTCCAACTTTTCCACAGAATGTGATACAAGGTAAATTTTTAATCAGTTTAACAAGTTTGAATTCAAAGTTTTCCTTTTCCAAGACTGGTTGTCATACCAGACTGGTTAAAGATCCCAGTTTACTCTATTATTCATCCATAGTTGAAGGTAGAATAGTTGGATTTATACCTCTCCCAAGAGTATTAGCACTATGTGAAATCCAAACAGCCTTGTTCAGGATATGAACTTAGGATGCTGTGTCTATTTTCTATGATGATAACCATTTCTCCACACCTACCTTCTTTACGTCTAATATGTTGTACCTTTGCAACAAAAGGTTCTTTTTTCTTTGGTATCAAGAAGCATTATTTTATTGATAATTTATATTTCAATTTCCTTTTTGTTTTATAGGTGTTTGTCCCTGATGAACATAAGGATGAAAAATATTGGTCCAGGCGTAAGAAGAACAATGTTGCTGCCAAGCGTTCTCGAGATGCTCGTCGTGTGAAAGAGAATCAGATTGCACTGCGAGCTAATTTTCTTGAGTCAGAAAACCAAATCTTAAGAGCCAAATTGGAAAAAGTTCTGAAAGAATATTCAATCATCAAAAAGGAAAAAGAGACACTGACCACTGAGAATTTGTACCTACAGAAGCAGTTGAACAAGTACAGCCTTTAAAAAAAAAAAAAATTTATATATATATATATATATATATATATATATATATATATATATATATGGGAAAAAAACAAAAAAGACTATTGATTCCATACTTATTTCTGCCTTTCTATTTTCTTTCGTTTTTTGATAGTTCTAAATCTAAGCTAAAGAAAAAAGTTTTTTATTTTTAACTCACTTTATTTCAAAAAATTGCATACGAGAATTTTAATTAACTTTTGAACTCTATCATTTTTTAAAGTTTTTTTATTTTATTTCTTTTTTTTTTTTTAAACTCCATCATCTATACCCTATTTGCAGCAGACACTACAAAATAACAAGTGCATTTTTTTCTTAATTTTTAAAATTTTATACTTAACAAGAGCATTTATTTAGGCAGGTAGGTAATTTTGGTTAACTATCCCTTTTTCTTTTTTCTTTTTATATATAAAGATTATAAAAAAAATATAACTCATTGCTGACATAACATTAGCAATACTCTCCATTTCATCAAAAAAAAAAAAATTCATAAAAATGTTATTTTGAAAGTTTACTGAAGAGAACTCTCCAGTTTAAAAAGATAAAAATATCTGATATATATATATATTTTTTGTTTTACTCCTGGTTAAACTTCATGTTAAAAAATCTTGATTCCAAATTAATAATTGAATAATGGAAAAGATATGACTTGAAGATCAAAATTTGGTGAAGTATTTAATGTTTCACTCATTTATGAGATTCAACAGATGATGGTTGTAAAGAAAAAAATGTAATTTTTGAAAAGATGCTAGAGGCACTCATGATTGTAGAAAATGGACCTGGCAACCTGAGTTCATATCCTGGATGAAGCTGTTTGTATTTCATATAGCTTGCTTAGGAAATGTATGAATCCAGCTATTTTCTCTCCAGCTATGGGTAAATAGTCGGGCAAACTGACTTCTTTAATCTTGCTATGGCAGCTGGTCTAGGAGAAAGAAAAATTTGAATTCAAACCTGTTAAAAACTATTTATGAATTGACCTCATGTCAAATGGTTGGCTAAATTCATACAAGAAGAAACTCTGGTTGTCATGACAACTGCATAGACAGTTTTTGACAGTATCTTCAACCCTTCCCCTCTATCACTATGTGAGAAAGCTTGAGTGAAACATCATATTAAATACATAAATGCTCCTTCAAATTTTGGTTTTCACGTCATATATTAAGAATTGTGTTAATTCATGATTGATAAAGGATGGTGTAGAAAAATTATTTCTGATTTCTTGACTAAAATTGTTTTTTAAAATAGAAAGACAGGATTCAACTAGAAAATTCTTGAAAAAAAATGTTTCTTTTCTTTTTTCATCCCAGTTAATCTGTTTCTAAATGAACCCTTCTCAGATGTGCTGACAATATTTAACCAGCCAAATGTAAGAACATTTAATTGGCCATCTACACAATCAGGTGTACCAATATGGTGGCTTTCATGTATCAGAAGAATGCCTTGAAATTAAGAATTTTTTAATTTTTAAAAATCTTTTTTAATGCATGAAAAAAAAAAATATTTTCTTTCCATTCAAATTTCATTGCATATCATTTGGCTAACAAAATTGTAAAAAGCAAACAGTTTTCTTTTTCATATTATTATTATTATTATTAGAATTCATTAAAATGACTGTTACTTGATTTTGAAAGAATTGTTGCTAATTATTACAACACTATCTTTGATACAGTTATATATGCTAGCAAATGTATGCACCCTCCAATTGGCACAAGTTTAGTTTTAATGTAATAAAATATTAAATTACATTAAAAAGACTAACAAAACTAAATAAGAATGCATATAAAAAGTTAACACTTATTTTTTATTTTATTTTAATTGATTTCTATATAAAATTCTATATTGAATTGTTTTAAATTGTAGGTTTAAGAATAAAACATTAGAAATCAATAACACCTAATTACCTATTTTTGTTAAAACCAAAATGCAAATTATCCACTCCATTATAGTATGTAAACTTTATGCATAAATAACATGAGCTGTTTTTGCATCCTTTCCCCTCACACAGGGTTTTTCTGGGGGCCCACCTGGCATTTGTACCAAATAAGTGATACTAAGTTGATTCTTGGTCCTAGGAGGCCTTCCATCCAGGCAATACCTGCTTAGCATGCCTGAGTGTATCACTTAGCATGTGAGGTACCCTAAAAGGGGAATACTTTTTTTTTTTTTTTTTTTTTTTTTTTTTTTATGATTACACCTAAATCTTGTTTCCCCAGCCTCTCCACACACATACATACAATAAACTGACTTTGTATCAAACCTGGCCTGGTGCGAACTCTGGTAAATCTGTTAACATTGGCTGTTTTGAAGTAAGTCTAACTCTGCTTGACTTTAATCGAGACACTGTTGATTAGATGGTTATTAAGATTAGATAACGGTTGTGTAATAATCATTGTGAATATAATGTAAATGAGTCAGGGAATTGTAATATCAACAGACACATAATCTTCGTTATATATATATAGTTATAATAATTTGGCAATTTTATTGCATTTGGTTTCAATGAAAATGACCAAAACCCAATCCTGAGCACACAATCCTATCAGAATGTGTGTGTGTGTGTGTGTGTGTGTGTGTGTATATATATATATATATATATATATATATATATATATATATGTACACACACACACAGTAAAGAGTGCTCAATATTGATGATAGATCATATATAGATTTAAATTAGGATAAAGCATAGACAGTCAACAAAACTTGTTGATGCATTGCAATGGTTTTTGTATTTTTAACTTAACAGTTAAAATAGAACATTGCAGTGAGATTTGTTAGCACAGTAATTTTTTTTTTTTTTTTTTTTTTTTTTTTTTTTTTTTTCAAGTCTATTTGCAACTTAAAATATTTGAGGTCTGTGTTTGTGCTTGTTTTGATCATTTTAATTCATCAAGGAGGATGACTATTAAATGTTAGAGAATACTTTTCCTTATTTGAAATTATATATAGGATGTGACTTAATGCCCACCAAAAGTCTCCTTTAAGTAAGTACTTTTTTTTTTAATATTTTAAAAAATTTATTGGTATTTAAATTTTGTTATTGTTACTCATCTGGTGTCATTTCACATTTAACAAATTATGGTAAATATTACAGCTCTAAATTTACTCAATACGAAATTGGGAGGGGAGCAATATTTCCAAAAGCAAGAACTGCAGATGTTATCATCAACAAATCATTCATGATTCAAAAGATGAAGCCATGTATCTTGTTATATAACAATTTTGATCTTTAAAGTCAGGTAAATACTGAATAAAATGACCAGAGAAAAGTTAGATTTTTGATTCTATCCTCCACATTTTGGTCGGTGCTGAATTCCCATGAGCTTCATCACAGATATCGCATCTCTAAATCAAAAAAAAAAAATACCATCACTGTCCCATGATATTTGCTACATTTTAGCTGATGAAATATGTATGCAAATGTAGCAACTATTATGGAATGGAAATAAATGTTTAAATTCTGAGAAAAGCTGGGGGGGGGTGGACAAGTATCCTCATTTTTGCTGTTCTTAATCAGTTTTGGCAGATACATTCAACTTTCCTAAAATATACAAGTCATCTAGTAGATTTTATTTTGTTTTTAACTGTAATATATTTTATATAAAGTTATTAAAGTTATATATTATAGTAATTGCTCATATGTCTGACAAAAGACGGTACAGAATTTTATGCTATATGAGTAACAGATTTTTTTTTTTAATTTGGGATGATAGGTCAAGAGGATTCCTGAAGTGTGAATATAATGAAGGGATCTGGTTTTACAGGTCTAATTTAAAATATAAATTATATATATCTTAACCAGTATAGAGCCCAATCCTCTCTATATCTGGTCAGTAAAGAAAAAATAACAGTAAGGGCTTTTTATAAGTGAAAAATAATTTTATCAATATTGTTGTGTACCAAGAAAATTTAATATATGTTTACCAGAATTTTCTTCCCTACTGTCACCTACAATCTTTGATAGTATTTTTTTTTTTCTACTATCAAATAATATCTGTAAACAATGAATTAGTCACTTTAAAAAACAACATACAATGATAAAAGCAGCAAAGATGAAGAAAACAAGTGTACATATTTATATAATTTTTTTTCTAAGGGTTTATGACAAGATTTCTTTTTATTTTAGCAAACAGTTATCTTCCCTTAAATCTTTGCTACTGAGCAGTTAACTCCCTTCTTTTCTTCTTTCCTTCCTCGATATAAAAAGGTAGCATGCACATTTTTATATTCAAATATATACACTCATGGCTTCTTGACCTTTCAGCTTGAAAAGCACATGAAATAATGAACAGCTTAGTTCTAGGAACCTCCCCTCCAAGGCAACATCTGCTCTTTGCCTGAAAGTGGTAAGGGTTTTGTTTATTACCAAAGCAGCCTGACTGAATCTAAGCAAATTTAAGGCTTGCCTCTTAGAGGGCACCACACATTAAACTGACCTTATGTCATATTCTGGCCTCATGGGGAGCCAAAAAAAGATTTTTAATTTTTTTTAGCTGAGAGGTGTGGATTTGTTATGTTCAATCCTAGAAAACTGTCCCTTTGTCTCCTCATTGTCTTAAGAGTAAGGGAAGGTTTATTACCTGATGCCTGAGGTTGCCCCCCCCCCAAGTGGGTGTGGCAACAAAACTGGACAAATTTTGTATTTCATCACCTAGAGGCTCATTTATAGAGAGTTCTCTATATTAAACCAACTTTTTGTCACATTCTATCACTGCAGACTTGTTTTTAATTAAATTCTAATTTCTATAAAATATTTTACATTGATTGTTATTTATATTTCAGACAGCACTTCTCACATAGTGTAATATGGTTAGCAAGATAGATTTGCAGACCAGTTCAATTCTCACTGGGTGCCCATACTTCTGGCCTTGTGCCATGACTAAGCTAAGTTTAGTTGTTAACTACTTATTTCACACAGGAAGTTGTTTATGGCTTATACCAAGACAACAATCTAACACGCAGAAATAGCCATTTCGGCTTTGCTTGTTGGCATCTTTTAAAAAAGATAAATAAATGGCTGATTAGAATTTTTTTTTTGTTAATCTTAAAAGTTTGGCTTCATTTGAGAATTCATTGCTTTGTATATTTGTAAGTTTTGAGCAATGCTTTTTAGATTCGACTAATTCTGTTTAAAGCAGTTTATCAAAAAAAGTTTAACTGTTTCACTTGAAGGTTATTAACTAGTTGGAGCCAAAAAGAATTTCTAATAAGTTCCTTTTGATATTTAGACACTGCTTCAAATAACTTTCCATGGCTGGGCCATCTTGTTGAAAGGTGTCATTTAGGTTTGTTTCTTTTTTGTTTTTCATGATTGAAGCTGTTAGAAAGAAAGTATCCTTATTTGTTCTTTGGATTTGTGTGTGTTTTGTTTTGTTTTCCATTATGGAGTTCAGATACTGGTAGTCTGTCTTCTGGATAAGCATTTACCAACTAGATATATAAAATACTGGAGATCATTTAGAAAAGGGGAGAGTGACTTATATAGTAAACTGATAAAAAAGGAGGATTTTTTCTATTTTATTCTTTGACTTTGGGGTGGGGGGTTTACAATTGGTTGCTGTCTTGGTGAAAGTAGGTAAAATGGTAGGAAGAAATCCCATCCATAATTTTTGTAGCCCCCTCCTCACCAAAATGTCACTTGTACCTTTCAAATATTTCAGTTTGAAAACAAACTTTCTCATTTTGTTTTTAACAAAATTTTATTCTTTCCTTTTTCTTATCACTTCTTGGGACTTTGAGATGAGACCATAAAATCATTAACAGCTTAGTTCCAGGGGGCCTTCCCATTAGACTGTACCTTCCCTTCTAAAAGGGGTAATTGCCCGGTGCCTGATGTGCCCTTGAAGGAGAATGCCAATGGAATCTAAGCAATTTTTAAAACTGCTCCTCAAGAATCTTGCTTCCTGCAGAGCACCCCACATTAAACTGACATTGTATCACATTCTGGCCTCTTTTTACACACTCTCTCCCACTTGACCACTTCTCTGAAATCATTCCTTTCCTTTGTTTCTCTAATGGTTACAGTTCAGCATTAGAACATTGGGCAGCAAGCCTCAAGGTTCTGAGTTTTATTTCTTCACTCTCTACCAAGTTGCCTTAGAAACGTTTGAGAGGCAAAGTAATTCAGATTTTTTTGACTTGACAAATAACGTACATTGCTACTGGTTATGGTTTTTTTTTCCTTTTAGCAAAATTCTCACCCAATTTTGCTATAAAACGAGAACTTGCTATCTGCCCAAATCACCTCTCTCTTTCTCTCTCTCGCACTAAAAGAAATTACATTTGCTGAACAGTTCTTCCCCCCTCTTCTTCTCGCTGTATCTCATTTGGTGAAACTTGTTTTCCTTTGTCATTTTAGATGTTTTTTTCTTTAAATGCTATTTTTTATCCCTTTGCCTGTCTCTGTTTGAGCTGAATGACAGAGGATAAGAGTTTAGAGCTGTCTCAAAGACTGCTGTATTCATTAAAAAAAAGAAAAGGAAAACTAGTATTTTTAAAGCAATCTCATGCCCTACCTTCCCCCTCTTTATCCACCCACTCTAAATCAACATTATGAATGTGTAAATATGGACCCTACCCCTGACTTCTTGTATATGTTCCTTTGAACATATCCTTTTATTTGTCTTGCTAAAAGGCAGAATGTTGACTTTAAAAAATTTTTTTTTTTTTTCAAAAAAATAATCAGTTGCTTGACTTCTGTTGTTGATATATTTGTTTTTTGTTTTTTCTCATTTTTAAAGAAAAAGAACATTTTTGCAAGTTTTTCTTTTTTTTTAATCTAGAAGTGCTGTAATAGTAAAAAAAAATTATATATAAGTATTTTGTAATTTGCTTGAAGCATTGCACAAATTATTTTATTTTATAGTAGTGTATCAATTTAGAGGGCTATTGCAATACAAAATAATCGGGTCTAATTAATTTCAAAGAAAAAACTTCATCAGACTTTTTTTTTTTTTTTTTTTAATGTTGTAATGATGGTGCCTTTAAATGCCATGCAGAATAAATGTGACTTGAGTTGTCCTAATCACTTAAAACTGAAATACCTACAAACAAATAACAGGACTACTCATGGGATCCAATATATCAGGTATTCTAGTCATTTCATATTTGAATCAATTAGAACAGCAAGCACTATCCATCAGCCCATCATGCATATTCTTCACAAGATACTCATGTTGATGTCATCCAGCAATGAAGCCACCGCCATATAAAGTTTCAAAACATAGATAAATATATCCAGTTTTAGATAGAACATCCAGATAACACTGGGTCCCTATCATTCCTAGATTTTAGAATATAAATATCACCAACTGGTAAAATCTAAAGTAGTTTCTATAGAAAACCCACCACTAAAAACCTTTATGCATTTCAAATCAGCACTTCAACTCAGTGCCAAATTAGAAATCAAATTAAATGAATTCACACTTTATAAGCCCCCTCAGAAACAATGATTATCCAACATGGAAACTACATTGACCCTCTAAACACCTGTTTCCTGAAACTACCAGATTTCACTGAAATTAGCACCAAAGAAATATGTAGGGCTATTTACAAGGAAGGGATAGATATACAACTAGCCCGCTCTGGACCCTTACTATGCCAATACCTAATGAAGAAAAATAGCAATACTATCATAACAAGCACTCTAGCCAACTGCCCAATAAGAAATACAAACATATGCCAAAAAACTTACACTATTTATCGTTTTACTTAAAATGCCATAATTTTTATATAGGAAGTATAATCAGACCACTCCACATCAGAATTAAAGAACACCTCAACACACGTGCATCCTTATTCCATAAACATTTAATTAAATGAAAAAATAATGATAATTTTTCCATTAAAATAGAAGCAATAGTATGTAATGTTGGTAATCTCAAAATTTAAGGAAACTTTATTAATAGCTAAGTTAGACCCTCAGATTAACAGTCAGAATTAAATACTGAATATATCATTAATCAACATACACATTTTTAAATACATATTTGAATTGAAAGAAAAAAAAAACAAATGAATAAAATGAAATTGATTAGGACAACTGAAGTCATGTCTATTCATCATGGCATTTCAACATCCCATGTGGCATCATGGTCACAACACATGGGGTTCTAACACCCCAACTGACACTGTTTACAATGTCCCCCCCACAAAAAAAAGGGTTTGAACATACAACACCTAGTTCATCTTGAAAAAGTCCCCAATGAAATTTTTACTTTGAAATTAATCAGACCCAATTAATTAATTTGCATTGCAATAGCCCCCTAAATTAATACTATATATATTAGTGGGCCAAAAGTTACTTCCCATTTGGGGGGGGTGAAATTTTGATATTTTAAAAAAGGTTTAATGAATAAATTTTTTAGGTCAAAAACATGTTTTTTTAATTTTTTTTTTCTTTGTGTTTTGTTTTGTTTTTTTTTTGTTTTTTGTTTTCTTTTAATAATTATACATGGAAAAATTATACATATTAAGAAAGTGGCTTTTGACCCACTGTTTGTGTGTGAATATATAAATGTGTGTATCTTCCTTTTTCTCATTTTTTATAATGCTCAAAAAGAGGTAGAGCTGTTATATAAACTGAGTGGTATAATATATTTTTCACTGGTTTGGCTTATGAGTGTTTCATGCCATTTTCATAAGGTTCTTTTTAATTCTGTATTTACACAATTCCTCTGCCACAGGCAGGTACAACAGTCAAAATTTCAGCTGAGTACAGCTGGTTTGAATTCAGTTTTCCTTCTCTTAGACTGGTTGCCATACTAAGGCTAAAGAGCCCAGTTTGCCCCACTAGAGAAAGAAGAGATGGATTCATGCCTTTCCAAGAGCATTAGTATGAAGTGAAACACAAGTAGTCTTGTCTAGAATTTGAACTTGGTTTACTAAGTCCAAATTCTAGTTGACTGTTGTTCATTTCATTGCTTTTAGGTTACATGTTCTTTATTCTGTGACACACACCCTACACACACTTTTTTTTTTTTTCACCATCTTGTAAAAAGTTGTTTAAGAATTTACAAAATAATCTGTAGACTTGGCTGATAAGTTTAAAGGACTTAATTTTATTATTTTAATTTTGTTCTATTTTTGTGTTGATCCTTCAAAAGTAGAATTGAAACTTTTTGCATTTTTTTTTTTCCAATTTTAGAAAGTTAAATAAACCATCCACAAGTTATTTTTGTTTTTCTGTGTGCAATGATGAAAGAAAATTTAAGTAGAGTACAACTGATTTCCTTCTTTCATATTGGTTGCCTTACCAAGGCTAAAGAGCCCACTATGCCCTACTATTAAACCAGCACTGGAGGTGGGGGAGAAGAAATGATTTATGTTTTTACCATGGGCATTTGTACAAAAGTGAAATGCTAACGGCCTTGTCCAAGATTTGAATTCTGGTTGCCTATTCCATTTCCTATGATAATAACTATTATATCATGTATGCCTCCCATGGAATAATAGTTAAGCAAGCTCAGCTCACAGGCCATTGCCAGTGAGTTTAATTCTCAACAGGTAAACTATAATTCTGGTTTCATGACAGATTTAAACTAAGCTTAGTAAATGACATTTGTATCAGATGCATCAATATCAAAACACAAGATTGCCACTAACAGCTACATAATCCTGCTAGTCATGTAGACCAACTTGAACCCTCTGTAGTACAGTGGCTAGTGAGCTAGGAGACCATGATTTCATTTTTTATTAAGTGTCCTATACTTTTGGTCTAGTACCAAATATAGTTAAATATCCCATCTTTTCTTTTTATTATTCTAACACCAGTTTTGAGTATTTATTTTGACTATCTAAGCTATTCTCAATAGCTGTTGAACAGCAAATTACTGATATTAATCTTATTTTTTACATTAAGCATTGTCAACAATTAATTTTGTCTATTTTCTTTCATCTTTATTTTAGTTGCTTCATTGTGACTAAAACAACCAAGATGAAACCAACAGTTCAAATAAATCAATTTATAATATACAATGACCATTTTTCATTTCACAAATTATTGTAAATATTAGTATAGAACACCCTCCCTAACTTTGGAAAAAGAAAAATTCTTTGTGTTTAATATGCACTGACTTTTTAGACTTTGTAGCAGTTAAACTTAATGCTCAACTTTTTTTTATTGGTTTGTAATGACAAAAAGAAAAATTCATAAAATTTTCATTGTCTTAAAACACAAAATTATACACAATGATTATAGCAAACACATGGACATGTTTACACAAAAATGCAACAAGCTTGTAGCAAAAATATGTTCATATTAGGAGAAACAAAATTATAAAGAAACACCCATTCCAGTAGATATTTATTTCTATGTAATGGCATAAAACATTGAACTATATATAACTTACTTGCAGTTATCCTGTCTGGAATATGATGTGGTATGTGACTGAAAAAAGAAACGTTAATTATATTCTTGTGCATATTATGCACCACTAACATTTAGGCTGAAAAAAATACAGCATCTTATACACAAATTTACTGTATGAAAGAAATTATCAGAATATACAATCTCTGAAAGTTTCTGTTATATAACACCCCCCCCCCCAGTTATAACTTAAAAAGAAACAAAAAAAGTTGATATTTTATAAATGTTTGGGAATTCTTTTAGAAAATAAACTGATTAACATTATATAGATAATTTTTTTCAAACCTGCTAACCTCCGCCTAAAAATTGACCTTGTGTCATATGTGGCCCGAGCGGAGGGGTTGGTAAATATGATAGATAATTTTTTCAACTATGTTAATTATAATCATTTGTAAGTCAATCCAGATATATTTTTTTATTTTTTATTTTTTTTTTTTTTTAATTTCTGCTGGGAGTGGGGGCATCTTTAATTAATTTTAACAGAATTATTCAGATGATATTATGGTTTAATGGTTAGCAAGGTTTTTTCACAGCTCTGTTGCTATTAAATAGTGAGTTCAGTCCTCAGTGGATACCGCAGAGTTTTGACACAAGACCAGAATTAAGTTAAACTCAGTAAATAACTGACTAACCATCTTACAATCTGTTTGTAATAGAGATTAATACAACTTACAGCTTTTTTTCATTGTTGTATGGGACCAGAATTGAATTCCTAAAAACATCACATGCAAATATAGTCAACTTTTTTTCTTTTTTTACTACACTTGATATTTTTCTTAACATTTACAATTTCCAGAATATTTTCACTAGCTACTTAAATAATTCCTGATAGTTTAGGAAATAAGAATTCAGGTTTCTAAGCTCAGTTTTTTTTGTTTTTTTTGTTATTTGTTCCATGTTGGTCATCAGACGGAAGCCCAAATTGTAACTGGTTGCAGGGATGATTTTTCATAAAGAATTCACATTAATATATTTCAGCAAACAAGAAGAGACAGAATATGATGGAGGGGGGGGCAAATAACTTGCAGTCAAGTCTCCCTGAAAAACACCAGTTCCTCCTAGATCACTCAAGTTGAGCAGTGTTAAGTCTGTTCAGTATTTAGATGGGTGATCATAGAAGCAAAAGTAGATACCGTAAGCAACTAGAGAAAGCCTGTGCACTATATCTAAACAAATCTGAGTAAGTAAGAAGTTAAGCAACAATAAGCCTGATCAATACTTAGGTGAGTGACAATGTATACATGTGTATTGGAATAAAGAACAATTCTTTTTCCACTCTCCTCATCTCTTAATTCACTTGATTTATAAATGACAAAATGCAGCAACTTCAGTCTTTTCAGCTGCACCAATACATTGACCTTGTACCAGTCAAGAAGAACCTTGGTCATATTAGAAAAATTTTTCATTTTCTTTCTTAATCATATAGAAAACCCTCCTCTACTAGAGCAATTTGTCAGATTTGAAAAAAAAAAAAATTGATATTTTTTTAAATCAGGAATCCTGTTTACAATATAAATACAATTTAAAATGATCTCTAACTTTGTGACATACATGTATCATTGAAACTTAGACCCAAATAGTCATTTTACACTCTTACCTACTATTAGGGATTTTCCTAGGGTTAAAAAAAAAAAAGTGAGGGGGAATAACTCATATATATGCATGTCAATTTCAGCATAGTATTTGTATCGTAAAAATAGTTAAGCAAGCTCAGCTCACAGGCCATTGCTAGTGAGTTTAATTCTCAACAGGTAAACTATACTTCTGGTTTCATGACAGATTTAAACTAAGCTTAGTAAATGACATTTGTATCAGATGCATTAATATCAAAACACAAGATTGCCACTAACAGCTACATAATCCTGCTAGTCAAGTAGACCAACTTGAACCCTCTATAGTACAGTGGTTAGTGAGCTAGCCATGATTTCATTTTTTTTTTTTTAATCCCCCCCACACACACAAAAAAAATTACATGAAACTGATTTCATTTTCAAAACTGACAAATTGCTTGAATAGAAGGTCTTCTATATGCTAAACAAACAAAAAAAAAAATTCTGATTGGACCTAAGATTCAAATATGCTTTAAACATATGATATATTAAAGTTTTTAGTGTTTGTATGAATGAGATCATTGATGATTTTTCAATGTTAGAACTCAATCATATTAAAGATGGGTGGGACAGGCAATGTGAGAACGGACGTTTGGTTTGGGTTTTTTTCATGGCATATCAACCTTTGAGGATTATTTAATGCCAAACCCGTCCTTGTCAAAAGACGGTAATGGTACTATTTAACCCATAGTTAAGAAATAAAAGGAATTCATACCTTTCCCCAAGGGCATTAGCTCAAAAGTGAATGTAATAGTACAACTGGAGTTTAAACTTGCTTACAATGTTACAATCCTGCACAGTAGCCTCTATGCCATGGAGACTGACCGAGAGTAAAGCTGGTTTGAATTTGGAGTTTTTCTTCTAAACCAGTTGCCCCTTAAAATAGCAAAAGAAATTTGCAAAAAAGGCCATTCAACCTCATTGGGGATTGTCTATGGCCAGCTGGTTTGAATTCAAAGTTTTCCAGCTCCTAGACTAGTTGCATAACCAAGGCTAAAGAACCCAGTCTGCCTTACAATTTACTCATAGCCTTGGGGGCGGGGGAACATAAATTCACGCCTTTCCTAAGGGCATTAGCACAAAGTGAAATTCAAACAACCTCATCCAAGATTTGAACTCTGGTCACCAATTCCATTTCCTATAATGATTATGCCAAATGTGACTCTTTGGCCAGCAAACCCAACAGGAAGCTTGCTTCCTACAGAGCACTGCACATTAAACTGACCGTGTGTCACATTCTGGTCTTATGAGGAGTCAGATAAAAAGCTCATTGTAGAACACTGTGAGGATTACTTTAAACATGATCTATAATTGCTGGACCTGTGATATTTTTAATTGTACATTTTACTATCAAAAGTTATCATGAACCCACAAATGTTGACAGAATTTTAAACTGTATACATCATCCTACTACCTGCATCTGAAAATAATACCTGTTCAATATGCAGTCAAGTGAGCAAGTCATTTAGTCATTTGACTAAGTTTAAGAAAAGACATCAGAAAAGTGACACATATTACAGCAGACTGTTCAAATATCACATGTGAATGAATCTGAGAAAGAGAAGCTGGCTTGTTGAGTCATCCATGTGCACATGACTCTGCAATACAGAAATCCTAATTGGAGAGATGGGCATCTGACAAGTGGTGGCAATCATCATGTGTATTTGTATGCATAAGTCTGAAACTGAAATTAATCAGTCTTTTTTTTTCTTTCTTCTTATTAAAGTGTTGGGGGAGAGTATATTCAAACCATATCTTATTAAAGTAAATATCGCAACAAAGCATGAGTACTATAATATAATTACATTTTACTTATTAACCTGCCGATTGGTAAAATGGTTAAAATGTTCACCAATGGCCTAGGGGACCAGGGTTCAATCCCAAAAAAGGGTACTTGATGCCTCTTAGCTTAACTCAGCATTATAAGGTATGGATCAAGGATTAGTGGAGCAATCCAGGGAAAGAAGTAGCACCCTTCCCAACATCTCACTGTAGTAGCTATTGAAAAGGGAGCCTTAAGGTCTGTGGTCAGCCTACTTAATAACTTATTGCAACACAATGCCAAAAAAAATGCAGGACACCCAGTGAGAATTAAATTCATTACAGTATCATTTATCAAGCTAGCCTCAAGAGCAAAGATTTATGGGACACACAAAAAAAAAGTTCATATAATAATAATGTGATGAATATATACAAAGTGGGTATAAGTTCACAGCCTAACCAAGAGAGAATGACTTTTTTTGAGGGGTGGGGTGAGGGATACATCACGGCTCTGCCACACATCTGCTCATTGCATTGTGTGACCCCCACATTGGGTTTATTGCAGAACCAGAGACAATATCACAAAAGACCAAAAAAAAAAAAAAAATGTCAAACATAAGACTTGAAGAACTGGACTTGCTCACAGGGTTTGTGTTACTTCGGACCTTCTTTTAACTGTCCCCTCCTACTTTGTGACCGGCACAAATTCTAATTTGCTAGATCCTCACAGATCACCCTAGCTCGAGGGGTGTCAGCAGACTAAGTGCACTAGCTGTTTTGCCTGACCATCTAAATGCACTCTAACTCCCACTACTTTTCGTATCTCTAATTTGTATATATGCAGAGGTTAATATTCCCTACTTCTGGGCCTTGGACCACTTATAGACTGGACAAAAAAATATTGCCAGACTGGATGTCTCTAGGACATCCTAAAAAAATGTGACAATGAAATTGAAGTCTTATCTGACCATCTCCACTTAGACAGGGAGAAGTGGATGAATGGTTCATGCACAAAATACATACAGCCACACACACTCAATACACCCATACACATATGTCCAGTCCCCTATATGGACATACACCTACTCCTATGTCTACCATGATATACATATGCACACATATATCTAATGCTATATTCTACCACACCAAAGGCCCACAATGTCACGGAGGGGGTGGAGAAGTGGGTTAATATTTTGGATGATTACATGAAAAAGGGATGTACATTTCATGGCTCCAAGTCAACTCCAGATCATTTCAGCACCTCCCTCAAATAATCTATTTACTGGATTGCACACACTGCCAAAAATAATACATTGGAATGTCAGAATGGCCATTTTACTTTAGATTAAATAATCACTGACAGAATTAAATCTATGAATCATAAATATTCATAGAACATTTTCCCCTCATCAAATTTTAAGAGATGCAAAGTTCACCATCATAGGAATTTTTTTTAAAAAGACAACCCCCCCACACACACACACAAACATTGAAAAATATCAAAGCATGAAGATAAATCATCTTCAAACATTATGTTCCCAAACTGTTTCAAGTCAACTAATTTCAACCCTGCATTATATTGAAATAAACTTGACTCACAGATTGTTAGATGGGCATGTCCAGTGGTGTAATGGTTAACAAGCAAGGTTAGCAGATAATTATAAGTAATAGTGATTCTCACAAAGTGCTCCATACTTTTGAGCCTTGTCTCACAGATAAGATTAATAAATAACTATGAGTGAGTGAAATGATCACCAAAATCTAAAGTCAGAAATTAGCAGTTCAAGGTATAAAAAAAAAGAAAACAACAAAAAAAAAAGCACTGGTAGAGTTTGGGTTGAGAGATCAGCAATAAGCTGTAGCCAGACCACACCTATGTTTCATCCTCAATGATATCCCTATGGTTAGTTCAAGTTTTATCAACTAAGGCTGAAGAACTGTCCTCTCTAGAATAAATGAAACATGTAGGGAGAGATCAGTTAGAAACTAAGACTGTACAGGCTGCAGATTTCTACTGCTATAAGCACATTTAAACAATAATTGAAAAAGTATCAAGATTACTTACCAATGTTAAAATAACAGTGAGTGCTATTTTCTGTTGTTCTATCAAAGCACCAATGAAGTTGTTTGGTGCTCTCGTTTATCCATTAACCTCTTACCCACTGATCCCTATATATTACACACACCCATATGGGTGACAAAGAAGTCTGCTGTATGTTGTCTTCAATAAAATTACCATTGTACAATTCATAATTTAAAGTATATATTTACCCAATTTTTAAACAGAGTACACCAGGTTTGAGTTCAGAGTTTTCCTTTTCCTATACTGGTTGCCTTACCAAAGCTAAAGAACTCTGTCCTACTATTTACCCATAGCTGGGAGGAGGACAAATGGATTCCAAGGGCATTAGCACAAAATGAAATGTAAACACTCATCCAGGATTTGAACGTGGGTTGATAATTCCATTATACTAAGTGCACCTTTGAAGTATCATGTTCTAGCATGCAAAAGGTGAAGAGCGTAGTTTTCAGCCTGGTTGTTTTTGTTTTTCGGTTTTTTGTTGGAGTGGAGGGGGGTCATTCGACACCTACACTTCTAGTAGGTTAATAAAGAGTAATTTCTCTCTCACAAACTTTCTCATCATTTGCATATGTATGTAGATATTTACCCAACATCTCCACACAACCAGGATGTAACACATTTCTGGCAATGAAGACTTATGCTTAATATGCCTTCATAAACTTAAACAGAGAGACTGCTAAGATGTTGGTCTACTGTGCAGTGGCTGAAAAAGAAACCCAAAATTTCTACCTTTATTTACTAAGAGAAACCTTAAATTTGAGAGGTTTGCTTAATATCTTCCTCACCCTCAGAACACAGTGGGTCATGTGACAGATGAAATTCAGTGTCTACAAGAGAAAGTTTTAACAACTAATTAAAAAGAAAAAAAAATCATTTAAGTTATTGACAGTTACAATTGTTTTGTAGAGAAACACTTGAAGTTTGTGCAAGTTTTTGTCTATACAGTTGTTCAAAAAAGAATCTGTTAAGACACTGTGTTTGTGTTTGTGTGTATGAAATAAGCAAAACATTCTAATTTAGAATGGATTTTCGGAAATGACCAACTAGACAATCTATTGGTACAAAAAATTTTAAATAGCAGGTAAGACCATTAGTTAATTGGACAGAGTGTGTGTTTGTATGCTTGTCACACCCCATATACACCCCGCCAAAAGGACAGATAAAGAGTTAAATTTCATATCAACTTGAAATGTTTTGTAGAAATGGTCTAAATAATCCCAAACTGCAGTTATTGTCGTCTAAGTGACTAAGACAAAATTGAAAACTGGCTTGTTGGCCTAGTGGGTAGAATGATCACCAATGGTCCGGGAGACATGGGTTGAATCCCAGGTCACGTCATACCAAAGACTTTAAAATTGCTTAACACTCAGCAATATAAAGTACATATCAAGGGTAAAGTGGAGCAATCCAGGGAAAAGAGTAGCGCCCTCCCCTACACCTCAGTGTAGTAGTTATTGAAAAGGGAGCCTTCTGGTTGCCCTTGACTACAGTCGCCAACTTTACTTTTACTTCATCATGGGTATCATCTTGTTAATATTTTTGTAGACACTCTACATTGAAATAAGCTCAACTATGACATAATACTATAGTATATATTAAGTCTTGTCTTTTCAGTTTTTTTTCCTCTTAGACTGGTTGTCTAACCATGGCTGAAAAGTTAATCCACCCAATCTAGAGTATACAAAAAATGTTATGATACTTAATTTTAACTTGACCAAAATCTATCCAACTGATCTTCAGACTGGACACCTTACATGTTAGCGAGTTCTCTCATATCTATGGCCTTGCACCAAACTAAGTATAAACTATAACTGACTATAAGACACCCAAAGTACATATTTATCCAACTCCTCAACTACAGGCAGGATATGATACAAGGTCAACTTTTAAGTGGAGAACGGCAGGTTTGAATTCAGTTTTCCTTCTTCTAGATCAGTTGTCTTACCAAGACTAAAGATCCCAGCCCCCCCCTACTCTTTACCCATAGCTGGAACAAGAACATATGGATCCATGCCTTTCCCAGAGGCATTATCACAAAGTGAAATACAGCCTTGTCCAGAATTTGAACTTGGGCCCTTCTTATGATAACCATATGAAGTATACCTCCTAGAAAAAAAATTTTATACATTTTTAGATTTTGATTTAAAATATATTGGAGTTGGTAGGAAGGAGGGTCAAGTCCCCCTCCAATTTTCAATCACAACAGATACCCAGAATCTTAATCTACCCAGAAAATAAATTGAACACATGGGCTACAAGATCATCTTTCCAACAATCACTGGGATGATAAACCTAAGTAAATATTAATTAATCTAAAGGTTACAACTCCTAAGCATTCTGTAAAATCAATTTTGAGTCAAGTTTTTATGTTGATTCTCCCAACAAATGTAGATCTCTTACATAGAACAACTCCTCAGTGGTAGGAATCCCTCCCCTATCTTTAACTCTAATAAAACATTTAGAGAAAAAACTAGATGGGAACTACACAAAAATGCTGCATGCTATTTTGAACAAATCCTAGAGGCAGCACCCTACAAAAACAGCAGCTGTCCAGCCACTTACCTCCCATCTTACAAACCATTCAAGTAAGACACACTAGGCACTGCTGGAAAAGTAATAATTAACATATCAGTGACATTTTCTATTGAATACTATACATAGACACACAGTGCAAAGGCCAACCAGGTGAAACTTACACCTATCAACTATGTGCAACTAAAGGACATACCAAGAGTGATAGATGAGAGAGAGAGAGTGAGTGAAATGAATCCATGCTTTCAGCACACCTTGATAATGACATGGAACAAAACATTCATTAAACCCATTTCCTGCTATGTTCAGAAGTTGGATCAATTTTTTTTTTAGCTAATATCTTATCAGTTTAAAATAATGAGAACAAAACATTTTGGTCATTTTCTGAAATGACAATACTACATTTCCAAGCCTTCTCATAAGCAAAACTTACTTTTGAAGGATGACTAAAATTACTAAGTGTATCAACATTCAGTATATAACCTCCATTAATTCAAAGAATTAGTCATAGCATTACTTCTAGGTTTTTTTTATACACAGCTACATGACATAACTTTAACATAATTCAAAATTTTATTATTCATAAAAAAATAGTTTATTTTCAGGACCTTTAATTAACAGTTATGACAATGCATACACAATAGCTTTTTAAAGTTCAAATGTTAGTTTTGGGAATCACATCCCTTACACCTCATATATAAAGGGTCTGAAATACGATAGATAAGTCGGTAGCTTACATGGTGTAATGATTAACAAGCTAGATTAGCAGACTATTGTTAGTGAGTTTCATCGTAACTGAGTGCACATACTTCTGAACTTGTGTCACAACTAAGGTAAGCTTAGTAAATAATAACTTAAAGGTATGTACAGTCATCAAAGCATGCTGATGGCACAGACTCCTTTTGATTCTCTCTCACCATATGTTCCTATTGGTCATCATTCTTTTCTATCCCTCTCGGTGAGAACATCTAATGTCCGCACAGAACTGATCGGACAACAGTGATGTGTCCATGTGTATTAGTCCATAGGAAAACATGATTAGCTGTGCCCAGCATGACTTACTGGACTCTCTTGGATCGTTTGTGTGATGAGAGGTAAGTGGCAGTATAGCAGCTGTTTTGTAGGATACTGCTCCCAGGATTTGTTCTGAATATAACACAGCATTGTCGAGTTTTCATTTAGCTTTCTCTTCAGACATTAGAGTACAAGTGGTACAACCATACAGTAGTACTGATACAGCTAAAGTTTAAAAGAAATTCTGTTTTATGATCAGCAAGATAGTCTTGAAGACCATCACTATAAAGAGTTTGATTCTCACCAAGTGCTCTATTGTGATGATTATTTACTAGAGGAAAGCTTTATATCCATCTTTTATTTATTTTCTTTTTTAAGTGTAATGCTTGCATCTAAACAATTTGACCCATGTTTAAACTACTAGCCTTAACCCCCACCAGAGGATAAAGTTAAATAAT
The DNA here is from genome assembly GCA_963585895.1 of Sepioteuthis lessoniana. Classification (NCBI taxonomy): domain Eukaryota; kingdom Metazoa; phylum Mollusca; class Cephalopoda; order Myopsida; family Loliginidae; genus Sepioteuthis; species Sepioteuthis lessoniana. The sequence continues at coordinate 74,782,805 of OY757933.1, forward strand.
TTCAACAGAACAGTAGAAACTCCATCTAAAAGAAAATGTAGAAAAAGAAGAAAAATGTCCAAGTTAAACAGATTTATTCAGTTCTGCAGGAATTTTGTAAAATATTGAATAACTACAAACATTTTTTTGTCAGGTTTTTTTTTTTAAATTTCTTTTTTATATATATATAATTTTTTTTTAAATTTTATATATATATATATATATATATATATATATATATATATATATTTTTTTTTTCTTTTTTTTTTTTTAAACTCTTTCTCACAGTTTATGGAAACTTTTTTTTTTTAGTTTTCTTCCTTTGCCTTTTTCACTGGCAGAAAATTTATTATCTGTCCAGAAAGACTTTTGCCTTAAAAAAAAAAAAAAAAAAAAAAAAAAAAAAAAAAAAATCCTTTTTCTTTTGAACTTATGTGGGCTGGGAAGTTTTTCTTTCCTAAATTTATTCCTTCACCATTTTGTTTTTAAGATTTTCATGAGGCTTTTTTTTAAAGCTTATTTCATATTCTGGCTTTTTTCTTCTTACATGATATTAGTCCTTCTGAGGTCGTCAGGGCATAGGAGAAAGCTGACAAATTTTCATATAAGCAGGAGAGAAAAAAAAAAATTTTTTAAATTTGAATTTCCATTATGTTATATATAACAGAAATCCTAATGGGTTGCATTTACTTAAATGGTTTGCCACAATTCATACTGAAGAGAAGCAAAGAAAATAACCCAGACTAATTTTCCACTCATTGTATGAAAATTTGTTTGTGTTTTTTTTTTGTTTTGTTTTACAAAGTGATTTATATTTTGTCCTTGTCAGAAGTAGACCAAATAAATTTTTTAAAAAATTCTTTATTTCTTCCATTTCAATGATTTAAACATTTTTAGCGATTGTGGTATGGGGAGGAGGATTTTTAGTGGGAGGAGGCTCCAAGAGAGGTGGAATGTACATAAAACACTTAATTCTACACATTTAAAATAATTTGACAAAAGAATCTTTTAAATTTGTTATCTCTCCTTTTATGACCGGGGGGGGCATGTCCATGCTCTTGACTTACTTCTAATTTTATTATAAAGATTATATATAAAATAAAAGTATAACAAAATATTCAAATGATGTATTTTATACATGCCAATATTTTAGATGAAATAGTAATCAATAAAGTACTGCCCTGATGATGGTTGGTTAGACTGAAATGTTGATGTATATAAAATACATAATCCAAATATTTTTCTTTTTTGTTAGTGTTATTTTGTTTTTTACATACTGTCAGATTTATCAGCAAAACTCTAATGTGTGTTTATGTGTGGGTGTGTACAATTTTTAAAAAATTTCCTAGTGCATGTGCCCGCAATAACACAAAAAGAGAGAGAGAGAGAATGTAAACTAACAAAGAGAAATGTTGTTTAGGATTAGGAAAAACTCCTCGGTTAAATACCTACAAAAAGTATCCCATTTCAAAGCTTCAAAACAAAGTAGCATATGTGTATTTTACAAGTTTTATAAATTTTTCCATTCCTTACCCAACAGTCAAAGAAAAATAGTGCAGTATTTTGTGTTCCATTTTAAAGATTGTTATAATTAAAAATTCAGACAATTTAAACTAATTTTCTGCCATCTGTTGTTCTAGCAGTAATACCAGAGGGAGAAATGATCAAAATGGGCAATACTTCACCAACAGTCAAAGATTCACCCAGTTTTTGCCATAACAACCATCATTTCTAGAGGGAAAGGGGGGGTAGACAAACTAAAATCAGGTGTTAAACAGAAGTCTAGCAAATAAGGGGGGAAAAAAGTTTTGAGGACATTTCAACTATTTGCACTTTTAAGTAGCTCCTACACAATCACTAAAAAAATATCCAAGTTGTTTGTTTTTTTTGCACGACCTGAAATATTTCTCAAATTAAAATGGGGGGGGGGAAAAAACAAAAAAACCCCAAAAAACATTGATGTTACTTTTGTATAAATGTTAATGTTTAAAAAGAAAAAAATCCTTTTGAGTCAATCATCGAAATGCTAACAAAGATTGTGCAATAAGAATACAGAAGGGTCACTAGCTAATTTAAAGGGACACCAAACATGCATTAAAATGTTTATAAAGTAATCCTGTTAATAGTGTCAAATATATTATATCCATTTCATTTAATTCTTAGAGAGAGAGAGATGGATAGAGATATAAAAAAAAAAAATAATAAATAAATAAAAAAAATAAAAAAAGAGGTTTTAGTCTCTCAGCCATGTTATCCTGCAAGCGTAACCTGTACAGAGAGAGGGAGAGAGATAAGGATACAAGTAGGCACACATTTATGTTGCACATGTAATATATAAAAGAACAGTGGCCAATATACAAAGATACCGTACCTGGGGGGGGTAAGGATGGGGTGGAATTTTGTTCCAAGAGAGGAAAGGAGTAAAAGAAAAACTTTTAGACAAATGTGTTAGAGAAACAGAGGAAAAATCGAATGTCCAATTTAGATCAAAAACATTTTTTGATAATCATTTTTCAATAATGCTTTATTTTAATTGTATTTATAACCTTTGTTGTCATCGTCACAGTCATTGTATAAACAGAGTCATGTTGATGGTAGTGGTGGTGGTGGTGGTGGTTGTTAACAAAGAGAAAAGAGACTGATTGAGCAGGCGGACAAAGAGAAAACTCATCCGAGCCAATGGTAATCAGAATATCATTCAGTTTGAAACTGGCCAGTATACAACAACAACAACATTTAACATTGCCTTCTTCCATCCCAAATCCTGGAAGCATGACCTTCAGTAATTTGTCAGTCACTGACCCACAAAGTGAAAGGCCTTTTTTCTTTTAAATCAGGGTAGGGAAAAGACATCCCAGTTTTCTTCAGTTTTTTGTTAAAGAGAGAGAGGATTGGGCGGGGAAGGGGTATATTTTGTTTGTTTTTTTTTTGCCAATTTTTTTTTTTTTCAAAATTTTATTTTTCCGAGACACTAAAAAAATTAAGAAAAATTCAACGAGTAGATGGAGGAGGAGATGAATTTGTTTAGAGGTCAGCAGATACAAAGGATAAAAAATAAAAAGGGAAATGTTTTTATGTTGGGTAGGGGGAGATATGTGGAGGGAGAAAAAAAAGACAAAAAAAAAATTGTATTTTAAAAACTAGAAACAAATATTTCACCACAAAACTTCATGAGGTTAATATAATAATAGAAACTCAAGAACAATTTGCCCATACATAAAAGGGTGTAAATAAACATGCTTGCATGTAAAAAGAGTTTCTCCACCAACAGGTTGCAGAAACATAGAAGTACATGCAATATTTATTAGATAACTATCCTGATAATACAGTGTGTGTGTGTGTGTGTGTGTGTGAGTGAGAGAGAGAGAGAGAGAGAACATTAAGCTAAAATGAAAATGTACAATCTTTTGTTTTCTTCCTTTCACCTCTAACTTTCTTCTACAAACCGCCTGACTAACTGAAGTTTTCATACGATTTCATATATATATATATATATATAAAAACATATACCAGTGGATTTTACACACAAGACAAAAGGAAAAAATACACAGCTCACATCCTAGAACTTTTTTTTTTTTTTTTGCAGTTCATTTTGAGCAAGTAATTTGTGGAACTGATGTGGGGGAGGATCAAGACTGGAATTCTACAGCTCTGCTCCCTATTTATGGTCTGTGGTATTTGTTAACCTGACCGAGTGATGAGGAAAGAAAGCTTTACAATAATATCAGTATCCACTTGTGTAACTCACTAAACAAGACGCATAATATATATATATACTTGATAAGAACACAAATTATCGTTTCAGTTGAATTTAATAACAACCAAAATGTGTGTGTGTGTGTGTGTGTGTGTGTGTGTGCGCACCATGCATCAAAATGAGACACGTTAAACATGGAAGGGGAAACAACTCTTGAAACTTATCAAAACATTCATATAGCTTCATTCCTATTTCAGCGAGATTTTAAAAAAAAGATTTTTTTTTTAAAAACTAACTTAAGAATTCATGGTTGCTTTTCATTTTTTCTTTCTCTTTTCCTTGAAGGGGGTTGGGAGTAGAACAAAAAACTAATAACAAAGTGGGGAAGGAGATGGGTGTGGGCAGGAATATTACAAATGGATCTTCAAATGCACTTTGTAGTATTTAGTTTTAAAAAGATCTTTGGTAGAACTTCTTTTAAATTTTTTCAAAAGAGAATCAGAAATGGAAGTCAACTTTATTTGGGGAATTTAGATTTTAAAAAATTTTTTTTGTTTTTTAAAGATTTTGCTAAAATTCTGCATATTTTTTCCTCACTTCATATAGGATTTTTTTTTTTTTAAATAATGGCGGTGGTTACTCCCACTATCCTCCAATTTGGCTGAACCCTTGGGAAAAAAAAAGATAGAAAGGATTTTAAAAATTATTTTTGTTTTCATTTTAATGTTTGGTAGTTTTATGACATATCAACCCTTGTAGGTTATTTAATGCCAAATCCTGTTTATCCATATATATTTAATGGGTGGGTAGTAATCTTGATTTTTCTTTTTTTAATATCAATGTCAAAGGTTCATTTATTTTAAAGGGAGAAAAAATCCTGAGATCATACAATCTGGTGGTTGTGTCCCTCCCCCCCAATTTCAATACTGAACAACCATAAGAGCAGGAAAATATGCTAGTTTTTTTTTTTGTTTTTTTTTTTTTAATTTTTATTTTTACAAAGCATCTCAGTTTTCATAGGTCATGCTCAAATAATTTGTATTATTACATACAGTAGAGCAATTTTTTTTTTAAGTGAGAGGGGGCAGCAAGAAGGACAACAAAATAGTTAAGAGTGGGATTTTTTAGCATATGGGAGGCACCTCTGAAAATGCACTACTGCCTGTCCCCTACTCCCAAAACACCCCCACAATATACGAAAAAAATAAAATAAAATACCAAGAAGGACGGGGAGGCATGTTTTCTGTTAACAGTAATATTACCTGCTCCTGCACCTCTTCCTTCTTCTTCTTCTCCTCCTCCTCCTCAACCTCGTTGGCATATTACATTAGGTCCCCCCCAAAAAGTTATACTGTAGTTTAATCCAGTCATCTGTCATCCTTTGTGAGAAAAAGAGTAGTAGTCAGTGAGTGGAGTCCGTGTGGTCATTCTTCACCTCTCATCACCAGTGAGATCTGCAACAGCTAAATGATTGGCTCTCAAAAAAGTCCTTGTCTTGTTCTTTAGAAGTAGTAGAAATAGTAGTAGTCATTGACATAGTAAGAGTAGTTATAGTAGCTGTAAATATAGGTGGTAGTAGTAGTAGTTGTTGGTAGAACACAAGCTGTAATCATGTGACAAGAATTGGTTGGTAGGTGATGGTGGAAGTAGTAGTAGTAGTAGTGGTGGTGGTGTTGGTTTCTCTATGAAATAATGAATCTTAAAGATGCTTCATCTCAACAGACAGCTCACTAGTCACTGCTGAAACCCTGGAAATAAACAAAATATGAATTAATAAATGAATTGCAGATTCCCCTCCTCACAACATCTTTTCCCATCTTCTAAACAGGACAGCCCAGAAGGTAGACTGCAAAAAAAAAGTCAAGAAAATAAAACTCAAGCTCTGTTTTGTAAAAAATTATTATATATACTACATGTAAATTTAAGTTTTTAATGCCAATTTTATCAAGTCAGATTAATTTTCATCTACAGTATTAATCAAAAATAAATAAAAACTGAACCATTTCTTTATTATTACCACAAATTTTAATGAAACTTCAATGGTTTCGACATGCATAGGAAGTGATTATCTTTCTTGACTGTTGTTGTTAAATTTGAATTTTCTGAAAAGAAAATTCTCAAAAATACCAAAATATGAAATTTCTTAGAATTTTCAGTGCCTTGATTTGATATCCAAATTCGTGATTAATTTTGCAAATAACTTTTTACTACAACTAAGAACACTTTGACAACAATAATCAAGGAAAATTATCACTTTCTATGTGTATCTGAAGTTTCATTAAAATTTTCAGGGGGGAAAAAAAAAAGTCGGAGGGGAGGGGGAGATGGTAACTGAAATAATTATTGAAAGTATTCTTTCAATTGCTTCTTTTAAAAATAATATTTTAAAATGTTGGATCTTAGCCAAAATTATATGCACTTAATATACTGCACAACAATCTCTGAAAAAGATGATGTTTCTAAACTTAAAGATAAAAATTATCTGTTCTATTCTTCCTCTCAAGACCTAACCCCCACCTATTTCCTGTTTTAACCCAACAGAAGTTAATTCTGTGCATGCCATAAGCATCACATTCAAATTGGCAAAAAAGAATATACATGTTACACATTAAGTGACACTTACACACAACATAGCTGAGAAGCAAAATGATGTGTTGAGAGTCCAGAGGAAGGGTGCAGTAATGGTAACCCAATGGCTAACATTTTAGACCTTATTTTTCCATATTAACAAGAAAAATTTTGCTAAATGGACCAAGCTTTGGCCCATTTACTGAAACAGTTTTTTGGGGGGGGTTGCCTTACCACACCTTTAACCTGGACGATTAGCCATGATATATCAAATGCACAGTGGTGAAGATGAAGCTGATCACTTTAGCAAAGATGTTCATATGCAAAAATTACAGAATGAATGGGAAGGATGGTGCACAGCCCTTAGCTACAAAAGAAAGGCTGTAATGACAGATTCTAAATACAGGCAGACATCAATAATGAATAGCCTTTCAACATTGTTATCTCATTATTTATGAGCGTGTATATGTGAGGCATACAGTCAAGCAAGCAGTAAAGGTAGCAGCAGCAGATCAACAAAATATTCAACATAAGGGTTAAGGGAACAGTAAAAGAAGCAGGTATCAGTCAAAACAAATAAAAAAAATAATCAAGTCATTGTTTAATTCATAACAGTATACAGTAAGTAATTAAAGTTAATGCCCCTAACCTTAAGAAAAACTTATAAATTTTCAAATAGGGAAAATTTTGCATCTAAGACTTCCCAATGGAAAAGTTTTGCATCTAAAATTTCAATATAGAAAATAATCCTAATTGCAATTAGGACTATTTTGAAAATTAAAGAAAAAAAATCTTGCTTGAAAAGGTAAGGTAGCCCTAAAGAAGCCAATGTTAAAAAAAAGTTTTTAAATTAAGACTGGCTTTCAAAAATACATACATCAATGTCTTGTATGAAGGTGTGTATGTACTTATCCAACCCCTCCATTACAAGAAGGATGTGATACAGGGTCAATTTCTAAGAGTAAAGCTGTTTTTAGAGGGTTTTTTTCTCCTAGATTAGTTGCCTTACCAAGTTCAAGAACCCAACCTGCCCAACTATTTTCCAATCACTGAGGAAGAATAGATGGATTTATGCCTTTCCCAAGGGTATGAAATACAAAAATGCCTTGTCCAGGATTTGAACTCTAATTGTTGATTCCATTTCCTACAGTGATAAACATTTTGCTCAGTGTACCTCAGTATGGAGGTATGTAACAGAAGGTACTGAAGTCACATGTAACCAAAGAATTATGTGGCCAAAATTCATAATGCTATATGTGATAGGAAATTGGCACAGCTCACCATCCAGCAAACACTCTCCCCACTATCAAGCATGTGGTGGGAGATATATGTGATGTTTTGCGAGTGGTTCTGTCTGAGCCAAAAGAGCTTGTCACTTGAAAAGGAATGATTATGTCATACACTGCCAAATATTTGAAGAAAACCAACTTTGAAATCAGCCAAAGAAACTCTACTTGGCTCATGAGTTAACTCTCTCTCAAGAGATCAATGATTCAAAACACAAATAATGGTACTTAAAAAGGGATCAGATGAAAAAGGAAAAAAGTTCTAGATTGGCCATGTCAATACCCAGATTTCATACTCCCTCCCATATTGAAATGGAGGATAAGAGTTCAAAATAGTAGGACATCACAGATCACCACCAAATTAGCTTGAATTGGAACAACTTTTGTTATGAATAATGACTTAACACATCTTGATATAAAACCCAAATATCTGGCTTTTGTAAACAACCCCAAGTAGTTATTAAAATCAAATTGGAACCGAGTTAATATTAATAAAAAAACAATGTGAATACATTAGTTTTGTAATAATTTTGATGTAAAAGTGATGGTAAAAACAAAATTCAATATTGGGATAATTCTGTTTGTTTGTGTATAGGGACAGGGAGAGTTTTAGCTGCAAAAGTACTCATGTAAACATGCACATTTTTCAGAGAATGGTGTAAGGCATGAACTTAAAAACCTTATAAAATGATTATTTCTATTTATAATCAAAATGACAACTCTAAGCCAAAATCAATTCTTTCTAACTTCAATTTCCATTTTAACCTTACAATGCAATACATCTTATGGAATTAACAGAAAAAAAAGTTTACTAAATCAAGGATTCATTTTTATCAACATAGATGGGACCTTAAAAAGTACTACCACTCCAGGTCAGAGTGAACCTGAGATTAATGGCAATGAAGGGGTATTCCACATTTCTCAGAGTTTCAGAACTGAAGCTTAACCATCAGATGTAGTTTAATGTCATACCCAAGACACCCCTTTTTAGAGTGATCTACAGGAGATACAGTCAACATATTCTTAGACCTTCCAACACAACTACCAACTGAGGAAAAGAATGAAAAAAATATAAAATGTGCATTCAGATACATTGTAAGGGTGTAATTTCGTATTGTCACAAAAATGAAAATATGAGGTGCCATCCAGAGAAATATCAATTTACAGAATGTACATATGTTGATATCTACCGAAGAGGAGGTAAAAATAGAGAACGAGACCCAGTGCATAAGATACTCTTCTATATACTGGATGAGCCCAAAATAAAAGTCCACATAGCTAAGAGCAAATTAGCACTGCTCATTCTACAAGATACAAAAATATCTTTACAATCAGAGTCAAAATATGACTCCCAAAAATTCACAACCAGAAAATTGCCCAGTATAAAAGTAAAATCAACAATAATCAATGCAGTAAAACTTGTATTAGTTCTCAAGCCAATGGGAATTTTCTCTTGAGTGCAATTAAACAATTTATGTCCATGTGTTCCAATAGCATAGAATAATGTATACAACTTCAAATAGAGATCAAGCTGCTAAGCTTCAATTCAAGATGATAATATCCAACATAAGACATGCCATTCTATTGGTGTGGTCACATAAAACACACACACACACACACACACACACATGGGGTGAGGGAAGAGGCTTTATTGCTGGGAATAGTGGGTGCTTTGGAAATGTCAGCAAAAGTTGTACACTTTTTAATAATAGCAATTTTGGTGCACATATTTGCTTACACAGATTTTAGCCTGAACTGTAGCAAGATGCTGATTTAAGGAAGGCTGGGAGGTCTGCCCATTGGCAAGTAAGTTCTAAGTTCAAGTTCCTGAAATTTAAAAAGATTTTTTTTTTAAACTTCAAAACAAAAAGTGTGCAGGCCTGTGCACAAATTTTCAGCAAAAGCAAATTTTGAAAAATGTCAGATTACATTTACTCAAAAGCAATTATCACTTGGACATCAAGTCAGATTTTCAGCATTAGTAAATCTATTAAAGTATTTTTTGTTTTTGTTGGTTTATTTTTATTTATTTTATTAAAGGCAAACAATGAAAGATATTTATGCGGTCTGAATTTCTAAGATATGAAATTATATACAGACATACTGTGATCAGAGAATTGGTTAAGAGCATATCAACTCTTGCAATGCAAAATAATGATTATTTGAGTAATTAATTTCAAAGTAAAACTTCATCATCAGAGACTTTTTTTAATAAATGAACACGATGTTGGAGATTCAAATTTTTTTTTAATGTTGAAAACATGGTGTCATGTGGGGTGTTTAAATGCCATGCAGAATAGACATGACTTCAGTTGTCCTAATCAGTTTCATTTTATTTTATTTTTTAAAACTTAAATATGTATTTAAAATTAATATGTTGATTAATGATATATTCAGTATTTAATTCTGACTGTTAATCTGAGGGTCTAACTTAGCTATTAATAAAGTTTCCTTAAATTTTGAGATTACCAACATTACGTACTATTGCTTCTATTTTAATGGAAAAATTATCATTATTTTTTCATTTAATTAAATGTTTATGGAATGAGGATGCACGTGCGTTGAGGTGTTCTTTAATTCTGATGTGAAGTGGTCTGATTATACTTCCTATATAAAAATTATGGCATTTTAAGTAAAACGATAAATAGTGTAAGTTTTTTGGCATATGTTTGTATTTCTTATTGGGCAGTTGGCTAGAGTGCTTGTTGTGATAGTATTGCTATTTTTCTTCATTAGGTATTGGCATAGAAAGGGTCCAGAGCGGGCTAGTTGTATATCTATCCCTTCCTTGTAAATAGCCCTACATATTTCTTTGATGATAATTTCAGTGAAATGTGGTAGTTTCAGGAAACAGGTGTTAGAGTGTCAATGTAGTTTTCGTGATTTCTTATCATTTAAATGTTGTGTGATTGATGTTGGATAATCATTGTTTCGGAGGGGGTTTATAAAGTGTACGGTGTGTATAATTTTGTCTTTCTCTTCGCTGCATCTATTGTGAATTCATTTGATTTCATTTCTAATGTAATTTATTTTGGCACCGAATGGAAGTGCTGATTTTAAAGGAAGCTTTATTAATAGCTAAGTTACACCCTCAGATTAACAATAGGTTAGAATTAAATACTGAATATATCATTAATTAATATATACATTCTTTAAATACATATTTAAGTTTTATAAAAATAAAATAAAATTGATTAGGATAACTGAAGTCACATCTATTCTGCACGGCATTTAAACACTCCACGTGACACCATGGTTACAACGCCCAACATGACGTTTAAACACACCATGTGACATCACGTTTACAACATTAAAAAAAAATTTGAACCTCCAACATTGTGTCTGACAAAGTTTTACTTTGAAATTAATTTGACTCAAATAATTATTTCGCATTGCAATAGCCCTCTAAATTAACTCAATACTATAAAATAAAATAAAAAAAAAAAATTTCTGTTAGCATTAACAGGAGAGTTTTAGAGTATAAATGAAAAAGGATCATACAAATGTTTGCTATTATACAAATTCATTCAAAACTAGTTTCCTCATTTTTATTTGCTGTACTCTACAGTCATATTCTGTAACTTTCCAAAAAAACCCTTTATTTCAAAACTTATAACCATCAATACATCCTTGTTATACTGATCTACTCCTCTACAGAGTCTGTTTTTTTTTTACTGTCTGATCCAGAGATTAAATCTAATTTTTATATTATCAGATAAACTTTACCAGCCTTTATTGACTAGGCCACTATTCATTTAGTGATATTTTTAGAGCCTTTAATGTGTTTTTTTCTCCTACTGTCTTCTTTGATTTCAGTACAAAATCTGCATTACAACTTTCATTTTCCAATGTTATATATTTCAACTTCCTTCCATGTGTTATGATCTCATTTGAATTCAAAATCTAAGAATTACAGCTTCCTAATGCAGATACATTGGTTGATTTTATGCCATGTCAACTCTTGCTGAGTTATTTGATACAAGTCAGTATTTTTTGTTTGCAAACAATTATATGGTTTTAAGTAACAATTCTTAAATAACAATTATATATCTTTAATTAATGATGCCCATCTAATATTAATCTACAAGCCTTTATATGAGTGAGTAATCATTATTCAGTACAAATTTACAAATAATATTCCTATTTAATATTTAAATTCAATAATTTGAAAGCAATTAAATATAATTAAAAATTATTTTAAACAAGTAAACACTTCATAATTATTTACAATATCAAGGTTTAAAGAGCCGATGTAATGTAGTTCATTCTGAACATTATCCCCCAAACAGATTTGAGCCAAAGATGAGAGTCTAACAGGTACTACCACTCTAGATCAGAATGAACCAGGGAGTAACGGCAATAATTGAGTGACTCCCCACAGCTCTAAAACTGAAGCTTTACCATTTAGTGTCATACTAAGGACACTCATGCCTAAAAAAAAAAGGCACTGGTCTCACTCAACTGCAACTATATAAAAAGTTACATACACTAAAGTTCTAACAGTTTATTTCTGATGAGGTATCAGCATGAAGTGAAATTGCTTTTGAATATTGTTTTAAATTAGTGCACAAAGCACAAGTCCTCTGATGCATCTCTAATGTACAATAGAGTAATTATAGTTAATGTCTTCCAAACCTATGTATGTGATGGTGCGTACTGCAGTTCTATTTTTAATTCTAAATAATCAAAGAAATTTATTTTTAAAGTTCCACTGAAAAGTTTCCTATAATTCAGATATACTCTGATCAGTATTTTAAACTAGTTTGAAATTCTCACGTTACTACGAAGGCCAGAAGATATAATGGCCAAGACTTTTCAACTATTACAACCAAGTTGAAAATATTAGTCTAACATCAATAAATAATAATTCTTTATTTAAGAGATTCAGATAAAAACTTCAAGATAAGCAGCTGAAATGTTTTTTTTTAAAAACTTGATTAGCTTTACTTATAGTATTCATAAATACCATATTTAATCTTAAACAAAATCTGTTGAAATTATAGTAGCAGCTAAAATAGTCTCTTTAATGGTGATGTCAAAAGCTTATAATTTGTATATTTTGCTAGCATAATTACTTGAACTTGAAAAAAAAATAGATAAATAAACAAATGAAAATATTCTTAATCTTGAGAGAAGTTAATTTGTTGTTAAGGAAAGCGGTAGTGTTGGTATACAGTCAAGATGCAGATCATTATGATTTTGTTTGGATTTCACTTTTTTTTTTAGTAATTAAAAACATTTAAGAGAAAAAACTAACTTACTGCATCAGTTTTTCCAGGTCTAAGCCTTTCTAGAATGCTTTCAACTGTACTTCGCCTAAAAGAAGAGGGTGAAAAAAAGATTTAAAATAATTAGTTTAGAAAAGTGGAATTTTTTTTGTTTTCTTTTTGCAAGGGAATATACATCTATATACTTTAAATAGAATCAAGTTTGGTTTTTTTTCTGCATTTTGTCTTCAGAAATTTACAAGAATATGGTCATTTATTCTGTAGAACAATAAATGACACTTCTACAAGAGGGTGCTGAAAAGTTTTTGGCCTGATGAGGAACGAATGACCTAGAACAAGAAAATATGTTATTCCATATATTCATCTTGCAGTTCAACACACTTGGTGAATTTTTAATTTTTTTTTCTTCTCTTTAAACCCTTCCCAAAAAATTTCAAAAAGGTCATTCCTTTCTTGGCTGGGCAAAGAACTTTTCAGTACCCACCTCACAGACAAGTAAATTTAGAATTAGTTATCATACACAGAAAAGAAAAGATGTTAATTAGTAATTTCGAATAAATAAATAAAAATTTTTAAAAATTAAACACAGGCAATTCTCAAAATTCATTATAACAAATTTTCATTTTGGCATCTATCAACATCTTGCAAAGGGAAATAAAAATAAAAAAATTCACTGTTGTAGTGTGCTGATAGAACATCACAGATATTGCCCTTACCACTTTTGCTACTGAATCCAAAAAAGAGAATTAATTGGAGTTTACTGGATTGGAAATATTGATCTACCAATCGAATCAACAGAAATTAAGATTACAAAAAGATACTGCCAATAAACAAAAGGTAATTGGAAATTGTTTGAAATTTTAATTTTCTATCTAAAAATTTATATTAGACAAAAAAACAAAAAAAAAAAACCCTTCATATTAGTAGTTATTTTTAAAAAAATGGCTAATAAGTAGAGTGTTCGCCAACATTCCAAGTGACCTGCGTTCAATCCCAGGATGAGTCATGCCAAAGACTCAAAAAATATTATTTGATGCCACCTTGCTTAACACTCAGCATTATAAGGTAAGGATCAAGGGTAAAGTGAAGTAATCCAGGGAATGGAGTAGTGCCCTCTCCTACATTTGTGTTGTAGCTATTGAAAAGGGAGCCTTCAGGTCACCTGCAACTAAGGTCACCGACTTTATTTACAAAGTGAATCTGCAGAATTTCTTTTAACATACATTACATAAAATTCAATTTTTAAGACAACAAAAAAAATGTTTTCCTTTGAGAAAACATTCAAATGATGGTGATCTTTTTGTTTTAGCAATCAAACAGAAGGAAAATTATTTTCGAATATTTTTTTAAATATCACTGAACAGAAATTTCCTTGACTAACAGTCTCAGCTTTATAACCAAAGGGAGACAACTCAAATGATTTTTTAGTAGAAATTCAACTAAAACGTGACAAGTTATACTCGATAATTTTATGAAAAATTCAAGAAATTAGAATAGTTTAATATTATTTTTAAGATGAATAGTACCGTTGGAAATAGTTTTTTTTTTCCTCAATGTTCTATAACAATATCAGTTATATTAATTTCAATATTACAATTTAGAAGTTTAACTGCTCATATTACATGTATATGCACTATGAATTAAACCATAATTTGCTGATCAATTTAATTTTCTTAAAACTGTTTTACATACTTTTTAATTTGAATGGAAGTTTTCATTTTATCTGTTTTAAGACAGTAAAACCTGTATCAACTTATACATATACATATAAATTGATTGATTTTAAAGACATGTCAACCATCTAGGGTTATTTTATGCCTAGAGGTTAGAGAATTGCATCCATTGTACATTTATAATTTGTTTGTAGTTGTTTAAGAGGTTTGGCACAGTTGTATGGTTTAAAATAGTCCTATCTAATACTAATAATTATATGGTTTCATGTAAGCGTTTCAATATATTGACTATCATTAGTTTGTACCCAATCATATGGTTTCAAATCACTAATAATAATCTTTTGTAAATAATTATAGATTCTATTAACTATTATTAGTAGAAATAATCTACAGAAATATGGCATTAAGTATTCCATTGAATACAAAAAAAACTTTTAAACAGATTTATTTCACCCATAGATGGGACCTTAACAGATATTACAATTATGAGTCAGTGGACTTGGGAGTAATGGTAATGAAGGGATATTTCACATTCCCCAGATCTCCAAAACTGGAGCTTTACTACCAAAAGCAACTTGGTATCACACCCAGGACACCCCTTTTTTTGAGGGAGTCTTACCCCTCTGTAGGAGATACAGTCAAGCATATTCAAAACCTCATTCCCAATGGAATTGATCAAATCAGGGAAAAATCAACACAAGTTGACTTTTTCAGAAGAATCAAGATTATTTGATATGAGTAAGGTGTCAATTATGTCTTAACCTTTTTATGCATTTACAAAATGTTAATAAAAAATAAAATTTGAAGATCATAAATACAAACAAGAACAGTTAAAATTGAAACAAATGTTAAATAACAGCTTAAATGAATGTCATTGTATTTTAGTAGCTGAACAAAAAAATAAAAATAAAGAAATGGCTACTCACTTTGAACTCAACCCACCACCAGGCGGTAATCCTTCTATTTCATCATTCATCAATTCATGCATCACAAGAGAAAGATTTACATCATCAGGATGGCTGTTATCTAATATTTCTGAAATAGAAAAAAAAACATTAGTATTATTATTTACTCATTGAGAGTTTTTCACATCAGTTTTAGCTAATGGTTTTTCACTGGACAGCAAGTCTCAAGTCTCCAGGACTCTTCTCAGCATTCTGGCCATTCTCAATAATGCTGTAGTTTGGATGGCTTCCACTCATCCTCCAACTTCCAAGTCCTCCAGACCCTTTAATAATCCTTTAGTTACTGTTCCGAAAGCACCAATCACAATTGGTATAATTGCCACCTTCATGTTCCATAGTTTTTTCAATTCCCTAGCAAGGTCAAGGTACTTATCCTTCTTTCACATTCTTTCAGTTTTCTTCTGCGGTCAGCCAGGACAGCAAAGTCCACAATTTTGCAAATTCTCTTTTTTTTTTGTTTATTATAAGGTCTGGTCTTTTGGCCGAGATTAGGTAATCTGTTTGTATGTCAAAGTCCCATATGTCATTTTCTACGACAGATGCAAGGTTTGCATATACCATCTATGTGTATAGTCAAATTTAAATTTCTTACACATCTCCCATTCCATCACCTTGCCCACCCAGTCATGTCTAGTCTTATACTCCTAAGCTAATTTGCTGTATTCGCTTATTATGTGATTGATGGTTTCGTCTATCACCATATAGCCTACATTTGCTATTAAAAAATTTTTTTCTTCTTTTAAATCATCTTTTATATTAAGTCTTTAGAAAATAAATAAGGTGAAGAGGATTAGATTGAATAAATTATTTCTCATCAGGCACCCATGATCTTATCACTTATTAAGGTATAAAAATATAAGTAACAGATTTTTCATACATGTAAATATTCAGTGCAAGCAAAAAAAAAAAATCCTGATAAAATATATTTCCAAACAGCTAGCACCACAAATTTATGATCACTTCCCAATTCCAACCCTGATTCAAGAAATAAAACATTTTATAAGCTTACTGAATGAAAACATCCTAAATACTTAAGATTATAATGGTTCAGAATAGACACTAAATTTCACAATATTTCTTGAGTAGATAGGAGCATAAAATATGTCTCTCAACAACCTAGTGTGTAAAAAGTTGGACAATTGTAGTAAAGGTTCTAATGATAAAACAAAAGGAATGGCCACCTGAAGTGGATAAGCAAGATAGGATTCAAATCCTTTAAATGGTTAAGGCTTCTGAAAAGGAGTAAAGTCAAAGCACATATTACAAATAGAATAATTTAAAAAATCTTCAAGAGGACTTGGAATGTTTGCTGTTTCAAATGTAAACTTTGAAAATATTAGTACATTGACTGGAAGGATCTAACAATAGGCAAAGTTTGATAAATAGAGCAATCAAAATATATAAACTAAATGTTTTGGATTGAGCACAAATTCATTTGTAGGGGAGAGAGAGACATCTGAAGGAGAAAAAAATTCTTTGCAGATTATATATATATATATATATATATATATATATATATATATATATATATATATATACACACACACACATACATACATACACACACACCTCCAACTAGAGAAAAATTAATATTTGTTAACATTCAATTTTCATATTTACTATTAACTTTTAAAATATAAAAATTCAATACATTTGCAGACTTCACTTTTTAAATATATATATATAATCTCTTTGCATGAGAAAAATGTAGAGATTTCCAAATACTGAAAAACTGGAGGAGATACAGCCAAAGGAAATAATTTTATACTTTAAAAGAAGCCATAATAGAATATAACAACCCAAAATGTAAAGGGGTTCAGTAAAAATCAAAAATGCTGATGTTTGATAGTGCAAATTACATTTACAATGTATCAACATATATAAGATACAAATATTACATTATCAGCTAAAACTAATTGAATTAGAGTAATGAGAACAACTTAAATGGGTGACCACTTAAGTAATAGGATGTATTGTAAGCAACATGAGGCCTTTGTACAATATCTAAGCAAAGCTTAGTAAATATCTTAATGAGCAATTCTATTGCTATGGTAACATGAAACATTGTTATGGACTTCCCAAATGACAAAGAAATAGAATTTTATGTTGAATTTGATAAATAAAATTCTTTAATTATTCAACAATAAAAATTTTTTGTCCACTTGGAAGAGTGAGCTGATGTGTATACAAGAAACTCTTATATTGCACTTGGCCATGTAGATAAATGTTTAAAGAAAGGTGTGTGTGTGTGTGTGTATATATATATATATATATATATATAAAAATTAAAAGGTGCATATATAGATAGCAGCCTTTCTTTTAAGCATGTTTCATGAAAAACAAGTGTTCAAAATTATCCCTATTAATAGATTGATCATTTTCAAGAATTTAATAAGGATTCTAAAAACAAAGAAAAAAAACAAGCTTGATAATACCCTTAAAAATGATGTAAGATGGTTGAAAGCACTTAGAGAAAATTTTTAGACCATTTTTGTATAAAATCAAACCAAACTCTTAAGAAATCATGGTTTTAATAAAACACAGACATTAAAAATTAGTTTCATGTTTTAGAATTGTTTTCATTTATAGAAAAGAGACAAGGCAAAAGATTAATTACTTAATATTATCTTAATTCAATATTAATAATTGAATATATAAAATTCTAGATCTAAGTACAACAGTTTTTGGTTGGGTTGGGTTGGGTTTTATGACCTATCAACCATTGTATAAACTATTTAATGTCAAATCCTCTTTATACGTATATATTAAATATATATGATATGTGAACACATTTTCTTGATAACATGTTTATGAGCCTGAGCTCATTTTTTTTTTTTTTTTTTTTTTTTTTTACACAGTTAAATGGTTTCAAGTATTGCTATGTAACAGTAACAATTTAACATCAGTCATTTGTTTGCACACATTTAAATAGATAGACATGATATATAAGAGATTAGTTTGTCAGTAAATCAATTTTTAAATGAGTTAGAACTGATTTGCTTGCACACTAGTACAGCTATTGTTTCTACACAATTAAATGGTTTCAATTATTGCGATCTAACACTTATAATTCTATTCAATATTAACCATTTGTTTGCACCCAGTTAAATGGTTCCAAGTACTGCTATGCACCACTAATAATTCAATTAAACATTGGTCTTTCGTTTACACAGTTAAATGATCAAACAGTTCTATTTCAAACAATTCAATTTATCATAAGTCATTTGTTTGCACTCAGTTGAACAGTTCTATTTGATCTATAGATAGGATCCTTTCAGGTACAACTACTCTGCGCCAGAGTGAACCTAGGAGTGATGGCAATGAAGGAAGAAGTCTTACCCCCTCTGCAGACTTGAATATTTCCTTCATTTTTGGAGAGCACAGCTGAAGTAGTATACATAAAGATCCTAAAGAATGCCAAAGGATTTATTTTTAAAAATTTGATTTTAATGGCAAGTCAATCTGTCTAGGGATATTTTATGCCAAGAGATTAGGGAATTATTCCTATTTACATTTTTTATGTAGCTGTTTTTTTTGTACAGTTATATATCATATTATTATCTGATACAAATAACTTGTACAAAGTTGTATGGTTTCAAGTATTCCTATCAAAAATTTATATCACGTAAACAATTATATGGTTTTAAGTAATCATGTTTATTTAATAATAATCATTTCTTTGCACAAAGTTATAGGGTTTAAATAACATAATCCTTAAAAAAAACAATTACATCAAATAATTATTCTTAATAAAAATAATTTACAGTTATATGGTACCAAGTATTCCCATCAAATACAGATTTATTTGATCCATAGATGAGACCCTAACAGTTACAACTATTCAGGGTCGGAGTGGACCTAGAAGTCCCAGATCTCCAGAACTAGAGCTTTATTATCAGATGCAGTTTAGCGTCGTGTTCAGGACACTCCTTTTTTGAGGGAGTCTTACTTCTCTGCAGGGAATAGTCAGCAAATTCTAACAGGAAAAAAGTTAGAGAAAAAATATAAGAAACCAGTTATTAAATAATGAAAAAACATTAAATGTTAATTCTCATTAATAATAAGATCAAATGGCCCTACTTGACTGAGAAGAGGGACACAAAATCTCATTGATTAGATACAATGAAACTGATCATTAGGACATTCAGATGTAAGGTTATGTGAAATTTTTTTTAAAGGCTAGAAAGTAATCTAGAAAAACTGTCCAGGAGACAGTTACTGTTCACCTTGAAAATGCTAAGTAGTAAGCAAAACAACAAAAAAAGGAGAAAAAAGAAAGAATTTCTTACAAACCTTTAATTTTGTTTTCCAAACGAGTGTCCAATTCTTTTTCTTTCCTGATTGCCTCCTCCGATACTTTAGGTGCTCCAGGGAAAGCTATGAGGACAATGCTCATGTTATCCCGACTTCCCTGCAAAGTAAAAAAAACACTTAAAGAACAGCTGACAAAACAAAAAAATAATCACAAAAGGAATACAGAAAGAATAGACGAATTCTTAAGAGTTTAGATGATGAAAGATTGACAAATAAAACAAGTCAAACAATCCACATCAAGGGTGAGATCACTATAAGTACATATTTACCCAGCCCCTCTGACACAAGGTCAATTTTTAAGAACAGTAAAGCTGATTTTGAATTCTCCTGCCCTATTATTTACCCATAACTGGGGGGGGGAACAGAAGGATTCATACCTTTCCAAAGGGCATTAGCATGAAATTCAATGTTAACAGCGTCATTCAGGATTTGAACTCAGGTCACCAATTCCATTTCCTACAATAATAGCCATTACACTAAGTGTGCCCCTAGCATCACTACAAACATTTTACTCTCTCCACCACCCCCTATCCACACAATATACTTTCATAGCAAAAGAATAAGGAAACTAATCTATACAACTGTTTGAGTATGTGCAAAGAGAATCACAGCCAAATAGAAAATTTCAATGATTTCATTTTTTGTACAGATATTGACTTGACCTCAAATTCTAACAGATTATTCAAGGTTGGCTTCAAAAGTCACTGGAAAGAATTACATGTCAAAATGTCATTTCTGGTCAAACAGAGTGAGATATAATTTTATTCTGAAATATATATGAAATTCAAATCAAATAGTTAAGCTATTCTTACTATCACACAGAGGTCAATGTTTCAACCCAGATAAAAGCTAGGGCTTCAAATGCTGATTTTCTCACTTGGGAGATTAGTATAAGTCTTTTCCTTTCCTTATTTTACCCAATTTTGTCTTTGGTCATATTAAGTTAAATTTAATACATTAACAATGAAGGAGTTGAAAATCTTATTTGATAAGAATCTACAGTACTATGCCAAATATTATGAGCTAGAGATCTTAATTTTTGGCATGGATATTGACCTGGTTTTATGTTCTAAAATAGACTATGTGATGTTGACCTCTGAGGTATCAAAATATGTCATTTCTGGCAAAATTGAGTGAGATATAACTTATGAAGAAAAAGATTTTTAAATGTTAAATTTTTTTATATCTCAAATTGTGGGACAGATGCAGTCAGATTTGTTGTTTACATAGAGTAAATAATAAATCAAATTAAAAAGAAAAAACAAACTGTAACATATTTGGAAAAGATGACCAAAAAACACCATGTAGAAAGAGGCTCTCATAAACCAATCAATTGTTAAAAAAACGTGTATTTACATTTTGCATAATTCTTTATCCATAGAATATTGTTAAAATATATAAAGATTATTTCATTAAAACATTTTGTCTACCTCCCCAAGCACCTCTGGATTCCTCTGCCACTTAAGACCCACATAAATTTCATAGAGAAACATTTCCTCTACATTTGGAAGTGTGTAGTTTTAAAAACCTTTACTTTAAGAGGATTTAAATTTGTGCCAGTTTTATTGAATTTTAATTATAGATGTGATAATATCTTAAAATTGAACCAGTGTTATCATTTAGTCCCCCCTACACACACACACACTTTTTCAAATCAGCCCAACTTTTTCTTGGTCTATTAACTTTCCCTTCATTTGTTTGTTTGCCTATGTCACTCCTTTCAAGCATCAACAACATAACAAGCAATAACAAAATATGTCATAATTATAAAATATACATGCACCATAAAAAGTTGAAGTGTGGCATTTAAAATAAATTTTAAATGAGATTCAAGGCTGGTGGCTACAGCAAAGAAAACTAAATTTCCACCTTTAAAATGCATTTCCAAAAATTCAATAAAAGTACAGTAAACAGAATAGGTATTTACTAAGAATTTAGTCTGGCACAAGATCACATGTCCAAATCAACTAGTGAGATTAAAATTTATTATACAATAGTAATGGTATAGTAGACTAATTCATTATTCATTACTCCACAGTGAGACAGCCTAAAATACAGGAAACAGACAAGTAAGCAACCATCTAAAACAGTTAAGTAATTATATATTGAATAGCAGGTCTCAACAGGATTTGTCAGAGTCAGAGAATAAAAATGTCAAATATATACAACAAATGTCTTTCAAAATTCTCAAATTTTTACATGTTGGATAAAATGAGCATGTTACATTCCCTCATTGTATATATTAATAGCAAATGTCTTAACTTCAGTTATAATGCCAATATATACACTAACCTATAGAGAGAGAGCAATATGTTCTTGATTTCTGTGTTATACTGTGTGAGTGTGTGGGTGTATCACTTTTGTTTTGATAAGTGCATGTCAACTAATAACTCTTGAAAGAGATGTTGTTGAGTATTAAAATTGCACATACTCTTTAATATGTTTATTAAAAAAAAAAAAAAATACACAGTACAAAATTTAGTTTTTGATTTTACTGATTAAAAGACATAATTCAATAATTAAAATCACTTGATCTGTAAAACTCTTCATAGTTCTTAAGTACAAAACGAAGACTCACCATGTTTAGACATCACACAGATTCTGCGGGTGAAATTTGAATTTAATGCTTTCATGAAAATTGTTTTGTAAATTAGTACTAATTGTAGAGAAAAAAAACAAATAATTTTTAATTTTGGGGAAAACTAAGAAAAATCATGAAAATATTTCAAACCAAGAGGTACCTTTTTTAAAATGCTATTTTAAATGTAAACAAAAAAAAAAAAAGAAATTGTAAAACGAAAAATTTTACATTTCTAACTCTTTATTGTAAGGACACATTTTTATTTCCGAGCTTTTTATTGTATTAATCTGTGTTACATTTTTAGAAAGTAAAAAAGAAAAAAAAAATTAAATGAAAGCATTGTTTATAACTCAAAAGCTGATATTCTAAACATACTTTTCATATTTCTTAGAACAAAATATATTAATTTTTAATCAGTGTAACTATAAAAAAACTTTCTAAAAAACGAAAAACTGTTTATAGACTAAAACAAATACTTTTCATTTGAATTAATATGTAAAATTTTCTACCTAAAAATAAACACATTTTTAATTTTTAGCTTCTTTTTATTGTTATATCTTTATAGGTAAAAAGAAAATAGCGATGAAAAATTTTATTCATTTAATCTAACTCAACAGGCAAATAAGAACTGAATTTAAATTTTTGTCATATCTTAAGGGAAAAAAATCTTTTAAAAAATGATATTTTAAATGTAAATAAAACAGAAATTCCTAAAATAAAAGAATATTAATATTGCAATATGTGAATTCATAGATTCTTTTATCAGTAAAACTTTTTAAAAAGTAAATAAAAATTTGAATTAAAACTATGCTACTTTTCAAAAATCATTGACTAAAAATTGTTCTGTAACTAATTGCAAACAAAAATTTACTGGAGACAACCTCCCTTCAAAACTTATAAACTGTCACCAGTATAGAGAGACATACTTTTATATATTATAAAAAAAAATTTATAAAATAAAATACTTTTCATTTGAATTAAGAGTTGAAAACCTTCAATTACAAATAAAGATACATTTTTAATTTCTAGCTTAATCTTCTACCCCTCCCTTTCTATCTTATTCACTGGTGTCTTTTTAGTCTGGTCATTGACTGAGTAGTTCTGCTAGTGTGTGTGTGTGTGTAAGTAGTAATATAAGGTTTTAATTTGCGTTATATCTATATACACTAACCTGTATATCAAGGACTCTTTTTATAGATATAGAAGTAATTGGGTGTGTGTGCATTATATATATATATATATATATATAAATAAAAATCACATACACCTAATGCCTCCACACAAGTAGGATGTGACATAAGGTCAATTTTTAAGCAGAGTTTAACAGGCTTAAATTCAGAGTTTTCTTTCTCCTAGACTGGTTGTCATACCAAAGTTAGAGAGGCCAGTTTGCCCTTCTATAACCCATAACTGAAGGGAGAATAATTGGATTCATACCTTTCCCAAGAGTATTAGCTCTTTGTGAAATAAACAGCCTCATCCAGGGTTTGAACTTGGGTTGCTAATTCCATTTCCTATGATGATAATCATCTCACCATAAGTGCCTTGTAATTAAGCAGTATATCAACAGTATTCAGCCCCACATACACACGTTATACCAGATGAAAATCAGGTGTGTGTGTGTGTATAAATAAAAAGGTTGTTCAGAAAATATTGTCTAATATAAACTGTTGAAGTTCTAACGTATTTTAATGGTAGTTGTATTAAAAAATTCACATTCCTAATGATTAAAGCATCCTGTTTGTTCGGTTTCTATCACTTCTTTTGGAAATTGATTTTGAAGGCTATATACACCTGATCATGAAAAGAGTGATACTTTCACTTTTTATTGCATGAATTCAAGCTTGGTCTTAATTTTGCTTCATGACAATGCTCAGCCACATGTTGCCAGGATGACATTGCTATACTAACCAACTAAGGAAATGAGACTTTACCACAGTCACCATATTCTCATCTTCCAGTATGATTACCATTTTTTCAAGCATCTGAGACTTTTTTTTTTTTTGAAAACCAAAAAGATTCTAAAGGAGAAGTAGAAACTGCATTTATTGAGTTCTTGGCATCAAAACATTAAGACTTTTATCATACAGACAATAAATGACTTTATTAATCAATAGCAGAAATGCATAGATATTCAAGAATCATATTTTGACTGATTAAAACACTTTAAATTCATTTATTCAAAAATAAAAGGGCCAAATTCACCATGCCACATGTGACAAGCAAAAGAATGGTTTTTGGTGTTGACATTAACTCCATGTACTCTCATATGGTTTCTCAGACCTTACTGTAAACACACTGACACAAAGTGTATGCGTGTGTATGATATAATATATAGACAGTAAAATCAAAGATATAAGAAAAGAAAAGCTCTTTTTTAAAGTTACTGAAGAGAAAGCCATTTCAAAATTTAATACTGAGAGAGGAGGCAAGAAAGAGGAAGGTGAAGAAAATAAGCCCTGACTAAGACAATAGTTCACAATAAAATGGTTAAAAGTAATGCTACAATCATCTCAACAGTGTAAACATTTTATGAACAATTGACTGCGGTTCATTAGTAGAGGTACTCTTGAATTAGGTCGAAATGTCTAGTAAATGCCTTAATTATCAAAGCAAAAACCGAGGGGGGGAGCTACTAATGTGACTATTTTTCTTCAATAATTACAAGCAAAAGGAACTCGTTAACAAGGGAGGTAATCAAATCTGAACCAGGGTTAACAAGCAAGACAAAACCCCAGTTAGCAAAGGAATTGAATCATTGGCATTCTGGCAAAGTATTTTCTAGATATAATGCCATTTTCTAAAAGGAATTACTTTGAGATCTTGACATTTACAATTAATATACCATTTTATGCCTATCATACAACAGGTGAATGACTACTTCTCAGTACAGATATACAAAGTAGTACATCATTTTGAGAATCATTGATGTGTGTGTATATATGCATACAACTCTAATTTGAAACATTTAGATATTTCATATTGTTAGAACAGCTAAAAATTTAAATAAGTAAAAATAAAAAATTACACCAACTTAAAATGCTATCTTATTAAAGATTAAAATGTATTTCAACATCTAAACTGGTTTATATTGTTCCTAAAATAGTGTTGTTTTTTTTTTTAATTATTATTAAAAACATTAATAAAACTTTTTCCTATATCTGTGAAGAAATTTTAAGCTTTTGTAACAAAGCCAGTCTGAATGATCCAAAGTGTACCCAAACTAGATCAATTATCAACCTGTTTGGGGCTATTTTATACTTAGAGATTAGAGAATCATGTACATTTGTTCTTTGTACATTTTTTTATAGTTATTTCTTAAAGAGTTTTTTTTTGGGGGGGGGGGTCTTTTTTTACACTCAGTTATATAAAGTATTCCTATCTAATACAAATAATTTGCAAACAATTGTACAGTTTCAAGTATCATAGTGTCAATTATTTCTATTTAGTAAAAATCATTTGTTTGCAAACATTTATATGGTTTTGAGCAATTACTACTAACCGTAGTAAATCATCATAGCTTCAACTATTCATACTAGATATAATTTACAGTTATATGATACCAAGTATATCTAATAGAAATGATTTTTAAACAGATGTATTTGACCCATAGAAGAGATCCTAACAGGTACTACCACTCCAGCTCAGAGTGGATCATGGAGTAATGGCAGTGAAAGAGTACTGCACACCCACCAGAACTTCAAACAGGAGCCTCACCATCAAATACAGTTTAGTGTCATATCTAGGACACCCTTTTTTGAGTTGGGTTTTACACCTCACTAGAAAATTTTGTAGAGCTGTTTATTTCAATTATATATTAGATTAAATGTCTCAATGACAATTTAAATACTTCAAAAAGTTTTATATTGAACTCAATTGTACCATGAGTTCTTGGAGATTAAACATTGTGAAGAAGAGGGAATTGCAGGAAGGATTTACATTGGCAGGGAAAGATCCAACAGGATTCTTTATTTAGAGATCATCAGAGCAGAAGATTAAGCCATACCCCACAAGATTGGGAAGAAAAATTTGTAGATAAGGGGAGTAACTGGTAAAGAGTGGAAGGTAAAGCCATCCGTCTCCTCACAACAATTAACCTCCAAAATTCGCAATGGTAAATAAGTGAGAAAAAAAAAACAAATTATCCTTTCCTCACATTGTCAGTTCCAAATTTATACTAGGAAGAAATTAGAAGCAAGGGGTTAACCAAATTCTACAGATTTGGTTGCCATAAAGCCTGCAAGAATGCTTCATATCAACGAAAATAGAAAAAGAGGGAGACAGTTGATAGACTTTAAAAGAATATCAACCTGTCTAGGGCTATTTTATACCTAGAAGTTAGGGAATTGCATTTCTTGTATATTTATATTTACATTTCCTTGTGTAGTTTTAAGTTTTTTTTTTTTTTTGGCACACAGTCATATGATGATATCAAGTATTCCTATCAAATATGAATAATTTTGAAACAGATCTATTTGGTCCATAGATAGGACCCTAATAGGTACTACCACTTTGGGTCAGAAGAGATCTGAGAGTAATAGAACTGAAGTCTCACCACCAAATGCAATTTAGGGTCCTAACCAGGACACCCTATTTTTTTTTCTTTTTTGAGGGTAGAAGATATGGTCATGATATGGAGTCAGAGAAATTGTTGAAACAAGGTTAAACTTAAAAAACTTAAATCCCCAAACATCAACTTCTGACCTAAGTTAATAAACTGAAGATCTATCATGGGTATGGTTTGGTCTATTTAATGATATTAACTCTTTATGGGTTATTTAATACCAAAATTTAATTCTTCAATAAATCTTTGATTATAAACAACTTTATTTTCAATGTTCCATGGTAATTTTTTCTAACTCACTCAAGACTGCACACAAAATTCCTAGAAGCCTTTAATACAATAAAAGATATATAGAATTACTCAATTACTTATAATTTGAGATAACATAATCATTGTTCTTGATGAGGTTAAAGACTTTTTAAAATCTTTCTGCTTAAATTCAAAATATTTGATGAGTTTTCAATTTGTATAAATTCTATTGGTGATAATTTTTCTTAACCTTCTTTTAAAAGTGTGATTTCAAAATGCCTACCAAAAAACATATACATGAGAAAATCTAAACCTATCATTGAATAAATTATTACATAGCAAAATGAATTTTAGGATAATTTTTATCCTGGAGAGCACTGTTGGTTGGTGGGTCACCATTTTATGGCATATCAACTGCTGTGGGTTATTTAATGCCAAATCCCGTTTTTACATAATTTGCAAGTGAATAGTTTGTAGATAACTTTATTTTTAAATGAGCTAGAGCTCATTTGTTTGTACAGATAGATAGCAATACATCAAACCATTTAACACTGATAATTCTATTTATCAAGTATTCAGATGTAATATAAATAATTTGCACACAGCTGCATAGTTTCAAATAACTAATAATAATAATAATCCTAACTAAATGATTAAACATTCCTATATGACCCATAAATGGGCCTAACAGGTACTACGACTCTAGATCAGAGTGGACCTGAGAGTAATGGCAATGAAGGAGTACTCCACATTCCCCAAAGATCTAGAAGTTGTGCTTTACCATCAGATGTTGTGTCATACCCAGAACACTTGTTGGGGGGGGGGGTCTTACCTCTCTGCAGAGGTACAGTCAGTATATTTTACAACACTGGGTACTTCTGCTTGTTTACTTATAATAATCATTTGTTTGCACAGTGTTATATGGTATCAAATATTCCAACCTAATATTAATAATTTATTCACAATTATATGGTTTAAAGTAACTTTTCCTATTTAATGATAATAATAATCATTGCTTTGCACAGTTATGATATGAAGTATTCCAATCCAATACAAATAATTTTCAAACTAATCTGACCTAAAAGGTACTATCAGTCCAGGTCAGAGTGCACCAGGGAGCAATGGCAATAAAAGGGTACCTCACATGCCCCAGAGCTCTAGAATTGGAACCTCACCACCAGATGTAGATTAGTACCATACTCAGAACATTTTTTGGGTAAGAGAAGCAAGGGTCATAACTTTGTAGAGAACACAGTCAGCATATACTAGAACCTTATGACAGGGCAAATCATGGGTATGGTTTCTGTCATCTCTTTACAAAGGGGTACCGATAAGGGTGGAATATCAATATCTTATGGATAACAGAATTATAATATATGGCCATGGTTTGGATAATACTTCAAATTTTTATAGAATAAGCAATCTGTAAACATCTATAAGTAAGGGACTAAGTGTCTCACTAAATCCCACCCCCAACCTCCCTGCTTTCTTTTCCTTCTTCGGGTTAAAATCATCAGGCAGTATATTTTCACTTATGCATACACAGATTCAGTAAATGTTGAAACATAAAACAGAAAATGAGGAAAATTTAGATCCCATTTGGAATATATTAACACACTCAATTAAGAACTAATTTTTCAGTTACTCAAATTAAACCTGCTAAACCTGAATGAAAATCTCTGCCTTTTGGGAAAGCGTTGCAAAAGAGGAGAAAAAAAATCTAAGAATCTCAGATTTCTAATTTTATCTATTTTGTTTAAACCAGTTGTTTTGGATAATTTTGTACATAATTTTTAAATTTATCTATTTAGTATAACTACTACTAGAATTTTGTTATTAACCTCAAACATCTTCTTGCATTAACTATACATAAATAAAATCTTGCTATCACCAACAATATTGGCTGTATTAGACAAACAGGTCCAAAGATATAATCACTAATGTTCAGAAGTATGAATTGGGATGAACAATCCAGACTAAAACAAAAACAAATTTCTTCAAGTTGCACTCAAATTTCTCAAAAAACGTATCCAAAATTTTCCACAGAAGAATATTAACTTCATAAGATATTTATCATATGAAAGATGGAATTGGTAAATCTCTTTAAAGCATGTATATCGTTTATAATAACAATTAGTGTTTGTAACAATAGGTTCAGCATAATTTTTTGGACAAAATAACTTTTAAAAATACAAAGGAATAGATTAGCGATCTTACAGAAATATTATTCATATTTAAACCTTACTCATTCAGTTTATAAGTAACTCTTCAGGCTGGAAATGCATAATTACATTCCATACATTACTTCAGATGAAAAATCTAGACCTGCAAACAAAAATAGGTTTAGTTTATGAATATTGAAATTTTTTTGACACCTTATTTTAAAAATGTAAGTAAATTTTTTTAAAATCTTATTAAATTTTTCTTGGTTTTTCTAAATAATAGCCCAAATTATTTATTAAAAGGAAAAAATTTTTTCCTTAATATAGAATTGGACTGTTTTAAAAACAATGTTTATTGGCAAATGAACCAAAAATAAAGTGCAAGATGAAGATAATGTAATTTTTTTTGCTTTCTTTTTAATTTTGCTTTAATCTGTGTAAGCTAATTACAAAATTTAACTGTAACTTAGTAAAAAAAAATGTTTTTACTCTTATTCTACAAACCTGTATGTTTTTTGTTTAAAATACTGTAAAATCTAAAAATTTTAAACTTTCATGTTTGTGTGTAAACAAATCTTCAGATGAAAGCATTTTCGCAAAAATTTCTCTAAGTTTATGTAAGTTGTTTTTAAGGTAAATAATTTATATCAATAGAAAAATAAATAATGAATGGATAAGTAAAATAAATCATCACTTATCTATTACATCTGTTTAAGAAACCATTGGGTTTTTTTTTTTAAACTGGAATGATCAAGCATCTTAGTTACCTCCCTTGCAATTTGAGAAGTTAAAAAAATTAACAAACAATTAAAAACCTTTTCAGGAATAGCCATAACAAATCCTGAAATTTTTGTTGAAATAAGGACAAATATGGTGAAACCTTAAAGTACTGAGAGACATTGTTAAATTACAAGACTTACATGTTATATTTTAAACCTATATTAACTACAAATAGAGATAAAAACCAATATTATCTGAAAATATATGCAAGAGCAGCAGATAAACATTATTTTTAATCAAAGTTATGTCTCCATTTTGCTTTTTGCATATAACTAATTTTATTAATACTTATCTTCCTCCTGATTATCTAATTTCCATTTAATACTGATTTCTTAGAATTTTATAACTTAACCCTTTTGGTGCTGGCACATTTGACAACAAATTTAGTGGATGAAATGCATGCTTGACCATAAAATAAAAAAAGTTAGCAAATAAAAAATGGATTGGAGTTTCACAATTACAACAGATTCTGAAAAACAAAACATTGAAGGGAAAAAATCTGGATCTTATGCAACGAATGTCGGATATATAACACAAGGGGGTTTAGAAAAGCATTTTTATTCACTGATATTTCTAAAAATAACTTAATAAACTTTAAGAAGTTTTTTGGGTTTTTTTTAAGTTTTAGTCCCAGGATATATCAAACAAGAGGCACTTTTGGGAGATATTATCACACAAGATAAAATTTTTAAGTAATGAGGACTAAAGTTGCATCTTGCTCTCACACTAAGTATATTTGGCCAACTAGAGTTGCTCTCTACACCAAAAGGGCTAAATAATGTAACAGTTAAAAAGTAATTTGAGTAAAAAGTTGGGAAAAAAAAAAAAAAAAAAAACTATCAAAATTTCAACCAAGACTAAATTCTAAAATTTTGCATGACTATTTTCAAATATTTGATATCATTTATACAAGCATTGTTTAAATCTATGTCTGCTCTAAAGAATTTCTTTTATAGATGAAGACAAAAATAGTAGCAATTTTGCATGAATAAAAAACAAAAAAAAAAACATACATTTTTTTTTAATATTAAGAAATTAAATATAAATTTTAACTTATTTACAAGTTGGTAATTATTTTTAGACTCATTTTGCTGAAATATGAATACTTTTTGTAAAGGCAAATTTTGAAAGTAATTTTTGCCTAATATCCAAAATGGCTACCCTTTTCACAATGACTTTCTTTGAAGCCAAATAAATAAACTATTAACAGGACAGAGACTGCAAGTATTGTCAGACACCCAAATAATACTTACATCCACCACATGACATTGTGATTGTAACAAGAGTATGCCTTGTCTCTGTATGATATTGATAAATTTTATACAATACAATCTGTTAGCAGTTGGCATAGTTACCATAGAGTAGGGCTGGGCAAAAGTAATGGCTCAAGGCAAGTACTTTATCTAATTTGGCCCAGTCAGTAAGCAATTTGGGGAAGTAGCATTTTGCAGTGAACTCTGACCTTCACTTAAGTCAGAATAAGCAAGGGATATACTGACTTTTCAAGTTTCAAATATTTCATGTGGATGACTTTAGTAATAAGATACAAAATAATTATAACAGTGTCACACATTATCTGTAGATATATCCACATGTGGAAGGAAGAATAAGAGAAATTAGTTTCATTATAGAAGAAAGTGAATGGAATAGCAAGCAATTATATATCAACAATGAGGTAGCTGATTATACAGATTTAATTATTAAAATTTAAAGCTAAAAGCATTTTTAATCAGTAAAATATTAACAGTGCTCTAATGGATGAAAATGCAGAGCAGAAGCAATATTTTCAAGTAAATAAATATGATAAAAACTCAGTTTCAAATAGTCAATCCTCAGTATTCAACATATGAGAATCCTGTTAAATTCAACTGAACAAATATGATAGCTTAGGCAAGAAACCAGGTTACCAAAAGCCATTGACTTTGTGTTTATGCTATCCTATAAGGCACATATATACATAAGGGTCAGCTGAAAAAATCATAGGTTAACCAAAATACTCTCATGGAATGTTACCAAAAGAGGTTTATTTTTCAACATAGTCCTCCCTTGTAGTCCACACACTTCTTCCATTGATGTTGCAGTGCTTGGATCTCATTGGCCAAAAAAGTCATCAACAACAGATAACACATCATATAAACTTTTCAACCCACCTTATATAAAATAAAGGTTTACAGATGAAAGTTTTCTGGAAAGAAAAAGGAAAAAGCCCTTATATCTACTTTTAGTCATGGAATGATCATTGTTGTTCAGGAATATATTTTGACTATTTTCTTCTTTTTTCATCATTATTATAAAGTACTCAGGTGACTTGCAAAAAAAAAAAAAAAAAAAAAATGTTGATGACTTTTTTCTTGAAGGAGGAATGTCAGATCAGAAATAAAGGATAAGCACTTTGTAAGACTCAAACTCACATACCTTTTATTTCAGGGAAAACCTGACGAAAGGCACCAGTAGATCTACCAACCAAGCTATAAAAAGTCACTAGTTTACAGAAACCAAAATCAACTCATCACCATTTTTACTTTTACCCTAATAATATTAATAGTATTTTTCTATCTAATCTGATCACTTAAAATAAAGCATTTTAAATGTTTACTATTTTTTGAGAAGACAGTTTAAAAATATTTTTAACAAAATTGGATTTATTCTAAAGTGAAATGAATAACCTATGCAACATTGTTAAAGTCAAGTAAATAAAAAAAAGAAGAAAAGAAATTTATATAGAACTCAATTTTAAAGTTCACTTGCTTCCTGACATAGATTGATGGCAGCAATTTAAAATTTGAATTGTACTGGTGTGATTTTTGTCCTAAAAAAGTTAATTTTAAATTAATTACATTCTAATTGACATATGCCATAGAAAAATATCAAATTTCTTAATGGTGACATTTTTATAAGCTTTTTTAAAAATAAATTTTTAAAAAAATTAAATATATTATTCAACTGCCAATTTTCTTATTTCCTTACACCAAACACATACAGTTGTTGTTACATGCTGTCCAAACAGTAAAAGTTACATTTTAATGAGTGGAACCTCATTCATATTATTATTTCTTTTTTGAGAAAACTAAAATGCTTACTCTGTATATAATCAAGCAAGTAGTTCTG
Organism: Sepioteuthis lessoniana; assembly: GCA_963585895.1. Classification (NCBI taxonomy): domain Eukaryota; kingdom Metazoa; phylum Mollusca; class Cephalopoda; order Myopsida; family Loliginidae; genus Sepioteuthis; species Sepioteuthis lessoniana. The sequence goes on from OY757933.1 coordinate 74,815,959, forward strand.
TCATTTCCTTGAAAATCAAATTAGGAGCAATTTCCATTACCCACAACATAAGAAATTTCTGTTAATCACAAATTTTACAAGAAAGTTCAATAAATGCTTGTTTAATTTTCCTAAGCAAAACTAAACCTAAAAAAATCTGTCAATATTTATGATAATTCAAAAATTAAATGTGGTTTAATATTCAAAATCCAGTAAAAAAAAAGAAAAAAAAAAAAAAGGTAGTTGCGTTTAGCAATAAAATCAGAGTTGGACCAGAAACTTGGTTGAGTCCAATAAATACTTGAGATGATTTGATACATCACCAAAAGGACAACAGGTAGCTAGAAGGCTAGATTCATGTTTGGACTATGGACAATCTGAATTACTAAAAGGTGACACTACCATCTGATGCCTATGATAGACACAAAACAGTAAAATAAATGTCAAATTAGCCACTTACAGAATTAACAACATTTAAGTGACTTTCTTTTTTGATTGATTGAAGGTCAGGATGTTGTGAAGACAAATATATTTTGATATAACATTGTAGGTCTATCCTACTCAAGTTGCAATTTAAAAAACAAGTAGATCCTTTTGTTTAAATCATGAAATCAAGATGAAAGCTTTGCAACTAGCTATTTTGATACACTGAGTTCACAGAAGGGAAGAAGAAAACCAGATGAAGTAGGCAAGAGAAAAACGCAGTTGGGACTGATTAGAATTTAATACAATTAAGGAAGCAAATGAACCACAAATTGGAAAATATAAGAGAGGTGTGATTATATATAAGGGAAAGGAATATTTACATAGAAATGCTTTTTTCACCTCAGTCTCGTGACTAAGTATTAGGGGGAAAATACCATCTTTGCATGAAACCTCTCTCTCTCTCTCTATAAATATATATATAAGGACTGCCATGCACATTAAAAAACCATATTGCCTTAACCTAAACATCTGGATTGATTGATTGATTTTGGCATGTCAACCCATCTAGGATTATTTTATGCCTATAAGTTAGGGATTTACATTCATTGTATATTCATTATTACATTTTTGTGTAGTTGTTTAAGAGGGATTTTGCACATGGTCCTACTGAGAACAAATAATTTTTAAAGATTTATTTGACCCATAAATAAGACTAACAAATACTATCACACTAAGTCAGAGTGAACCTGGGAGTAATAGTTAAGAGAGGGTACTCCATACTCCTTAGAGCTCCAGAACTGGAGTCTCACCAACTGATGCAGTTTAGTGTCATACCCAGGACACATTTGCTTTAATGTCTAAACTTAGATTTTACTAGTATAACAACAATATTAAGTTATGCATGATAGAAAAATTTTTTTTGCACACTTAAAAGCAGATTTTAAACTAGTTCTTCATAATTCAAAATTATTTCAATTAGACGATGATTGAGGAAATTTAAAATTGTCTTATTAGACAGTCAAAGTATGGGAGACCAAAAATAGCAAACACCTGTTTCTATATGTACACAAGTTCATAGTAAGGAGAATTCTATTTCTAGTTTACTGGATTTTATTAAGCTTTCTCCATTATCAAAACAATTGTTTCATAAATTTTCACAAGTGTCCAAGAAGAATGAAATTTTTAAAACAAAGTTTCTTTTATTATTTTTCAGATTTAGATAATTTCTACATCTGTTGAAGTTTTAAATAAAATTTTAACCGATTTCATTTCCAGAGGGATTTCTAAAAAGGGTAAACAATTTCAATATTCAAAACATTTCAAAAAAAAAATTTAATAAAATTAAATAAAAAGAGGGTGGTATTTACTGACCCAAAAAAATAAAAAATAAAGAGTTTTTGTATAAATATTTTCTCATGCAAATTATTACACTATACTGTATGTTGAGGTTTTAAGAGAGAGTTCAGGAAGAGATTCTGCCGGAAGAGGCCAGCACTCTTCAAAACAGGTCAGTGGCATTTCCACCAGGACAATGCACCAGTCTACAACTCCATCCTTGTCACAGACTATTTGAGCAAGATGGGCATCAAGACAGTTCCTCACCCTCCCTATAGTCCAGACCTTGCTCCCTGTGACTTTTGGTTATTCCCTAAGCTCAGAGGCTGTCGTTGAGACAACTGAGGAGATGAAAGAGGCTATGACGAAGGTCATTGACACGGTCACACAAGAGGACTTCCATGGGGCCTTCCAGAAGTTGTTGGAACAGTACAAGTGCATTGCAGCCAGAGGAGATTACTTCAAAGGTGACTAGAGTTTCATGTGTGTACTATCAATAAAAGTGCCCATCCGAAAAAAGTCTGGAAACTTAATTAATGATCCTCATATATATAATTAAATAATGAACAATTAAAAAAATTTTTTTTTTTAAATTAGAAAAAGTGCTCAACACTGCCCAACAAAGCTAGATAAACACACACACACACACATATATATATATATATGAATGCCTACAGAGTCAGAACAAAATCTACCTAGGTTTCACCTAACCGGATTATCAGGACAATTCTGTCTAAAGGAGGGTTAGACCAAAATTAAATTTTATTGATTAAAAGACCATTAGAAAGAATAGAATTAGCATAGAAAAATAAAGAAAGAAAGAAAGAAAAATATAATAAATAAAATTAAATCATAACTTATCTACCAAGTAACCAATTTTTCTTATGTCTACAAACATTAAGTATTTCCGACCTTTGATTAAGGAATTCGAGACAATATTTATACCTGCTTTATATTTATGTCATTTTTTTTTTTTACTATCTCCCATTTTAATACAGGATCTGTACCTAGATTCTTCTTAATTTCCCACACATAGATAAACTAAATTAAGTTACAGTACTATGCCTAATGTGGCAAGTTTAATTGATAAAAGTAACATTAAAAAAACTTCGGAATAATAATCAATGTACTGAGTTCCTAAATGCAATTGTACAAATAAGGGCAGACTGAGTTCTTTAGTCTTGGTCAGGCAACCAGTCTAAAAGGAAAACTGAATTCAAACTAGCTTTACTCTGCTTAAAAATTGATCTTGTATTAAATTCTACTGGTGGCAGAGGATTTGAATAAATACATACACAAATGACTGTATTGTGATAAGTATTCACACACAAATTAATTTACTTCACAAATGTATTCACATATGCTTATACAAGTAACATCAATACATTATACTATCTCTATTCAATAATATCTGTTACAGTCACATATAGATTTCATTCACAAAATCTAACAACTAATGAGACAAATGTAATATCAAACTTGGGAACTGACAAAGTTATAAATTTTGAGTTGTATTTTCTTAGATTTTTTTTCCCCTATTAGTTTAAAGTCAGTATTGTACAACAGCAATGAATATCACAAATTGGAATTAATAAAGGATAATCTCTTGGTGAGATTCTAAATTAGATTTAGAGAAACATTCCAATTGCTCAATTACCTAAGCTACCAATTACCATTCAACTGCAAAAGTTCAATTCAAACATAAAAGCTATTCTTTATTCAGTCTCTTGATCTTTTGTTATTTTGTAATTTCTTCCATAACATTTTATCATTCTGAGAAAGCTCTGCTCTAAATTCGATACACCTCTTTTATAAAAGATAATATTTTCTTCTTTTAATGCATCAATTTTAATGTCTTGCCTACTTTCATATTATTTTTATTCTTTTTCTATTGCCCAAACTAAAAGTAAACACATCCGCTTTCATATATCTTAAATAATTTTATAAAATATTCACTGGTAGCATGTTGATCTTCAAGATAAGCCACTTCTCCCAAGTTGTACATATTAGTTCACTCCAACCATCAACCTCTTTTTGATGTTGATTGAATGGTTGATTTTAATGGCATATCAACCTATCTTGAGTTATTTGATGCCAAGAGGTTATGGAATTGCATTCATTGTACATTAATATTTTCATTTTTTGTGAAGTTGTTCAAGAGATTTTTGTACTCAGTTGTATGGTTTTAAGTATTCCTATCTAATACTAATAATTATATGGCTTCAAGTAATTATTTTCATTTAAGAATAGTCATTTTTTAGCACACAGTTATATGGTTTTAACTAATAATGATTGTAATCCAAAGTAAATGATTATAACTTTAAGTAACTATTCTTAATACAAATAATTTAAAGTTATACAACATTAAGTATTCTTATTTGATATCAATAATCTTTAAATACAAGCACTAACAGTACTTGTAGGTTGGCAATGAAGGGATACTGCATTCTCTCTAGGTCTCCAGAAATGGAACCTCACCATCAAATGCAGTTTAGAATCATACTCATAAGACTTTTTTTTTTTAGAGGATCTTACCCCTCTGCAGGTAATATATCATGTTCTAAGCCCTGTTGGTCAAAGAAAGCTTATATATATATATATATATATATATATATATATATATATATATATATACATACATATACACACACACACTTACACAATCTGGATGTGAGGACACTTCAGAAAAACGATATGCAATAAAATTCTGTTTTAAACTTGGAAAAAATGCCACAGAAACCTATGGAATGCTTCCGACTGCTTTTTGACCATCTTGCATGAATCGAGCATCAGTTTTTGAGTGGCATAAGAGATTCAAGGAAAGCAGAGAGTCTGTGAGGGAGGATGAGAGATGTGGCAGGTGTAAGGAAGTCAGAACACCAGAGTTGATTGGCCAAAGGGTTAGGGTTAGGATTACTATGTTGAGGTTTTAAGGGAGTTCAGAAAGAGATTCCGTCGGAAGAGGCCAGCACTCTTTAATCAGGTCAGTGGCATTTCCACCAGGACAATGCACCAGTCTACAACTCCATCCTTGTCACAGACTATTTGAGCAAGATGGGCATCAAGACAGTTCCTCACCCTCCCTATAGTCCAGACCTTGCTCCCTGTGACTTTTTGTTATTCCCTAAGCTCAGAGGCTGTCGTTATGAGAGAATTGAGGAGATGAAAGATGCTGTGACGAAGGTCATTGACACGCTCACACAAGAGGACTTCCATGGGGCCTTCCAGAAGTTGTTGGAACGGTACAACAAGTGCATTGCTTCAAAGGGGACTAGAGTTTCATGTGTGTACTATCAATAAAAGTGCCCATACGAAAAAAGTCTGGAAATTTATTTAATGAGCCTCGTATATATAAGGGTTGGCTGAAAACTTCATAGAGTAACCAAAATAATTTCATACAATGTGACCAAATGAGGTTTATTTTTCAACATAGTCTCCCTAGTTTTCCAAACACTTCTTCCATTAGTACTGCAGAGCTTGGATTCCATTGGTCAAAAAAGTCATCAACAACAGATTAGACTATAAACTTTTCAGCACACACACACTAGTTGAACCTGTAATAATTTTTATCAATAAAAATAAATAAATAAATAAATAAATAAATAAAAGCATTAAACTAAATATCCAGAGTGAATTGAACAAGCAATATTACCAATAGATGTATGTTCCTAAGTAAATTTTATCTACTGTCATATGCACCTGATGGCATCACTTCCTCCTCCCCTCAGCTCAAATGAACATATACAAAGTTAGATCTATTTATATACATTTCCAGCTTAACAGCTGATGATTCATGGTCACTATGTGCAGCATGAAAACAGAAATGCCAACTCATTGCAAAATTATCTTGGCTCAGAATATGTTATGTGCAAAATGAAAATGTATAAAATGTTGCATAGAAACAAGCAGAAGTGCATAGAAGTCTTTAAAGAGAACCTCTAATGCCAAGATGAAGTTACAAAGCTTGCAGTTTTTTAATTATCAGCATTTTCAAGTGCTAAAATAACAAATTTGCAATGTTAAAAGAAAAATACATATTTGAACTAAAGTGACATCAATTCAAAAATAGAGCATTAAACCTTGATCAATTTTAACTGAATCAGAACCAAGACAAATTCTATAAATTGGGAGCTAGTTACAAGCACCCCTTTTTAGCCAGCTTAAAAAAAATCTAGCAGTATAAAAGAAACTCACAGTGTAAAGTATACTTAAAATAGACTTAGTGACTTTACTATATTTCATTTAAGATGTTCCAATATCAAGAATACATCCCAATTTAGACAAAAAGAATAAACATAAGATGAACAGGGATCTTAGGCCTGTAAGAGGCAGGGTAAATTCTAAGACTCAGATCAGGAGAAAAAAGAAACCTTGATACCTAAAATATCATTTTTAGATAGATTGACGTGCCATTAAAATCAATCAATCTGAGGTTATTTTATGTCTATGGATTAGGGAATTACAAACCTTGTATGTTTATATTTTTGGTGTAGTTTCTTAAATCTTTTGTACATGGTTATGACAAAGTGTTTCTACCTAATAATTTTCAAACAGATCTATTTGACCCATAGATGGGACCCTAATAGGTACTACCATTCTGGTTCTGAGTGGACCTGGGAGTAGTGGCAATGAAAGGATACTCTACATTCTCCTAAGATTCAGGACTAGAGCCTCACCATCCAATGCAGTTAAGGGTCATACTTAGAACACCTTTTTGAAGAGAGGAGGGGTTTTTACTTCTTTTACTGGGGATATACTCAGTTTATTCTAAGTCCCACAAACAGGTCATACCATTTTTAGAAACTCACTCTATATCCAGAACTATAAGTTGTTCACCTACCAAAAAGGTTTTCTCCCATTCAACATTTTTATGAATCTGTTGTTTTAATTTTTAGAAAAAAATTAAAGATTAAAATAGAGAATCGATAGGTTTTTCTGTTATTTAGAAGTGCACTTTCCAAAACAATAAATAGCAGACAAATTACAGTAGTTGTTTTTGGTACTTGAACAAAAATATTTATAAAGCTTTCAGTCTTATTTTACTATTACATTCATTTCATTCTCCAACTTATGCTGTTTAAGTAGATTCTAATATTCTAAGACATTTTTTTTATACACAAATCATCCCAAACAGTTTTGGAGAGGTTCATTTTTTTTTCTTCAAATCACTGGCCAAGTTCTTCCTGGTGCTATCTCCCACTAAAATCTTTTGTTGATACATGCATTCAATTTAACTTTGAAACTAAAGTCCACTACTTTAACCATTATGCCACATGGACTCCCCCTTGCATTCAGTTTAGTTTCTTTGTTTAATGGCATATCAACCTTTGTGAGTTATTTAATGCCAAAGCCATCCTTGTAGAAGGACAGTAGTGGTACTATTTAACCCCTCCTAGCTGTGGGGGGGATAAAGGGGTTCAAACATACCTTTCCCAAGAGTATTAGCCAGAAAGATAATGTAATAGCACAAGTGGAGTTTGAACTTGCCTACTACAGTGTTGAAATCCAGCACATTAGCCACTGAGACACCTCCTACATGCTGTTGATTGGTAGGGTTAGCTGTGATCCATTCAACAGGGAGCACTCATACTGACAACTGAAGGAGGAAACAATAAAAATTTCCAACAGGTTTGAATTGATTTGATACATTCAAAACATCAAAAACCATAGAAAAATGTCACCTCTTAAGAGAGACAGGTGTAATAGTTAAAATTCAAGCTTTCTTGGAATTTTAATTATTAAAAATAAATAGAAAAAAAATAATAAGATTCAATTTCTAAATTGCTTCAACCAGAAATTTTACTCAATTGTAAAATATACCCTTTAGTTCAGCTGGATATAATAGATAGAAAGAATAATAACTGAGTCACTTGTATAAGCATTGCTGATATTCAAATACTGTTCAACAAATTGAGGAGGAGTGTTATATCTCATTGACAAATTCAGGATCTCTTATAGATGCAATTTTTTATTTTAAATGCAGATGTTGCGTATCAATCTTTGCATAAGTCAAAAGTTTTAACCAAAGGAAAAAGGTAATTTATTTTAATTTTTATTATTATTATTTGGTATCTTTATAATTTCCTCCTAGAATGGAACACAGAATTTAACAGACATCATCATAAAGTATTCATGAGCATTTGAAACATACTCACATTTACAAGATAACCCAATTAATTATAAACTCATAGAAATTGAGACATTTTTTTCACTGCAAATGTCAAAAGGACCAAATTAAATTCGAAATAATATTTAATTGCTTAATATATGTAAAAAGACATCCTGAATGTCAAGAATTATGACCAAGAAAATACATTAAAGCAGGTAGGGCAATTTTATATAATGAATCTAACACCATTAATAAAACCAAATATTCTAAGGATGCTTAGAAGGTAACTTTAATTATTCCTGAATAACAGCCAAATAGAGCAATGAGATAAGTACTATTAAAATCTACAAGTAAATTTCCAAGTGACAGGCAAGTGCTGTTAACTAGACTAAATGGCTAGGTTATTTTAAGCCATGGAGAAATAGGAATCCACCAAAGGTCAACACTTTATCTACATGATTGATTATGTCTACAGGTTAGGGGATCACATCCATTGTACATTTATATTGACTTTTTTGTGTAGTTGCTTAAGAAATTTTTTAACACAATAGCATAATTTTAAGTATTACTAAAACTAATATTTTATACACAGTTATATGGTTTCAAGTAACTTCTATTCAATAACAATCATTTGTTTGCAAACAGTTATATGGTTTCTTTGTTTAATGACATACCAACATTAATGGGTTAGTTAATGCCAAAGATACCCTTGTAAAAGAACAGTAGTCAGTTATATGGTTTGAAGTAACTAACATGCCAACATCATAGATTCCTTTGACTTTCTCATCATCAACCCTTATCAGTCTTCACTCTTGGCAAATCATTTAAATAACACTCACTATCTTAAGAGATGATGAAATAATTCTTAGTAAGCAATTATAGCTTCAACTAACTATTCTTAATACAAATAATTTACAGAGTTATATGGTATCAAGTATTCCTAATATAAATAATTTTCAAACAGATCTATTTAACCCATAGATAGGATCCTAACAGGTACTAACACTCAAGGTTAAAGTGGATCTGAGAGTAATGGCTATGATGAAGTATGCCATATTCCCTAAATCTCCAAAACTGAAACCTAAAAACTGGATACCATTTAGTGACCTTTTCGTTTTTGAGAGGGAAGGTCTGATCCCCTACAGAGGATACGGGTCAGCATATCCTAAACCCTATCAACATGGCAGCTACCTATAATAGATGAAGGTCATTAAATATGACAAAAATGAACTTAGAAATATGTTAGCTATTTATACCTACCCAAGTTTTGGTAACAAGTTAATTTTTCAAGGAAACAAAATTAATTTCAAGGCATATACCCATCTCTTTCCTCCTATGATCCATCTTATAGTAATAAATCAACTAAATGTTGCAAACATTAACAAAAATACAACTTCTATAAAGGAAATATAAACACAATTGCTCAGTTACATTATCATGGTTTCAAACAGCTTATTAGACACTGAAGATTTAGATTCTTATACTCAAATTTATTAAAGTAACAATATATTAGGATCATATACAAGAATTACTAACATAAATCATACATATGAATGTAGTAGACTTAAAAACATACATTCAATAAGATAAGAATATGCCTCATTTACTTAGTATTTTTACTTTTTTTTTTTATTTATACTCACTTAAAAGCCACTTTTGGTAGCCGTTAAGTTGAATGTCTCATCATATCCTATTTATAAAATTTAAATTAATTGCAATTGAAAAAGAAAAGTACTTAATAGTTTGCATTTAATTGTTATTTCCATTTAGAAATTATAATAACTGGAATAAGCATAGACGCAAACTGTATACTAATGATGTAGCAAATTGGATTGGAAATTGCTTTATTCTCCCTGTTTAATGTTATTACCTGGGTTCAATCCCAGGTCGCGTCATACCAAAGACTTTAAAAATGGTACTTGATACCTCCTTGCTTAACACTCAGCAATATAAGATATGTATCAAGGGTAAAATGGAGCAATGTATGGAAAGGAGTAGTGCCCTCCCCTACATCTCGGTGTAGTACCTATTGAAAAGGGAGCCTTCTAGTAACCCTCGATTATGGTTGCCAACTTTACTTTTACACTAACAAAAATCTTGTTACAGTGTGCTATTTTCGTAGTGGCAACACATAAAAATCAGATTATTATAGATGAATAGAATAAAAAGGAAAAGGAAAAATCTCTGTGGCAAAAGCAGACACCACTATTTATTCCTATTATTAATGCAATCCCATTTTAAATCCTTCACACAAAAATCTTTGAGGTCATAAACATAAAAGTCAGCAATAGATATTACAGATTAATGTAAAATATATAGTAAAATCAAATAAAATCTATAAACCATAACTTTAGTGATGAGAAAGACAAACTCCTAAAAGATTTTTTAAGCCACTAACTACACACACACAAAAAAAGATTTAACATTTTGCACATTAAAATCTAAAGAGTAGTTATATATCATAAAGATATTGCATATTCAATGAGCCAATTTAGTGAGTATAATTTATTGCAAATTTCTTTTTCTATTAAGACCAAAACCTAAGTGCAACTAACATCCATACACTTTGAATATTATAGAACTAATGAGCAACAAATCAAAGACCAAAAGAATGAGAAAGATTGAATGGCAATAAAGAAAATTCAGATTTACAGGATTCTCAACATGATACTGTCTAATGTAATTTAAGACAGGCAAAAATCTGTAAGATGTTTAAGGACAAAGAACTTTACTGGATTAATAATGAATGTGTAGATGAGGTCTGGATTTCTGAAGGGAGATAAATGAGCCATAAAAAAAGGGGTCTTATTTGGTTAAAACCACAGATCAAAGTGGAATTGGTATTTACCTTGAAGACAGATGGTCTGAACTTGAAGATGAAACAATTCCTGGCATTGCATTTATTTTAGAAGCATTAATTATGACTTTGACCTTCCTTCTTAAGTGCAAACTCCCCTCCTCCCAGAACCAAACCAATAAAGTTGTCATGAATATTAACAGCATCAAATGACTAAGTTTTTTTTTAAAAACCAAAATACATTTTTTTTTTTAATAGAAAACCCAAACGAAAAAGTTCACAATTCAAAAGCAAGTTACAAAAGAAAAAAAAAATCTTTTTATTCAAATCTTGCAACAACAAATTTCAGTTAACATCTATTCAAACAACATAAGATTATTTTATTTATTTTTTTGGATTATCATAATCTTTTTTTCTTTCTTTTTTAAATATAGTTAAAGATCATAGTCTGAATAATTAAAACTTTACTTCATCCAAGAATTTAAAAATACAATTGGTTTGTTGATTTATTTCAGTTATAATACTGAAATACAATGTTATAACTGATGGTTTGGTTGGTTTATGTGTTTAATGGCATATTAACTCCTTATGGGTTATTTAATACTGAAATTTGGTTCATTTGTAAATGTTCCATTGTAATCAGAGGTATTTTCAATGGTTCCACTGCATTTTTTTAACAACATTTTTGTCTCTAATCATTAGTTTTCAGTTATATGATCTCAAGTATCTAATAGTAATATATATATATATATATATATATATATATATATAGTTTAAAGTAGCTATTCCTTTTTGATAATTGTTTGCACACAGTTGTATAGTTTCAAGCAACTAATAATACAAATAATTTGTAACCTAAAAGACACTCCTACTCCTGGTTAGAGTGGACCTTGAAGTAGTAGCAATGAAGGGGTACTCTACACTCCCTAAAACTCTAGAACTGGAGCCTCACCACCACATGCAGATGAGTGTCATATCCAGGACACCCATTTTTGGGGGGAGAGTTGTCTTCAGCAGAGGATGTATTCAAAGCACCAACCAACAAGGCTGTGTTATAACTGTGAGAGCATTTCAAACAGTTCTTGATGTTGAACTAATACCTATTAAGGCCTTCAGTAAATTCCTTTCTACTTATCAGATATGAATATAGAGAATCTCCCTCAACTTCAATTTATGGGTCTGGTAATGTGATTAGAGATCAATATGAAAATCAAAAGCGTAAGATTTTTCAAGATAAAAAATAAAATTAGGTAGGAGGATAATGTTAAAATTAGAGACATAAAAAGAAAAAAGAAAAAGCTTTATTTATAATACCTAACAAAGCTAAAAATGTTTGCCCACAATTTCTGTTCTTCAGAACAGATTGTAACAAAACCCATGAAGTTCTACCTGAAACAAAAACTCCTATGAAGATATTAGCTTAACATCTCTCTCCAAAAGATTAGATAAATCTATACACAATCTCTCATAGTTACAAAACTGATTTTATATCAAAATTAATAATAGCATCAGCAATATACTAACCATTTTTTTCTATTGCCAATAAACATTTAAACTAACATGTCATAAGAACAAACTCAAGCAAACATTTTTGCACAAATATAAACAAAGAGATGGAAAAAGAGAGAAAAACTGATATAAATAGAATCTACTAGAGGGAGTCAAAATTTTTATAATATTTTGGTATGAGCCTATATAATATGACCAAAGCAGTTCAAGCCGTGGGAGGTACCTGCTGTGGTTTGGTAGAGACATGATAGTCAGTGTGATGATATGTGTATTGCTTCACTACATATGGGATTTGAAAACTATACAGATGAACATGCAACATTATCTAATTTGAGAACTTATGCTTTACAAGTTCCAACTGAATGCAGAAGCAACCAAAAGGATTTGTTGAGTAAAAGGTAAAAATGCAATCAATTATAGTACAGTAACTAGAGAGTTCAAGAACCTTAGCAAGGTCAGATAGTTCTAAAACCATAGATTTTAAGACCGTACTCCAAACAATAGAAACAAATCCAGTTTGTTGCAATCTGAGAGTATCAAGTGAGCTTGGCCTTTCACAGTTCAGTGGGATTCATTTGGCTTAGTCTGTTGTTTTATGGCATATCAATCCTTCTAGGTTCCTTGGTACATGAAAATTTAATAATTACAAAAAGTAGGGGAATCATATTTATTTTGTTTTAAAATAATAAAAACAAATTAAAGGAACCCTTTTGTCCAGCACGTTTTCAATAATTACACCAGAAGCATTTTAGAAAGATAAAATTTTCCAATAACAGTGGGGGAATATTAAAAAAAAAAAAAAAAAAAAAACCCACACAACTTCCACAATTCTTTGAGGGTGTGTGTGTGTGCATATATATATATATATACATACACACAAATGATTTTTAAGGGAATAATTTATAAGTAACATCATTTTTAAACAAGCCAGAGCTCATTTGTTTGCACACAGCCCAATGGTTATCTAACACTAATAATTCTATTTAATATTAATAATCACTAGAAAAAAATTTCAAATATTGCTATCTAACATAATAAATTTATTCAACATTATTCATTTTTTTTTTTTTTTTTTTTTTCCACACATTTAAATGGTTTCAAGTATAGTAAATGATTAAATAGTTCTATTTGATCCATGAATGTGACCTTAACAGGTACTACCACTCAAGGTTGGAGTGGACCAGAGAGTAATACAAATGAAGGGGTATTCCACATTGTCTAAAGCTCCAGGACTGGAGCCTTACCATCAAATGGTTTAAGGTCATATATCAGGACACTCACTGGCAGAATCTTACCCCGCTGCAGAGATGCAGTTGGCATATTCTATAGACTCAGCCAACAAGGCTAAGTGTGGTTCATTAACTTTACAACCATGGCAAAATCATGCAAAGCAACAAAATTGTGAATCACCAAAATATTGCAAAACTTGAGTCACCCTGGTAATTTTTCTAAAAAGAGAGATTCTAAGTCGCATACTATTTACTACAGTAAATATTTTCCTCATCTTGAAAGAATTCACAGCAACCAACAATCTTAAATAGATTTACACATGCAATAAAAATGTGGTTTCAAACCATAATATAATTCTACTAATCAACTACGTCAGATCTGAAAGTTGCTCTTCTACATTCTACGGTTAAGACAAAGTTAGCTTTTGATTTTTATTACAATTCTTAGCTTTTTTGTTGGAATTTGTCATGTTTCATCTTGTGGTGAGCTAAGTTCCAAAGAAAGCAGCGGATATCCCAGGTAGCACCCCCACTCAGTTTCACTTAAGTGGTAGTGTGTAGTACACTGACACCTGCAGTAAAAGATAGTGGGATTAGGCAGTTTGTCTTCCTCCACAGATACACAATATGTGCCCATCCTCCATTATTAACCTGACTGTATCATATTTAACCATGTGCAGAAACAAATAAATGCCCACTGGGAGATCATTAGTAACACTCATCTATCAACACATTTGTAAACTTTTGAATCTGATGTAGCCATTGAAGAAAGTAGAAAAGAAAGATAGAAACATAAAATATCATGCACAAGAAAAATAAATTAATAAAAAAAAAAATTAAAAAAAAAAAACAACAACAATGTACATGGAATTATTTTAAATCATTCTCACAAATAAGTCTAATAAAAGTTTCTTAATATTAAGATAATTCTTCTTCACAAATGAATCTAATAAAGGTTTCTTAGTATATATGAGATTTCTTCTGATTTAAAAATAATCAATAGAGAATTAGTTTAAACATCAGATACCCTGCAGAAATAACCCACAAATCCTACCTACTAAAGAGAAAGCTTTTTAACACTTTCTTAATGGATGAATGGAATTTTCTAATAACTTATCAGATTGTAAGAGTCCCAAACTAAGTATTTTTGTTCATGACATCTCCCAGGACAATAGAGTTACATAGTAGTAGTGCCTATCTCCTTTCAAAGTAACAAGACAAATTATAGTGGGCTACATTGTACCAGCAGCTAAGAACAATTCATGACATGACCTATATTCATCTAATAAAAACCCCAAATAATTCAGTAGCCAATCAGCATTAAACAAAATGATGTAATGTAATGGTTACCTAGCTTGTCTCACAAATCAGTGAGTTTAATCTTTATTTAGTACCCCATATTTGTGAACTTGGGTCAAATCTGAACTAAGTAAATAACCAAAATGTTCCACTTCAAAATTAAAAACCAGTTTTAAGGAAATATTTAAATAAAAAACCTTTTGGAAACATTTTAAGTCTTAACATTAATGAGGTGTTGATCTAACAGGTCACTTGCAAGCAAATTCCAGAAATGGAATGATGAAGAGCAGGGGGAAAAATCCTCACAAAACTTACCTTATATAAACATGTATCTACAACCTGATTGCAAATGTCCTCAAGACTATCGGTAATGAGCATTCTACTTCTGACAAAATCACAGAGTTCTTCATTGGACATGACGTCCCAAATTCCATCACATGCAAGTACTAAGAATTCATCCTTCTCATTTCGTTCTTGGATGAAAATCTCTGGTTCTGGAGACACCAGTTGCTCACACGGACCTTTGCCCTCAACATTTTTGTATTCAAAGTCTCCAAGAGCCCGGGACACTGCTAAAGAGCCATTAACCCGCTGAATCATGACGCTGCCTCCTGCATTCTGTATGCGCTCCTTCTCCCTGGGGTTAACTGGTTTGTGATCCGTGGTTGAGAACGGGCACATGGCATCACGGCAGAGCACAGCCCGAGAGTCACCACAGTTAGCAAAGAAGATGTGTGTAGGTGAAACAATGGTGCAGACTGCCGTTGAGCCACTCTTGTCCTCGCCGCTCACCATTTCAGGCAATGTCCTCATTCGGTCATCAAACTGAAGAAAGCCCGTCTTGATACCCTTCTGTACATCCTCAATAGAAGGGAATATCTCTGTACCTTGGCTGACATCAAGCTTGCCACGGAAGTCTTCATTAGCAATGATATGCTCCATCAGCTGGGCAGCACAGCAGGCAGATACCTTGGCACCAGCATGGCCATCATACACAGCGAAAAAGGACCAGTCAGTGAGGCCATGTGGTAGACCGATGACTGCAGTATGGGCATCTTCCATCTCCACACGCCAGCCCTGCATGCTGCTGAGGCCAAAGTGAAGCCCATTGCCCATTCCTCCTTCATTGTGCTTCTCCGTCTTGGGTTTGTCAAGAAAAGCTCCCATGACAACTGAAAAATACAAAAAGGAAACACAAATGTTATTTTTTTGCTTTTCATAATATATAAATACACATCTTAATATACAAAATGATATTTTGATTATGGAAGAATAGTGTAAATATTTATTATACAACAAACATACAGAAATCAACTTAGAAATTCATCATTTTATAAAATTACAAAATATGTAACAAGATTGGTCATATTTTTACATTATACTATCACAAAAAAATAATTCATAAATGGCAAACTATATGTGCAGTGTTATTTTTACAACATAAAAATCAAGATCCAAACATTTTAAATAAAAATAGAAAAGTTACCTAAGCTCAAATTGGTTTTAAGATACCATTCAAAATGATGAAAAAATAAATAAAATCTTTACATCTTTTCAATTCATGTCATAATTGCACTGGTTTTATTAGAGCACAAGATAACTCAAGATAATGCAGTTCATATTTCACATAATGTTAATGCCCTTGGGAAACGCAGGCATCCAGCTATGGGTAAATAGTAGGGCAGACTGGCTTAGGCATTGCAACAGGTTAAAAGGAAAAATTCTGAATTCAAACCAATTGTACTTCACTTAAAAATTGAAGTAGTGTTGCATCCAGCAATTCTTTTTTTAACCTTGGTAAGGGCAGTCAGTCTAAGCAAAGGAAAAATCTGAATTCAATAGCAGTGTAGCAG
This sequence comes from Sepioteuthis lessoniana, assembly GCA_963585895.1. Lineage (NCBI taxonomy): Eukaryota > Metazoa > Mollusca > Cephalopoda > Myopsida > Loliginidae > Sepioteuthis > Sepioteuthis lessoniana. The sequence continues at coordinate 74,832,495 of OY757933.1, forward strand.
GATAACTTGACACAGAGACTAATAGATGCCAAAAATAAAAATCTGGCTATATAAACTTAACTAGAAGCCTATTTCAAAATGTTTGACAATAATGTATTTTCGTTTTGGCTGGAGATTTTGCTAGTTTACTTCTGGAGTTGGCTTAATTCAAAGTTTTGCTTTTACATTTGGAATAACTATTATTCAGTTGAAGTCAATAAGATCTATTTATTTTATATCCCTATGATTAAACTATATTTTATGTTTATTGTAAAAATAACATTTTTTGGTTCAAAGGTTTTTCAAATTGAATATAAGAAAAGATATAAACATCTTTTATAACTAAAAATTTTAAATTATCAAATTTATTGAATTATGACATTAATTTAAGAAAGTTATTGAATACTTTTTCACTAATTTTGTAATATAAAAACATATTTTCTATTTTACATTTTTTTATAGTGAACTTAAAACTAAAATTTAACAGTTATTTTTAAATACTTAAAGAAAAACAGTAGTAAACATAAATTACTCATAAAAACATTAGATTTTATCAATATATTTGTTTTGATAAGAAACAATATCATAGAGAAAAATATCAATAAAACTTTGATATAAATAATGACATTTTTAAATAAATTTCATAGAGTAAAAAAAAAAAAAAACTTGTGGAAAAAATGTCTTCTGAAGAAATCTGCTAAAAATATTGGCATAAACTTTTTATGTGGTAAAATTCTTAATAAATGACATTTTTCTTCAATCTTAAGTAAAACATTACTGTAAGATTGATAAGAACTGTGGTAAAAGAAAAAAGATTTTTACTTTTTAAAAACAAATACAAATTACTTTTTTTTTTTTGCATCACTGTAATGCAAGAAAAATTTAAGTTTATCATTAAGCATATTCATTGGCTTTTAGAGAATATTAAATAAATATTAAATGAAAAAGGTTAAATAAACTTCCAAGACCAAGGAGATTCCTAAATGATTTTTTTTTCTAGTAGTGAATTTCAGATCAAAAATGTTTGTTTTTACAATAAACATAAGATAATCTAGTCAAGTCTGGATGATATAAAATAAATATCTTAAACTTACTTTGATTGAATATTGGTAAAAGCAAAACTTTTAAATTTCTTAAGCTAACTACAGAAGCACACAAATGAAATATCAAACCAAAACTAAAATACATCACTCTCAAACATTTTGTAATAGGCCTCCAGTTCTGGTCCTTAGCTGTGCCATGAAAAAGCCTTTACTATAGAATGCTATGACGAAAGACAACCTACCCTCATCCCATTCACATGCGGAAGTCAGGTTAAATATTGTGTATAAAATTAAATAGATTACTTCCCAACAGCTGCAAGAGGATGTCATTTTATTATGTTCAACAAGAATGGAACACAAAGATTAAGTAGCAATATTTGTATAGGATAATATTGTAGCATACACAATATGTTTGTAACTTTATTAAAAAAAACTGTCTACATCCAATCACATAAAATCTACTACACAGGATAAAGGAATTAATTTGTCTTTAGAATGTTCATAAAATCTGAGTGTAAAAATAGTTTTGGATAGTCATTCAAGGCTAAATGATATCTTTACACACAATGTGGAAAATGCCCATGAGAAAATAAAATTTTAAATCTTATATAAAAGTGTCATTATTCTCTTTGACCAGAAATAGAGACCCATCTCTTTATATATTTAAAAAAAAAAAAATTAACTGAAACTAAACAATTTGTTCAATTTTTGATCAATCAGGAAAATTCAGATATTACAAACACAGAATGATCTTTGAAATAAATGCTATTCAAAACTCAGAAAATAACGATAAATAGATTACATATCCTATACAAAAAAATTTTTTTTTAAATATTTATCCAGCAAGATTTTATATTTGAACATATAATACACAGCTAATAATTCAAAATGTATTTAAACTTATCAAAAGCATAAAAAATAATTCTAAAAATAGCAACTTGTCAAAATTTAGAGCCAAAATATAAACAATAACCAAGTTGGAAGGGTTTGAAGACAATTTCAAAATAACTACAAACTTTAACAAATAAATGTAATGGATTTAATTTAGAGACTTTGGCAGAAAAAATACAAGTGCTACTATTAAAATATGCATTGACATAGGATGTCTATTCTTGCCGAGAATTTAGATTCAACGATTACTTTTTTTTTTTTTAATTTTAAATACATTTCTTGTATTTACAGATATACAATATTTTAAACCAACTTTCCCAGCCTTAAGGGGTGGGATTAAAGTACATGTTAATTTCCCTAAGCCATAGAGATTTCTTCCTCATTTTGCTATTCATATTCACCCTGGGGCTTTATTTGATCTGCATGGGTTAATATATTGTTCTCCTTTCCTCTATTTATTATAGCTGTATTGTGGCCTTTTTGCATGATAAATTCTGCCCTTTCTGAATTTGATTCTTTGCTCTTTTTGTACCACACTTTTTCATTTATGGAATATGACATCGTTAACAGAGCTCTAATTTGCCTTCCCATTAAAGCTGATGGGCTTTCTTGTCTTCCAGCATGTGGTATTGTGCAATAGCTTAAAAGCAGCCTTGTTAGAAAAATTTCTATTTTTTTTTTCCTTTTTGCTGAGAACATACTTTCAGTCCCATTTTTACGGTCTGCATCATTCTTTTTGCTAACCCATTCGATTGAGGGTGATATGGCGGTGTCTTATACAGTTTACACCCTATTTTTTTCCAACCATGAATTAAGATCATCACAAAATTCTGGTGCATTGTCAGATACCAGGGTTTTTGGTATGCCATTTCTGGAAAATATGACTTTTAGAATCTGTTTTATCATAGAACTTTTCTTGTCTGCCACATAGATTACTTCAGGTCAGCCTGAAAAAGAGTCTACTAGTATTAATAAGAGTCCCACTCCAGTAATGTATGCATGATCCATATGCACACAATTCCATGGCACCACTTCTCTGGGCCATGAATGTAAAAGTAATGAGTAAAATTTCTTAATTCTTAAAATTTTTGCATCTTTTTATATATTCTTTGACATCTTGCAAATATCCTGGCCACCATGCTTCTAATTTTATCCTTTTTTGTGTAGCCACTACTCCCCAGAGGATATCATCATGCACACTTTTTATCACCAATTTTCTTTGTGTTTCTAGGGGAATTATCAGATCCCCAATACAAATTACTCCATGTTCTATCGTTAACTTATGTCTTATTTCTTTGTAGGGTCTTTCCACCCTGAAACAATTTCCCCATGTTTTTTCTTATTCTTGATGTGATCCTACTTAATACTACTTTCTGCAGCCATTCTATCTAAAGACAAAACATCCGTCTTTACCCAATGTAAAAATGTATCTTCAAATTCTTCTGTTTTATCTTTTGACTCCTTGTAAAATTGCAATCTTGATAGTACATCTATGTGTGAAACTGAATTTCCTTTGACATATTTTATATCAAAGTCAAATGCCATTAATCTTATTGCCCATCTTAGTATTCTTGATGTCATGACTTTGGGTAATTCTTTTCTTGGATTGAATATAAACTAATGGTCTATGATCACTTCTCAAAAGAAATTTTTTTCCAATTAAAAACTATTGGGCTCAAGTGGTTGTCCACACAATGGCCAAGGCTTCTTTCTCTATATTTAAATAATTAAATTCAGTGTTCATTAGTCTTCTTGATAAATACATTATCGGATGTCCTTCTAGTGATAACATTCCAGATATTGAATGTTCACTTGCATCAGTGGTTAATGTAATGTCCTTTTTCGGATCAAAAGTTTTCACTACAAGTTTCTTTGCCATAAATTACTTTTAATCTATCAAAAGCTTTTTGTTGTTTCTCTGACCAAATAAATTCAACATTCTTTTTTATCAAATTTGCAAACGACTCAGTCAAGTCCGTACATTTTGGTATATATCACCTGTAGAAATTCAAGTTCTTTATTTGTAGGTGTTAGCCATTTTTAGTATTTTTTCTATCAAGGCTTGGTCTGGTGATATACCTTCTTTTGAAATGGTATAACCAACAGCGTTTCTTAATCGATTTAAGACAGTGTCGTCTTTTTTTTTTTTTTAATTCATTTTCATTAGTAGCTCCTATGCATATATCGTCTTGGTAACAAACCATATTTTTTATATCTTCTCCTAGAACCTGTTTGATGGCCCTTTGAAATATGGTGCTTGCTGTTTTTATTCCATATGGCATCCTTCTCCATTTCAGTAAGCCTATTGACGTATTTATTGTCGTTACTTTTTTAAAGTTATGGTCTATTGGGCTTTTGCTGGTATGCCATTTTCAAATCTATTTTTGTAAAAATGCTCATACCTGCCAGTGCATGAATTGCAACTTCAACATTATGTATAGGATATGAATCCAAGTAAACTGTGATTTATGCCTATTTCATAATCTCCACATATACATATGTCTCCATTTGACTTTCTTAAAACTACAATGGGTGATGCCCACTTGCTACTTCAAAGGGGAACATGTTCAAGAAGGTCCTGTCCAATTATTTTTTGAAGTTTTGCTACTACTAATGGCACAAATGTGCTGGTAATTTTCGTGCCTCATAATAAGAGAGGGTAACATTTTCTTTTAATTTTAAAATTGCTTTATAATTCTTTTAATTTTCCAGTTTTTTTTCTATTTTTATCTCATTAATTAATTTGGTAGAACATCGTTTCCAAGAAGCCCATGGTTCTTTTTACAAGAGACAATTATAGGTATTACTTCAAATTTATCTTCTAACTCTAAGGAACCTTCAAAGTACCCTAAAGTTTTTATGACTGATCCATCAAATTGGCGGAGTAGTAAACTGGTCTTTTGTAAAGTTGGCTTTCCAATGCGTTCCCAGAAATTTCTTGGTATAAGCGTTACCTCACTGCTGGTATCCATTTGCATATCCAAATTGAAGTTGTTGATTTTAACCTTTAGTATAACGTATTTTTTCTTCAGTTCATTTTTTTTCTACATTCTTGTTTTTGTTTTATACTGAAAAGACTTCCATACTAGTTTCATTTTCTTCAACTCTTTCAACATTATTCTTTTTGAATTTGCTTACTGCTTTTTTAAAAAATTTGTACAAGTCTTCCCAAATCCTAGGCATTTTTCCTTTTTTTATTTCAGGTTCATGTCCACAATACAAACATTTTTAAAATCTTTTTTAACATAAGTATCTGCGAATATTTATTTGTTGGGTTGACTTTTATAATGGTTGTATTTCTGTATTAATTCTTGTTGCTGTATAAAGTCAATGCAGGTATTTAAAGACATATTTCCTATTTGTAGTTGTTCCATTATTTTATATATCGGTGTGATGCATTGTACATACCCCTTCAATTAACCTTAATTGAATTAAGTTCTCTTCAATCGTCTGTTCTTATCCAAGTTTTTCAAAATCACATTTTGTAGACTGTGTAGATATTTTATGATTGGTTTGTCAATTTCTTGTTTCATTAACATGGACTTCGTTCTTTCTGCCACGACCAACGTTTTTTTTGGGCCTCATATTTCTTCTTAGGATCTAACTTTTTTTTTCAAAGTCAGGTCTTCCAGGTTTGTGGGATACGCCATGGTGGAGACTTTCATTTTCACCTCACATCCAGCTTTAGCCAAATAGAGATCTGTAATCCTTTTTTCTCCTCCCTTTTCCTTGTCATCTTTCAGGTTTTTAGTTCTAGCAATCGTAGCAAAACATCGTAACTGTGTATCAACAAAATCGGGATCCTCAAGAGACAATTGGTATCCCATCAGTGACACCTTTGTTGTGATGTGCAAGGTTAGCACTAGTCAGTCCCTAATCAAGCTTCCAGTTATTCTCAGTGAGAAACTTATATAGGCTCTCTCTTACACTCATGCAAATTAGGTAGATTAATTTGCCAGTATAACTACACTTAAAAGGATAGTTATATTGATATATGATATTTTAACATTAGATTATAGTTTCTTCTTATTTATATTGTCCAGATAGAGAAATTTTACAAGTACACCAAGCAAATACAAAATTCAAAGAGAAGACAGGCAGACTAAATACTTCTTAGGCAAACAGTAGGTATTTATTGATATGGTAATTTAAGCTATAAAAAAAATCATAATTCCTACAATTATCGAAGAGATTTTAAAGAAAAAGAGTAAAGGCAATATTTATAAAGTATGGCTGTGGCTAGAAGGTAAAAGGAAAGATTATAGAAAAAAGAATGTATCTCTTCCTAACTAAAATCTGCAATAGTTACTATTTCTTCCTATCAATATAATTAGGAAGTACAGAAATGTTTGGAATTACAGAGCTGAAATTATATTAACAGCCTAGAATTATAATCTAACAACAACAAAAAAGACTGAAAGGAAAAAAAAGTATTTATAAATGGAACATAAAATGTAGGAGTGGACATACTTGGTATAATGAATAGAAAAAAAGAAAAAAAAAAGGTGAAAATATAAAGTTTGGCTTTTACTTTATATTGTTTACATTAACAAAATTATCCTATGACTAATTTTTATTCCAATAGGAAGTGACTTACTTTTTTTTCATAGCTTAAATGTTTATCATTTAACTGGAATTTTATTATATATATATATATATATATATATATATATATATATATATATGCACACACATACACAACTTTATCACCAAGTTTTACAAGAAACTGTGTCACCAAAACTTAATCCTTGCATCCGATATAACTTGACAAAGGTTGTGATTTTCTCTGAATTGGATTAGCCAATTTATAAATTTTACTTAAAAAAAAAATTTTAAATTAATAACTGCTTAATTATTCATTTTAAATCTTTTTAATACTACTGATATATTTAGCAACAAAAGTGGGCTACTTATTTCACAAAAACTGAACCTTCAAATTTTCCATTCATTCAAATTTTTGGCTATTGTAAGATTACATTTAACTTATTTTTATTAGGCATGTATTATATTATGTATTTAGGCATGTTATTAATTCACCAAATTAGAAAATAGAAATTGACAATTATTTCAGAATGTTATTTATATAGTTTAAATTTGCACAATTATGAATGAATTCTGTAGCATTTTTGTCTTTAGTTCAATACTAGCATAAAGGACCATTTTAATTGGTTAAAAACTTGTTAAAGCTGCAACCAAAAACAAAAATAAATCAGTATCATTTGATTGTACTAACATTGAAGTTAAAAAACAAAATCAAGAAAAAGGTCTGTTTACTACAGACTCCAGTATAAGTTGACCCTTAACTTATAGTTACAAATTTATAGAATTGATGTTTTGAAGAATGCTCCCAAATCCTTCTTATGTCTGAACTTTACAAAAAAAAAAAAAAAATTCATGTATAGATTGCCAAATTTCTACTTCTGTGGGTACCCCATGGCAAGCCACTTGTTATTTACTGGTGTGCCCACCTGTAGGCCATCCAAGTGTCTGTGTATGATCAGAGAAGACCTGGGAAACCTTGAAAATTTTAGAGAATGAGGCTGGCAACCCCCTACAGAAATCAATCCCTAAGAAACTTTCCATATAAATACACATCTTTATAGTATCTGTTAATGAAGCTGAATGATTAGATATCATGAAAGCTTATGTTGCAATTGTCCAACATGGAGCACAGTGATCACAGATGTCATCAAATTAATATGTGGAGCTGGTTTAACCCATATCAGGTGAATAATGTTACATACAATACACAATTATATAAAAATAATATTAAACAGATTCAATTTTATCAAAATAATTACTTTAAAAAGGCTACAATTTCTCCACAAAATTTTTTTAAAGATATTCTAAAACTCTGGATTCAAACTCTACACAGATTGCTGCTTTATCTAATTAAGAGGTGAGAACAAAAAAAAAAAAAAAAAAAAAAAAAAAAAAAGATTTAATTTCAAAATAAGGATCAAGTTAATATACAAAACAAGACTTAATTAACCAGAAGTTAAACTTAAAGAATATATTCTTGATAATTTTTTTCCAGAAAAGATAAAAAAATATCTGTTAAACAGTTGTCAGTTTATGAAACATTAATAGAAGTATTGCTAACTATAATCAGGAATTGTCTTCTAACATGAAACTATTATAATTGCGATTTCATATAATATTAAATTCAGGAAGTGCGTAGGGAGGGGAACTTATAAGCTTTCCTGACTATTAAAAAATAAATAAAATAAAAAGGTGACAAGAAAAATTAAGATTTATCAGAAAATTCACAAAAATGTTACAATGGCTCATTTCCAGGTCTCAGGAAAAAGACATTTCAGTAAATGTAATGGTTGTAAAATGTTTAATACTTTTTCAAGTTTTGCTTGTTGAATATTTTCTTCCGGATTTCTTAATTTATAAAGAAAAAGGTCAAGTATCAATCAAGCAAAAAAAAAAAATTTCTTTTAAAAAAGACTCCTCTCAATATCAAGTCATTTCCTATTTATAAAATTCATTACTGTAATTATTTGCAAATGTTAATTATCATTAAGCTTAATTCTTATTAATACTAAAGTATCATCACTGGTATACCTCTATGGCTGACAGGAAACTACAATTAACACTTAATACATATGGAGTTATCTTCCTTAGAAAGACTTTTTGTCAATTTTGACTAAATGAAAAATCATTGAAACTGGTAAGTTCAATTGAACTGGAAATTGCTTCATATTTCAAATCAAAACACTTACAATCATGCATATAAAAATTGTGCTACACTAAGCTATTTTTTCTACACAACAATAATCATCATCAAGTCACACTGACAGCAAAGATTTCCCTGATACACTCTTTCTGTACCTATCATCCATTGCTCCCAACAGATCTTCAAAACATTATCCAGTGTCCACACAGAGCTGATTTAATTAAGTTCTTGCTGGCCAGCCAACACTGGCACATCCATGTGTAATAAAGAAATCTCATTATATAGATTCAGCAATAATAAATTATATTAATGAAGTATGTATTTACTAGAGGGAGGCACTTGTGATGCAATAGTTATTGTCATAGAAAATGGACACGGCAACTCAAGTTCAAATCCTAAAGTGGCTGTTTGTATTTCACATAGTACTAATACTCTTGGGAAAGGTATGAATTTAAGTATTCTCCTTCCAGCTATTGGTAAATAGTAGGGCTGACTGGCCTCTTTAACCTTGGTATAACAACCAGTCTAAGGAAAAGAAAACTGAATTCAAACCTGTTAAACTCCACTTAAAGAATTGACCTTGAGTAACATTCTGCTTTCACAAAAGAGTTGATGAATATATATGTATTTACCTAATCCCATTGTCACAAAGAGGACGTGACACAAAGTCAACTTTTAAGTAGAGTACAGCTAGTCTGAATCCAAAGTTTTCCTTCTTCTGCACTAGCTGCTTTATAAAGGCTAAAGAACCAAGCCTGCTGTATTATTTACACATAGCTGAGGAGAGAACAGATGATTCATACTTTTCCCAAAGCACAACTTGAAATACAAACAGCTTTGTCCAAGACTTGAACTCTGATCATCGATAACTGTTATGCTAAACATGCTATATATGAACAAATTAATTCATCAATTGATGACTCAAACTATAAAGATTTTTGCAACATTGTCTTTATGAGATAAAATAGAAATAAAAGAAAGATGTACAAAAAGCATATTACTTGGGGAAATCATTTTACACTTGCCAAGTTGCTTAGTAAAATATTCTATTTTAAATGAAGGGAATGAAATAAATGTTTTCAGCTGAAGAGTTGTTTTTTTATCTGGTACAAAGAATATCAACTGAAGTTTTGATTGTTGTTGATTACAGAAAGTCATTCTAACAACATATCTACAATAAAAATAAATAGTACCAAATCATTTCCTACATAATTTTATATACTCATAAGGTGAGGGAAAAAAATCAATTTTCTTTCAAACTAAAGTCAATGTTTCCTATCATTAAGAGTGTTATCTTCATCTTCATTTTTTATATTTCACTATGTTTTGGCCGATGCATCCTTTGGCCTTTTCCGGTGTTTCTTGTCAAACTCAGGAGCCTACATGAAACTTGAAACCAAACCCTTTATTTAATCCATGGGAATAGATTGTTTTAATTCCATTAACCATAACTAGGTACAAGTGTTAAGCCATAATAAGTATTCCTTGTTATTTTTTACCTGTAGTCAGGATTGAACCTGCAACCACTTAGAAATTCATTAACTAAATGCCTATATCTATTATGCTATGTGTCCTGCTGGACAATTCAGAGTGAATTTTTGGACTTATAAACTTAATGCTTTTATCAACACAATGAATTACTATTTATTACTATAATGTACAATTTTTTACCTTAGCTCATATAGCAATTTAAAATTTTTTTTTTTTTTTTTAAATCAAGGCTTTTTGATTATTGGTTTCCATATCGTATTAATCCCTATACTTGGTCTACTCAACAGGTCACAGCTGCATGGGATGGAATATATGCAATTCTTAGTCATATTGTACTCTGTTGGGGGCTTAGACAACATATCTTTTGAATCATTTTGGCTACCACCTTTGACATAGGGCAGACAGACTGTGGCAAATTTTGGGGGGTTGTTCTTTGTCATTTGATACAGATTTCTTAGAGCCAATATTATGTTTTCTGGGTAGTTGTAGCAATGAAGGTTGTCTCTTAAGCTATTCATTTCTTCTTGATATGCATCGGTGTCACAACAAATGGCTTTTGATTGATGTTGTAGGCAATGAGTGATTCCTTTCCGAGTCACTAAACACTGTTGATTTGTTGTCTACATATATATTATATGGATCAATAGATAATTATGTTTTTCCACAAGTATTAAATAAATGATCAGTTTATTTTCATAAATTATAAAAAACTGAAATGAGTTATATGGTTCTGGCTAAATCAATTTGAGTGTCTTATAAAAACTATTTCTGAAATCTTAACTATTCAACAACATACAAATGACCAATGATTATGAAGGTGTTATTATTAAACAAGAATTACACTTGACTAAATATGAAAGAAATAAAATGCACTTCAACATTCATATCATCAGAGTGAGGAAGATTTTTTTTTACTTCATTAAAGCTTTTAAACTGATAATCTTAAGACAAAATGCAGAACGAATCAGATAAAAATAACTATTACATAATGTCAGGGAGGAAAATTTTAGTTAAATCTACTATAAATTCCAAGTTCATTTTATATGCATTATTCAAATCTATACATATGAATACTTAGAAAATTGATAGTTACATCTGACTTCAGTTTAAAAATAGAAAAGAAAGGGAATACAATATTTAGTATACTTACATAGCACTGTTACAATAAGATTTACATTTCTAAATCTTTTTGCTTAACTTACCCCTCTAAATATAATATATAATTTCTAAATCTTTTTGCTTATACTTACCCCCTCCCAATATAATAGACTTAAAGACTAACTTAAAATTGGAATTCCTCCAAGCTGTAGCAGTGTCAGTACTACTGTATGGTTGAAAGACTTAGGAAAAAAGCTAGTTGGGAACTAAACAAGGATACTGCATGTTGTTTATGACAAATTCTGGAAGCAGCAGCTGTACAGTCACATACCTCCCATCACACAAACCAGTCAAGTAAGATGAACAAAACAGGCTGGGCACTGCAGAAAAAGTCAGGATAAACTCATAAGCAATATTCTTCACAGACTCTTACACATGGACACTAGTGTAGTCTGACAAGTACAAATTTATATTAAGCAGCTTGGTACATACACTGAATGGCATCTAAAGGACCTGCCAATAGGGATGGATGGCAAGAGAGAGTCAAGGAAATCAATGTTGTTGGCAAGTCTTGTTGATAATTATAACAAGACACACACACAGAGGAATTATTCTTGAGTAATTATGATTGGAGTAAGCATAATTACCAATCACCAAACTATTATTTAGATGCAAATTTGATTGGAAACTACATTACTCCTGAAAGAACATCTGAATGCTGTTATGCTAACCAAAATCTCACTATACCATTTATGCAATGTTATGTAAAAAATATAGAATTAAGATCAATATTATATAGATTTATACTTCCAATTTCAAATAACAAGTGGAAAATCTGTCTCCTTAAAACCTTAACAAAACCAAAAAGGGCCTTTAAAATATATGAAATAAAAAAAAATGATAGAGTGATACAGCAAACAAGCCTGATAAGAGCAGATGCCAAAAGGCCAGTTGGATAAAAAGAAAGTAAGCAGTGAAGGTGCAGTAATATAAGCTAACAAATTGCAAAAAGGTGCATTATTTGTGGGTTTACAACTTACACAACATACAAGTGAAAGTCTTATATGAAGGAAAAGTCAACTACATCAATAATGTAGATTTAAATTAGCATGTGACAAGCATGCAGTAATAAAAAAGAAAGAAAAGTAAAAATCTTCTAAAAGTCACAATAATCATCATTACACATTGGCAACAAAAATCTTCCATTTTCTAAAACAGACAAACCAAATATTTACACAGAATGGTAAATTATCCGAGAATCTTTAAAAAAAAAAAAAAAAATTTTTAAAAACACACCATGTGTCTTATAATACACTATGCAATCAACTCTACTTAATAGTAAGTAATGCAGCTGGTGACAATACTAAACACAAAAATACCTTGTTTTAACAAATGCCATCAAATAATTGATAAGATATCATTGTGTAGATATCATGAGATTATATATGTATATATATTATTTTAATAGCATATCAAGCCATGTGGGGATTATTTTATGCCAAGATGTTAGGGAAGTGTGTACATTATACATTTATATTCAAATTTTTTGTGCCGTTTCTAAAAGATTTTTTTTTTTTTGCACACAGTTATGATATCAAGTATTCCTATCTAATACAAATAATTTGCAAGTGAACTGACCCATAGATAGGACCCTAAATGGTAATACCACTCTGGGTCAGAGTGGACTTGGGAGTAATGGTAATAAAGGGTTGACTAATTGATGTTTTATGCCATATCAATGCCAAATTCTGTTAATATATATCAAATTTGTAAGTGAATAATTTGTAGGCAACATTCTTAAATGAACTATTTGTTTGCATAAAGCTAAATGGTCTCAAGTGTTGGTATTTAACATTAGTAATTCTATCAAGTATTTCTATCCAATAAAATCAATTTGCACACAACTGTACAGTTTCAAATAACTACTAATACTTTGTAAATGATTTACTCTTTAACAGATAGATGGGATCCTAACAGGTACTACCATTCTGGATTAGAGTGGATGTGAGAGTAATAGTAATGAAGAGGTACTTCAGGACTGGAGCCTCACCACCAGATACAGTTTAGTGTCATACCCAGGACATCACAATGAAGGAGTATTCTACACTCCCTAGAGCCTTGCCACTAGACACAATTTAGAGTGATACCCAGGATAGCCCTTTTTAGAGGGTCTTGCCCCTCTGCAAGGTGATACAGTCAGAATATTCTAAGGACAGTAATGTATATAGACAGAACAAAGATTTGGATCACCCAATAACAAAAATTCTCTGGAATATCAAAAAAATAAGTGTTTTTTTAATTTTTTTTTTAAACATTGTTTCTAATAGCATGTGTAATTCTGAATTTGGTAATTATATTAAACAGTTCAAAATGCTGCTTCACATCACTGCTTATTTAGTGTAAATGCTCAACACAAGACTAAACTTTCCATCTCAATGAAATCCTCAAAAATGACACTACCTAGTGTTAGGATTGATTTATTTTAATATCATGACAACCCATCTAGGATTATATCTAAAAGTTAGGGAATTGCGTTACTATACATTTATATTTACATTTTTATGTGCAGTTGTTTCTTAGTTTTTGGCATAGTTATACATCCAGTATTCCTGTCAAATACAAAGAAATTGTACACAGTTGCAAAGTTTCAACTAACTAATAATAACAATCCTTATTAAACAATTAGAGCTTCAAATAACTATTCTTAACACAAATAATTTACAGTTATATGGCATCAAATACTCCAGTCAAATACAAATAATTTTTAAATAGATCTATTTGACCCATGGATGGTATCTAACAGGTACTACCATTCTGGGCCAGAGTGAACCTGGGAATAATGGCAACTCCAAACTCCCTGGATCATCAATAGGTTATGAGGACAAGCAATGTGTATCTGTTGACAGATTAAAAATCTTACAAACAGTTAAATATTTTTCCGTTTTAACAGATAAAAAATTTCAAGATCAAAAGGTTTTCACGCAATATTACAATATTATGGAATTAGGCCATGTACAAGTACTAGTACTCTATCTGGGTAAACATTCACTTACCAGAAAGCTCAAATCCACATGTGAGACCCAGAGATATCTTTCAATACTTTTTTGTTTTTGGAGGGAAGGTCTCACATACCATCAAATACAATAAATATTTCTAATACTAAATGTGTTCCTCCTTCCATAAAACAATATTTTCATTATCAATAAGTAACACCTAAAGCTTCTCAAAATCCTAAACAGTTTTGAAAATTTGTTCAATTTAAGGTCTTTGCCTATGACTATTGTTTTATCTAAGTAAACTTTTCTATCTCTAAAAGTTAACTATGTTATATATGACAGTTATCTAATGACCAAAGTAGATTAAGCCTTGATATATACTTTGCTAATATCTGCTGAACTAAGCTGGCTTAATTATGATAAACACTTAAGCAATAGAAATTAAACAGAATTAAGATTATTTTGTTTGTTCAATCATAAAACCAGAAAATATTGTTAAATATCCAGAGACCAATTTATCCTATTTCTGTTATTAATGTAGATACTAAGAAAAAAGTATTTCTTTTTTTATTAAGGAAATGAACTTCAGACACCTACAGAGAGTCTTGAGTTCTCATCTTTTTAAAATTTATTTTCATATGAAGATTGTTTATTGTGGGTAACCAAACTAACATTTCAAATTATAATAAAAGATAATACAAAGTCAGCAATCATTGTTTGAAATATATTGTAATATTGCTCTGCATTTTCATATATAGAGCACTGTAAAGATCTTATAGATTAAAAATGCTTTAGTGTTAAATTTTTAATGATAATTCTGTGTGTGTGTGTATGTATATATATATATATATATATACATACATACATACACACACACACATGACAATAATACAAAACTAAAAAAAGGTAACAAATTTCATCTAACTTGGTAACTTTTATCATAAAATAAAGATTTGATTATTCTCAAATGCAAGAAAAAAATGTCAAATGGTAATTAAAGTAATTTGAATGTTATAATAAAGTTTGAAATAATTTGATAAAAATTGCTGGGGGAGAGGGGCAGCTTGTTAAAGTTCTATATGTTTGCAATACTGCTAACAGTTAAAGTGTATAAAACCAGATGGGAGGGAAGGGTCGTAAGCTAAAATAAAATAAAAACCCTCACCCTATTAAAGCTTTAACACTGCAAAATGGATAAAAATAGAATTTCAAGTATAAAAACTAATTTAAATATGCAATCATTCTGATTTTTGTTAATAACTGATATTGGAAAAAGTAATTACAAGTTTCACAGCATTATTTATTTTTATAAAAATATTGAAAAAAATTTTTGATAAACCTAAGAACACTTTACACGAACTGGTTACAGATTTTACAAGACTTATTTGTCCGGTTTTAAAGCAGGTTATTTTTTTCCTTCAGTATGTGGTAATTACATTCCAATATTAGAGGAAAGGTTTTAGGTTTAGTGCCCCAACCATTGTGCTATGGACACTTAGAATTGCAACAAAAATAAGTTAATTGATAGTTAAGAAAAATCAAGTTGTTAAGTAGTAGGCAAATGCTTAAAAAGAAAGAACAAGTTGAGAGGAAATCCAATTTAAATGAGTGCTTAAGAGATAGGATTTTGAAATACAACTCAAACTACTAAGAGATTGTGTGTATGTGAGCACGCACGAGTATATACAGGTATGTATGTGAATACATAACAGAAAACAAGAGATAGACTTACTACCCACCATTATTTGGTTTAGAGTCAAGCCCATGTGAAATCGAATCCATTGGCAGATCCATTTTGGGTTTTCTAACACAATGACGTTAACAACCGTTCTAAGAACGTGGACGGCTTTAACACCAAGCAGGAAATGTAAACAATCAACAAAGAACAATTGGCCTGGGCCAATTTTTCTTTGAAACCCGCCCGACCCCAAGTTAGGCAACATGCTGATATGCTTTGTATGATTTCACAGACCTATACAATGTCTAGACTTTTTTCGAACACTACATCCAGCTTCAAGATAGTTATGTTATTAAATCTAAAGGCATTGTTCAGAGTTTGTCATAAACTGCTTTTGTAACAAAAGAAGAAAAAAGAAAAAAATGTTAGCAAAGATTGGTGTTGGCAGGCAGCAGAATTATCTGTGACCAATGATAATTACAGGGTTCTATTCAAGTAAGTATAATACGTAAAAAGCCAAGAACAGAAGGTCTTGAGGTGATATAGGACAGGAAGAAATGATAAAAGACATTTGGATATTATTTGAATTTTAAAGAGGTGGAAATGAATTATTAAATTATCATCAGCAGCTACAATGATATTAAGCAACAAATATAAACTGCATCTATATATAAAATCTTTGGAAACCTATTCCTTAAAGCAAAATAAGGATTGATTTTAATAGCATGTCAACCCATCTCAGGTTATTTCATGCCTAAAGGTTAGAGAATCACATTCATTGTACATTTATATTCACATGTTTTATGCAATTGTTTCTGAAGTGTTCTTTTGCACACAGATGCATAGTTTCAAGTATTCTTTCCTGATAATAATAATTATATGGTTTCAAGTAATTATTTCTAATTTCTATAAGATTCTTTTGTTTTCACACAATTATATGGTTTCAAGTAATTATTTCTAATTTCTATAAGATTCTTTTGTTTTCACACAATTATATGGTTTCAAGTAATTATTTCTAATTTCTATAAGATTCTTTTGTTTTCACACAATTATATGGTTTCAAGTAACTAATGATAATAATCCTTAGTAAAGTATTATAGCTTCAAAGTAATTATTCTTAATGCAAATAATTTACAATTATATGGCATCAAATATTCCTACTGAAAAAGAAATAATTCATAAACAAATTTATTTGACCCATCAATGAACTAACAGGTAATACTACTCCAGGTCAGAGTGGAGCTGAGAGTAATGGCAATGATGGAATACCTTATATTCACTAAATCTCCAAAACTAAAATGTCATACCCAGGACCCACCTCCCGCTTTTTTTTTGGGTGATATTACTCCTTCTGCAGAGGATACAATTAGCATATCTTAAACCCTACCCTAGGGTGGGCAATTTAAAACTATCAATCCTGAATATATATCACTATTCAATGATAGCCTTTTCTTTAAAACTAAGACCAAAATCTTGAAATCTTTTCTTCAGTGCTTTACCATAAAACTAGTTTGCTTGGATTCAAAATTAAACTTGTCTTCAAATTTTATACCAGTTTCAATTTTAAAATATAAAAACAAAACATATCAAAAAATTAAAAAAAAAAAAAAAAATGTAATACAGTTAGGGATAGAAATCAATTGCATATTTGGACATGCAAAAAAAGTGAACCATGCAATAAAAAAATTTTACTAACAAAAACAGACTATCACAGGTTGGTATTGGCTGATATAGTAATTAAAAAAAAGGGTTCTATGCATTGGTGTTAAGGAGAGTTACCTTCTTGTTCATCTAGACTGGCAAAGTATTGGGCCCAACATGAAGGGTATTCCATTGGCTATCTAAAAATATACATATACACACACATCCAGTCTCCCCATAAGAGATTAAGAGGGAAAATTAGAAAAACTTATATGAATTTTATAAGTACCATAAAGGGAAACAAAATTACTTAAAATTATATATACTGCATCTTGAAATTAAAGGTTTCAATAACCAGAGTGTAATTATAATTATTTCATCTACATCAGTATTTTAATGTTATTCAAAGGATTTCAGTTCTATTAACTGATTGTTAGTGATGAACCAAATAATGTTATCTTCCCACTTAATTAAAATCTTTTCGTCCTACTTGAAAAAAAAAAAAAAAGTATACAAGTAAAGAAAGGGAGAGAGAGAAAAAAAATTTTTTTTTAATCCTTTATTTTAAAAAATATTTCTACCTTTCTATAAAAGTCAACTTTTCCAAATCAATTTAAAAACCAAAATAGGTCAATTATCAATTATTTCATTAGTTAATACAACCAGCACATATGCAGCTGCACATATAAACTTATAATTTTTCGATGTGGATGATCAATAACAACATTTTATTTATAAATACTATGACTAGTAAGAAAGAAATTAGGACAGTGACATTACATGTTTGTAACTTATTTACACAGTCACACTTATACAAGATTACAAAATAACAAACTAAATATTTTTAAGTAATAAAATAAAAATGTTACAATATAGTCAAATTAACATTTATTCAAATTCCTGTTACAATACTACAAAATTCCAATTGTGTTATTCACATGTTAGTGGATTTCATCCGAGTAAAAAGGTTATTAGTTCAATTATTTCATTCTAGGTTCAAACCGAGTATCATTGCTAATGTTTTTAAGATTAAAAGAAAATAGGATAAAACAAAATAATTGGAATTGAGTGGCATTGTATAAAATTTTTTTTAAAATCCAAAATTCATTAAAAACTGACCTGACTTAGTAAACTAAGCCAAAATCAACAGTATTTCAGAGGCAAAAATATATTCTAAAAAATGATAATATTCTTTTACACATACACAAGATATTATGATTACCTAATTTTTGTGAATATATTGTACAAAAAAAAAAGAAATCTGACAAAGCATCAGAAAAAAAAAAGCAAATGAAGTAAATTTGTAATTGTACTATTTTGCCAGCAAAGGACCAAGAAATACATTTATCATGCAATAAGACTGATGAGTAAAGCTTTGCACTGATTTGACTTCAGTTTTCTTTATACATGTGTGATAATTAATCTAGTCCATCTAATATTTCAGAACTTGAAGGACACACACACACACACAATATGTAATTGTAGCAGTAAAACCAAGTATAAATTAATGTCACCACCAACAAAAAATATTCTTTGCTAATCCAATATGCACCAGAATTATTCAAGAGGAAAATTTTCTTTAATAATTAGCTTAAAGGTTTTTTTTAAAACTAATGTATTTCAAAATTGGTACAAATATGTAAAAAGTTCTGTCTCACTCATAGGATATTAAGAAGATCTAAAATATACAGTAGTTTTTGTAAATGTCCCAATGGTTACAAATTTAAACAAGCAAAACAGTTTCATCTGCAGGTAATCAAGACAGTTTTCCTCTTTTATAAACAGCAAAATTTACCAAAACTAAACATAAGTTAAAATAAATCCACAATGGTTTAGAAATTAAAACAACTGCTTTTAACAGCATGTCAACAACCCATCAAGAGTTACTTAATACCTAGAGGTTAAGGAATAGCATTCATTGTACATTAATATTTACTTTTTCTTAGTTTTACTTTTTTGGACATAGTCCTATGAAATACAAATAATTTTGAAAGGTCTATTAGACCCATAGATGGGACCCTAACAGGTACTACCACTTTGGATCAAGGTGAACCTGGGAGTATAGCAATGAAAGAGGAGTCCACACTCTCCAAATCTGGAGCCTTGCCATCAGATGCAGATTTGTATTATACCCAAGACACTAAAACTGCAAATCCATACAAATTTTTTCCAAGTTATCTTAAGAAAATGTTCTTGTTGCCATTTTAGTAGAAATTGTTAATTTCTAAATGTTAGAATAAAAGTGCAACATAGTTTTGATAGTGATTGATTTAAAAAATAAAAAATCTTCCAGATTATCATTCTTACAAATAAGAAAAATAAGTTATATAATGATGAAAACAAAACTTAATTGAAAACTTAATGCAATAAAATTACATATATAATTTCTATCAAAAGATAAAAACTGCCCTCAATTTTAATAGTAAACTACTAGAGAGAAAGATAAAACCAATCACACACATTTTCATCAACATTCTAAATTACAGGGGTTTTTGTTTGTTTTTTAAACAAGTTTTTCCCTTCAGAAGAATCTGACCATCTGAAAAAAAAATTTGAATAAAACTAAATCTTTTTTTTTTTTAAATTAAAAAAAATTAGTACTTTTTTACCAAATTAAATCTAAAATTTTTTTTTTTTTTTAAATTAAATAAAACAATTAGATAATTTTTTTTTATCAAGATAGATAAAAATAAACCCTTTTATTTTTCTTTTAATAAGGTACCATATTGTATTGACAAGAAAAACAAAATTATTTCAAGTATTCTAAGAGTCTGTATGGGAAGAATGTTTTAAAATTAGACAATAAGAATTTCAACATCATCATAAGTTAATACTAGTCTGTTGGTAAGCAGAGAATATAACCAAACTTTGATAAATAAAAAGGTTTTCACATTTAAATGGTTATGCAATGAAACACTTAAACTGAAAAATTATATATATTGGTTAATATGATAGAAAAACCAACATTAAAGAAAACAAATTATGCAGGTGTTTTTTAAAAATCTTTTTAATAATAAAATAGATAAAATGATTTCATAATTTTGATTAACAGGAGAATTTTTTTTGTTTTTAAATCAGTGATAGATTATGATGTTTGCTTTTAGTATTAATTTATATCATATTTTTTTATAGCTTTTAGAAGATTGATCAAATATCTTTTAACTTTTCAATATCAAAAAGATCAACATTAAACAAGACATTTCAGTTTAAAATATCAACTGACAGCCAGTCATAACAAGTTTTAAAATAAAAGCCTCCCTCTCAGCATTTTTTTGTCTCAGTCCTCTGCAGATTTCAGATGTTTTGATTTTAATGGCATGTCAACTCATGCAGGATTATTTCATACCAAGAGGTTAGGGAATGGTGTCCATTATATGTTCATATCTACCTTTCTGATGCATTTTTTTTTGCACATGGCCCTATTGAATACAAATAATTTTTAGAATTTAGCCCATAGATAGGATCCTGACAGGTACTACCACTCTGAGTCAGAGTGGACTGGGGAGTAATGGCATGAAAAGAGTACTCCACACTCCCCCAATTTCCAAAAGTGGAGTTTCACCCCTGCAGATACCAGATCTTGAAGATACAGTAACGAACCATACTTTCATGTACAGGTTGTTTAAATTCAGAGTTATCCTTCTCTTAAATTTGTTGCCCTACCAAAGCTAAAGAGCCTGGTCTACACCCACCACCTATTTTACCTATAGCTGAGAACTTTCTTAAAAGTACCAGCAAAAAGTAAATGCAAACAACCTCAGCCAGAATTTGGCTTAACAATTCCATTTTCCTCTACCAACTGCTGTTACATTTTGAGATATGTGGATGGGTGTAAATGCGCACACACACACACAAGTTTTTTTAGTATAATATCGTTTGGTATTTGACTATTCTTTGTTTACTATTTACTAGTCAAACTTTTATTCACTGAGCATTTGTTTTGTTTAAATTGTTAAAAAGAATTAAAGGAAGTTTAAAACTTGACCTGCCAACCCAATTATTCTTAAGAGTTGAATACATACAACCTACCTGAAATGCTGTCATCAAATGGTCAAGTGATTTAAACAAATTCAATTAATTCTTAATTAAAGCCAAACTGTCTTATGTGTGCCAGAGAAAAGTTATGCTTGACTTAAAACTTTTTAGCTAACTTCAATTTTATGAATTAGATAAGCGCTCAATCTTTTGCATACAATTAAAGATTAATTATATAAGCCTATAAATGAACAAAATGTTGAAAACTTTAATTAGGAAAGAAAAAAATCCTTTAATTATACTTATCATACAAAATTACAAGTGTTAAAACTTATGTTTAATTTACTTGGTATTATAGTACAAGTGCTCAATCCACAACTATCTGTTCAGAAATCTCTCTCTGTAAAGGTTTCTCAGAAAATAACATATTTAAATTCTTTTGTGTGCAAAGATGAAAATAATACAATATTGTAATTTTTTTAAATTTAGATTTTATGGTTAAAAGGATTAGAAATACAGAGCAAATTAATTTATTAAGATGAAATGTTAGAACATTTAGTTTGGTTTATCTAATGGCATATCAACTCTTTATGGGTTATTTAATGCCAAAATTTGATTAATTTCTAAATGCTTTATTGTCATAATTATATTTTCAATGTTTAATTACATTTTTTAATGCAATTTTGTCAATAATTATTTGTTCGTGTATAGTTATATAATATCAAGTATTCCTATCAAATAGAAATTATTTGTCCACAATTGTATGACTTCAAGTATTCCTAATACAAATAACATACACAATTATATGGTTTAAAAAAGTCCTATTTCATAATAATCATTTACTGGCACAGTTATATGGTTCCAAGTATTCCTAACACAATAAAATTCAAGTAATTGTATGGTTTCAATTAACTAATAATAATAATCCTTGATAAACAATACAGCTTCAAGTAATTATTAATACAAATAATTTGCATACACTCAAATGTTTTCAAGTATACCTAACATTAATAATTCTATTTAATAATAATAATCATTTGTTTGTACCCAGTTATATGGTTTCACATATTCATATCCAATATTACTAATTTTCAAACAGATATATTTCACCCAAAGATAGGACTCTAACAAGTCTATTATTTGTTAGGGTCCTATCTTTGGCTAAATATAGTGGACCTGGGGACAATATAGGGGTAATCCACTTCTCAGAGGTCCAGAATTAAAGCCTCACTACCAGATGCAGTTTAGTGTCATACACAGGATACCCCTTTTGTGGGAGAGGGTGTCTTACTCTTCTATAGCAAATGTAATCTGTGTGTTCTAAGTCCCACTGACAAAGCTGGTTAGAACATTTAACATGTTGAAACTTAACAGAAAAAAAAATTGAATTGGAATGCCTTCCAATATCTCCAAACATAATGTTAAAACATAAATAAACCCAATGATTTGTTATCTTAATACATTTCTTTTTCTCTCATCTGAATGATTAAAAAAATCCTGGTAAGAGCTATTTGGGAACTAAATAGAAATGATGCTTAAACTATGTACGAGTGATTAAAAAAACAAAACAAAAAAAAAAAAAACTATGTTTACAAACACTTTGAATATTTTACATTTTTATCTAAAATTCTTAACTTTTTACTCATCACAAAATGCCTAGCAAGCAGTAGATAAATTTTATCTTGTAATGATGATGAAACTAGTAACAGTAACCATTTTTCTGGATGTTAGGTATTACAATTTTTTTTAACAAGTAAACTTAAGGATAAAAGAAATAAAAGAACTAAAAAAAAGTAAAAATCGGGGGGGGGCGGCAATATAGTTTTAACACAGGATGATAAAAATTGTTATGTTTATAAGATAGCAGGGGGGGACTGGGTTAAACAAAGACATTACTTTAAGACACACAAACAGGGTCCCCAATTTTCTTGAGAAAACAAACTGGGAGTTACATTTAGAACTCTAAAAAAGTACAATAAAACAAAAAATAAAAAAGAAAGCTAGAAAGATCATAAATGCTACTAGACAAAGTGAGAACTGGCTGCCACTATGTCATGTAGAATCCACAGAGCAAAAAGAAGAAAGTAGCAGCAGCAATGAGAGGAGCAGAGTGCAGCAAGAGTAAACTGAGGCAAGAGTAGGCAGCAGAGGTAGACTGACAGAGAGCTACTTTGATCAGCTTTTACTCATGCCCAAACCCCCACCCCCACCCATCATCCATCCTTCTTACCCCCACCCCCACAAATCCAGGCGGATAGCAATTATCTATGACTCATCAGCATCAGAATCAGAGACTAAGAGAATCCTGTAGAAGAGCCGTGCCAGAAGGTGGGAGTGTGGTGAACAACTGCTTTTCGAGCAGCACAGCTTCCTTCACGACCTTACTGTTCCATAATGGTTACAACAGCTAGAAAGCCTGCACAGCAATTGCTGTGTAGACTATCTTTATTCCCATTCTATCAATCATGTTTTTAATATTCTGTAAGCAACCACAACCCTCTGATCACATCCAGATGCTGGTCCTTAGCAGTTCACAAAAAGTTTGTTAGAATTCTACAAAACAACTTCAAATTAAAAGAAATATTTAGTAATTCTGCATGAAAAAAAAAAAAAAAAAAAAAAAAAATCAGTGATGTAAACAAAGAAATTTTCGTAGCCCCAACCAGCAGAAAAATTTTTTTAGACATATAATATTTCTTAACATATAAAAGGCAAAATACAATTACAAAAATAAAACCTATCAATTTGAGAATATATTTATACTGAACAAGAAACTATCCATTATAATGATATAGTGAATCTCGTCTACTAAATAGTTGAATATAAACAATTCTAATAAATCTTATACTTTTGATCTTTATTAGTAATATTTACACAAAAAAAAATATTTATTACACTTTCAGAGATAAAATATTAAAAAACATTGATATTTCTCTTCAAGATGAAAATGTCAGTGTATAAGATAACTTTCCAATATATAGAATATGTAGTATAAGTATTTTTTATATAATCAACAATTAGCTAACAAGACATATTCTGTCTCTTACAAACCTGTATGATCACAGAACTGTTTAACTGCTATTTTAACAGTTTTCTTTAAATATAAGAGCTTCACACACAATCAGGTCACCTGACTGTGGTTGCTTCAAAACAAAAATAATTACAGTATAGATAACAAAATATTTAGCAAACAAGTTTGTTCTTTCAGGTACTTACCAATAAAGCAAAATACAGGGTGTTACAAAAAAAAAAAAAAAAAAAAAAAAAAAAAAATTTCATATTTCATAATCTAATTTTTTTTCCAGGTATAAAAAATGCCATTCACTGGGGAAAAAAAAAGCATTTAATCATAAAATTTTGAGTTGTTTCTACATATGCTGTTAAGATCTAAGATCTTTTGAATGAAAATTGGTTAAGTTGTTAGATTATGAAATGATAGCAATTTTCCTGAAACACCCTTTACATTCAATACATGTTAACAAAATCAAATATAAAATTGAACATTTAATAACTGGAGATAACAGACAGCTATGGCTGCTCTCTAAACGTTACATTATCCCAACTAAGAAGTTAGAATATAGATTTTTGTATCAGAGTAAGCCTTCAATTATATAAATAGCCAATTTTACACACTCAAAATATCACATGCTTTTGGAGCATGATATTCAAACAAGAAAAGCAGTGAGGAAAAAAAAAAAAAAAAAAAAGGAAAAAAATAATTTTAACTATATACATATCCCAATCCCATCAAATCAGATATTTTTTGCGGTGCACTTGCAGGACTTGGGCCTTCCCCAAGGTCTGGAAGACAGTAATAATTGACACTAACCTATGACACACCAGTAGAAGGTTTTAAATTCAGAGTTATCCTCCAAAACTGGTTGCCTCCTACAAAAGTAAGAGTCCAGTTTCTCTATTTTACTCATACCAAGAGAAAGAGAAGGTTTCATGCCTTTCCTAATAGCATTAGTTAGCTAAGTGGATACAAGCAGCCTCAGCTGAAATTTGAACTCTGCTCATCAACTCCAAATTTCAGGACCCTAAACCATCATGCCATATATATATATATATATATATATATATATATATATATATATGAGAAGTTTAATGTTCTGTTGTTACAAGTATTCTTAACAATGCACTAGACATTGTCTGACTAGCATGTTTTCCAGTACATTTAATACCACTCGGATATTTTAGATTTTACTGGTATCCAGGACAATATTACAGCCACTTAAATAAATGTGAATACAAAAAAATGCAAGTATGGGACAAATGTTTCAACCTAGAAGTTTGAGTATTACCCAAGTCAATTACTCACAGAGGAAGAATTTCTAAGCAAGAATAAAGAGCTTTATCAGTTAAGTCATTCAAATTTGGGAGACTTAATGATAAATGATAGTGAAAGCAACTCTACATGCCATATCAGTTTTTATTGATCGAAGACACAAGCTGTTTATGTCTACATAAGATATAAATTTAATAGTATGTAGCAAAGGATCAAACAGCAGACAACCATGTCACTAAAAAAAGTGACCGCATGTTGCTTGCATTTTTTTGGTTATGCACCATATTGGTAGAAGTGAGAATACAATTCATTAGCATACCACAAATGCAAATTGCTTCACCTAATCAAATAAAGATTTGTATAAGCATTTTATCTTAGCAATAAAAATGCTGACATTGAATGAGCAAGTCATACTTTGGTTTCTCAGACCCAATACTGTGCAGTTACATTAGTCAGCAACACAAACGAGTGAGATTTTAAAATTGCTAAATACCCTTTTATATAGTAATAAAAAAGGTCAAATGAACAAGAACATTTCTACAAAAAGCAGAAATTCTAAACTTTTGCTACAAAAGTGAAAGATAATTCAACATTGCTAGTGTTGAAACTTTTCTGTAGTCAAATATTAACCTTCGTTCACTTATTCTTAACTAGAAATATTAGGAAGGTAATAAAATATAAGAATCAGATCAGTTGATTTAAAGGTGGAATACAAAATCCTTTCCAAGATCTCTTGTTATTTACAAAGCTTTACTTAGTCTGATACACAGAGGTTGCTTACAAGATCAGCCATAAGTAAATGGTAATTACTAAATAGACTCGGTGCTTCTTAATTTGGGAGATCTAGCAGGAACCTGTGCTTTAAAGTTGACTTGAACATATGTATTTACCCAACACTTCCACACGAGTAGGATGTGATACACAGCCTTTTTTTGAGCAGAGTTTAACAGGTTTGCATTCAGAGTTTTCCTTCTCATAGACCGGTTGTCATACCAAGGTTAAAGAAACCAGTTTGCCTTATTTACCCATAGCTGAAGGGAGAATAGTTGAATAAATACTTTTCCCAAGGGTATCAGTATGAAGCAAAATGCAAACAGCCTCGTCCAGGGTACAAATTCAGGTTGCTGTGTCCATATCTTACAATGAGAATCGCAACACCACAAGCACCTTGACTTGACCGTAAGTCCCCAAAATCTACTCTTTATGTTTATTTGAACCTTGCCAGCTTAATGCGTGTTCAAGTTTCTATTAGATAAATTTTGAATATTAAGTCAAGCCTTATGGTTAAAAAAGAAATAAAAATTCTTTATTTTAAGTATGAAAGTAAAGGTAAGATTTAAAATGAATGTCAATTTAAATCCAGATTGATTGATTGATTTTAATGGCATGTCCATCCATCTGGGGTTATTTTATGACTAGATGTACATTTATATTTACATTTTTGTGTATTCTTTTATAAGAGTTTTTATTTTGATTTAATGATATGTCAAAATTCTGTGGTAGAGTATTATGTTTACATTTATAATTTTATTTCTCTCAAGAACGACAAAATGTCATCAGTGTCAATATTTTGAAATAGGTTCTTCATGTAATTTGCATTGAAGAAAAAAAAAGGCTGTCTAATGAGAGCTACAGCTTTGAATTCTACAAGGAAGTGTAGGGTGTTTGACATGCTATACCCTGCGGTTGTTCCTCTTGTTTGCATATAAGGGAGTGTGTAAGTCTTGTGCGACCACTGTGCAATCGGAATATAACTTGTTCTTTTCTGAAAGCAGGTTTCCAGCCTCCTAACATAGGTTTTATCAGGAAGAGTTTGTGTAAGTTGTAAATCTAACATTACTGTCATCTTATATGGGAGAATTTATTGATTTTGGGTTTCAAGACAATGTATGGAATTTTGATTTTGTCAGGGGCCATATACAAAGCTGATTTGGCTGCTAAGTCAGCTTTTTCAGATCCCCCTATTCCAACATGGCCTAAGATCCAGCATATTAGAATCTCTTGAGTTGGACAGAGTTCAATCAACCCAGGAGCTTAATGATTAAGGGGTTTTTAAGTTTGTTTGTTTTTTTAGCGATAATAAAACAGAAAGTGAGTCTGAGAATATGGTAAAGTTTTTATTGTTGCTTTCAGAGATGATAAGTGCAAGATCAATTGCACAGGCTTCAGTTATAAAAATGAAGGTTTCTTTTGATAAAGCTGTTTTTGGCAATTTTTAAGTGCAGAAACATTTTTATTAGATAAATGGAGATACAGAAAGAGTGAGTCAGTCTCAATTTCATATTTGTACCTAGTGACTATTGTCTTATATTTCAATCATTCTTGACATAATTGTTCATGAAGGCAACCAATTTGAGAAGATAAAAAGTAAGTAAAGTTGGCAACTATAGTTGAGGGTGACCCAAAGGCTCCCTTTTCAATAGCTGCTACACCAAGGTGTAGGGGAGAGCGCTACTCCATTCCCTGGATTGCTCCAATTTACCCTTGATCCTTACCTTATAATGCTAAGTGTTAAGCAAAGAGATATCAAGTACCATTTTTTGAGTCTTTGGTTCTCCTGGACCATTAACACTACTCATTAGGCCAATGGCCCAGTCAAATACAATTGAGAAAATACAATACTTAAAAAAAAAAAAAAAAAAAATTTAAAAAATGACATTCATACAAGAAGTTCCATTACATTGATATCAAAATAATGTTGAATTTTAAAATGACATTAAAATAAGATTACCATTATATTTATATATTTTTAAGTAATATTTTTCTTTCATCTTAATTTCAGTTGCCACTATTCAAGACCGTTAGTAAACAGTAGGATTAGACAATAAAGAATAAGTTCCTAACTAGATTAACTCACATCCTTTTTGTCTCTGGAAGACCTTGTCACTAATTCAGCTACAAGTATTCTTTTATTTCATTGTAGAAACTACAATGGAGGCACAAGGCCTTAAGGTTTTGGGGGAGGGGAAGGGAGCGGTCTTGCTTTAACTATGAATTCTAAGGGAACCTAGCTAGCCACATTTGCCGACCCATTCAACAATACAACATATAATCACTCGTCCATCGCCATGCATGCAGCAACCACCAAAATACCACATTTGCTCAATGAAAAAGACCTACTTAAAACCTGAAAGTGGTGTATGATTTTATTCAGCTACAAGTATTCTCATTGGTTAACAGATCAAATCTAACTAATCAACCCACCTTTCAAATGCTATAATAGCATTGGTTTAATGGCCTATCAACCCCTAATGAGTTATTTTAAACCAGAACTTGATACAAATAATGTTCACATAGTTATATGGTTTCAAGTATTCATTTCCAATATGCATAATTTTGCAAATAAATCTATTTAACCCTAGTGGGTAACACAACTCTGGGTCAGAATGGACCTGGAAATAATGGAAGGGGTGCTCCACAATCCCCAGAGTTTCAGAATTCAAGCCCTCTTTTGTAGTATTGGTATGGTGAACCAGGATTGCTGATTCTGTAAACACCTTGTGAAGCACAGGGCCATAGACACATCAATGATGGTGATGTCATTTCCATAGCAAGTTTTTTTGTTTTTTTTTTAAGAGTGGAATTACTACCTCTACACATGCTAGTTTTGAATTCAAAGTTTTTCCGATCTACAATGCTGGAGAATTCAGTCTACCCAACCACTACATAACTAGAAGGAGAAAAGAACTTGTGTCACACTCCAAAGCATCAGTACAAAGTGAAACAAACTACATTTGAACACCACCACTGAGTCCATTTCCTATTGAAATAACTGTTACACCACCTACACCTTAACTCATCTCTGTAGAAACTTACTTTTTATTTGTGATTATGAGGAATTTTTTTTTGATACAGTGATACCTTGAGATATGAAATTAATTCATTCCAGAGGGGATTTCATATCTTGGAATTTTCATATTATAGGACAATATTTACCCTATAAATGGTGCAATTCACTCTAGCCTCTAAAAGCTGTTGTATAAAGTGTATATATTATACCAATCCATAATCATTTATATAAATGTTAAAAGACAATGAGAAAATAATAAAATCAATGAAAAATAATAATAAATGTTACGAATAATGACTTTTTACTTTTTAAGTTGGACACTTGATTTTCATTTTCGTATCTTCATTAAATGGGACAGAAATTTCTTTGAAGCTCGTTTTGTATTCTGAATTTTTCATATGTCGAGGTTCCACTGTATTTGATATTAATCTAAAACATTTTCTTAGGTGCTGCCTCATCAACTACTATCTGAACCCATGGAAATCTCTTAATTAGTGCGTATGTGCATATATATATGCACACACACACAAGGTCATTCAGAAAATTCTCAGCCTCACAAGAAAGAGCATAGCTGAACATTTTTGTTGTGGCAACACACAACCACCACTTATAAAACAAGAAAAATCTTAATTACTTTTTCTTGTCTTATAAGAAGTGGTAGTGTGTTGCCAAAACAAAAATGTTCAGGTATGCTCATCTTTCTGGGTGATGCTTACAATTTTTTGAACGACTTTCGTGTGTGTGTGTGAAAATGTACAAAAAATTCTTTTTTTTAATAAAATATTTTATCTTTTGGCAACATTAAACATTTCGATTTTTAAACATTAAAATGTGAAACATTTAACATTAGCAAAAAATAAACTCATCCTCTGAAGACCTTGTATTTTAGTTCCAATTTTCTTTATATATAACAAAATAGAAAGATCAAATTACTGAAAAGAATATTTCATTAATGTAAAATATTCTTTAATAAAAAAAAAAAAATAAAAAAAAAAAATAAATTACTCTTTCAGTGTTGGATTGGACAACTTTCATTTCAACATTAAAAATATATGAACATTTTAAGAATTCAAATAGAAAAGATTAGAGCTGTTAATAAGTATTGATAGTTTAGACTTCAACAGCATCAATATATATCTAGTCAAAGAAATTCAATGAATGCATATTTGCTTTTTAAGCAGTTAAATTTTATAAAATAAAAAGATTTTTTTTTCAATTAAAAATTAAGCAAATATTAGTTACAATTCCAAGACTACCATAGTTTTTCAGCAAACACAAAAGTAAAGCAGTTGGCTGGTATTATAACCAAGTTGTTGAGAGGGATAAATGATGTGCTCAGAATTAATTTTGTAACCATTCATCTGCTGACCTATGTAATAAAAGTAGTATACATAAGTGGGAGGCACAGGGTTACACTTATTTTTATCTCTTCCCTGTGATGCATGGCAAATCCTAAGGACAAAGCAAAGAAGTTACAATAGTATTCATGTGTACAATTGAAACAGAAATATTTGGACAGAAAGATGACTTGCAAGAACAAGATATTTATTGTTTCAAACTTTTCTGAACCCTCTTGTTTAAGGTATATCAAAATTGATGGTCTGGTTAACAGCATATCAACCCCTTATGGGCTATTTAATGCTGAAATTGGATTTATTTGTAAATGTTTGATTATAATCATAATTCTTTATATTTTAACATTTCATTGCAATTTTTTTTTTAACTTGTCTATAACAATCATTTGTTTGCTCCATTATATGGTATCAATAATTTCTAATACAAATAATTTGCACAGTTAAATGGTTTCATGCATTCCTATCCAATACTAATAATTTTCAAATTGATCTATTTGAACAATAGATGGAACTGGTAATACCATCCTGGACCAGAGAGGACCTGGGAGTAATGGCAATTAAGGGATACTGGAGAATGACCACAGAATGAAGTTTAGTGTCATACCTGTTATACCCATTTTAAGGGTGTCTTACTCCTTTTCAGAGGGTATGCTGTCCCACTAGCGGAGATGTTACCTGAATTTAAATCTATTATATTATTTGCAAGAATAAGGATCATGATTACTAAACTAGTTAAAATAGATATACTTTTTATAGATTCTCAACACGAGAAATAAATATTCTCTCTCTCTCTCTCTCTATATATATATATATATATATATATATGCACACATTTGATCATGGGATAAACATTTACCTATACGCAACTTCCTGATTTTAAATTCCAGTTTTCACAAGAAAATATAGAAGAATCATATCTGCATAAGAAAACTAATTAGAAGATTCAGATCAAGATTCCTCCCAAACAATGATATTTAACCTTCAAATTGTTGGAGATGGAGACAAATGTGCATACTGACATTTTTTCCAGATGGCTAATAATCAAACAAAACATTTGAAGAAAAACAAAAATAGCAACTTTAAGACAGTCATCATCCTCAAATCAAAATGTTCCTTTAACCATAAAAAACAAATGTGCATTTTAATGTTTTGCATCAAAATCAGTCAACTAAACTCAAGACAATTCTGGTATATATGTTTGAAAAAAAAAAAATTGCAATTCTTATTACACACAAACTATACAAGTATAATAAAAAAAATCATTTTTCGATGATATGAAATCAATTTGTGTTTATTTCACTGTATGAACATAAACTGCATCAGGTAGATTCCAAATGTGGATCAGAGAAATTCATTCAACTCTAATGGAAACTACATTTTAATTACTAGCCTTGAGAGGCCAATATTTTCTGCTAAGTAAACAGGCAAATTATATTACACACACAAAAAATATAGAGATTTATTATTATTTTATTTATTCATTTTTCTTTTTGACAACTTAACAAGTGATATAGAATCAAACATTTCCCTGATATATGCCTCCCTCAAGTCTTTAGGAGAGGATTAGTATAATGGTCATCATCATAGCAAATTGGAAATGATAACCAGTGTTCAAATCCTGGACAAGGTTATTGGTGGGTTTTTTTTTCATGTTAATGCCCTTGTGAAAGGCATAAATCCATCTGTTCTCCCTCTTACTACTATTGGTAAATAGTAGGGCAGACTGGGTTCTTTAGCCTTGGTTAGGTAAACAGTCTAGAAGGAAAACAAGTTAAAACAGCAGTACTCCATTTAAAAATTGGTCTTGTGTCACATCCTGTCAATGGCAGAAATGTTAGATAAATATATTTAGGAGATGTTCATGGTGTAATAGTTATTGCTGTATGAAATGAACCTGACAACAAGAGTTCAAATCCTGAACAAAGCTATTTGCATGTCATATAGCACAAATACTCTAGGAAAAGTACAAATCCCCCCCCCGGCCTAGGTATGGATAAATTGTAGGGAAGACTGAGAGAAGGAAAAACTCTGCTTAAAAATTAACCATGTGTCACATCGAGTTTATGGTGGAAAGGTAGGATGAATACATATTTTCAGTGAAGAAATATACAAGTCCTAATTAAGAAAATTAAGTTCAACAAGACTTTAGACAATCCAAGTCATATTTATAAATTAGGTTTGAACAAATTGCCATGCAAAGTTTTACTTTATGCAATGTTCATTTTTTTTTTTTATTTGATTTGGAAACTTGTCATAAATACTATTGACCTTTTTCTTTGGTTAGTTACAAATGGGACAATCTGTTGAGCAAAGGATTAGTAACCCTTCATTTATGTACACACATTTTTTTCTTACTCTTAACAGGTGGGCAGCATAACAATGAGAATTGGTACACTCAACTAACATTATCCTCCTACTACTACTCAAATGGAATGAAAATGTCCATCTTGATGACCAACAGGTGAACTGCAAGGAATATTATATCCACCTCCTGGCCCAATTTTCAGCTATTAGTCTTTACAAGCAGCTGGTAATAGTTAAGTGTTCTTATCAACTGGCCAACCAGATCCAGTTAACAGATAATGAATAAACACTTTAAGAGCATTATAGGGTTTTGTTTTTTTTTTCTTTGCAAGAAAATAGTTTCCTTTTAAATAGTTTCAGTTCAATAATTTTGACTAATATTATCTCATATTTCTTCATGTAGTTATTTTTGAAAACTGTTCCTTACAATCATAGAAATGATGAACCAAGTGAGTTGGAATAAAAAGCAATTAGAAGATGAAGGATAATACTAGTTAAAATTAATAATAACTGACAGTGTTGCATCTAAATTTAAAAAAAAAAAGGAAAAAATTATATACATATATATGCAACATTTTCTCACTTAAACATGCTTGAGTGAATAGGACAGACTTCATGTTTGCTTACTCTATCATTAATCCATTGAAGTCTTCATGAGTTGTTTGCCTTTTGGATAAAATGAATTTAGAAAAGCACCATATATTTCCCCAAGTAATTTTGGCTCCAACTTCCATAAATTCCCTTCCCATTTGTTCTTCCTCCTACTCTTTGTAGAAATATATATATATATATATATATATATATATATATATATATATATATATATATATACACACACACCCACATACATGGTGAAATGAACAAATCATGAAAATATTTAAAAAAAAAAAATCCTTAAATACTGGCTAGTAGAACAGGATAAAACCTAAAATAAATGTTTTTTTCACCTCCTCATGTCAGTTTCATGTACTAAAAAAAAAAAAAAAAAAAAAAAAAAAAAAAAAAAAAAGAAAGAATCTTCAAGTGAATGAATATATATGTCGGTGTGTGTTTCAATATTGGATAAAAAAGTTGTAGCAAATTCACAATATACATGACAGTTCAAAACCTTTCAATTACATAATTTGAATTAGGATATACTTTGAATTAACTCCTTTTTCATTAACAAAGCTTTTTAACTGGTCAGAATTGTTATGAATGGAAAATCTATAGATCATACTCGTTAAATTTTTTTTTTTTTTTTTTTTAACTTTCAACCTCCTTGACAATTCAAATTTTTCCAAAATCATACAATCATGCTATTACACAATCCTGGTAATAATCAAATTAAGGTGTAAATACTGAGTTTCAAATAAAATCATCTTGAAATATAATTGAAATTAATTTCAGTAATGAATGGCTTAAACATAAGAAAACAAACGAAATGGAAACACATCTGAACTTACTACAAGGCATGTTGGAAAATATCACTGAACCTCATCCATGAATACCAGTGAAAAATAAAATTTCTATAACACATGGGATTCTTTCTTTAGTTAATCATTACAGATGCAAGAATCAAACTTGTTTACCTAAAGAATCAAGCCAAAACTTCTTAAATATATATCATTTTGAAAATCATTAATCCAAGGAAAAAACCCAAAAAACTTAGAGAAAGAAAGAAAGAAAAAAAAAAAAAAAGAGTTCATGGAGGTCTACAAATATACATTTTCTAAGTCTGAAATGAGTCATTATCATTGCAAGAGTTATTTTGAGCAACTGAACAGTCTTTATATCACGTTTGGCATTGCCAAAAACTTTGGACATTCCATTGTACAGCCTTCTTCAGGTGTCATCATGATCATATGCTGACAGCACAGATTACCTTAACACACTCTCGCCATCCATCCCTATCAGTCATAGCTCTTGGGAAGTCTTTTACATGGCATCCAGTGTTGACACAGAGCTGATAAATCTAAGATTTTGCTGATTAGTCAACACTGATATATCCCTGTGTACGAGTCCATAAAATGTTGATTATGAGTTAGTCCTTACTTGTCCAGCATGTTTCATTCATCCTACTTAAGTGGTTTGTGTGATAGGAGGTAAATGGTTGGACATCTGTTTTGTAGGAAGCTGCTTCCAGGAATTTTTCTAAAAATCACATAGCATCCTTATCTAGTTCCTATCTAGTTTTTTCCTTAAGCATTTCATTAAAGTCCAAGTGGTGCAACCATATAATAATACTGACACAGCTACAGCATGGAAGAACTCCTGTTTTATTTTATCAAAGAACAAATTTTCATAAGGTTGTTAACTTATCAATAGCAGTCTATATTTTACCTATGTATATGTTGACAAAGCTTTCAGGTGTACAGAAAATTTATTGGGAATTATCTGAGTCAGTCAATATATGAGCCACCATTTCTTTGTCAATTTAAAGTACTACACAACTTTCTTACAGACTGTACACACCAGAAATATTGATAATGAAAGCAACACTTCAAAGAGTTCAATAGTCCAAACAACTCATGAAAACATAAATAAAGTTTCAAAACAACAGTGTCACTTGATTGCTCTAAACATCAAAGTGTCAGTATTTGTTTTTCATTAACAAAACTCAAAACCATCTCCAATGAACGTTTTATAAAGAATAAGTGACAACATCATGTACATGTGTAAAATATTTGAATCATTTGAAAACTTGACACACCCAATACCTGGTGAAATTTCTTCAGCTGATTGATTTTAATGGCATGTCAACTTGTCTGAGATTATTTCATGTCTAGGGATTAGAGAATCACATTTTTTTGGATGTTAATATTTACATTTTTTATGGAGTTGTTTCTTCAGAGGACTTTTTTTTGCACATTTCTATCAAATATTTTTAACAGATCTATTTGACCCATTGATGGGACCCTAACAGGTTAGAGTGAATTTTGGAGTAATGGCAATTAAGGAGTACTCCCCACCCACTCCCACGAGCTCCAGAACTAGAGTTTATTGTCATATCTAGGATACTTCTTCAGCTGGGATATGCTGCACTGATAATTATTTGGGGAATCCTATGGCCAAAAGTTTCACTACCAGTGGAATGAGTATGCACTTGCAAAGCAATAGCATATATAAAAATATTAATTCATTTATTAAATAAATATGATTGATTGATTTTAATGTTATGTCATCCAGTCTGGAGTTATTTTATTTCTAAGAGTTTTTTGCATGTGGTTAAATGATATCAAGTATTCCAATCTCATACAAATAATTTGAAAACAGATCTATTTGACCCATAAATGGGACCCTAATAGGTACTACCACTCTGAGTCAGAGTAAACCTAAGAGTAATGAGAAAGAGGTACTCCACACTCACCAGGATTGAAGCCTCAACAACAGATTCAGTTGTTTTTTTTTTTTACCCAGGACACTCCTATTTGGAGGGGACTTTAAGCTCTGTAAAGGATACAGCATATTCTAAGCTTCAACAGAGCAGTAAATAAATATAAAAGTTGTGCAGGTTTTTAATGGTAGCATAATTTTTGGGTTACCCTGTATACAACAAGGTTTCTTTCTAATTATTAGTTTTCACTCTTAGTTTACATCATCAATTAGTTTTAATTTCAGGAAAGACCATGATGAAATACATCATAAACATTATATAAACTAAGCTAGTGTAAATCTTCAGGTGAACACTTTGAGGTGAAGATTCTTCAGGTGAGTCAGAATGGGGTGATAATTCTTAAGATGATTTTGCCATTTTATACATTATCAATAGCACATGTATTATTAATTGAAGTCTCACCCACCACAAAAGTAAGGTAATATATATGATGAAAAAGTTGTGGTGGATTAATTATACTAAAATATAAATAAATTGTTTGCATTGTTTGCCTCCAGTCAACATAACAGGAATGTGTTGGGGGTTTTTTGGGGGAGGGGGGACAGAAGGATAGAGATGCACAATGGATAAGGGAAATGGTGAAATTGTGTGTTGTTATCTAAGCTCAATCCATTATGCATTCACAAGTTTTCTAGAAGATAACTGAATTTTTTTTTTTTAAGTCAACCAGTAAAAGGTGATAAGAAAAATATATGAAGAAGCGAGATTAAAATAGTTTCAGGTTTCCGTCACCAAGAATGCATAGCAACCTACTACTATGAAAAGGTAAATTTGTTTGGTATATTTTCTTTGTATATTATTCAACTCTACACCCCAGGTACCTGACCATCCCATCAAATTCATCTTACTGAACCATTTTCTTACCCAACTTAGATCTTCCTCATCAGTGCACAAGTCATTACGACCGAATGTTGCTATCTAGTCATCAACATTTCCTACCATTGTATGTGTATAACTGCTAATTTTCTTAGCTTAAAATTTCAGCAGGCTTCTCAATACCCAACTGACCTCTTAATTCAACACGGCTCTTTCTGATTTCTAAGGTGCTTTTTTTCTTTTTTTAAATATGCAGGACAATCAACAACTCATTTCATCAAGTTTAGCCTCCACATAATAAAAAAAATAATCTGTTTATACCAAGCCAACCTTTTTTATAAAAAATCTCAAACTCAACCCACTGTTTATTATAGCCTCTATCAAAGCACAAAAACAGAATTATAGAAGTTTTTTTTACGAAAACAAAAATTTCCAATACAACAGATTGAGATAAAAATTAAAAACCCTTCCCACGTAATGAGCAGGTATTTGTTAAATTCCATGGATGGCTGACATCATGAATAACATCAAGTTGTAATTATTACTCCATGTTACCAAGTATGTGGGTGGGATGAACAAGAACAGATACAATCACAGAAGCTGTAAAAATGTTCCTTCAATGCTATCAAGATTTGCAAGAAGTAGGGTAACTGACCATGTTTTACTGAACAAAAGCTCAATGGGAACAATCAAAAACTGAACAATAACTACACCCCCTTCACTAGAGGTTATATAAGTTCTAAGTTAGGATAGCATAGAGACAGAGTCATCAATTGCAGTTGATTGTGTCTATGCTATCCTAACTTAGATGTACATATGCTCTATCACTGGTATTGAGTACTCTTTATAAATATATAAAAAAAATGAAATAAAAACAACAATGATAAAAATGCAAAATAAATTGAATATAATAGAGTAAATAAATTAAATCACAAAATATAATATAGCCCATTTTACCCTACATCAAGGGATACCCACTACTTGGTTTGGTGATTGCATTGGCAAGAAACAGACAGCCACCAAATGCAATAGACTGTCTATGCTATCCTAACATATTTTTAACTTAATCTTTTGTTATCTCAGAAAAAATTATATAAGAAACAGACAATGAGTACTAAATCTATTTAGCAAAATTCTTTAAGTTCAACTGTCTTGATGACCCAAGCACTTTCTTTTTTTTATATTAACTGTCTAGAATGAAGTAAAAACAAAAAATTCAATTTTTAAAAAGGTTGTCCTCAAAGCTACACCTTCCCATTACACTTTATAAAGTAGGCTCTGAATCTATTTCTA
Organism: Sepioteuthis lessoniana; assembly: GCA_963585895.1. Classification (NCBI taxonomy): domain Eukaryota; kingdom Metazoa; phylum Mollusca; class Cephalopoda; order Myopsida; family Loliginidae; genus Sepioteuthis; species Sepioteuthis lessoniana. Next base: position 74,871,194 of record OY757933.1, read on the forward strand.
ATAGCCTAAAATGAGGAAATATAGACATGAAAGGACAATTTCTGGATACCTGTACATACATATTAATATCCCACAGTAAATGTAACCTTGTGTTAAATCTGCTCCAAGGAGAAGCAGATAAATTTAATCTATTGAATGAACATGATATTGCATCTACTGTCAGCATATGTACAGATAAAGCATCAACTCCTATTGACAAGGGAACAACCTTATGGAAATCTGATCTCTGATAAAATAAAACAGGAATTCTCCCAAGCTGTAGCTGTGTCAGTACTATTGTATAGTTGCAACACTTGGACAAAGAAAATGCTTGAAGAAAAAGATAGATAGGTACAACATAAGAATGCTTTGTGCTATTTTTAATAATTCCTGGAAGCAGCACCCTACAAAACATTTGGCATTCCTCATTTGCCCTACATACCAAATTTCAAAAATATTGAATGCATGGAATTATTTTAGAAAATTATTTTTTAAAAACACTAACATTCTGCAACACCTTGTAGCCTTAATTTGGAGGCAAAAAGCAGGTAAATTTTACACAACCCGCTAAATCAGAATGGTAAGGCCTAGCATAAAATAATTTGGCACACTTTCCTAATTCATGAAGGGGGACATTTGTGCCGAATTTCAACTAATTCGGCGTTGGTGGGTGCAGATTTCAATTTTTTGCTGGTGTTTTGACATTAAATGACCCAAAGAAACAAATTCAAACACTGAAAAAAATTAATCAAAAAAACAAAAGTAATCAACTCATCAAGTATTCACAACAAAAAAAGGCAAATTTAAACGAAGAATTGACACCAAAAAGAATATTTATGTATGTAAATTTGTGTTAGCATTATTGGAAGAGATTTCTCATCCGAAATAAGTGTTTTTTCCTCTATGCTTCTGAAATCACAGCTAACTACAACCAGCACAAATAAACTAATATTAGAGCAGAATGAAAACATATTGAACTTTGATTCAACTAAATTAAATTTTCTTCATATCTAGGGTATTCTGCATACAAAAATAATTCATTTACATTACATTGGTGCCATCATCATAAAAATGCTGTAGGTATACATTTTAAACTGAAGTTGGAAATTTCACTCCTGTAATTTTAAAACAGGACAAAGATCAGGCTAAAGGCTGACTGACTTTTATAATCAAGATAAATAAATACTAGGATTCCATAAATATATACATATATAACACATACATACATACAAATGACATAGCAAAAATAACAGCTGTGCTGCCAACAAAGCCATTATCAGATGATGACTCAGGGGTCAGGCATGGTTTCAGGACCAAACCATCATTACCACCAACTATACATTGTTATAGCACTTTGCTGTAACCAACAGTTTATATAACCATTCACACAGATTTTTTTGCAGGGGGGGGGGTTATAGTGGTGAAGAGCAGCTAGACTTTTAGGATAAGCTGATAGAAAAAGAAAAGAATGGTTCATCAATATGCCAAATTCTTCAAACAGCACTCCTGAGGCATTGAATTCAGAGTTTATTCCTTCTCTTAGACTGGTAGCCTTTCTAAAGCTAGAGAAAGCCGAGTCTGTCCTACTAGTTTACTCAAAAATGAAATGGAGAAGAGATGTATTCATGCCTTTTCCCAATAGAATCAAAACAAAGTGAAATCCAAACAACCTTATCCAGTATTTGAACTCTGTCCATAAAGTCCATTTCCCTATAATGATATACACATATGCTGTAATGGTTATACATATGTAATTATGTTTGGTCCTGAAACTATATATAATTTATTTAAAATCCTTCATTATCACTGACAAACTTATGATTTTTTTCTCATTCTCAAGGTAAAAAAAAAACAAAAAACTCTACTTCATCTTATCACACAGATATCTAGGCATTGCTTTTCAACAAGGGATATCGCCATTGGTGTTGGCTAGGAATTTCTGTTAGAGTATGCTCCTACAGTAAAGTTCAATACAACTGACTTTGGATTCAGAGTGTTCTTTCTCCGAGACTAGAGTCATCAAAGCTAGAGAGCCCAGTCTACCTTAGTATTTTATCTATAACTAGGAAGAAAAGAAATAAACTTTCTTAAGTAAAAATTAAGTTACCAATGAGATTATTTAGCTTGGACAGATGTTAATGAAAGCTAATATCATAAGTACATGTTAAAAGTGTTTATAGAGAATTTGCACTATCCTCAACTTCAAGTAGCTAAGATATTCGTTTGGTTTAACTTAAGAATATTTTTAACATTAATTTCATTTACCTTTTTCCTCACTATCGTATAGCATCTTTCAAGCAACTTCATGATTCCATTCCAGAATTTGTTATTTTTTGCAGCAAAGAATTGTTTGAGGCACCTTTGGCAATCTTCCACAGAACTGTTTTTCATTAAGAAAATTCTACTAAGACTAGAAGAAATGATAGTCCAAAAGTGCAATAACTAGTGAATATTGCAGATGAACAAAAACATCCTAACCAAGTTATAACTACTGTTGCTTGGGTCACCAAAGAAACAGTCAAGCATTATCCTAATAGAATATTATATCCTGTCCAGATACTTTGGGGTATTTGCTGCCTTCAATTTCTCTAAATGGGAACAGTACTTGTTTGAATCATGTTTTCTTCTCTGAAAGGAACTCATCGCAGTGGACTTGCTTATTGACTCACCATATATTAACAAAGCATAAACTTCTTTAGAGAAGACAAACATTAGATTTAAGGCATTATTTCTTCATTGCCTGTCAATCCATTTCCAAAAGGAACACATTCATTATGTTTAAGTAGTAACAAATTAGTACAAATGATTTTCAACATTTGAATAGTTTTAGTATCAACCTCTCTCTCTCTCAATAATCATTCTCAAATAATGTCTATACATGATTAATCTCAACATGTATACCCAATGATGAAGAATTGTGCAACAAGATTTCTCAAGCATCAAATTTTATCACTTGTCTTTTGCTTTTGTTTTTTTTGACATGCTTGATCATTCACAGTACTTTCTTAAACAGCACAAGTTTTTCATGTTAAAGTTGCATTTTTATCTTTAAAATAAAAAAGCAGGTACTGAAAATGTTACCATTGTTTTCCACTTTCAATGTTAGAACAAAACAAAAACCAATCTTGATTTTTTCAAACTGTACTCTGATATGACAGCTGCCACAATACAATAAAATAAACAAATAAAAGACTTTCTGAATAAAGTTAAAACTAAACACTCCTAAAGCAACCTAACAGATACAAAAAAAAATTTGCAGGTTACCCAATATATAAACTTAGAATCTAAGCTCAAATAATCACAAAATTCCTTTCTCACCAGATGCCACCTTGAAGTAAAAGGCATGAGAGCTTTATAAATGAAAAATTTACAACTGGTATGCCAATATTGATTTGATACAATTACAAATTAACAACTTTAACATGACCTAATAAAAGTCAGTTTTTTTAGACTTACTTTAAAAATTTACTTATTTCAAGTTATAAAATATTCTGCATATATCACATACAAAATTGCAATACCCTAAATATGTTTGAATTTACTCAAGATTAAACAGATATAATATTGCTGGCTTAAAGCAATCACATAAACAGAACACAGGTTTAATAACTGGTATATTACCATCTGTACAATCATGTGCATGCAAGAGTATAGGCTTGCACTAATCCTCAAAGAGGATATAAAATGGAGTTGGAGTACTATTGATACAGCCCTTATTTTGGAACCTGTACACATGGATCTGAATCAATATGATCATTCACCAGCTATATTATCTATACATTTAATCTTTTATAAATTGAAAAACTGCAGCAATTTCATCTTATATCAAAGTTTGTGTGTATATATATATATGTACACAGACATTATTCAAATACAAACATACTAAGAACTATTAGTTTTATGCTCATCTGGCAATAATGAAAGTTATTTATTTCAAACTCCTTGTATTAATGATGATAAATACAATGAATTTGAAACGAAAAATAAAAACATCATCTGATGAATATCAAGAAAATATGTAACAGACCATTGTGATTAACAGGGCTGTATTTGAATATCAAATATACAAATAGCTGTATCTTTAATATTGGGCACTGCTATAAAAAAAAATATTCTTTTCAATTTTATACACACACACGTATGAATATTAGTTTACTCTATTGATAAATAAAGAGTGCTTAATATCAGTGATAGAGCATAAGTAGATCTAAGTTAAGATAGCACAGATACAGTCAATCAGTCAAGAACTTTGGGTTTAATGATCACATAGGCAAGAAACTGACAAAAACCAAACAATTGACAATGTCATTATTGTAACACATATACACTACATAAATTATGGTCAAATTCAAAACCATAGAGCTGACCAATCACAAATGCAATTGGATTTTCATAATTCAACTCAAATTTTATATTAAAATCCAACAACTTTTCGTTACTAATTGTATGTATATCATATTGTGGCCTAATTTTTGCTGCAGTCACTTCACATATTATATCCTTTTATCTTTACCTGTAACAGAGAGACACATAACTGGAAACCCTACACTTGACTTTTTAAAATTAAGCTCAAGTCCTAGATAGCACAATACATTTTCAGATTAAGAATATTTGCCAATGTTCTTATATAACAACACTTAATATTCTCATTAAGGATAAGCTGAGACTTTTTGAAATACCTTCTATCTAAATGGATCAAATAACAAACCCAATTTTTTATCAATTTTTTTTTTTTTTTTTTTACAGCAAACAGAACTTACAAGGTTAACATAAACAAAAAAAAAAAACATCCCTTTACTAACTCCAAAAGTAAAATTAATAGATTCTGGCTCATTTTTCTACAAGTTCAGATTGAAGTAAAAAATTGTTGGTTCAAAATACAAATTATTCATGAGAAAAAAACAGCTCAATATTATATTGATTGGAGCTTTTTGTAAGAGTGATACAAGCAGTAACAGTGATACACAAGCATCAATTTTAATAGATCCATTCTTTAAGAAATAAAAAATTTACATCAGATTAGTAAGAGTTGACTAGTGAGATGTGTTGTTATTAGGATATCAACCAGAGAATGTAAGAAGGCTTTGGATAGTTAAGATGTTAAAATGAACATAGTAATTGAAGCAATAGCAAATAGTATACAATACAATGGTCTGGGTGATAATGTGATGGAATCAAGTGGCTGGCACTTGATATATAAAATTGTAATATGATAGATAAAAGAACAATGAAACACTTTACAGAATTTACAAAGAAAAAAAGCGCCATCCCTCAAAAACAAGTTGGCAATTTTGCCCGCTTCAGTTAAGAGAAACTTAAATTTTCAAGTTGTAATTCAGCACCTTACAGACACCAAAATTTACTTCAATTTCCTGTCAATTTTAATACAGTATTAACAGGACACCTTTTCACAAAGCTAGAGAATAGCAAATAGTATAATAATGAAAATTTGTGTGTGTGTGTGTGTGTGTGTGCGCGTGTATATATATATATCTTGGGATAAAGTCTCAAATGGTCACCTATTTTTGACTAGTTTTCAATAATAAAGTTTATCCAGCATCTAACATTTAAAATTTATCATACATACAGAGGTGTAAAGATAAACCTTGATTTGATATCGAAGAATCTTTATAGAACAATATTTTGAAAACAAGAATTGCTCCTAGTCAAAATATGTATGGTAAGTTGCTAAAGATAAGTCTTTATAAAACTTTAATATATTCAAACTTAGATATTGACTGATTGATTTAAATGGAATGTCAACTAATCTAGGGTTATTTCATGCCTCGGGTTAAGGGAACTGCATTCATTTGACATTTATATTTTTTGTGACGTTAAGAGTTTGTTTTTTTTTTGGCACATGATTATATATATATATATATATATATATATATATATATCAAGTATTACTATCAAATACAAACAATCTGATCACAGTTGTATGGTTTCAAGTATTCCTATCTAATAATAATTACATGGTTTCAAGTAATTATTTCTATTCAATAATAGTCATTTGTTTGCACACAGTTATATAGTTTCAGGTAATTAATAATAATCCTTAGAAAATAATTATAGCTTCAAATAACTCTTCTTAACACAAATAATCTAGTTATATGGTACCAAAGTATTCTTATCGAATACAGATTTGACACATTGATGGGACTCTAACAGATACTACCACATGGAGGCAAAGTGGACCTATGAGTAATGGCAGAAGGATATTTCACACTCCCCCGATCACCATCAGATGCAGTTTAGTATCAGGCCCAGGGGAGACTATTTTTTTGGCAGTGGGGAGAGGGGATCTTATCCCTCTGCAGAAAACTCAGTCAGCATATTCTAAGCTGCACTAACAGACCAACATAGAGGTTTATAAACAAATTTTTAAAAATCTCAACATAAGCCAAAATTAATTACTTTACAGGAAACTGTACATTTTCAATGAATTGGAAAGTTTAAAGCAGCAAATTTTATTTCATAATGAGAAAAAATGAATTATGTACTAGCCAGAGATAAGATATTATTAATAAAAAATTGTTTCGATTATATCCCATCTTTAAAAATCACTCTTACAAAAGCATTTCTATGAACAGTATGAACATATAACAGTGGAATGTTCACAACAAAGTCTACAAATCTGTCCTGTGAAGCACATTTACTAAAACAACAAAAACCTTAGTAAATGATTATACCATCAGTAGAAGTAGCAGCAATAGGTAATTGCAATCAGCTGTAATAGCGTCCCCATTGCTTTAAAATACACTGCTAAATGCTATAATGCAAAATAAACTTACTGCACACTTGACAGTGTAGGTAAATCATGCCGAGTTGTTTTACTAAAATTATATGCTCCGTTTTTTTAAGCTAACCGCAATATTAATTTTGAAGGATAATTTTATGAAACAGAAGTGTCTCAGAAAATACTAAATCTAACCAAAGGATAAAGTTAAGAATGATTATAGCAAATTGTATAATTTGAAAGCTCAATATGTTCCAGCATATAACCACAGATAAAAATATATAGTCCAGACCTTGCTCCTTGTGACTTTTGGTTATTCCCTAAGCTCAGAGGCTGTCATTATGAAACAATTGAGGAGATGAAAGAGGCTGTGACGAAGGTCATTGACACGCTCGCACAAGAGGACTTCAATGGGGCCTTCCAGAAGTCGTTGGAATGGTACAATAAGTGCATTGCAGCCAGGAGATTACTTCGAAGTGGACTAGAGTTTCATGTGTTTACTATCAATAAAAGTGCCCATACGAAAAAAGTCTGGAAACTTATCGAATGCACCTCGTATATATAAAGTAAATTTTATATATACATAAATATATTCCACACATGTACATTGATGAAAATCTTAGAGATATATGGTGGCTTGTGTGGTGTAATGGTCATCAAAGTAAGTTAGCAAACTATTACCAGTGAATTTGATTTTTATTGTATGCCCTTTACTTCAGGCCTTCGGTTACAACCAAGCTTAGCAAATAACTAAATAGTTTAACCAAAGAGAAACTAACAGAGAAGTTAACTTAAATAAACTCTTTAAAATCACTTAGGAGAAGAGAAAATAAACTATTAAAGTTACATATTATTTAGAAAAAAGAAAGTAAAGAAATTACACATCAAGTTTATACTCTTACATATTTATCATAATGTTCTCAAGATAAAAAAAAAAAATAAATAGATACTGAAATATACAGGTAAAGAACATGAATAGAAGTGTTTATAAGGTTGATTCTAAAACCAAGAAGTTCTAGACTCCACCTCCACCTAAACTGAATCAAAATTTATTAGAGGATTATTCTTATTGGTAGGTTCTCTCACAGCAGGATCTAAGGTAGGAAAGAACCACTTAAAACCTGTTTTTATCCTGTTAAATATTACTGACACAAAATAAAGAACACTTCCATTATCTCAACCAAGCAGTGACACCTACAAGGGCAGAGATGTTGCTAACAGAATACAAAAGGAATGCTAAATAAAACCAGATTGAAAGAAAATATTAATAGGTTTCAAGTACATTGATATCTATATGGGGAACACAGTAGCAGTATAATTTCCAGTTGTGCCAAGTTAACGAAATTATTTGGAACAAAATTGGCCATTGTTACAATTCAGAAATTTAAGAAGTGCCAGTGTCATCAACTTGAAATACAAATACGAAAGAGTATGAAAGATAATTTATTTTTTTTTTACTATAAAATAAATAAAATCTACATTTTTCAGTACTTTATTTGGGTAAAGTCAAGTGCAATTCCCAATGAGGATTAGATTTCATTAAAAAAACATTCTGTGAGTAGGGCTCAAGATCAGTAAAAACTTT
>OY757933.1:74879696-75079696 GCA_963585895.1 Sepioteuthis lessoniana
ATATTTGATATATATGCATGAACAGGATTTTGTATTAAATAACATATTATGGTTGATATGCCATAAAACCAAACCATGAAATAACCAAATGAAATTGGGAGGGGTTTGTGTAACCTTTTAAATGTAAAAAAAAAACTGGTCTTGTACTTTCTAAGCTATTAGTATTGTACTCTGCAAAGTAGATTTCTGTTAATTCTGTTTCGATTAAAACTATTTCTACTTAATAACAAATGTTCAACGAGCAACATGTTTAAAACTTGAAATATCTAATTTTATGAATTAAATCTGCCTTTTCAGTTTTTAAATTAAAAATGCAATTCTTAACCTGTCCTCTTTCTCAATTTTTTTTTTTTTTCCATTGTTGACTCATCACTCATCGGTTAGTCTCTCAGCTCGTTGACAATGGTGGTTGCAAATTCTTGACATTCAGGTCTTGAGGACTTCCTGAACTGCTGCTATTGGAAGCCATTTGTCTTTCAACTTGTCCTTTTCTACACCTCCCCCTGCCCACTCTGCTATGGTTTACTGTCCTCATCTGACATAATGTTTTTCACATTTTCTGACACGCATTAGAACAGGACTTTTACAGTTCTTCATCATGATGTTAGACACTGCCAGAGCCACAAGAGGATGTTGGAACATTATTTTTCTTTCTATTTATTTTTTTTTATTAACATTAGGTTTCATTTAATTACATTGAAATAAAGTATACGAGGAAGATTACTTGTTTCACTTTGTAATATAGTAGTTACCAATTATTATATTGTTTCTAGTAGTAGTAGTGTGTGTGTGTATATATATATATATATATATATATATATATACACACACACCCAACTTCTCCACACAAGCAAAATCTGACACAAGGTAAGTAAAGTTGAACTGATTTGAATTTAGAGTTTGCCTTCTGCTAAACTGGTTGCCTCACCAAGGCATAGTCTCCCCTACTATTTACCCGTAGCTGGAGGGAGAATAGTTGGATATATACCTTTCTCAAGGGTATTAGTGTTATGTGAAATACAAACCTCATTCAGGGTTTGAACTTGGGTTGCTGTGCCCATTTTCTATAACTGTTACACCCCTTACATAAGTTGAATGGTGTGTTACAGAAAATTGACAAAGGAATAAACGAAAGGCGTATATGCTGTTAGATGACAAAAATATATTTAATTATAAGAGAATAAGAGTATGCTGAAAGAGTTCACCACAATAACAAATGGAAAATAGCAACTCTGTTTTTCATTGCTATCTTGATATCTAAAACTGATTCATAATTTTTTTAAATTTTAAAATTTTTACAATTTCCATTAAAAAGCATGTTTCTATTCAACTTGCACATCAGAAGAAAATAGCCCTGTCGGTGGGGTATAGAATAAGCCTACTACATTCTCCACAAAGAGGTCATCTTTGAGACTAAACAGCATTTAGTGATTAGGATCCAGTTCTGGATTTCTGGGGAGTGAAGTACTTTCATTACTCTCATGTTTACTCTCCACCATATTGATTGTACCTGTCAGTCCCATGTATTGGTCAATAAGATCTGAAATTTATTTGTATTGGAAAGGAATACTTGAGTTCATGACTACATACAAGCAAATAGTTATAAACGAACTAAAAAAGTGCAATTAAAAAAAAATCCAATGAATACAGAAAATATAGTTATAATTATGATCAAATAAATCATATTTTTGGCATTGAATAAACCATAAGGAGTTGATTTGCCATTAAACAAATAAACCATCAAAGTGAAAGACATTGGTGTTAAGGGCAGAATACAAGACTTAGAACATCAGTTGAAAGTTAATCCTGATTAAAAGAGAAAAGACTGAATTTAAGAGAAAACACAATTGAAGAAAGACGCAAATAAAAGCCACATTTGACATACTGTAAGAAATCTAACTTTTATTCATTATTGGTCCTTTTTATTTCAATTACTTTTAACAGTGATATTCTTTCCCCTGAGTCAATTGGAAAAAGTGTCCTTTTTAAGGAAATTGCAAGTTTTACTTAAAGCTAATTTATATTTTAACACATGTTAGTTTTGTAATAGAAAAAGTATTACTGGCCTAACAACAATTTTAGTGTTTAGATATGCAAGAGGAATGCTGCACTCTGCCATTCATTGGTTCCACTTGAAGAGTTTCCAGTGAGAAGTCATTTTGCTGCCTCTAGGAAGCAGTATCCATTCTTTCTGATTCATCTCTTCATCAAATGTATATTCCATTCCAACAACTTATTTCCAAGAAAATTTCCAAAAATTCTCTCTTGAATATTTTCTTCTGAGTTCAAACTTTGAATTTTTTTCCCTTATGGTTCGGTTTTTCTGAAAGTTAAACTTGGAATCTTTTAAGTCAAGGGTTAATGTGTTTTAGTTTGGATTTCTACTTTGTAATATTTCTTATACTTAATTTGTTATTTAGCAACTCTTTACCTTTAGTGGACAACTGGTCTTAGAGTGACTGAGAATTAAAAAGGAAAAGGCTGGCCTTGATGATATCTTTCATTCCTTTTTAACAGAAGTAGCTAAAGATTTTTAACAGAAGTAGCTAAAGATTTTTGCCCAAATTTATGCTAATGGCTCAAAATGTTTTCTTTTTCTTTATAATTAAGCTGTTAATGATCTTATTTAAATGAAACTTGCTAAGTAGATAGCTTCACATTAGATTTACAAACTGTTCAAATTTATTGTTTAACATGTAAGAGAAAAATATTTCTTTCTAAACAGTGTAAATTAGATTTGAATTCCTATAAAAAAAAATTTTTTTTAACAATCAATTCAACTCTGAATTTTTAAAAACTAAGTTTTGGTTAAAGTGACAAGGAACTTGAAAACTGTCAATTTGTATATTTGGCAGTGATGTTGCTGGTGTTTCTCTTAAGCTTATTTCATGTTTAATCTTTTCTGAATGAGATGTACATGGCAGTGATAGGGTTAAGTATATATTTACCAAACCTCTCTACTGTGGACATGTGATACAGAGTCAATTTTTAAATGGAGTAAAGGTGATTTGAATTCAGTTTTCCTTCTGCTAAACTGGTTGCTTTACTAAGACTAAAGAACCCAGTCTGCCCTACTATGTTTACTCATGATTGGAAAGAGAATAGTTGGATTTATATCTTTCCCTTGGGTATTAGTACTATGTGAAATGTAAACGGCCTTATTCAGGATTTGACCTCTAGTTACCAAGTCCATTTCCTCTGACAATAACGGTGATACTGCAAGTACCTCCAGGGTGATAGTGTTAAGTATAAATACCAATCTGTTTCCATTCAAGAGAATATCTAATAAAAGTGGCATTTTTTCCTTTGCTATTCACATTAAAATTTTTTTAAAATTGAATCTTTTTAAGATTATATTTGAAAGATTTTGATTATCTTCAACACAATATTCTTGAAAAAAATTGTAAGTATAATTTATCACTAGCATTTTCTCTGTGTAACCTAGCAAAAATAAGAGCAATCCATTTGAAATGCTCTTAAAGAGAATAAGGCATATTTATTATGCATAAATATTGTTTTTTGATGGATACGATGCTAATAACCAAAATAATTAACACTTCAAGCATTATAAAGTGCTTATCAGTTACCTCCCTTTAACTTTATACATTTCAAAATTTAAACACACACACACACACACACACACACACACACAGAATATCAGTGATAGTTTATACTTACACACTCAATTTTTTTAAGAATATTGTGCTAAAGATAATCAAAATCTTTAAAATATAATCTTAAAAAGATTCAATTTAAACAAATTTTTAATATGAATAGTTAAGGAAAAAATGCCACTTTTAGACATTCTCTTGAATAGAAACAGATTGGTATTTATACTTACATGTACCTCCAGAGTGATAGTCAGAGGAAATGGACTTGGTAACCAGAGTTCAAATCATGGATGAGGCTGTTTACATTTCACAAAGTGTTAATACCCATGGGAAAGATATGAATCCAAATATTCTCTTTTTAGTTATGGGTAGACATTGTAGGGCAGACTGGGTTCTTTTAGCCTTGGTAAAGCTAAATTTAAATCACTTCAAATCCTGTAGGAACTTTTGTTAAAAAATAAACAAAAGAATGCTGTCTGCCTGAGCTTAAAAAATTATGGATTAAAATTGATTCATCTTAATTATTAATAAATCAATGCTCTCTGAAATTTAAAAAAAAAAAATTCCCCACCAAAAAAAAAGTCTCAGTTCCACTTGAATATCTATTTACAAAGTTTTTCCTTAATTTAAAAAAAAATTTTTTTTTTTTTTTTTTTTGAATTAAAGGAAAAATGTTATGTGGAGATAGTTTGTATGACCAAGCTTTAATATACAAAGAAAGTTCTTTTCTCTGCAGACTCTTTCAATTTAATAAGGAGTGTAGGATTCTAATTTGTATTTCATAGTTATCTCCATTATATTGAGAATTTGGATAATTAAAAGAAATGATATTGAGTATGTACAAAATTATCATTCAGTTGCCACTTTGACTGGAAACTGCTTTATTCTCTTTGAGCATTTTAAGTGTATTGTTATGAAAATCTCCCTAGGATGTCATTTTTGCTAGATCTCTATCACACACACAGAATTCTAGTGATAAATAATACACATTCAATTTTTTTAAAGAACATTACTCAAAAGATAATTAAAATTTTGAAAATATAACCTTCCTCTTAAAAAGATAGATCATATCTTTCTATTGAAATTATTTCAACTAAATATTTTGATGTATACTAAATGACTTTGCCTTTTAGTTTGTTTGCTTGTTGGATAGATTTTTCTTTTTCCTTTGTAACTTTTCTAGAAAACAAGCAAAAAATATCTAGAATATTGTTCAAAATTTGCTGTTAAATTCTTTTTTGCTAATTTTCATATCATTTGTTAGATAATTCATTTAAAGTTTTCTTTTTGTTTTTTTCTATTGTACATTTTATTATTATTATTATTTTTTTTTTTTTTTTTTTTTTTTTTTTTTTTTTTTTTATATAGATAAGCATAAAAAAAATCATTGAAGAAATTCACAAGAAATGTTATTAGGTACTTTTTTTTTTTTTTTTCTTCATAAAAGAAGACTTTGTGATATCTGAAGTTTTTTATTTTTCTCTCTCCACTTTATAATAACAAAGTGTGGATCCCTCATTCCATGCTTGGAATGGCACATAACCATGTCAATTTATTGTGGGTCTATAAAAACAGTCTATTTTCCTTGGACATTGCTGCACACATTATGGTGTAGCCCATAACTATATTCCTTTGAAGTGACTTTCTGTTAAATGTTTGTCTAAAAAAAAAAGAAAAAAAAACTTTCTGTAACTAATGTTCTGGATACTGTGAATATTTAAAGGTCATTTAATGTAATTTTGAAATTTAAGCCATTATCCTAAATGTAGAGGTTGAAAAATGATTTAAAGAAAATGTCTAATGCTCAAGTCAATTTACTAAGAATTAGTATTAGCATAGTCGGGCACAAGGCTAAACAGAAATAGGAGAAAAGAGGTGAAAATTATTGTACTAAGGAGGACAGTCTGCCAGTTTTGAAAATGTGAAATAATTTTTTTCACATTTCCACTTACTGTTGAAGCATTTGACTACATGCATGTATCAGTGAGGCACTCGGCTCTTATCCATTTGTCAGGTCATTTATATTATGAGAATAATCAACAGCAGTTTTAAAACTGACCTTGTTCATCATTTTAGTATTTTACTCTCTCAGCTTGTCCTTTCAAGTTTTGTATATTTGTTTAAAACTAAGATGCTTTTCTCTATATACTATTATAATTGAAACTCATTGCAAAAAACGTCCTAAATCAATAAAGTATAGTATTCTATGTACAAAAATACAGATCGATAGCACAATATTTAAAATTAAAAACAGTAAAAACTCACAACTCCAAGTTTCACTTGTTTGATCTTCAGGTGAGCTTGAAGACGTGGAACTCGGTCATGAGTTTCTACCATATTATTTTATTTTATTTTAGTTTAAATATCATGTGGAGAAAATAGCAAAAAAAGTAATCCTAAAGTGATGAATTTATTAAGGGAAGTCATGTTAAAATGTTTTGGTTTTAATGAACCTTCATTAGGACTTTAAGATGGTGAAACAAGTGTTGATAGAACAATGATGGAAGTTTAATAAAACGCAATAACAGGAGGAAAGAAAAATATATACAAAGAAAGATCATATAACTATTCAACCATATTATGTTTGTGTTTTTATATAGTTATCACTAGCTGACTTAATGAATCAATGGTGGACCAAATTTTGCAGTATTATGAAATGGTGCTCAATATGTATGTATGCATGTATGTTAAATGGTAATATCTATGACCCCATGTTTCATGCTTTACACATTCATCAGACAGTCAAAGGTTTAAAAAAACAAAACATTGATATGGTTAATTTTTTATGTTGGTGGTGTTGGAAGGTGTTTGTGTGTATATGTGCCTAAGCTTGTGTGCATTTGAATATTAGTGTGCATGTGCTGTCACTCGTGTGTGTGTGTGTGTGTGTGTATGTATATATTTCTGCTGTCTGCTTGTGGAAAGAAGAGAGGGTGGGAGAGGGCATGGTAAAAAGAATTGTTTCAATCAGAATTTCTTTTTTCCTTTGATAATACCCCTCCTTGATAACTAAAGTTTTATTAGATTTGAATATATGAAATCTGTTTCGTAGTGAATTTTTTTGAGTAATAATTAAAATCATGTCACTTTTTTAAGAAAGATTTTTAAAATTATTTTTATAATGATAATCATCAATGATTATTGGTGGTACTTATGGGTTATGTAATGTAGTATTTATGGGCAGGTAATAAAAATGCCAAATTTGGGTAGCTTTTGCAATGAAGATAATTGTAACAATTATAATAACGGTCTCAGACAATATTAGTTTGTGCTTATAATGTAATAATGTGGAAAATATAGTACAATTATTGACAATACGAAAAAATATTACTTACACTAATTGACAATATTTGTGGGTTGTGATAATGTGGGAGAAATAGTACTTATGATCTGTGGTTCTGTTGGATAGTTGGATAATTAATATGGTATCAGTAATGAATGATGTGGCAATAAGAAAGGTGTTGGTGAAACTGGTGGGGTATGGTCAAAGGGCCAGGGAGGAATTTTTAGGGAGTGATGTGAACATAGAGGGCAGAAATATATGAAAATAATGGTAGTGCCTATGGATTGAGGAAGTGATAATAGTGGTGGTGATAAATGAAAAAAATGGGGGGGTGAGAAAAGAGAAGGGGAATGAAATTGTTGATGTTTTGGTTAGGTGTTTGGGTCGAATTGGGATAGAAGATGGTTGTTTTCATGCCGGCATTTTGAGATTCTCAGATTTATGGTTTAATAGTATTTTGTGATGGGTGGGTTATTGCAACTTTTTCTTGGAAGTAAAGTAGGCATCTTCATGATATTTCATTGTTGGCAGGAGCTGATTTTATAACTTTCCAAGTGATGCTTGGTGTGATGTTCCTGTCTTTTAGTTTCCAAATGCATGCTGATAGTGTTGTATTTGAATATTTTCTGTTAGAGAATGAGAATTTGTGGGCATAGGTTCTTTGTTTGAAAGTTCCCTCCATTGCACCTATGTAGTATTTTATTGAATTATTTGCCCTTACTGTGTGTGTGTGTGTGTGTGTGTATGTATGTATATTCCTTGTAGGGGCCATTTTGATTTGTCCCTCCACTTTCACTGGTTGTTAGCTTCTATTTTATTTTTTATTTATTTATTTTTTTTTTTTTAATGATTTGGGTCATGTTTTTTATCCAGCTGTGGCTGATTTTGAGGTTTAGCCAAGGTGCTTTGTTTGGGGAAGTGTTTTTTTTTTTTTGTTGTTGTTTTTTTTATGAAATCTTTGCTAATATTATGTTTTTGTTACAGGGTAGATTGAACCAGATTCTCTTTATTTTTTGTTTGGTCTTTAGTGGTGTGTTTTCCAATTGTGTGCAATCATTTTTTTTCTCTAAATGTGTTGTATATGTTCTTTTTGCTGTTAAATATGTCAGTGTTGGTGGATGAGTTGTCTAATAGTCTATGGCTTATAGATTTTGATATGATTGAGGATGGGTGGTTTGATTTAATGTGTGTGTGTGTATATATAAATAGGTGTGTAGTTTTCTTTTTTAAAAGGTTCGAATATTCTTTTTCTAAATTTAGTGTTACATCTAGAATTTTTTAAAATTTAAAAAAAATTTTTTTTTAACCTTTCTCTCTGTCTGAATGCATAAAGCATGAAACATCGGGTTACAGATATTACTAAGTAATATGTATATATAATTTGAAGTAGATGTTACAATTGTTTCATTTCCAGTGTAACATTTCACTTTTCCTCATCTGCACATTTTCAAACATAGCTGAAAAGTTTTGAAATGCTGAAAGAGATATTGTTGTCCTGTATGTCCATGAAGTTCTAAAATTGAATTATTTTTAGCTAAACCGTTTCTTGTGGTAATATTTATTTGGATATATTAAGAGGTAAATGTTTTATATCTAGCACAACTTGATTTAGTTTTAGTACATTTTAACCTGATTAGCCGATATATTATAGAAACCTGGTCTTTGTTTTTAAAATGAGATATGGCTGCTGATTCGATTATTTTTCTATTGTAGTTATCTTGTTTATATAGTATTGATTTGAACTTTTTCTATAAAGTTGATCTTTATCTTAAAGATGTATGATCAAGGCATTTATGCTATTTTCTATTTTGATTGCTGTTTTGTGTTCCTAAATACTTATATAATAACTATTATTATAGAAAGACATTTCTTCTTCATAAACTTTCACACACTGTACATAGAATTATAAAATTCCTGCTTCTGGCATATTTTTTATTTAAGTTTTTGGATGGTGTTGGATGTAGTGTGGGCTATATGACTGCCTGTTTTCTCTTGATCATTATCAATTATATTTGTTTGTGGGTAAGGTGAAGTATCAGTTAGATGCAGTTTCATTTAATAATTCTTTGTTGGCATGTATTTTATAGGCTTTTCTTTTTAGTAGAATCTTTTCTTTTTCGAATTAATAAAATCTCCAGTAAAGGTAAAGAGCTGTTTTCTTTTTTTTTTCTTCGGTAAAGTGAATAATTGGTTCTTTGAACTTGTCAGTGATGTCCATTTGTATTCATGTTATTAGGATAGATAAATAATGCTTCTGCTATATATCTATACTGGCCATTGGTCTAGTGGGTAGAGTGTTCACCAATAGCCCAAGAGCCAGGATTCAATCCCTGGTCAAGTCATACCAGAGATTCAAAAAATGGTACTGATACCTCCTTGCTTAACACTCAGCATTATAAGGTACATATCAAGAGTAAAGTGGAGCAATTCAGGGAAAGGAGTAGCCCCTTCCTCTACTCCTCAGTGCAGTAGCTATTGAAAAGGGAGTCTTCAGGTCACCCTCAACTACAATCACCAACTTTACTTTTACTATATATATTTGAAATATATTGTGCTGTGGGCGTGACATGTTGGCTTGGCTTTAAAGGCATAGAGAGGAAGTCTCAAGAGAGAAACTGAATCTCTTTTAATAGCAGCACAAAATAACATCTGAATTTGGAAAGAAAAATTTAATATGCAACAGAATACCAAGTATCAGTTATGTAGTGACAGAGATAAAACAGTTAATTACCTAATAAGCGAATGTAACAAATTGAGCCCCCCCCCAAAAAAATACTACTATACAAGACATGACTGAGTGGGAAAGATGATCCATTGGGAATTGTGCAAGAGATTAAAATTTGACACTGCTAACAAATTGTATATGCACAAATCAGAATCTGTCCTAAAAAAAATTACTCCTAAAATTCTCTGGGATTTTGAAATATGAACCAAAGCATGAAAATGAAAGAAAGCAAAAAGATTGACAGATACTTGGATCTAGCCAGAAATATTGAATAAAAAATGTCTACCATAATTAGAACTTCCATGAACTAGTTTAAATTTCAATTAGATCACCTCTTATTCTTCTTTCTAGTAAAATAGTCAAGAGTGACTCACAGGCTCCCTTTTCAATAGCTACTACACCGAGGTATAGATGAGGGTGCTACTCCATTCCCAGGATTGCTCCACTTTATCCTTGATCCTCACCTTATAGTACTGAGTGTTAAGCAAGGCGACATCAAGTACCCTATTTTGAGTCTTTGGGGTTCAATCCCAGGTAGAGTCATACCAGTCTCCTGGACCATTGGCAAACAGTTAATTCTAATTTTCCTAATCTGTCCCTGGGGATGTCCTCGTGGTGTAATGGTTAAAGCATTGGACTGCGGAATCATAGTGAGTTCAAACTTCAGTCACGCTATTATGTTCTCTTTCAGAAAATACTCTTGGGAAAGGTATGAACCCCCTGATCCTCCTAGCTATAGGTAAAATATCATTGCTGCTGTTCTAGAAGGATGGCTTTGGCATTAAATAACCCATGAAGGTTGTTATGCCATTAAACAAAAAACCAAATCAAACCTAATCTCTCTCTGTAACTATAATCTGTTACTTCTTTTATCAGTTTTGTCACGCTTCTGTGTATCTCCTCCAATCTCCATATTATTCTAATTTCCATGTCTCTCACAGAACTGCAGCCTCACCACTGGATGCAGTTTAGTGTCATACCCAGGACACATTTATTGGAAGGGCCAGATTCTAAGAATTCTAAAAATACACCTAAATAACCACTAGTCATTACTAAATTGAAAGTAGCATTGGTTGATGTATAATCTGCAGATTGTCAGTTGGTAGGGAAAAATTTAATTTAAACTGTTTTCTAACAGTTTTAGGCATTTCGTGTAGGTTTATTGGTGTAAATTGATTTTATATTGTTAGCCATAATTTTCTTTGTCATATTTTCATTTTTTTAAAGAATTTTAAATTATTAAAACTCAAGTCATTTACAGTGGACAAGAAATAGAACTGTATCAAATAGACTTCATAATGACACAAATTAAAAAATTCCCAGTTTAACAAATTTCAATTCTAAAAGATTTCTTTAAAACTCTTATTACAATATTAACATAACATTGTGGTTACTTATAAATAGAACAGTATCAGTATCTTTTCAGTGTTTCAAAACTTTCAAGTGGTGTTTGAAAATGTTCTTATGAAGATCGGAATGTTACACAGGAAATAAAACAATTGTAACACCAACTTTTGGTTTTAAGTCTCTTAAGTATCTTGTTGGATATTACATCCAATACATTGTGTGTATGTATGTATGTATGTATGTGTGTGTGTGTGTATGTATATATATATATATATATATATATATATATATATATATATGCGTGTGTGTGTGTGTGTGTGTATGTATATATATATATATATATGTGTGTGTATATATATATATATATATATATATATATATATATATATATATATATATATATATATATATATATACACACACACACACATCTGTAGTTTCAAAGTTATTGCTATGGGACCCATAATCTTGGGTTTTTATATAAACTTGCCAGGGATATTTTTTTTCTCCAATTGTCTCTCTAAATATATTTAAACAGATTTTTGAATTGTTGATATTTATTTATTTTAATACCTTTTAATTTTTGCAGTAAAAAAAAAAAGTAATGAATTTACTGAGAATCAGCAAACCTTCTCAGTTCACTTTCTAATGTGATTACATGTCTTAAGTGTATCATTTTTAATTTACTTCTATATACAGGCCAGATTTTGAGGATCTTATTTTGGGGCAAAAAAAATGTAGATCTGTACTTGAATAATAATTTTGTAAAGTTGAAATTCAAGTGTAAGAACTTAGAACAATCTTCAGTTTTAAAAATCTTGGAATGAATGATTTTGTGACCATAGATAATTGGTTGTTTTATACATCAGTATACACAGTATATTAAAGGTTTTTTTTTGTTCAGTATTAGATTATTCCCTTATATTTTCCTTTTGTATGGCTTGGGGAAACTTATACAACTTAATTTAATATAGTTTAAGGAACATTTTATGTAGCCAGAATATTCATCTATTAAATAAAAATCTTTTGCATCTTCTCTGTTACTTGTTTATTTGCTGCTAAATAAAAAAAAAAAAAAAAAAAAATTCCAAGTATCATATTTTGAAATAAACAAAAAATAATTGAATATTAGAAAGAAGGTGGGTGGAAAACAGTCTTGAATATACTGTATACTATCTCCTGGGGAAAAAAAAATGGAATTAGTACTCTTAGAGTAGATTTACGTTTTTTTGTAAAAAAGTAAATAAACTTGAAAAAAAATGAACTATCTTTAAAAAGTATTGATTGGAAAATTACCTTCTCAATTTTGAGCACATACACACGTGTGTGTATGTGTGCCTGTGTAAGAACAAAAGATTTTTTCTAATTTTTGAAGGTTTGTGATATTGTGCCAGATTAAGTTATATCTAACAAATACCTTAAATTGATATCTTGTTGCCATCTTCTCACTTGTGTATAAAAATAAAAAATAAAAAAACACTTAGTCATCGTCTTTCACACCGCACTACCTTTGACACAGGGCAGACTTATCTTTTTCTTTCCTCCCTTGTCTTTCTTCTTACTACTTTCTTATTCAGATACACATGTCTAAGGTGTAAAGAGAGAGAGGCCTTCACTGGTTATTTAGTCAATTCTTATACATCACCTCCTCTGCCTACTCCACTTTTTTCTTGATATTTTTTTTTGTTGTCCCAACAGGTAGCATATGGCATTGGAGAGCCAACAATTCTCTCTCTCTCTCTGTTCCCCTCTCTCAAGTAGAATATTATTGAATATGTGTAGTTTAACTAATAGTGTTTTTTTGCAATCATTTGTGTCATTACTTAGATAAATAAACATACAAATTATGACACGATTACTCTAGCTGTTGTCATCTACATAGCTATTTCCTGTTCTGTCTTCACATTCATTTGTTTTAACGGCTTCTCTTGTCTTCTCCACTCATTTGGTTTCCCTCCTTCATTTTCTACTTTTAAATCTGTTTTATTTACTTATGACTTTTTGTCAACACTGGCCAACAATTACCCACAATTTCACTGCTTCATGAAGAATGGTAAGTCAGTTCATTAAAATAGTATATCATCCTAATTACTATTAATTTTGACTATTTTGGAATTGTTCTCTTACTCCAGCTTAACCTGCTGATTGTCATTTTATGATAGCAAGAAACTTTATAGATTGATGATAATTTTGTTCTGGTTGTTTTAAATTGTTTTTGTATTTTAAATTTAATTTTATTTTTTTATTTTTTTTCAATTTATGAATTTGTATTTAAACTTTTCTTAAATCTTTTTGATTTTTTTAAAAAGATTTTGTGATAGTTTTTTTTTTCTTTGTATTAATTAGCAAACTAAATTATTCACAAGTTTTGTTTATTCTTTTTAAAAATTGAATTTTAAGTTTGAACATTTGATCATGATAATCCTCAGTCATCTTCTCTACTTCTGAACACAAAAGAGAAGAAAGTATTTTTGTAAAGATTGAGAAATAAACATAATGAAGGTGTATTTTTTATTTTAAATGTATTGAGCTTGTACCTTTTCAAAATTTTTTTTTTTTTTATATATATTTTTGTTTTTTCCCTTTCAGAGTCGTTCTGAAACGGTGGACCTGTCTACAGACTCATCACTTGTAGTTGACATCTCTGATGCCCTAAGTGAAAGAGACAAAGTAAAGTTTACTGTTCATACAAAGGTCAGTGTCTGAAATTCTTATTTTCATTTATTTTCATTTATTTTAAAAATTTATTTTGACAGATCTCCTATTCCTCACTTCAAACAAATCTATTATCAACATTCACATGTCTCAATATATTCTATGTCCTCTTTGTGTGTGTGTGTGTGTTTGTGCGCATATATATATATGTGTGTGAGGATTATTTTCCTTTCAACCTTTTACTGTTTTGAGAGCCACTCTGTGTTTCTTTTGACACTTTTAATGATTATATGTAGCTCTTAGACAGTATTTAAAATAAAGAAAAAAAAGTCTTGTGAAAATGTGAATCAACACTTTCCTTGAAAGAGTTTTTAGCAGCAATGTTTTTTTTTTTGTTTTTTTTTTGTTTATTTAAAGCAAAGTGCTAATTCTTTTTGAAGCATGAATGATGAAAAGCTTACCACTCCATGTGTGGTGGTTTTTTAAAAAAAATTCTTATTCTATTTTATTTATTCTTGGGAAAAAGTTTACTTCTCATGTGATGTTTTTTTTATATGGGTTCTCTTGCAGGCCTTTGTTGAAAAAATGTTGTCCAATGAACCCCCCCCCCAAAAAAAAACGAATGCAAAACTTAAGTAAATAAAATTTTTTCTTATCTATTCAGTAAAATTTATTTTTACATTGACAAAATCCCAGTCAGTGAGTGGAAGAGTTTAATCTACACATATCAATTTTAAACCTAATAAAAGTTTAACCCGAGGTTTTCTCTTTTATTAACCATATCTTTAAAAGATTAAGCTATAAAAATGAATAAAGTTAAAAAATGCTTGGAAAAGCAATATTCTAGCTTTTTACTTTTTGTTTTCTTTTTTAAACTTCAAAAATAAATAATCTTTGTATGAACAAAATAGTCCAACCATTATAAAAAAAAATGTAAACAAAATCTAATTATCCATTGAATTATCTTTTTTTTTAAATATATAAAAATCATTTACTTCATTAAGAATCAAATCAACAAAATTGAGGGTGGGATGATGCATGACAAAACAATTAACAATAAAAATGTCTTCAGAATTTTGAGGGGAAAAACCATTTTAAAAGAAACCTCCTTTTTTTTTTTTTTATTGTTTTAAAAGTGAATAATTAGTCTATTTTGGGAATAAAAAAAACAAGTGCTTTAGCCAGTGGATGTTTTATACATCCCTTAAATATAAAAAAAACAGATTTTTAGCTACACACACACACACACAGATGTATAACATTGATACACAAGACACTTGGCTTTTATTAGAGGTCTGGCATGTCATTATTTTCATATGCTATTGTAAACATATTCAAAGGCACTATGTATACAATTCATTATTGTTCCTGTATTTAAAATTAGAATTTTATTGAATGTAGAAATAGATTAAAAAAGTTTCTGGCTTACTCAAAGCAAAAGGGAAAATATATGATTACTATGTTTTTAAAGATTGCAGAATTTATATTTTTAAGTCTGATTATCAATCAATATTACATTGTGATCATCCTAGCTCTTGTAGTAATGCTTAATGTATGCATGAAAGTATTATTAGCAATAAATAGCTTTGATGTGTATATTTCAATAGTGTAAGACACAGTTAATGGTGTTAGACTGTCAGTTTCTCACTTATACAAGCTATCTTGATCTACATATGCTCTATGACTAATAATGAGCACTCTTTCTTTTATACACACACACACACACAGCAAACTATATTATGTATATACAACAATATACAAGGCTGGATTGAAAAGTTCATATAATGACATATCTGCTGTTAACTGTTTTTACTAATAGGATCCAAGCACTGCAACTCTGAAAGAGGGACTTTTAAACCCCCCCCCTCCAGCCTAATTTATCTTGGTCAGCCTGTGAATTTTTTCAGTTGACCTGTGAATGTTTGTCTTTGTTTTAGAAAGAGTCCTTGGAGAGAGCAAAAAATGAACAGGTCACAATACCAACTTCTTTGGAAAAAAAGAAACTTTGTTTCCATGCAACAAATATTGGAAAAGTGCTCAATACATATGTAGAGCTGGTATAGTGAACTGAATTAGTAACAGAAGTTTACTTGCCAGGCTTCCCTAAAAATGGATCTTCAGGCAAACTCTTAGAGTTTCTTCTGAAGATCTATTTTGATAATGTGTGTGTGTGTCCCCACAAAAAAAAAGTTTCCTCTATCATAGTTGTCATATTTGCATATAAACTTTCTATACTAAATATATCAGCTATTATGAGGCAGAGGTAATATTTTGTATTGTAGAATATCATGAAATGTACAAAGTTTTCCATTTAGATTTTAGTTGTCGTCTTTCTTTTTTTCAGATCTGAATGGAAGAATAAGATCTTTATATCTATCAGTTGTTGTATGGCTGCATTGTTCCCTTCCTCTCTCTCTCCATTCAGTAAAATTACTCTGTATTTTTAAGATATTGTAGCTAACAATAGGCCAAGCCCCAACAGTGAGAGAGAAACTTTAGTGAGGTCTCATCCAGCACATAACTTAGTTATTAATGACATACTTGCTCTGATGGCTGTTACTACAAATATTCACTAATGATACTATATTTATTTTCACCAAGAGTCTGTATAATTTAAGATAATTACAATATTAGTTGAATATGTGACTGCATAAACAGATTTGAGACAATCTGAGGTTCTTGCTTAGATTGTATTAACCTTTGATCTGATAATCTACTTGGTGTTACTTGAATTTGTACTGGAAGGTGGAAAGAAATGGCTGATCCATAGGTGGTTTAAAACCCCCCCCCCCATTATTATTGCTTTTATCCAAAGCTGAACTTTAATGAACCTTATTTTTCTGATTCAGGTATCATTGGGGAATGAGAAGACCAGGTCCAGTTACCAAAACTTTTGTTCCCTAATGATGCCTGTAAACTATTTTAACCCAAACTATTTCAGATGCAACTTAGCATTTAAAAAAAAAAACAACAAAAAAAAATTTTAAGTACATTTATTTTTTAAAAATTTAGATTC
Organism: Sepioteuthis lessoniana; assembly: GCA_963585895.1. Taxonomy (NCBI): domain Eukaryota; kingdom Metazoa; phylum Mollusca; class Cephalopoda; order Myopsida; family Loliginidae; genus Sepioteuthis; species Sepioteuthis lessoniana. The sequence goes on from OY757933.1 coordinate 74,896,334, forward strand.
ATAATAAAATCTGTATTATAGATACATTCCTATTATAGTTTAATATCTATTCAATGTTTTGTTTTTTTTAAATTTTCATTCTATTTTTTTTTTTCTTTTAAACAAAAACAAAACCTGTCTGAAATGATCAGTTGTTTATGGTGTCTTCTTATTTACTAAGTTTTACTTAGTTTGACCTACAAGTCTTAAGTTGTTTATAGTACCTGTTATAACTGATTAAGTAATCGGACCAGTTGGCTGGGGCTGTAGAGTATAACAACTGCATCTCTGCTGAGGGGGTTAGCCCTCCTCCCTTCCCAGTGAGTGTCCTGAATATGACATTAAACAATCTGATGTTGAGGCTCCAGTAGTGCTGGAGCTTTGGGGAATGAGGAGTACTGCTTCATTGCTATAGCTCCAAGGTCTTCTCTGACTTGGAGTGGTAGCCCCTAATAGGGTCCTATCTATGAGTCAAATAGAACTGTTTGACCATTTTAAACTAAAAACAAATAACTCATGATAAATTGAATTGGTTGATGATTTGTGTTTACAAATCATATTTAACATATAGGTCAGAACAGGATTTGGCATTAAATAACCGATAATGGTTGATATGTCATAAAACCAAACCAAATCTAAGTAATTGCTTTATCAGTGGGGCTTAGAATACATTGACTGCATCCACAATGGAGTGGTTAGGCCCTCTCCAAACAGGTCCTGGATATATTAAACTGTATCCACTTGTGAGACTTCAGTTCTGGAGCTCTTAGAAGTGTGACGTCACTTCCTTGTTACCATTACTCCCTGGTCAACTCTGACTTGGATTGGTAGTGCCTGTTTGGATTCCATCTATTAGTCTAATTGATCTGTTTGAAAATCATTAGTTTTAGGTAGTAATACTTTAAACTATATAACTGTGCAAGTTATTTGAAGCTATAATTGTTTATAATGGATTATTTTTAGTTATTTGAAACACTTGAAATAATATAACTGCCATAATGGTGTTGAAAATTTATTAATGAGAAGAAAAAAGTAATTTTTTTTTTTTTTTTAAGTTAGAACAAGTGATTTTGTTGAAATAAAAAAAAAAAACATTAAAAAAATCAATGTTGGATAAAAGTTAATTTTCCTGACTAAGTTTACATATCGAAGTAAAGGTCACTAGAGTTATTAAGTTGATAAGTTTATCAAAGCTGTCAAAAGTTCTAGATTCTACTCTTGGATGCAGACAAATTGCACCGCCTGACCTCTCCAAAAATTGCACTCAGCGAAACCAAAAGGTCAGAGGCCAAGCCTTGTCAATTCTTGCTCAAGGCTGTTTTTGCTCTTCCCACTCAATCTATGAAAATGCACTATCCAGTTGAAGGTCAAGGGAATTTTTGCTCTTCTCCTTCAATCTCTGGAAATGAAAGCTAGGTTCTCATTGGCTGGCAAATGAAATGTGATGATATGATCCATGCTTGGTTGATCGCTCAAAGGTATTTAAGTCTAAAGATTTTTCCTCTAAAATATGTGTTCTGTTTAGAGCTGAGAAGACAGATCCAGAGAAAAAGAAAACTCTGAAATTTGCCACTAGAAAAAAACTCAAATGGAAGAAGTAATGAAGTTCCAGGGCCTCCAAAATTCTTTGAACAGCCCCAAGACCATCTTTGCTGCTGAAAAACTCCATGCTAATTTGCATAAAGCAAAAAATGCCAGCCAAATTCCTCATGATGTCTTCTCTCCTGCCTACTATATAAATTTTTTCTTTTTCTATTGTATATGGTTACATAATAACATTGCAATAGAAACATATTCTTATAGTTACTGGCAAGTTGTTTTGTTCTTAGAGTTGCCAACATTCTTGGCAACTCATTCCTATTAACCTCCTGACCAGTCACAAGATGTTCCAACCAAGCTGCATCAATCCCTGTTCTGTGCATTTTTAAAAACACAATGTGGGCACAGAAAGCATTGACAAAGCAACCAGTAAGAAGATACATGTGGTCATCCCAATCATAGGACCACATAACCATGTGAATAAATTATTGTTATTATCAAATAGGAATAGTTACTTGAAGCCATGTAATTGCATGGAATACTAGAAACCATGTAATTATGTGCCAAAAAAATTTTGATAGGAATAGTTATTTGAAATCATATAAATGCTTGAAAAAAAAACCCCAAAAAGACTTTGGTATTAAATAACCCAACAAGAGATTCACCTGTCGTAAAACCAACCAACCAATGATCTAAGTTCTAAACTGGTTCATTGCATCTTTGGTGATCTGAACCAAGACCTAAAGTAAATAGCAGTTTTTTTGTTTCAAAACTTTATCAAAATAAATTCTCTCTAAAGTAAAAACATGGTGATATAAATGGACTGGAAAGTGCCATTTTCCTTTAGGATTTGAGCAATCATAGCTGTTTATGAGTAAACTGAATTATTAGCATGATTCCTCTTGGAGAGATGGTAGAGTGGTTTCCTGTTGCCTTTACAGTGGTTGGAATTCAGAGTTATCCTTTTCCTTGATGAGTTGCCTTTCACCATGGTTAGATTCCTCCAATCTGCTCTTCTAATTTACTTGTTGGGGTGATGATATGAATCTCATTAAAAGTCTAGTAACTTTTGTTTTACTTTATAAATGTACATGTAGCTTCTATGAACATCATCCTATAGAAAGTATCAATTTAAAAAAAAAAAGAAAAAAAAATGGAATTGTGTCCTAGGTATAACACTGAACTGCATTTGGTGCAGTTCTAGAACTCTGGGGAGTGTAGAGTACCTGTTTATTGCCATTACTCCCAGGTCCATTTGACCCAGAGTGGTTGTACCTGTTAGTGTCCTATCTATGGGTCAATTTGATATCATAACACTGTATGCTAAAGAACTCATTTGAAACAACTACACAGAAAATGTAAATATTAATGTATGCAATTAACCCCAGACAGGTTGATATACCATTAAAATCAATCATCAATTTTGCAATGAAATTTCATTCTTTTATAATGTTCCTGTTTTTCATTCTGAAAACCAAGCAATTAGTTTTGTAAATGTTTCAAGAACAAAGCAGTTGGTACTTTTATGCTTAAATTATTCACCTATTCATTAGCTGTGGACATGTTTTTTCTTTTCAATGTGGTCTACAATGTTATTAGTTTTGCCAAAAAGTTTGTTTTTGGCATTAGATGATATTAAGTGTGTTCATTTTTAAATATATTCAATAAGATTATTCACTGTGACAGCTGTCATAATCAGCATGCATTTTTTGTTATTGTTGCAAAATTGACTTTTTAAAAATTTATTCTAACATTAAAGTTTAAAGTAAATACCATATATATTCTTTTATATATATTTGGTAAAAATGCAATACAGGAAAAAAATGCAGTTTATAAAGCACCAAGAATTAGAATTTCTCATATGGTCGAGGCTTAGGAGTTAGATGTCCCCAAAGGGAGTGTCCTAGATATGACGCTAAACTGTATCTGATGGTGAGGCTCCAGTTTTGGTGAGTGCTGAGTGCCCCTTCATTACCATTACTGTGCCAGAGTTGTAATATCTATTAGGGTCCCATCTATAGGTCAAATAGATCTGTTTAAAAATTGTTTGATAAGATCACATGCAAAGAAAAACTCTTCAGAAAAAAAACTATACGAAAAATATAAATGTGAACGTACAATGTGATTCCTCTTAAAATCAATGAAGTGGTTTGTGAATTTTCATGTTTGAGATTCTTGCTAAATGATGCTTCCTAGTTGGACAGACTAGGTGAAATAGATAGCAATTAAATTGATAGGTGACAATGAAGGTTTATGATATGAGATATAGCTTAGTGAAAATCTTGCATTGAAAATCATTTTGATCAACTTATGTAAAAAGCCATAAATCAAAGTGACTAGGCATAAGTTAAGCAAAAAGGCAACAAAGTGGATTCTATTTGTTTGATTTAAACATAACAATGAAATGTTGTTTTTGAAATAAGCTGAAATGGTCAGTGAAAACTCAATACTCAAGGAGAGCCAGAGGACACCCACTTATCTTTATTTGTCTTCATTTAAAATGGGACTGAGGTGTACTTGGCTTAAGTCATCCTTGAAATAGAATCAGTGACCCAGAGTTCAAAGGATGTTTGTGTTTCAATTCATGCTAATCCCTTTGGGAAAGGTATAATGGCTAAAGTATTGAATTGCAGCCTCAAAGTAAGTTTAAAATACTGTCACACTATTATGATCACTATTGGACCAATACCTTTTAGGAAAGGTATGGTCTTATTCCTCCAGCTTTGCATAAAATAGTATCACTGCTGTTCTTCTATGAGAATGGCTTTGGCATTAAATAACCCATAAAGGTTAATGTGTCATTAAAGAAAGAAAGGTATGGATTCAATTATTCTCCCTTCAGCTATGGGTAAAAATAGTAGTTTGGACTCTTCAACCTTGGTATAGCAACTGGTCTAGAAAAGGAAAACTCTGAATTAATTTTAAACTCTGCTTAAAAATTGACTTTGTGTCACATCCTGCTTGTGCAGAGAGGTTGGTAAAAATGACTAATCCCACCATTTCTTATTACTATATAGCGAGACTAAGTTGTGTTACTGACATATATAATATACTCACATTATTTTGTTTTGGATTAGTTGTCTATAAATTTCAAATGTTTGCTAAAATTAGACAGCTGCTTAGTTTCTAAAAAAATATTTAGATTGGGATATTTTAAATGAAAAGAATTGTTGAAAGTGGTCTAATCATTTAGATAAAACTTTGTGATATTTTTTATATATTAAAGATTAGACAAGTGGGTTTGAAAAAAAAAAAAAAAGTAAAAAATGTTTTTGCTGAGTCAGAAGTAAATTCAAACTCTTGCTTGAAATAAGTCACTTTCTGATTGGCTTTATTTTTTTCTTTTTCTTTTTTTGTACTTGTCCAATTTTGCAGGTCTAACTTCACTTGTGCGTGCATGCTCTCTCTCTCTCACACACACACACTCTCTCACAGACAGAGATATGAGTTGGGATTGTACTAAAGGAGGCCTTTGAAATGTGTGCATAAAGAAAAAAAAAAAAAAAAAATTTCTGGAAGAAATTTTAAGTCATGAAATATTTCTGTGCATTGTTTTATTTCACTATTTATTAAACTCCCTCCCTCTCTCCTTTTCTCTCTCCTTTCCCCCAAGATCTTCGGGGAATGTCATGTAGCTCTGAAGTGTTTTCAGTAAATTAGTATTTATGACCATGACTTTTCTCTCTTTTCCCCGATTAAACTTGAATTTAGAATTCATTCTTTGAATTTTAGTAGTCTCAGGATTTTTTTTGACAATTTCACTTACCAATCAGTAATTTTACATCTGTTAATCTTTTTCTTTATGCACAGGGGGACAGGTGCATTGGCAGTAAAAACTAAACTGAAAATATAATCCAGAGGTGACAAAAAAAATTTTATTAGATATTTCTTTGTTAGGGGTGTGTGTGTGTATATATATATATATATATATATATATATATATATGAGAGAGAAATAAGTCAGTCAATTTTGCATAACTCTATTTGCCTGTTTGTAGATATCTTTAACCACACACACATATACACACACATTTATTTTAATTTTTTTCTTTTTTTTACCTTTTACACATTCAATGTGGTATGACCCACTGCTGGATTATGCTATTTTTTTGTTAGTGCAAATTGACCCATCAGTGCATCATACAGCAAAAATTATAGGACGATCTACTGGTGGGTCATATTGTATTGATGCAGAATAACCAAATTAAATCATAATGATATAAGAAAACCAATTCTTCAAAAATGAGTTTAGGAAATTGGATGGTATGGAAATGAATTATAAATTCATAGAGAAAAAAAGCCCATACATTTTAGTCAAAGATGTTTTCTCTTAAGTTGTTTGCTCATTTTTTTTTTAATTGCTCCGATTTAGAAGGTAATTAATGCTTTAATTATCTAATACGAATAAATTATTTCTAGATTTTTTGAATTTTTCCTTTTTTATGGAATATCTTACTTGTTCCTTCAATAGAAGAAAAAAATTCAGGTTGATTAAAATTGCTTTATGGAACCTTCCAAATTAAAAGACTACCTCAACTATTTATATATGAATTCTTCCTCTAAGACTATATAAATAAACTGGATTTTCCTGTCTCAGCCTTTTGTTTATTTATTCAATTGTTTGCTGTTTTGTTTCCTGGCATCTGGGGCACCCCTGTTGGGGGAATGCCGAAGGGGCCAAAGGTATTTTTGGATTTTGCTGGATGTGTGTAGGCTGTGGCCCTGCGTTCAGACCCACTTTAAAAAAGGCCTTGTGCCTTTATTGTACAGTGGTGGGATGGAGAACAAATAAAATTTGTAATATGAATCTGTCACTGGAACTATGAACTATTAAGAGGGCAAACCCACTTAATCTTTTACAATGAGTATAATTCTTGGATTTCTTTATTAGCAAAATTTTCCCTTGAATGTTTTAAGCTTGTGATTTCAGCAGCCCATCCTCCTCCTCCCAGTAACACACTAATTGGGGTGGGTAAGGTGAATATATATATATATATATATATATATATATATATATATATATATATATATATATATATATATTCCTCATTCTCTAAAAAGATGGTTTGGGACTCTTATACACACCTAATGTTTTATAACCTTTTACATCTAAGTTCTTTGAAATGTAACTGTTGAAATATTGGAGAGGAGGGGGTTAATAAATTAGTTGACAAATAATTGATTTGGTTAATATTTTGTCCCTTCCCCTCATGTTGAGGATACTGAATAGAAATGATTTGTATTTTTTCTTATTGGAAATTAAAACTATAAAAATACGAAGAAAAAATTAAGAATTTATTAATGTAATAAACTTGGAACAGAATTAAGCCCCAACCTTGACATCTTATTTAGAATATATAAAGAGAGATACTGAAAAGTTCTTGCCCAACCAAGAAGGGAAGTGATCTGAAGACTTGAATTGCATACTATTCCATGTATTCATCTTGCCGCTCAATACACTTGGCACATTTATTAAGTTCTTTTTAACTTTGCCAGAAAGAGGAGAAAAAACAAAAATGAAGAAAAAGTAACCTCTTTCAGCATCCGTGTGTGTGTGTGTGTGACTCCACATTTACTACTCTGCGACTAGAGAGAAGCATGTAAATAGTCATCTGATGAGACTGAGAGTATAGTAATATTCTCTGCCGAAATAAATTTGATGACTTAACCGAGTTTGAGTCTCCATCAAATTGTTCTCTCTATCTCTCTCTCTCTATCTATCTCTCTCTCTCTCTCTCTCTATATATATATATATATATATATATATATATATATATATATATATATAATGACTTTCATCACTTGCTGAATATGATGTTGCTTTTTCAGTTCATCTAGTTTTCTAGTCATCTCTGAATTTTCCGAGTATACTGGTGTAATGATTATCATAGTTGGTAATAGACCCAGCGACCAGAGTTCAAATCCTGGACAAAGTTATTCATATTTCACATGAAGCTAATACTCTTGGGATAGGTATGAATCCAACTGTTTTCCCTCTGCCCAAGCTATGGGTAATTAGTTAGGAATATTTGGATCTTTAACTTCTGAATGACACACTTCCAAATTCAAACCAGTTGTGCTTTGCTGAAAAATTGACCTTGTGCTACATCCTTAAGTATAAGTAAGTAAAGTTGGCGACCATAGTCGAGGGTAACCCGAAGGCTCCCTTTTCGATAGCTACTACACCAAGGTGTAGGGGAGGGCGCTACTCCTTCCCTGGATCCTTAAGTATATGCTGCATCATTATTCAACTTTTTGTGATAGTTGGGTATATTTATTAGGGTGAAGATCCTCTAAATCTTCTCTTTCTCGTCTCACTCTTGGTTTTGAATAAAATACAAATAATTAGAATACAGATCTATTGGACTTGAGTTTGGGACCCTAACAGGTACTACTACTCTGGGTTAGAGTGGACCTGGGATTAATGGCAATAAAAGAGTACTCTCCAGAAGTGGAGTCTCACTATCAGATGCAATTTCGTGTCATACCCATTTGGTGGGAAGGGTTTACAGTCAGTGTATTCTAAACCCTGCTCAGATTTGGGTATTTAGTGATAAATTAGATGTCCTTGTTGATCCAACTTCTCAACACTATAGATTGGTGTCAGCAGTATGAAATTGTTAATTATCCCTGTGCTAAGATATGGTAATAATCTTCCTCAAGCTTATTGTAAGCAGAGAAAACTTTGCAGGATTTTAAGAAGAAATTCAATATTAGCAAAAGACACATTGTCTATAAAGAGAAGTTATCTGATTATTATTTCCCTCACTTTGGATGTTGCTTTGAAGGGAGAAAAACTGAAGAAATTTCCATCATCATGTCACCCCCCTCCCAGGGGAACCACCTGTTAGCCATGGGTGATGAAACATAGTGCCTAAGGATGGGATCTTGGTGGCTGAATAATTTGTTACTAAGTGGTCACATGACCTGCAACACTTCATTGTGGCTTTTACTTGGGCTAGATTGGAAGTTGGTAAGGCTCAAGCCAATCAATCAGTCATGTGAAGCTCGGCACCTATATTATTAAGTCCTGACTTGAACATAGGACCAGTGGAAAAACCAAAAAGCTAATACAAACAAAAAACAAACAAAACCTCTCAATCCAATTCAGAAAATAAAATAACAGCGTCCCTCAAGATTTATTGTAATTGAATCACTAGAAGAAATTCCTTTCATGTTGGTTTGTTTGTTGTTTTCTTTTTTTTTTTTCTTCTTTTTTCTTTTTAAATCTCCATTACAGCAAACTCTGAAAAAAATTAGAAGTGGTAATGTACTTGTAGGTAACAAGAAACATGCTGAAAACCTAATAAAAATGAAAAACTTTCCACAATTTGAAGTGTAAAATTGGGTGAAAAAAATTAACACTTGAAAAGGAGTTATCCGATACAGGGTATTATCCTTAGCTACATCAGAAGAAATAAAAACACCTTTAGTAAAGCAAGGGATTACAAACTACAAAATAATTAAAAGGTGTGGTAAAGAAATGCAAACTCATGCATACATTTAGACATTTAACAAATCCATCATTCCTAAGGATATAAAAATTGGATACTGCCATGAAAAGGTAAAACAATACATCCCTGCACCCTTAAAGGTACTTGCCCAATTGGCTGGGGCTGTAGAATACATTGATGGCTTCTCTGTAGAGAGGTAGGACCCCCCTCCCGATGAGTGTCCTGGATATGACACTAAACAATCTGATGGTGAGGTTTCTGTTATGCTGGAGCTTTAGGGAATGCGAAGTACCCTTTCATTGCCATCGCTCCCAGGTCCACTCAGGACCCATACCAGGTGCTACCATTCTGGGCCTATCTATGCATTAAATAGAACTAAACCATGGTTTGAGTTGACTGGTTTTGGCATTTAAACTGTGTATTTATGCTAAACTGAATTGTTTAAAATAGAACTGTTTTGACATTTAAACTGTACTTATGCTAAACTGAATTATCTGAAACAACTGTTTTGACATTAACTCTGTATTGCCCAGTCGGCTGGGGCTGTAGAATACACTGACTGCACCTCTGTAGAGGAGTAAGACCCCCCCCAACAAGTGTCCTACCTATGGGTTAAATAGAACTAAACTGCATACTTATGCTAAACTGAATTGTTTTAATTAGAACTGCTTGACTAAAATTGCTTGAAATAGAAATGTTTTTGACAATTAAACTGTACTTACGCTTAACTGAATTGTTTAAAATGGAACTGTTTTTGACATTGAAACTGTACTTATACTAAACTGAATTTTTTAAAAAATAGAACTGTTTTGACATTTTACCCTTGATCTGTACCTTATAATGCTGAGGCATCAAATATCATTTTTTTCGAGTTTTTGGTATAACTCAACCTGGGATTGAACCCGGGTCTCCCAGGCCACGGGCGAACACTCTAATCATCATGCCAATGTCCACAGAAAAATGTAATTTTTTTCCTGTAAAAATGATACAAAATTACGTCATGAGTACACAAAGAAATTCAAAAGTCAATTTAAAAGATCAGTGAAAACTTGCACCAGCAAGTTTTCAAAACATCAAAGTGGGCAGCAAAAATCTTATTCAGGATCTGTTGGTGCATTGATCTATTTTAAACTCATAACATCCCAAATTAGCCTTTGTCCACTTGTTGTAATTAAAAGGTTAAATTAGGGCATCAGATAGATTAATTAGATCTTTGATTGTGTTGTGTGTTTTTTTTTTTTTTTTGTTTTTAACATTGGTTAATATGTAAAGGGATACTCCTTCCAAAGTGTAGTCTAGGACCCTTAATTAATTTATTCAGTGGCTTGATTGGTTGACCAATTAAAATCTGATACATAAAATGGATACTCTTCCCACAGATGTAGATCTGAACTTTTGATTGGCTGAACAATCATAAAGTAGGAGAAAAATACAAAATCACCTGTGATTAGTTAGCCAATCAAATGTTTATTCCCAGGGGAATTCTCAATAAAAATACTACTTTAAGGGTTAAAAGGGAGAGAAAATTTGAAATATATAGTTACATAGTTGTTTCAGTTAATGTTTATCTGTTAATGGAAAGTTTTTTTTATCTTTGAGTTACCAACACCTGGGCAACTCATTCTGACAACCCTGACCATCAGAAAAAGTTCCTGATAGATTGTGTCATCCCCCTTCTGTGGATCTTTCAAACACAGTATGAACACAGGAATTGATATGTCTAGCTAGAAACACATGGTAGTCATGGTACTAAAGCCATGCCAAGAACTGTAACTAGCATAGGACCACAGTTCCGAATAAATGTTTGGATTAGAAATAGTTATGTATTTTTCTGTTGTCTGTCAGGTCTTTGTCATAAGAATCCTGGAGTTCTGATCTATAGATGTTCATTTTGATTGTGAGTTTGTTGAAGTGTCATGTACAAGATTGCTAGACTCAAATCTGTGTCCCAATCAGCACTATCACTATAAGTTTGTGTTCAGAACCTCCTGTGCAATATTTCTTGACACAAAATTGAGTTGGTGATGTCTTCGATCTGTCATAGCCCAAGAGTATCTTTTGTATAAAAACACATAATTAAAACAATAGGATTTAGCACTGCATTACATGCATCAGTCTTTTCTTTTCTTTCTTTTTTTTTTTTTTTTTTTTTTTTTTTTTTAAGATATGAATATTGTCAACTTAACCAACAAAGAAAAATGATTGATTTTGTAAGATCTTAATTTTGTTAGTTTAAAAGAGTTTAATTTTGGCAAATTGATTAAGTTAAGATAATTGAAAATAAAATAATCAAGTAGAATGTAAAAATAAGGAAATGTATTTACCATACAAAAATATTTCTTGTTTCATGTTCTTTTTGTCTGTTGAATTGTGAGTATTAAAGATGATTTACATGGATTCAATAAAGGATGTAGTTCGAAGTTCCGTGTAGGTTCCCAAGTTTGAAAAACACCTGAAGGCCTGAGGACATATTGGCCAAAATGTTGTGGAAATAACAATAAAGATGAAGACAATTAACCCTTAATGATAAAAATCAAGCTTCATCTCAAGAAATTGAGACAACTCATGATTGACATGGTTTTGTAAATTAGCTCTTTTCTTTTTACTCTTGATAAATAAGCTGGAATGTAAAAAAAAAAAAAAAATTTGTTTTGAAAGGAAAGTGGGAAGGAAAGATAGTCTTGGGGGGGTAGTTAGTTTTGCCTCAAAGCACACACACACACACAAAAAGCTTTAAAAATGATCTATATGCCATTGTTGATATGATTTGCCCTGTTTGGTGTTGGTTGAACTGACTAAAATGCCCACTTCTGTATCTATAAACTTATTTCGGGTGGTGTACACTCACTGTCTGAAAATGCATTTCACTCTTCTCTTCCTCTCTCTCCTGACCTGTTTTGTTTTGACTGAATCACTTCTTGCTTGTGGGTAAATAGAAATTGCCAGAGACAAATTTGCTATTTCTGTCCATCAGCATTAGGTTGCTTAGTAAACCTTTTAGAATGGCAGCTATCTCAATTCATTCTATCAGTATAGTAACATTTTTATTATTTGCTTAGACTACCTTTGCTGGTTATTCAGTTCCATGTCTAATCTTATGAATGTATAATTGCAAATGGAAAAGGGGAAATATTCTGTAATTAGCATGTAAATAATTATCTCCCTTGAGAAATATTATTGCAGGTGAGCACAAATGCAAATTAGATTGGAAATTACATGAGTATTTTATGCTATTAACATAGATCTTGTTAAAACCTATCATTTTTGCTGTGTTGCAATAATAGACACACAAATATCAAATTATTAAAATATAGAATATTACTAGGGTGAGTCAAAATATTTTGGTAACATGAAGAACAATTTGGCAGCTGTGAATGCTTTTGCTGAGGTTGTGAAGGTGACTAGCTACACTGGACTGTGAGATGCTGAGCTCACCTGATACTCTCTGAATGTTACTTGTTGAATTAGCCTCTGTGTCTTGTAGTATGGCCTCATAATCTAGTTTTAGTCTTACCTAACGTTTGCCTGATGTCAAAGTAAACTTACTTAAAGGATCTGGTTACTGTACTGAGATCAACTGTACCTTTACTTTTCCTACAACAAATATTTTTTGTTGCTTTCACAGTATTATGCTGCAGTTCAAACTCATAAAGCATAAGTTGCTGAATTAGATTATATTGCACATTCATCTGTGCAGCTTTCAAATTATACATGAAGTGAAACAAAGTGCAATGTCAGTGCACCAACTACCATAATGCTATCAACCATAACGGATACCTTGCACAGCTTGAATTACTTTGTTCATGTCCCATATATTCATGTGATATGCTGAAAACTTGCATATTATCAAAATATTGCAAAATTTTTTTCTCATTCTAGTATTATTATATGATGGTGCATCTAAACAATTCATAAATGAACATTTATCTTAGTTTTGAATAATATTTGACATTATGGACTTTAATCTTAAATTTTCCTTATTTTCTCCCTTAATCAAATCTTATTCATTGCAACTTGAATATGCTGGAATTGGAGCTTGTCATCTCTTGAGTTGTGACATTTTCTATGAATTTGGATGAGTATCCTGATCCTTATTGTTTTGAACATTTTTGACTAGAGAATTCTTCTGCCTCCTTCGGGTATGTTGTATCTGGTTATATTTGAATAAAGATACAAGTCTGAATAATTCATGAAAAGATTTTTTTTTTAAATTGAGGTATGCTAAATCTAGCTGTTATAAATTAAGTGGGGAAAAGAGGCCTTGTCTTAGAACTTTGTGAAGAAAATTAACTCAAGATTAGAGCAAAGCTTTCCAAACTGTATGTTGTGACACATTTTTGTTTGATTTCTTATTAACTGAATTTTTCATTAGAATATTTTTTTAGATACATTTTCAATTATGTTTGGCTTAGTTAGCAAAACTTCAGTGTCAAACTTTAAAAAAAGGAAAAAAAAAAAAATTAAACTGTTCATTATTGATTTTAGATAATTATTTCTTTTTAGATACATTTTCAGTTATATATTTTGTTTGGTTAACAAAATTCTAGTAATATTAAAAACTTAATAAAAAAAAAAAAAAAAAAAATCCATTAGTTGATTCATTATTGAGTAAATTTTTCATTGAAATATTTCTTTTTAGATACATTTTCAGTTATTTTGTGTTTTTTGTTTGCTTGATTAACAAAACTTTAGCAATAACAAAAAATTATTTCTTTTATTTAACCTGTTCATTATTAGTTAATTCAGTTAATAAGTAATTTTTTATTTTCAGATACATTTTCAGTTATATATTAAGTTGGTTAATTAAACTCCAGTAGTAATGTTATAAAAAGTTTTTTGTCACCAATGCAGTTTTGAAAGCTCTGAAATAGAGGAAAACCTACTTAAAAGAAGAAAAAAAAATTATTATATTCATTAAACATTTTTTTTTTTTTTTTATTTATTTATTTAAAAGGTATCTGGAGAAGTTTCACTGGACAGATATATTACCTGTTTGTACATGGGGGAGGGGGATCTGTCTTAAGAAATTTTTCATGCATTTATAGTACAAATTATCATCACTTGTCCGACTTTTCCATTCAGAGGTGGTCACATATTTCTAATATTTTATTTTCTAATTTTTTAAAATAAGTTTTAACCTCTCTTCCCCATTTCTTAGCGACAATAATGGTTTCCTTTTTGGCTTCCCTAAAACAGCTTACAACGAAAGATGCACCAGCACCCACATTTAGCAAGTGGTCATGTGATAACGACGATAATGGACAGACATCTGGCCAGTATATTTCAGAAAAGTTTCTGGATTTGATCTGGTACAAGGTCTCTTTTCTAATTCCCTTTCGGGCATTTCAGTTTAATTTTTTTCTCTATCACTGTTCAGATGTTGATTTTTATTCTCTCTCTCTCTCTTTCTCTCTTTCGAAGAACTCTTGCACAATATTATCTGCTTTAGCAGCTTTTCCTTATAATTCGCTAACAGCAAACAAAAAACCTTTGATTTTTTTTTCACCTTTATCTTGAAACTGAATCATCAATGAAACGGTTTCTTTTCTTTTGGTTTATGTGATTTTGGTGTAACTTGATTTTTGGGCTTGTGGTGTTTGATTCTTGTTTTTTTTTTTTATGAATTGCAATCTTCAATTTCTTTCTTGATTAAAAGACTAGTAAATCCAAGTTTTTTTAATTCATTTTTTTTCTTTTTCCCGTCCCTTAAGAACAATAATATTAAAAAAAAAAAATATATTGATTGAGGCAAGGAGGACATTTATTCCTTAAATTTAACATGAGGATGATTTTACTTTATTTATAAAGACCCATTCATATACCTCAGTAGCAATATCTCATCTACTGAAAGCAATGTCAACATATGATTAGGTAAACTAGGGACTGCTATTGGCAGGTTATCAATTATATGGAAATCTGCTAAAATAGGAAATCTTTCAAACTATGGCTGTGTCAGTACTATTATATGGTCGCACCACTGAGGCTCTAACAAAATGCCTGGAGATAGGATAGGAACTACACAAGGATGTTGTGTACTGTTTTGAATGAATTCTGGAAGAAGCATCCTACAATACAGCAGTTGTATGGCTACTTACCTCCCATCTAACAAATCATCCAAGTAAGATAAGCAAGACATGCTGGGCACTAAAGACAAATTCATAAGCAACATTCTCCTATATATGGACACACCAGTGTTGGCCAACCTGCAAAAACTTATATTCATCAGCTCTGTGTAGAAACTGTATACCATCTAGAGGACTTACTAAGTGTAATGGATGATGGGTGCATTAAGGGAATCTGTGTTGTCAGCATGCCTTCATAATTCTTTTAATCTGATTTTCTAGTTGACAAATCTTTTGGATATCTGGTTCCTCTGCCCCTGAATAATTTCTAAGAAAATTTCAAAAGGCTTTAGGAAATTGTGCTCTGTCAGTTGAACTTAGAATACCCGGACTAACTATTTAACTGACTTCCCACCAAGCCAATAGGACACAAGCTTGTTTTATAGTAGGGAGCCTTGCACAAATCAAGACTTGTGTGTTGCTAAATACATTGAATGTATCCCTTGCAGAAGGATAAGATACCACAAAACTGAATCCGATGTGAGGCTTCAGTTCTAAGAAGTGTACAGTACTCCTTCATTGCCATTACTCCTAGGTCTACTCTAATATGGAGAAGTAACACCTGTTAGGGTCCTATCTATAGGTCAAATAGAACTTTTCAATTATTTACTCAGGATTACTATTATTAGTTGCTTGAAAGCATACAACTGTGTGCAAATTACTTGTATTAAATAGGAATACTTGATACTATGTAATGATGCCAAAAACATTTAACAACCATACAAAAAATATAAATATGAATATACAATGAATGTGATTCCCTAACCTTTACACATGAAATAGCCCTAGACAGGTTGACATGCCATTAAAGTCGGTCAATCAATCTTGGAAATTTCATTTATTAATGTTCATATCAATTTATATAAAGTTTATATAAAAACCTCAAGTTATGCTTATAGCCCGGATTTCCCTGACTTTCTCTCTCCATCTGTCCCTATCGTCCACTGCTTCCAGCAGGTCCTCCAAACTACATCCAGTGTCTACACAGCTGATGTAAGTTGTTGCTAATCAGACAACACAGTGTATTGATGTGTAGAGGTTCACGGAAGAATATCACTTACAAGTTCATCTTTGCTTCTCCAGCAGTGCCCTGCATGATTTGTTTGTCTTGAATAGTTTTTGAGATGAGAGGTAAGTGGCAGTACAACTGCTGTTTTGTGGTATGTTGCTTCCAGGATTTGTTCAAAACGTATTGGTTTTCTATTTTTTTTTATTTTTTATTTTAATGACCTCTTATCCTCTCTAATCCATGCTAAATCATGAGTATTTGGGTGTAAAATACAAATAGATTTGTTCCGAAATTATTTGTATTAGATAGGAATACTTGATGCCATATAGCAGAAAACAAACGATTGTAGATAAATAAAATGCAATTAAAAATAGATTGTGTAATTTTAAAAATATTAAGTTATGATTATAATCATTTAGAAATTAATAAAAATTTGGCAATAAATTACCCATAAGGGTTTGATATGCCATTAAATAAACCAAACCTAAAATACAGACTACAATAAATTTAGTAAACTTAGCTCGATTGTAGCACAAGGCTGGAAAAATAGGGCTCCCGGTGAGAATCAAACTCGCTAACATTGGTCTATATATCTAGCTTGCTAACCATTACTTCACTAGAAGCACTGTTTTACTTTTTTCTTAAGTTGGCCTTTTGGTTTTGATATTTGGAAATTTACCACTTATCATATCCATATTAATACATATATATATATATATATATATATATATATATATATATATATATATATGAGATCTGTGTTATATTTATAATTGGATGAGTCAGTGGGATAAAGGATACTAATTATCTGCTTTTGTAGCCAAGGCTAATTTTGCATTTGAAAGTGTGTGTGTCATATTTGATCTTAAATAAAGGAAGCAAAAAAATAAAATTAAATCTTGGGAGTGAGTACAACTGGCAGGAAGAAGTGAGCTTTGTTTCCTGTTAATATATTAAAGTACTTGGCTTCAGGGGGGTCCCCCCCATCTCTGGCTGTCACCTTATCTTAAGAAGAAAAAAAAATAAAGAGGGTGGAGTCAAATTTACTGTCTGACTCCTCCCAAGAAGGAAAATGCTAATGGTGGCCAAGTGATTTCTTAGCACTGCTCTCAACCATGCATTTGTACCGGGGCCTTATGTTGCATCTTGTCAATTATGGAGCTAGGTAAGTAAGAGTACAGTTGACTGGTCTAAAATCTTTAGGTTATTCCCAAAATGCATTCATGAAGTCAAAATGTTAGTTTTATCCTTTTGAAACATGTAGAAAAGCTTGATGTTGTTACTTGTGTCACTAAAACAGTATTGCTGAATCAGATGAAGCAGAATTTGAAATTGTTTACTGAAATTTGGATTATTCAAAGAGCCGGTTTAAATTGGTCATCTTAGACATTCTCCTCTGTTGGTGGGGCATAGAATATGCTGACTTTATTTCCCTGTCGAGGGGATAAGACCCCCTTCCAAACAAGTGTTCTGGGAATGTGGAATACTCCTTCATGACTATTACTCCTAGGTTTGATCTGACCCAGAGTAGTAGTGTCTATTAAGAGTCCCATCTATGGATTAAAAAGATCTGTTTTCTAATTATTAGTATTAGATAGGAATACTTGATAACATAACTGTGTATAAATTATTTATATTAAGAATAGTTACTTGAAGCTATAATTGTTTACTAAGGATTTATTTTTTAAAACTGTAAACTGTATTCAATCAAATTATCATTAAATGGAAGTGGTCACTTGAAACCACATAATTGTGTATAAATTATTATTAGTACTACTTAAAGCCATAAAACTGTATAAATGGTTTGTATAAGATAGGAATATTTGATATAACTGTGTGCAAAAATAATTATGAAACAACTACAAGAAATTGTAAATATAAATGTATAATGTATGTGATTCCCTAATAAAATAACCCAGACAGGTTGACATGCTGTTCAAATCAATCCCTCAATTGGATAATGCAGTAGGATTTTCTTTCAAAGAAACAGTTTTGGTAACCAATATAATTGACACATTGATAAATGAGTAACCATTCACTATGTGAGAGTTTGTATTTACCTGAGCTCTTCATCATAGGCAGAACATGACACAAGGTCAGTTTTTAAGTAAAGTACAGCTGGTTTTAATTCAGGTTTTTTTCTTGACTGGTTGCTTAATGAAAGCTAACAAACCTAGTCTACCTACTATTTACATATAGCTGGGAGGAGAAGAGGTATACTCATATCTTCCTCAAGGGCATTAGCACAAAAGTAAAATGCAAAAGGTTTCATCCAGAATTTGAATTTAGTCACCAATTCCATTTCCTGGAAACTTACTAGCAATGTCTTGCGAGATATAACTACCAGCCTTTGCTCTCTCTATATAAAATACTATGATCTGCACAAGTATTTATAAATGTAGCAGATGCTTTTTTTTGTTGGTGGTGTTTCCTTAATTTCTTTGTTTCCTGGGTAGATGACTTTAGAATTTTTATATGTAGTTTTGTCGTGTATGATAGAAAAAAAAAAAAATTCCAAAGTTGTCAGAAGTAAAGGTGGACTAAGGAATTTAGAATAATATCAACCTATTTTTGTGACAGCTGGGGGGGAAAATGGTGCTTTATTATTCATAAACTAAAGATATGTTACCTAAAACAGTTCTTCTTGTACATTTTGTGTGCACATTTTATTGCTCATAGCAGTTATCTGCTCTGAACTTTTCTATTCCTAAAAAGGTATGTTGACCATAATGGTTATCAGAGGAAATAGAATCAGCAATCTGAATTTAAATCTCTCCAAGACTGTTTTTCATGTCATTTTTTGCTATTGCCCTTTGGAAAGGTATGAATTCATCTCCTCTCACCAGCTATGGGTAGCTAGTAAGGTAGACAATGTTCTTTTAGCCTTGGTTAGGCAACTAGTCAAGAAGGAAAAATGATCTGAATTCAACCCAGCTGTACTCTGCTTAAATTCCACCCTTTTTGTCAAGACTTACAATATACTGACTGTGTCTCCTGTAGAGAAGACCTCCCCTGCAAAAAAAAAAGGAGTCCTAGGTATGATATTAAACTGCATCTGGTGGTGGGACTTTAATTCTAGAGCTCTGCAGAATGTGATGTTCCCCTTCATTGTTATTATTCCTATGTCCACTCTGACCTGGCGTGGTAGTACCTGTTAGGATTCCAGGTCAAATAGATGTTTGTAAATTATTTGTTTTATATCAGAATACCTAAAAAATATCAATATATGCAATTCTCTAACTTCTAGGCATAAAATAACTCTAAACGGCTTGACATGCTATTAATATCAATCAGTCAATCTGCTTACACACACACACTTGGTACTACTGTAACTGGAAGTGCAGGATATTGTAACAAGTCTCAGCATGGAAAGATGGAAAGTGTAAATAGGAAACCATTAAAATTTCAGCTGTTAGGCCCTTGAAAAAGGCAGGAATTCACTTTTTCCTCCATTTTGTTTCATTGTCTTATACTTTGATAAAATGTCTTGTCACTTGTATGACACAGCCATTTATGAAGAAAGAAGTTATTGAGCATGCACTCTTCCACAGTAGTAGCTAGTAACAAAGCTGATGCTTCTATTGTCATTCTTGACAGTTTAGTCTTTATTGTAAATCATAATGCTTGAGTTGCTAGTAAGTTTCATTCTTTTTTGTACACCACTATACCAGTCTAATTCTGTCTTTAAATTTTTTTTTTTTTTTACTACACCAAATAGACGTCTGAAATAGATATTTAAGGCCAATATTTTTTTCAATAATTTTATTTAGCAGTTTATTTTTAATATGCAGTATTTAAAATAAATACAAATTTCTAATTTGAGGGTTTTTTTGTTTTAGGACATTTTGTATGATTTCAATAATATTGCATTTGTCTTATCAAACCAAAAAGATATCTTCAGATTTTAAAAAATTGTAAAAATCAAATAGTAATGTAGACTCAGATATTTTGGCATTGAGATGCATTTATATTAAGAGCACTTGGTTGTTATTGTATTTGACTGGTGTGCTGGTGTACATAAAAAAAAGTACTGCTGGAATTGAGTACTTTTCCTTTCAAATGATTTATAGCCATAAATAAGGAAAATAAATTTTCTTGGCAAGTGTTATTTTATAGGACATACTGTTAAGATGTTATTAAATGCTTGAAAATTATACACTAATAAAATTTTTAAATTTCTCCTTATCTACCCTCTTTAAAACCAAAATAGTTTTCTTTATTTACATGACCAACTTGTTGAGTCCCCAAGGTGTAATTGTAAACATACTGGACTGCGATATAATAGTAAAAGAGTTCAAACTCCAATTGCGTTATGTTAATTTTCACACCAATACTCTAGGGAAAAGTATGAAATCTCTGACCCCCCCCCAAGCTATGGATTAAATAGTACTACTACTATTCTTCAACAAGGATGAATTTGGCATTAAGTCTCCCATGAAGTTTGATATGCCATTAAACCAAAGAAACCATGATAAATTTGTCATTCACCTAACCCCTCTTGAACCCTGTTTTTTTTTTTTTTTTTTTTTTTTTTTTTTTTAAATTTTGGTTTGTATACCTCTGTTTAATTTCAGTCATGATCTTTTCAAACTGACATAATAAAAACGTAGCAAAAAGGTTTTGGAAAATTTTTTTCTTATGTATGCTTAATGTAATTATGAACTTGTAACAAAAAGACTAAAGAGGTAATATTAACTTGATACAATGATTATATGTGCACTAATTAACCTGAGTATTTTGGGTATGGCACTAAACTTCATTTGGTGGTGAGACTCCAGTTCTAAGACTCTGGGGAGGCTGTATTACATTATGTCAGGGAGTGAATGGTGCTGCTTGGTATAAATAAATTCACTCGCTCATACAGACAAAATAAATTACAAATTCCTGACAGTGGAGCAGTCATCCTTTGAAGTTCATGCAGGGGGGACAGTCTAAAAATTAAGTTTTTTAAGTAGTAAGGAGATAGCGATTAGATGAGTAGTCAGTGGATTTGACTGTCAGACCTGTATAGTGTGGGTTTGAGTGAAAGAATGTATCCAATCGACCTGGACAGTTAAAGTTTTGATCTCCCAAATACCAAATTTCTCCCTCCTGCTTTATGTGGAGCAACCTTTGATTGTCATTACTTCCAGGTCAACTCTGGCCTGGAGTGCTGTTAGGGTTCCATTTATGGGTCAAATAGATCTGTCTTAGAATAAATAGGAATACTTGATACGATAAAACTGTGTGCAAATTATTTGTATTAAAGATAGTCATTTAAAACTAAAATTGTTTACGAAGGATTATTATTAGTTACTGGAAACCATATAAATGTGTGCAAATAAATGATTATCATTAAATAGAAATAATTACCTAAAATCATATAATTATTTGGATTAGATAGAAATACTTGATATGTAAATGATTTATATTAAGAATGGTTATTTGAAGCTACAATCATTTACTAAGGATTAGTTTTATTAGTTCCTTGAAACTATATAATTGCTTGCAAATTATTGATGTTTGATAGGAATACTTGAAACCATCTGTGTGCAAATAAAGCCTAATTGGCTGGGGTTGTAGAATATACAGACTGCATGGCTACAGTGGGTTTAGACCTCCCCTACCTCAATGAGTATGCTGGATATAACACTAAATTATCTGATGGTGAGGCTCCAGTCCTGTCAATCTCTTCATTGATATTACCTCTAGGTTCATTATGACTTGGAGTGGTAGTACCTGTTAGGGTCCCATCTATGGGTCAAATAGAACTGTTTAATTATTTACTAGACTTGAAACCATTTTTATGTTGAATAGAATTACTAGTGTTCAAGAGCAATACTTGAAACCATTTAACTGTGTGCAAACAAATAAGCTCTGGCTTGTCTAAAAATTATTACTTACAAACTATTCATTTACAAATCGTATGTTTAATGTATATATTTATAAAGAGAATTTGGCCTTAAATAACCCACAAGGGTTGATATGCCATAAAACAACCATGTGCAAACAAATTATTATTAAATAGGAATAATTACTTTAGAGCATATAATTGGGTATAAATTATTTGAGTTTGGATTACTTTTATATGTAACTGTGCAGAAATGAAAAGAAAAAAGAACTGCAATGCAATATTGAAAATATAGTTATGATTACAATTAAATATTTACAAATGAATCAAATTTTGGCATTAAATAACTTAGAGAGTCAATATACCATTAATCAAATAAACCAAACTAAACCAGGCTAGGTTGTTTTTTTTTTTTTTTTTTTTTTTCTTTCTTCTCGTTTTCTCTTTTCTCTCTCTCTCTTCTTGGTAGTCAGTGTAGAATTGACGTCTGAGTGAGAATGGTGATTTAGTTTAATGTAAATCTTTTAAATAGACAGGCATGTCTGAGTCTTCTGAATTTTTTGCCAATAAGAAACTAGTGGTTGGTTTGGTTTTAACAGATTGTAAATTTGATTCAAGAAACTTGTTTAGCACAACTGTAATAGTGCTTGGTGTCAAAACAAATTGATTCTTTCTAAGTTTTTTAAAAATTTTTAACAAATATTTAAAAAGCATTTATAATGACCTCGTATTGAGTATTTAGGTTTAAAATACAGTCACATCTTTGAGATTGGTTTTTGATGTATATTTTTAAAATCAAACTTGATAATGAATGCTAAACAATGAGTTTAACTTGGAGTTAGAGCTCCAGTCAGTAAATGAGAACAATTTCATCATAGTCATGCTTGATATAGCACAGTAGTGGGATGTGTCCTGGATATGACACTAAACCATTTGATTAATGAGGCTCCAGTTCTGGAGGTTTGTATAATGTAGAATACTCCCTTTATTGTCATTATTCCCTGGTTCACTTTGACCCTGTTAGGGTCTCATCTATGTGTCAAATAGAACTGTTTAATCATTTACTGAATTGGAAATTATTTGTTTCCAAGCTCTAAAACAATTTAACTATGTGCAAATAATGTCACTTATAAATCATTCACTTGAAAATCATTTGTAGAAGAAGGATTTGCCATTAAATAACCATCAAGGGTTGATAAAAAAATCAAATACTGTAACCCATCTCTTCCTTGTTAAAGTGTCTGCATAGAGCTGATGAACTTTTTTGCTGGTCAGTCAACACTAATGTGTCTGAGTCCACAAGAGAACATCACTTATGAGCTTGTCCCTGTTTCTCAAGTTGTGTGCAGTATGTTTTACATGTCTTATATGGGTAATTTGTGAGATGTGAGGTAGGTGGCCGTACAGTTGGTGTTTTGTAAGGAGCTTCTTCCAGGATTTATTGAAAATGGCACGTGGCATCTTTGTGTCGTTTCCATCTAACTTTTTCTCCTAGTACTTTGTGAAAGTCCAAGTGATGCAACCATACAGTAGTACTGGCATGACTACAGCTTGGAATAATTCTCTTTTTATTTTAGCAGAATGACATTAGCAGTCTATATTTTTCATATGGGTATATTAACATTACTTTCAGTACATGTGAGATATTGTTACCAAGGTATATGAAATGGTCTACTTATTTTAGAGGCTTGTTTAATGTGGAGATAGCTCTATCTTTTTTCAAGATACATGAATTCTTTTTTTATCCAAGTTCAGGTAGAGTCCAATGCCTCTTACTGCTTGTTCCAGATTGTGCAGCAGATATTCAGTATATTGGTATATTTGTGAGAAGCACTAGATCATCTATGATAGTTTCTGTGGGATATTGTTTGCTTTTATTAGTGTGAGGCCATTTTCTTTCATTAAGTTTCTTGATCTTTTGTCATCTGGACTGATTATGAATAGATATGGTGCTAATGTACCTCCTTGCAGGACTCCAGTGACCATCGAGTGAGGGAGCCCTTTTTTTTTTTTTTCATAATTATAGTGTTAAATTTCTTTGGAGACAATATGCTGAAAAGTATTTGCTCTCATTTATCCCCTGTATAGAATTAAATGCCTTGGAAAAATCTGCAAACATATTGCTTTGATATTTTTTTGCATGTACTCCTTGGATGTATTGACTAATATTCAGAATCTGAGAAGTTGCAAATTGATTACTTCAAAAACCATTCTAATTTTTCCTTGGAACTTCAATTTCAGGTTGGATATGATTGAGAAGCAGGGCATTATAAACCTCTGTAGTTCTTAGTGATTCCAAGGTCACCTTTCTTTGGGAAGGGAGAGGGTGCAGTCTTTCATGTATTTCTCTATTATATTTTGTTTATACACAGCATTGAATAATTGAAGATTTTTTGTCAAATTTACTTCAGGAGGTATTTTGTTGAGGCTTGCAAGCTTTTCTGCTTAGTCCTGTCAAGTTCGTTCTTCATATACTGTCCAAGATTGATGTCTAGTTGGTCATTAATGATTTTTTCAGTTGGGTTATCTGTGATTTCTCAGTTTCCAAGCAGGTTCTTGAAATGTTCTTTTAACTTCTGAAGTTTTCTTCTTGGCTGGCAGCTTTAAATTTTGCTCTCAGTGATTTTTTTTTTTTTTTTTTTTTTTTTCCTGCCAATTTCATTTACTGTCTGCCATGCTAATTGTGATTGTTTTCTACAGAATTTTTGATTTTATCAAATTAAACTTTGATGTACTCTGTGTGTGTGTTTTTTTTTTTTTTTTTTTTTTTTTTAAATATATCATCTCATGTTTTTTCCTGATTGCTTTTATCTCCCAGGCAATTCTACATTTGGCTTTGTTTTTCTTTTTTAATGTCTAGTGAATTGACTATCTCAAAATAATAGTATTCTGAAGAGTTAATTTAATACAAATCAAGTGAATGAATGAGTCAAATGATTCTATAAAATTCTTTTAATGAAATAAGGATTTTCCCTTAGATTTTTTTTTTTTTTAAACATTCCAAATATTCTATTCCTAAAGAAAGGTGTATGTAATTACCCAACCCCCCTACCATAATTGGGATGCAACACATCCCCTTTTCCAAGAATATTAGTGCAAAGTAAAATGCAAACAGTCTTTCCCAGGATTTGAGCTTGAGTTACCAATTCCATTTTTTCCACAAACATAACTATTATGCTCAGCATGCCTCCAGTAATGCCATGTCGACTTCCTGGAAAGAAATAAGCAATTATCGGTACAAATAATGCTAAAGTTAATTATGTAAATTAGAAATGCTTATTAAGCTGGACTGGATTAACAACTATTAAGCAAAATAGATACGTATTAGGGACATCAAAAAATTAGGGAGCACTACTGAGATTTTCCATTGTTGGATTTACCACGGAGCATTTTTTGCCAATTTTAAATGTATATTAAATGCATTATTTTTATAATTAAGTAATGAGAATAATGATATGAATTAATATTGTGAATAAAACAAAATTAAAATCTGGTAACCAGCCTACATAGTCCAAAGAGGCTTGCATGATCATTCCTCAAAAAAAAAAATTGACTTTATATATACTTAGACACCATAATCTGAGTGCTTCGAGCCTTTCAGGAGTTAATTCAGTTCTGCTAAGGTGACCAAGATATAAAAAAAAAACAAAAAAACATTCTGCTGAACATGTCAAAAACTATTCATGAACATAAATGACAGTTATTTTGCCAACAATTTGTGTGTGTGTGTGTGTGTGTGTGTGTGTGTGTGTGTGTGTGTGCCTGCGCGCGCGCACAAAAACTTTAAATGTAGAAAGGATTAATTTTACACATGATCCCTCTGCTTCCTTCTTGGGTATTAACAATAATTGCTATTCTTTTAATCTCAAACGATATATTTCTTCTTTGCAGACAACACTCTCTCAATTCCAGGAACCAGAATTTTCTGTGGTCAGACAACATGAAGAATTCATCTGGCTCCATGACCGTTATGTGGAAAATGAAGAGTATGCAGGAATTGTTGTAAGTATTTTCCTCTACTTCTCACTATTTTTTTTTATTTTGTAACTTTTATAAGTTATTTTCTTTCTGTACCTGCAAAATAATTTGACATTATCCTAATTATATCATTTGGAATGGTTGAGTTTTAAAAAATAAATAGAAGAAAAAAAAAAATCTTTAAAATATTGGGTTGTCATGAATGATTTTATTTTTATTTTTTCCCCTAACAAATTGTAAGTATGCATTTCAAACTTCCAATGTTTTAAATGCAACCAGAAATTAACTGATAAAAAAAGAATGCCTTCATTCATCAGTCCTTTTTATTTCAGTAGTGAAAGAGTATGCGTCATAATTTAATCTATGATCTTATGCCTCTAAAATGGAGGAACTGAAAGTGCATTGGGGAGGGGGGATCCTCATGGCATAATGGTTAAGGTGCTGGACTGCAGCCTCAAAGTAACGAAGATTGAACTACAGTTGCACTATTATGTTCACTTTCAGACCAATACACTTGGGAAAGGTATGACCCTCTTATTCCCCCCCCCACCCGTGGTTTAAATAGTGTCACTACCAGTATTCTACAAGGATGGTTTTGTCATCAAATAACCCCATGAAGGTTGATATGCCATTAAACAAAGTTAATAGATCGAAGGTGCATTTTCAACATGTAATATTGTGGGAGTTTAATAATAATAATAAAAACACTAGAGACAGCTAAGAAAATTTCTTGTGCTTATGGCCAAGGTGTTCTTACTGACCATCAAGTCTGAAATTAGTTTTCAGTTTTATTTTGGTGACATGTCTTTGAGAGATGAAACAAGACCAGGATGCTCATCAGACCTCTATCAAGATGCTTTTAGAGAATTGATGGAATGCAATTTTTGCAAAAGTATTCGAGAATTAGCACTTGACTTTGACACATCCCAATTCACAATCTGTTGCCACTTGAAAAAGATAGTAAAATTGAGCAAGCTGTGCATTTGGGTTCCTCATAGTCTTAATGAGATAATAAAGAAAATCACATATCCATAGCTAAAAGTCTTTGAAAAGGAGAAATGAATATCATTTTAAGTAACAAAAAATAGGTTTTTTTACGACAATGTTTAATGCAAAATGCAAAACTGACACGGATGAATCTCCTGCCTACCTCAAAAGCAGAGCTTCATGGAAGAAAAGTTATGCTATATGTATGTTGGGATCACTGTGGCATTATTCATTTTGAGTTTTTAAATCACAATCAGATACTCAATGCAAACTTACACTCTCAACAGCTGCAATGTATGCATGAAAATCTTTTTAAGAAAATACTCCACTCTTATCAACTGGAGAAATGTGCTTCATAATGAAAGGCTACATTCAGGAAGTATTATGCAGGAAAGTGTTGGATTTCAGTTGGTCTTTATCATTAGGGTTTTCAGACTATTGTCTTCATCTTTATTGTTATTTCCACAACGTTTTGGCCAATATTTCCTCTGGCCGTCTTCAGGTATTTGTCAAACTTGGGAACCTTCATGGAACTTTGAACCACATCCTTTATTGAATCCACGGGGGTCGCCTGTTCTGATTCCGTTAGCCATAACCGGGTACGAGTGTTAAGTATTCCTGAATTGTTACTTGCCTGTAGTGAGGATTGAAACGTGGAAATAACAATAAAGATGAAGACAATAGTCCAAAAACCCTTAATGATAAAAAATCAACAAGCTTCATCTCAAAAATTTAGACAACTAATATTCAGTTGGTCTGTTCTACTCCATCCATCATATTCATCAGGCTTTGCACCAAGTGATTTTCATCAGGTGAAAATGTTTGCAGAAATCTTTCTTCGGCTGAATTTTACTTGAGAAGAATCAACAAGCTACCTGATAAATGGCAAGAGGTGATTCAAAATAATAGTAAATATACTATCGATTGAAATTTATTCATTGTTAAATAATTCATGAATGAATTATATTTTACTATAACTGAAATTATTTCTGACTCAACTCAATATTTTACGTGGTTATAAAGAAATTTTGTTTTTGTTTGTGATATTTATATGCATACATTTTACAAAGATGAGTCAAAAGTTTTGCAGTATTTCGATACTCATTTGCCATGTGTATATCATGTGACTGAAGTAGTTTAATCTATAGAAGGTAACTGCTGTGGTTAGTAAGTTGGTTGGCTGACACTTTGTGCATCACTCCCTGTATAATTTGAAAGCTGCATAGATGAAGTGTAACTTTGTCTAATTTGGGAACTTTGAGTTTGAAATGGGCAATAGTGCCATAGAAGCAACCAAAAACATTTGGTTATGGTACAATTACTCACAATACAGGAATTATATAGTTCAAGAAATTTGGCATGGGTTGCAAGATCCTCTATGATTAAGCAAAGTGGAATAAGGTTAAAATCATCAATTCCATGGTCATGTTCCAAGCCATAGAGGCAAATAATTAATTTTTGGTTTTTACTTTAAGCGCAAAAAAAAAGCCTTTTTTTTTTTTTTTTTTTTTTTTTACAATCCAGTTAAATATTAATTTTTTTTTTTTTTTTTTTTTTTTTTTTTTTTTTTTTTCCAACTAAAATTTTACAGGTGCCTAGTTGATTTTATGAAAATTTTAAAAAATGGATTCATTTAAAAAAATTTTTTTTAACAGACCCATCCATCATTGTATATGAGTCAGTCAAAAGTTTAGCAAAATTTGGTAACATGATGCACAATTTGGTAGCTCCAGATGCTTTTGCCAAGGTTGTGAACATGACACACCACATTGGACCGTGAGGTACTAAGCTCACCTGATATACTCTATGCTACTTGATGGATTTGCATCTGTGAGACTCAAACTCACTAATAATAGTTTGCTAGTCTAGCTTGCTATTACACTACAGTTATTTATTAAGCTTTGTTTACATAAGGCCAAATGTATGGGGCACCAAAAAAGCCTCAAAACCACTAGTAATATTTTGTAGTTTGTTTACCATTACACTACACAAAATACCTATAGTGACATAGAAAGTATTTAAGTAGATAAATCTGTAGCCTAATTGGGAGGGGTATTAGTTTTTAAAGTCTATGCCTACACTAAACATTTATTTTAGCAATAGTAACCAAGGTGTATTGAGAAGGAAGGAGATTATGTTAAAAATAATTGAGATACAAAAAAAGAATTTTTTTTAACAACAATACACTAATAGGATGCAACCCTTTAGCTGGGCCTGCAGAATACACTGACTGCATCTCTGCAAAGTGGAGTAAGACGCCCCTGCCCACAATTAGTATCCGGGATATAACATTAAACCATCTGAAGACGAGGCTCCAGTCCTGTAGCTCTGGGGAATCTTTGACATTACTCCCAGGTCTACTCTGACCTAGAGTGGTAGTACCTATTGGGGTTCAATCTATGGGTCAAATAGAAATATTTAATCCTTTTCTATACTTGAAACCATTTAACTGTGTGCAAACAAATGACTGATATTAAATTGAATTGTCAGTATTATATAGTAATACTTGAAACCATTTAACTGTATAAATGATTGAATAATTTTGAATAGAATTATTAGTGTTAAATAGAAATACTTGAAACCATTTAACTGTGTGCAAACAAATGATTATTAAGTTAGATAGGATTACTTGATAAATAGGATCACTAATATTAAATAGCAATACTTAAAACCATTTTACTGTGTGCAAATAGAATTATTAGTGTTAGATAGAAATACTTGAAACTATTTAACTGTATGCAAACAAATGAGTTCTAGTTTGTTTAAAAATGTTACTTACAAACTATTTCATTTACAAATCATATGTATTTAATATATGCATTAGCAGGATTTAGCATGAAATAACTTTCAAAGGTTGATATGCCCAAAATCCCAACCAATCAACCAATGGAATGTTTTCATGTGCCCGGGGGTGGGGTTAAACACATCTTTCATGGTGATACAGTAAGTACTAAAAAAGTATAAGTAAATAATAAATCTTGGGGTAATGAAAAAAAGTTGGGTTTTTTTTGTTTGTTTTTTTGTTTTAGTTGTGGATTTTTTAAAAAATTTTCTTCACTATAAATAATTCTGCACTTAATATTTATTGCACAAACTAAACATTATACAGAAAAATTTCAGTTCAGAAACAAAATATATCGATTGAATTTTAAAATCTTTTCGTTTTATAGTTTTTCTTCACTTCCATTTTATTCACCCTGTTGATTGGACTTAGAATACACAAAATGCATCTTTTACTGAAGGATAAGCTCCAACCCCTTTTGCCTACTCCCTGCCTTTTTTTTATGAAACCATCTTTTATTAGATCTATTGATGTTTGTAGTACATAATCTAGGCAGATTATGAATAGAAATGTTACCAATTTATCTCCAGCAACAATTTCAAAGAATTTGTTGTCACCAACAGATGACTGTGTCTTTATAGAGTATCATTATTATATTATTTTTTATATTATATTATTTTTTTTTTTTTTTTTTTGTAAAAAAACATATGCTAGAAGTATTTGCTCTATTTTTTTTCCCTCTGTGTATAGAATCAAATACCTCGGAGAAATCTAACAAAAGTATTGGCTTGAGATTTTTTGCATTTACTCCTTTGATGATTTGACTAATATTGATAACATTTAATTCACCAAAAAAACATTGTGGGGTTTTATTTATCCCATTTAACATAACATTGTCCATCTTTCTATAGCATATTCTTCTGATGTATGAGTTTTTATGTGCATGTATGGCATAGTGGTTATCATCATCAAGAAATGGATTTGGTGAGTAGAATTCACATTGTGGCCTGGGTTATTCATGTTTCCCTTTTTTGAGTGAATATCCTGGAGAAAGGCATGAATCTCTCTTCTCCCTGCAGATATGGCTAGAATACTAAAGCAGACAGAGCTTTAGAATCCGGGTATGTCAACAAGTCTGAGAAGAAAAAACCCTTAATAGGAAAGTCTTTTTCAGGTGAATCTGGCATATTAGTATACTATTTTTTTTCTATTATCAGCTTACCCAAAGAGATTGACTGGTTCTACACAGGCTTATATAAACAAATCCCCTGTGTGGGTAGTCCAGCATTTCATAACTTGAGCACTTCCTTAATTTAGGAAAAACGTTTTTACAACTATTTATTCATTCACTAAATATATATATATAAACACATGCACATATGCACACCTTATATATGTGGATTATTTCAAATGATTTATTTTAGTATTCAGTTTCTATATTAAGATTTTATTCTGCTAAAAACATTTTATCAGGCATGTAATGGCAGATCCAAATTTATTTTATTTAAAATTTCTGAGTTCTTTAGTTTCTTATTTGTTGATCTTTGGGGAATAACCATTCCATTTGATAGCAGATCTTGCTTTTCAGTCCCATTCTTTCCACATACCTGACATTTTTAAAACTCTTGACTTCATTGTATGTGTCTGAGCAAACTCCGATTTCAAATCTAATTTCATCTTTAGTTTTAACAATATTTTAAACTAGTTGGTTGTATCCCCTTTCACAGGATATATTTCTCTTTAAAATTCAGTTTGTTTCTTTTAATGTAAGGCAGAAATATGAGCAAGAAATTCTCTTTGAGAGGCAGTAAAAGGATATTCTTGTCTGCATCATTTTCAATGATAGTTCTTTGTGTCCTGTATATCATTATACTAAAAATAATCATAAACCATCATGTTTTTTGTCCCCACTGCCAGTATCTCTATAACTAATTAAAACTGGATTGTAGAAGTGCTAAATTGTTGTCAAATTGATTTAGACATTTCAATAGAAAATAGATTTTTGAGTTGTCAGTATTTGAAAATCACCTTCGATATCTTCTCACAAACCCTCTGCCATGAGCAAGATACAGCAAAAGATCACTTAAGTGGAGTACAGCTGGTTTGAATTCAGTATTTCCTTGTATTTTAATGAACCCAATCTTCCTTTCTTTTTACTTGGGTTTGCATGGTTTAATGGTTACTAGTGAATTAGTCTCAGTTGGTTTATTCTACAACGCCAGCTATAGAATACACTGACTGCATCTCTGCAGAGGGGTAAGACTTCCCCACAATGAGTGTCCTGGATATGACACTAAACAATCCGATGGTGAGGCTCCAGTAATGCAGGATACCCTTTCATTGCCATCACTCCCTGGTTCACTCTGGCCTGGAGTGATACCACCTAATAAGGTCCTATCTATAGGTCAAATAGAACTGTTTGATCATTTAACTGTGTGAAAATAAATGACTGATGTTTAATTGAATTGTTAGTGATATATAACAATACTTGGAACTATTTAACCTTGCTGACTTATGTTTACAAATCATGTCTATCAAATATATATGAATAAACTGCATTTGACATTTAATAACCTACAATGGTTGATATGCCATAAAACCAAACCAAATCACTGGGTCCCCTATACATCTGGCTTTGTGTTACAAATAAGCAAGGCTTAGTAAATAACTACCTCTAGCTAGAGAGAACACAGATTGATTTAGACCTTTCCTCATGGGCATTAGCATGAAGTGAAAAGTAAATAGCTTTGTCTAGGATTTGATGTTTTTGGCATAATACACATGCAGATGAGTAGGGATTATTTATTTATTTATTTGTTTATTTTATTATTATTAACCTTTTGATTAATGTTTGTTTAATAATTTCAGCTGCTTTTTTATTACTACACCCATCATTATTCTATGATCCTTAGAAAGTCTTGTTGATTAGAAATAAGCAGTTGATTTCTAGAAAGACTTTCCAGCTTTAGTCCTTAAGATCCTGTCTTAATACAACTACTACTTAGGCAATTTTCAATGAATAATTAGTTGTCATTCAGTAACTTTTTTTTATCAACAATGCTGAGAGATTTTGTTAAACTTACCTAAGCAAAAATGTTATGTAGGTTTAACCAAATCTCTGTCACAATCAGGATGTGATACAAGGTCAATTTTTTTTCAGTGGTTTGAATTCAGTTTTCCTTCTCAACTGATTGCTGTGTCAAGGCTGAAGATTTCAAGCTGCCTTACTGTTTATCCTTATCTAAAGGAGAAGAAAAAATGGATTCATGCCTTTCCCAAAGACATTAACAAGTGAAATGCAAACAGCTTCTTTTAGTATTTGGACTCTGATTGCTGTATCCAATTCCTAAGATAACCATTTTACACCATTTGTCTCCTGGAACAATTGTTTTATATCTTCAGGATCAAGAACAATCTCTAAACCTAATTAGTAAATAATCAAATGTGAAAAATTAGATGGACACATCATTTAAAAAATTTTTATTTTAAAATACTCTCCCATTAATTGTTTTGCATGGATTCCTACTAATTATTGAGACTTCCCTTTCCTCAGGAGGAATGAAAATAATTTTTCCATGTTAAAATTTATTCCTGTGTCCATTTAATATATCTGTATTTACCCAACCCCTTCATTATGAGCAAGATATGACATAAGATCAATTTTTAAGTTGAGTACAGTTTTCCTTTGCTTAGACTAGTTGCCTAACCAAGGGTAGAGAACCCAATCTGCCCTACTATTTATATTTGGAAGAAGATATGGATTCACACCTGTCTGAAGGGCATTAATGCAAAGTAAAATCAAACCCTGTCCAAGGTTTGAACCCAGGTTGCCGAATCCATTTCCTATGACGATGGCTGCTACACTAACCAAGCCTCTATTTAGTATATACACCAAATTTGATAGCTCTATATAATATTGTTTGGTAGAAGATAGACAAACCCTTGCCAATCATTAGTATAAATATATATGTAATGTATTTACTGTTTGAATAATATAAAAATTGAACTGAATATATAATAGTACTAAACTATTTTGTTTGTTCGTTTTGCCAGCTGCTGCTGTTAATATTTGTTGTGTAGAGAGTCTGAGTCATTATTTCCTTTGCAATTTTCCCTCAATTTGAAGTAATGAACTTCAATGTAAATGATCATCTCTTTTATGTGGGTTGATTGGCTCACTGGCTGCTTTTATTTTCTTTTTAACAAGCACAGCTGCCATTCAAATGAAAACTGTGCCAGTTAACAAAAACACAACAGCAATAAAAGGTTTTTTTCTTTTAAAAATATTTTATATTTCATTCAATTACAGAACTTATTATAATTCAGAAATCCTTTTTGTTCTTGTTTTTCTATTGGCAAATTTTATTTCTTTAGTTTAGCTTATTTGAATATTCATGGACTGTTAATTCCTTGATAACAAGAATTAAGCTGATTGTCTGAATAAATATCTAACTAGCTGGAAAACACTGTATTGCCTGGAATTTTATATATATATATATATATATATATATATAAAGCATATTTGTGGAACAAAAATTTATTCTATTTGCTTTCCGTACAAATGAGACCTGTCTGCCCAGTCAACAGGATCTAAACTATGCTGACCATATTCCCTAATCTCCTACAGAGGATTTAAGTGCAGTAGAGCTGGTCATAAATTGAAAGTTTTCCTTCTCGACTGGTTGGTTGTCTCACCAAAGCTAAAGAACCTAGTCTGCCCCACTATTTACTTATAGTTGAAGAGAGAAGAGATGTATTCATTCCTTACTGAAGGGCAATAGTGTGGAGTCAAGTGGAATGAGCCTTATTCAAGAATTGAACTGTGGTCACAAATTCCATTTCCTATGAGAATAACTGCTACTCTGTATGCGTCTAAATTACTGTTATTTAACAGCCTGATTGGTTGTATTGTTTCTAGACAACAGGAATTTCCTGGTGGGTATTCAGGCTGCCCAGATATATGTATTTCTTGGTACAAATATTTGGATTCTAAATATTTTTTTTTTTTTTTTTTTTTTTTTTTTTTTTTTTTCAAGTAATATTCTGATGTGAACTCAAGCAGAGATTGATTTAAGATTTATGCCAATGACTTCATGTCTTAGATTTTTATTAAAATTCTTTTTTTAAATGATATGTAAGTAGATAGTTCTGTATTAGATGTACACAAATTGCAAGTTTCATCCTCATGAAAAATATATGAAATATTGTTTTTAAACACATTGAACCATTATATTTGACAGGAGATGCATTAAGCATAATGGTTATCATCAATGGAAATGGAATTGGTGACCTGAGTTTAAATCCTAGATAAGGCTGATTGCATTTTACATTATGCTAATGCTCTTAGGAAAGACTTGAACCCATTTGTTCTCTCCCTAAAAATGGCTTCTTTACTCTTAATAAAGCAACTAGTTTACAAGAAGGAAAACTATGAATTCAAACCAGCTGTACTTCTGGCCTAGTTAGCTGGGGCTGAAGAATACACCAACTGCATCTATGCAGAGGGGATAAGACCTTCCCACAATAAATGTTGAGGATATGACATTAAACAATTCAATAGTGAAGCTCCAGTAATGCTTGAGTTTTGGGGAATGTTGAGTAACCCTGTTCATTACCATCACTCTCTGATCCATTCTGGCCTGGAGTGATAGCACCTGATAGGGTCCTGTTTAAGGGTCAAATAGAACTGTTTGACATTTAAACTGTATACTTAGGCTAAATTGAACTGTTAGAAATAGGACTGTTTTTATATCTAACGATGTTTAAACAAATGACTGATTGAATTGTTAGTGATACATAGCAATACTTGGAACTATTTAACTTTGTTGACATGCTAAACTGAATTGTTTGAAATAGAATGGTTTTTACCTTTAACTGTGTATAAACAAATGACTGATGTTTAATTGAATTGTTAATTATACACAGCATGGTTGAAAACATTAAACTGTGTGCAAACAAATGATTAATAGAAAATAGAATCATTCGTATTAGATAGAATCAATAAAACCATTTAACTATGGGGGGGGGGGGAAATGAGCTCAGGCTTGTTTAAAGATATTATCTACAAAATGTGTTTAGAAATCATGATTTGTCATTAAATAACCTTCAACGGTTGACATGGCATAAAACCAAACCAACTGTACTCCACTTGACCTTGTGTTGCATCCTGCTTGTAATGTAAGGGGTTGGACAAATACATTCATCATCATCTTGTCATGCCATCAGCACGGATAGCCCTGACCCTGTCTTGCCACCCCTCCCTATTGTTCATCGCTTCTGTCAGGTCCTTAGGGCTACACCTATATCCTCACAGGGCTGTTGTATGTAGGTTCGAGCTGATCACCCTGCTTTTGCTCGGCCATGTGAAGGGGTCCATAGGGGTACATCACTTATGAGCTTGTCCCTACTTCTCCAGCAGTGTCCTGCATGTCTGGTTTGTTTAACTTTGACAGTTTTCGTGATGGGTGGTAGGTGGCTGTATAGCTGCTGCTTTGTTGGGTGTTGCCTCCAGGACTTGGTCAATATTGCTCGCAGCATTCTTGTGTAGTTGCTGTCAAGCTTTTTCTCCATCCGTTTAGTTAGCGTCTATAGTGCATCCATATAGCAGTATCGACACAACCACTGCTTGGAAGAAACTGCGCTTCATTTTATCGGTCAGGTCTGACTTCCATATGACCGATAGCCTATCGATAGCTGTCCATGCCTTTGCTAGTTGCATGTCGATGGCTCTCGGTTGATGAGACACTGCTTCCTAGGTAGGTGAACTTGTTAACTAGTGTCAGTGCTACCATTTAGCGTGGAAATGTCGCCTGTTTGATTAAAGCGCATATATTCCGATTTGTATGCATTGACATGGAGGCCAATGCCTGCAGCAGCTCATTCCAAACTATGCAGTAGTGTTTCAGCTTGTGCGGGTGCATTTGCCAGAAGCACTGTGTCATCGTCAGTAATTGTTTTTGCAGGATATCTTCTGCTTCTTTTCTTTGTCAGCTTGAAACCGTTTTCTTTGATTTTATCAATCGATGTTCTAAGAATGTTGTCTAGACAGATGATAAAGAGGTATGGGGCTAGTGTGTCTCCTTGCAGTACTCCTGCTACAATGTCAAAGTAGTCTCTCTCCATCCAGAGAACGTATTTTCACTTCGGTGTTTCTATAGAGAATCATTATGGCTACAACAGTTTTTTTGTTAGGCTGTATGCAAGTAAAATTTGCTCTATCTTCCCTCTATGAATGGAGTCAAAGGCCATGGTAAAGTAAACAAATAATATTGTTGCCTGTAGGTTTTTTGCCTGTACGCCTTCAAGAATTCCATGGATAGTCAAAATTTGTGAGGTTGTGGATTTATTTCTCCGGAAGCCATTTTGGTTCTTAAGAATGTTGTCAATTTTGGGTTCTATGCAGTTGCGTAGTAGAGCATTGTATATTTTGACTGCTATGGATGTAAGTGTTATACCTATTGTCTCCCATGGGACTCTAGATTTAGTTCTGTTTCGTTGGGTATGTATTTTGCTGCTGCTTCTATGTGGGTGTTGATGAAATTCTCATATTTGTCATTCGGAGTATGTGTTTCTGTCTTCTCCTGTAGTGCATCAAATTTGTTTCTTAATGCTATCACATATTCATCTCTAATATCCCTGTTGTTAAGAAGGGCCCAGTCATAGAGTATGGTGGTTGTTGCTTGTGTGGCATTCTTTCATAGGCTCAGTCGTATTGCTGTGACAATTTGGTGATTGGAAGACACACCCTTGAATGAGGAGTAAGCCTTGCAATTTACTGCGCTATTTTTTTCATTTCTTGTTTATAAAGATGTAGTCTATCTGTGCTTTAGTATTGTTTGCGTATGTGTAGGTCCATAATTTTCCCTCCCTTTTTCGAAAGTTTATATTGAGGCATGTTAATCAATTTTCTATCGTGAAATCTGTTAGATGTCCATTTCTGTTTGACGAGTTGTGTAGGCTGTATTTGTGGTTTCCGTTTTTCCCTATTTGGGCATTCTTGTCTCTGCCAATGAGGAGAATGTTGTTTCGGGATGCTATGCACAAGAGAGGATAGCTCATTGTAGAAGGCGATGAGTTCAGTTTCTTCACTAACACTGGTAGGGCTGTAGCAGGAGATAATTGTTGCACTGGGGTTGCCATTAAAAGTAGCTACCATCATCTTTGGATGTATTTTCTCTATACTATTTAGTGATTTTAGGGCTTGTGGTCCTATAAGCATACCTACTTCTCCTATTGTGGCATTGATAGTTTTTCCATGCTGATGCAGTGGCTAGCATCCATCCATTGCCGGTATCATGATATTTAATATCCTCGCCATGTGTGTATCTGTGTTCCTGAATGCATATTATGTCTGTTATGATCTATGGCAGATGCAGTAAGCTCCGGTAGTTGTCCTATTCTATTTAAAGTTCTAACATTAAATGTTGCTATTTGTATTGTAATTTTTGTTGTTTGAGCTCTGTAGCTGATTTTTTTTGAACACTGAGGCCAGAGCTCCAACCTCAGCAGGACGCGTCCCCTTTTTTACCTGCATGAAGAGTGATGTGGTTTGGACATGTGGTTTGAGTGTGGATCATGGTTATCTTTCAATGGCTGTTTTTATTCTCATCTACAGAAGCCACCCTTATAGATGAGCAGCAGTAGTTCCCCGATCAAACTAATCGATCCTGTCAGATGAACTGTAGGGTTCATACACCCATGACCATGTTAGGCATTGTGTTGAGCCGTCAAAGGGTTTATCCGTTTGCCTTTACGTCCACCATGCTGCTTCCCATGGATTCCATGAAATTTTTTTAGAGGGAGGAGGAGGTTAGAGGCGTTTAAGGGGGGGAGGCTGATTCTTATTAAGTTTTAACTTAAAGTCCACGTCTTTTTTTTTCTTTTATTCATTGAAGTACTTTTCTTTTTTTTTTTTTTTTCTTTTTTTAAAAAAATTTTTTTTTATTATTATTAATGTTTCTTAGCATCCTTATAGGCATTCTATTTTACGTTTGCTTAGGTTCTTGAGTTCTAATAGTTTTAGTTTCTTTGTCCAGGTTCAATATTAATTTGGATTTACAATAAAATTGCCTTTACATTTAAGACAGATATTGTACAGCAGTGATTTTTACAAAGAAAATACAATTTTTAGATAAAATCATTCATGCATTTTAAATGATAGTATAGTGAGTGACAATATGATTTTACTGACCAGTGTTTGACTTGTCTTTGGGTGGAACATGGGCCTTCTTTCCTAGCTTGGTTTATCATGTTCTGTCTCGTGTCATTTTATGGACTTAAATAGAAGTTGGTAGGCTTACTGCTTGGAATGGAGAGGGGAGGAGGAGGAGGGTCATTAAAAAAAATGAATACATTAGAATTGATATAAAATTTGGTTTCAGTATTTGAAAATTAGATAACTTCTTTTTATGTTGAAAAATCACACTGAATACAAATGATTACAAACTTAACTAATGACCAAATAGTCAAATATGAGAAATACGTTTAAATGTCAACTAGGTAAGAACATATCTTTCTAATATTTCTGAAAAGGTTTGAAAACAATTTCATGTAATAAAAATAATTTTGACTACAAAAGTCTGGAAAAGTTCTTCTTTCAAACTAGCAGAAATTCCCAGCTATTGCCTTGAACAAAAGATCAGAGGTAACTTTATCCGCAGCACAATGTTTATTTTTAGGGTAAAATGACTTTTTTTTTTTCTTTTCTTCACCTAGCCAATGAAAGTGGCCGAGTTGTTGAAAATAATTTATATGAATTTATGAAACCGAAAAGGTTGCCAACTTATAAAAACCCATCTGTGAAACTAGTGGCCTACTTTAACTAGTATTCAGCTAGACCAGCAAACCATTGTCAGTGAATTCAGTTCTCACTGTGTGCCCCGTATTTCTGATCTTGTGCTAAACTCAGCCAAGTTTAATAAATGACAACAAAACAATTTCTTATGAAGACCACTTTTCAAAGAGCAGATTGGAAATAAACTAAAAAAAAATTTTTATGGTTTGATTTTTAAAAATATATGCAAATGAATTATCCCCATTAGGCAAGAACTTATATTGACAAAAATGATACATTGTACAAAAGTTATTTTGATGACACAGTATGTGCAAACACAAATTACTATATATATATATATATATTCTGTTATGACCAGGGTTTCACTGGGACTGCAATAGCTAGCATGTAATGAGAATAATAAAAAAAAATATATAAAATAGCGAGAATGCCCCAAGGTTCGATAAAAAAAGG
Source organism: Sepioteuthis lessoniana (assembly GCA_963585895.1). Classification (NCBI taxonomy): domain Eukaryota; kingdom Metazoa; phylum Mollusca; class Cephalopoda; order Myopsida; family Loliginidae; genus Sepioteuthis; species Sepioteuthis lessoniana. The sequence continues at coordinate 74,936,259 of OY757933.1, forward strand.
CGAATTATGGGAAAGGAATTTCTCTAATCGAAGATTCTCGGTAAATCACAGCAGAATAAGCAACAAGCACTCACAAAACCAACATAACACAATTTGAACATAAGCGCCACGAAGAGTTGTCCGGTTTCTGTTATCTATTTCTTGGTCACATTTCGGGACGAAGCTCCTGAATAGATGTTAACGCCTTGAAGTCAGGACTGCTACTACCATTGTCACTTTGCAAGTGTGCCAAAAAAAAGGGGTCACTCCACCGGTTCCTAGGGCTGGACACGTGGCCGGTAAGGTCACCCAAAGTTCACTCCAAGAGTTCAAGGCTAGCTGAGATGGGTAAATTGTGGAAAGGGGTTGACTTGCAATTCCATTTCTTGCCGTCTTTTTTTCTTTTCTCTTCCTCTTTTAGCCTCATGAACTACCGAGCAAATCATGCGTAAGGAGAAAGGATAGGCTTGGCACCTCTTCCTCTCAACTTCTTTATTTTTTGTCTCGGAATAATAAGTACAAATAAAACATTTGTAATATATATAAGAAATATATTTCTCCTCATTAGTTTATTTTCTACTCCACATAACTATATATATATATATATATATATATATATATACACACACACACTCATGCACTTAAAGTGTTATTGGTATTTTTTTTGTTTTTAATTCCAGATTCCCCCTGCTCCTCCTAAACCAGACTTTGATGCTTCACGGGAGAAGTTACAAAGACTGGGAGAAGGAGAAGGTAACATGACAAAAGAAGAGTTTGCCAAAATGAAACAAGAATTAGAAGCGTACGTATTATAAAAAATCTTTTTTTTTTTTCTCTTCTTTTGATTTTGAGTGAATGTCATCACATATAACCACCCTTTCTTCCTGTTGATTTGAAAAATCATCTTTTGAAAGAGTCAGCAGTTTGTAATCTCATTACCAGTCATCTTTATCATATTCTTGTTCCTGTTATGTCTCACTGATAGAGAGGATCCAGAGAATAACAGTAGTATTGTAAAAGCATCCTTCTTTATAATTTAAAGAATAAAGTGGTCCGCAGAAATTGAAAGGAACAAGTATATAATGTTTTTTTCTCCTTCTCAAACTTCTATGAAACTAATATTAAAGAAATATGATGAATAAGCAACAAACAGTCTGAAAATGTTTTAACTAAATTGAAATATATATATATATATATATATATATATATATATATATATATATAGAGAGAGAAATGGTGCATGCCAACTTATGCAAATACAATTTTTCCTTAATATTGCTTTGATGGAAGAATTTGTGGCATAAATATACAAGTAATGTTAAACAATACCAGTAAATATTGACCCTAAATGTACAAGTAGTAAAGAATGAAAGGTATTTTTTTTAGCAATTCCTCTTTTTGTGCCAAATTATTAAGTATGAATAGAAAAACATTGTAAAAACCTAATTATACAGGATGTTGCAGAAAAATTGATATAATTTGATTTTGAAATGGCTGCTATCATTTGAGATGTAAATATCTGAGTAACTACATACTGTTGGCAAGTGAAACTAAACAAGCTTAATGTTGGGCATCAAAATTTGAATGAAAAATTGAAAGGTATGTAGATTTTATGATTTTTCAATATGCATACCACCTGTGACATGACACATCAAGTTGGTAGTTTAGCTCCTGCTAGACACGTTGCAGCATGTCTTGGGGGACTGTCTCCAGTATGGCAGTGATTCCTCACTTGAGTTCCTCTAGGTTTGTAGGACAAGAGGGAACATAGGCCAGCCCCTTCACTTAATCTAAGATGAATACTTACTGAGGTTCAATCAACTCATCTCCAACAATTCCGGCCCAAAACATAATTCCACTGCTGATGCCTTGATTGTAAAGAATGCCGTTCTTTACAACACATACCACACTCCATGCAATTTGGTTCATAAAGCATTTGTGATGTACTTAACCTCATTTGTTCATTTTTAGATGATGATTGTCAACCATTATTATTATCATCATCAACAATATAGAGAAGTTGAGAAAGAATCAAGAATGAACTTTTAAAAGGCTGGATTTGAGCTTCTGCAAACCAATGGTTCTTTGTAGCTCAGTTGGTTTGAACAACTAGTACATTTAACTTGGCTTCCTTAAGGCAAAGTGGATAAGAATCTTTTATCATTTCAAATCTGTGCTGTTTTTTGCTGTCACAAACTGTTGACCCTGTGAGTTGCAAAATAAACAAAAAAAAAAAATAAAGATAGGAAAAAAGAAATTATGATAATCACTTAATCCTATCCAGAAGACTAGACCTTGTGTTAACAAGAGAAAAGGAATTTGTCATCTAGTGGATATTACTGTTCCAGCAGACAGCAGAGTGAAGAAAAAAACGAAAACAAAGATAAATACTTGAATCTTGTCAGAAAGCTGAAAAATATGAAACCTGAATGTGATAGTGATACTAATTGTAGTTGTAGTGCTTGGAACAATCCTCAAGAGATTGGAAAGGAGACGGATGGAATTGAAGATCTGAGGATGAATCGAGACCATAAAGACTAAAGCATTGTTGAATACATAGTCCTACCATCATAGGACTTCAGTGAAATATTACCAGTTAATCCTGGTGTGAAAAATTTGCAAGGAATGTGAACTTATAATGATAATATTTGTTTTTCAGTGAATATCTTGCAACCTTTAAAAAAACTGTTGCTATGCACGAAGTGTTTTTGCAAAGACTGGCAGCTCATCCTACCCTAAGAGGAGATGTAAACTTCCAAGTATTTCTTGAATACAATCATGATGTGAGTATCAATTCATTGTTTTTCCCCCTTTTTACTTAAAAATAATAAATTCTTGTTTACTGTATACTCATTTTGCTACGAGCTGATGTAGTAAAGAGATAATTTTAATGAAAGTAAATGAGACATTAAATCCATTAATGTTTACTTAATTTTTGTTCGAAATTGTAACAATTAATTATAAACGTTGGATGGGTGTAAAATATGCTGACTGTATCCCCCTGCTGACAGGTGAGATCCCCCACCACCACCATCCTGGAAAAGGGGTTATCCTGAATATGGTACTAAACTGCATCTGATGGTGATGCTCCAGTTCTGGAGATCTGGGAAGTATGGAGTGCCCTTCATTGCCATTACTCTTGGGTTCACTCTGACATGGAGTGGTAGTATCTGGTTGGGTCCCATTTAGGAATCATAGATCTGTTTAAAAATTAATTTGATTGAATTATGTGCTACAAAAAAAAAACTTGAGAAACAACTACAGAAAAAGATGTAAATATAAATATACGTGCTTTTAGACATAAAATAACCCTAGACAAGTTGACATGCCATTAGAACCAATTAATCAATACTTAGAAAAATGAAGCCTAGACCTATTTGATTTTATTCATTTGAAAAAACTAGTTGGATAGTGAAATCTCAAGTTAGTACACTTTCATTTATGGAGGCATACTTAATATAATAGTTGTCGTCATTGGAAAAGAAATGTGACTCGAGTTTAAACCCTGGATGAGGCTGTTTGTGTTTCACTTTGCACTAATCCCTTTAGAAAAGGTATGTCCACCTGTTCTCTCTTCTCCTCCCAGGTGTAGGTAAAAAGTTGGACAGACTGGGTTCTTTAGCCTTGATTAGACAATTAGCCTACAAGAAGAAAAACTCTAAATTCAAACCATGTGTCCTATCTTGCTATCTTGGGTAAATACTTATTATACTTTCAGTTTAAAATCAGCTTTCAACTTTAAAAAAAAAATTTTTTTTCTCCTTAAACTGATAAATTTTTAGAAGAAAACTACTTAATCTTGATTGAAATTTCATATCTAATATTTCATGTTAATTAAAATTATCACCCACCATGAAATGAATCGTGTTGTACTGATTTGAGTTTATAAATTTTATAAATTGACTTTCAATTTTTCTTTGTTTCCAGTTAAGTGTCAGAGGGAAAAATAAAAAAGAAAAACTTGGAGGATTTTTTAAAACTTTATCAAAATCAGCAGATGAAGTTCTTTTGTCCAACCAAAAAGTAAGTCCCATTTATTATCACAGCCATATGAATTATCAAATACTATATATATATATATATATATATATATATATATATATATATATATATATATATATATATATATATATATATAATCATGTCATACTGCTAGCACAGATTTCCCTGACTCTCGCCATTTATCTCTATTGTCCATCACATTTAGAAAGTCCTCTAGACTACATTCTGTGTCCATACAGAGCTGTTGTAGATAGGTTCTAGCTGGTTGTCCAACATCTGCTTGTTTGTGTGATGGGGTCCACTGGAGAATGTCATTCATGAGTTTGTCCTTACTCTTCCAGCGGTGTCCCGCATGCCTTGTTTGTCTGATTTGGATGGTTTCAGAGATGGGAGGTAGGTGGTCGTACAGTTGCTGCTTTGTGGGATATTGCTTCCAGGATTTGTTCAATATAGCTCATAGAAATCTTGTGCAATTGCTGTCTAGCCTTTTCTCTGTATGCTTAGTCAGTGTTGATGTGGTGCATCCATATAGCTGTACGGACACAACCACTGCTTACTTCTATAGCAGCTAAGATTTACAATGCTTTGCTACTCAACCACGTTGAACCTGAAATTGAGAAAGTTCTTAGGAAAAATCTAAATGGTTTCCGGAGAAAGTGATTTACAACATCAAAAATTCTGACCATCTATCAAATTGTAAGTTTTTGCAAAAAACCTTGAGGCCACTCTCTTATTTGTAGATTTCTCTTAGGCATTTGACTCCATACACTGAGGGAAGATGGAGCAAATACTATTAGCCTATGGTCTCCCCAAAGAAACCATTGCAACCATAATGATGCTCTACAGAAACATGAAAGTAAAAGTTTGCTCCCTGGACAATGACACAGACTTCTTTGACATTGTCGCAGGTGTTCTGCAAGGGGATATACTACCCTCATATCTGATCATAATCTACTGAGACTACGTACTTTGAACGTCAATAGATTTAATGAAAGAAAATGGCTGGAAAAGGCAAGAAGCAGACAATAACCCCCCACACACACACACTATCATGGATGCAGACTACGCTGATGACTTAGTGTTTCAGGCAAATACACCCAACCAGGCTGAATTGCATAGTCTGGAGAAGGCAGCTGGTGGCATTGGCCCCCATTTCAATGCAGACAAAAAAAAATACATGTGCTTTAATCAAAATCAGGAGACATCCCCATACTAAAAGGTAGTTCCCTGAAACTAGTGGACAAATTCATCTACCTCAGAAGCAGCGTCTCATCTATGAAAAATGTTTTATATACCTTTGTTAAATTTTCAAGAAATTATCAACATAGAAATGTTTATATGTGCAAGATTTAAAGGGAAGAGGGATAAGTATTAACCTTTTCTGTTATAAAATTTCTTGAGACCAAATCTGGCCATTTTGCTTTATTGATAAATTCTCAAAATTGATAAAAACTTGATAAACTATACTCCACCCCTTTTTTTCCCCCCCATAAGTTCAAATAAATTAAAGTAGTAATTTACTAAGCTTTTTTGCTTAGATGTGGCACATGGCCGAATGAATGGGGCACCCAATGAGACTCAAACTCACTCTTGCAGGTTTGCTAGTCAAGCTTGCTAACTATTACACTACCTGAAGTGCCCAAACCTAAATTCAAGGAGATTAGGCCACCTTAGCTAAATGAGTAATCAAAAATGGTTATTTACGAAGCTTTACTTAGTTGTAGTTCACACAGTGAGACTCTAACTCACAAGTAATTGTTTACTGGTCTGTCTTGCTAACCATTACATGAGGTGCTGCAATTATGGTAATTATCAAAGTTGATAGTGTTTTGAGCTACCCTATAGAGTAAGATCTGTAGTTAGGAGTTTAATAAAAAAAAAATTGATTTTTAAATCCCTATCTTTTACCAGAAAAGTTTTAGTAAACTGGCCAGGCTCATTTACCAGAACTTGGCTTGCACCTTCCCTTTTCATAATACCTACATAAAAAAAATCTAAAAAATTTGGCTTCAGGTTACCCTTACCACACGTTTAATCTGGACTGTTATTTTGTTTTGTAAAAACTAGATAATCACATGTCCAATGCTATTAAAATAGTAACAGTAATTCTATTACTCAATTCTTGCACAGCTAATAGTAGTGTTCCTTTTCCCCTCACTCTTTTAAATTCCTTCTTCTCCACAGATGTCACTTGTAAACCTGTTTTGTTTAATAGTTTTTTTGACAATGTCATTATGACAGTTTGTGCTAAGCATTCCATTTTACCTGGAGTAATTGTGACTGCTCAGCTGTTGTTTCCTTTCTCTCTGTGTTCTTGTCTTGTACAAAAAACATGGATGATTTGTTTTCTATTTTTTCCAACCTGAAGCTAATGAGTTTCCCTTGGGAAAGAAGTTTGACTGTAAATATTCAACAGGAATGTTCTCTCTCATTTTGTTAACATAAACTGGACACTCAAATTTAGCATGTCATTCTTCGGAAGAAAAAAAAAAAATCTATCACCCTTTTTTATATTTTATTTATCTTTTTCTTTTCAAGCAACTGAATTTCCTTCCTTTTAAATTTGCTTTATTTCTTAAATCTGTATGTCCAATATAGTATTAATCTATTTTGTATATTTCTTCAATCTTTTCTGTTGTTAGCTTGTTTGTATTACTCCATTCAAAGTAACTTGGACTTGAACTTAACCCTTTTGTTGGCAGTGATACACTGGCAGTGACATTTTTGTCATTTTTACATTAGCTAAATATAAAGTATTTTCCTATTGGCTGCTTATCAAATAATTCAATGTATGAAATCATTGCTAGGAGGCCCCACAGTGGTGTTGGATTGTGTAAAGGTTGTTTTGCAAAATATCAATTAAAATTGAGTGCTTTGTTTTCGTGCTATTGTATGATGACACAATTGCTGATCAAATTTATATATACATGTGTGTTTATGTATGTATATATATATATATATATATATATGTATATATATATATATATATATATAGTGTGAGATATTACTTGTCTTGTTTGAACATACTATTTTTTTGTAAATTTTCTAAAAATAAGTTGCTCACTCTACAAGGATTCAAAAAAATTATTGGCATGTAAAAAGGTTAAAGCTACTTTGAATATGACAGATTTTCAAGACTACTCAATGAAGATTTTCTTACTTGGTTTTGAATTTAATCAAACTCATAAGCCTCTTCAAACCATAAACTAATTCTAATTTCTTTTCAGTTACAACTCTTTAGATAATAAAAATAAATCTTTTAATCTATAATACAGGTTTCAGTCTGTCCAGTTTATTTTTCTGCTTGGAATATTTTGAAGAAAATGCAACCTTTTCATTTTACTATTTATCTAGTATTCTATAAACGAAACCAAATATCGTTATTTGTTTATTTGCTGTAATTTATAAACTGAATATTTATTTTTATTGAATGATGAATTGATCCTACTAATTCCCAAATATTTGACTACTTTTTGTAGATTTTTAAATTAACACACCAAAGGGAGATGAATCGAACTGCTTTACAGTTTTAGATAATTAAAGTGTTGCATTTGTCTGGCTTTCTTGTATTCAATAAAGCAAAATCTTTGACATCAAAGGAAATATTTTCAAATTTCTTAAGGCCTTGGATTCTGCTTTTAAAGAATAAATTGACTATTATACTAGTTGATGTACAATAAAACCAAAGATATTTTATGATGTGAGGATTGATTTTGCTGCTTATTTTTCAATATTATTTGTTCAAAGAACATTATATATTCATGGAAACAAATGTTACCTTTTCTACTTTTAAGATTATTGTTCAATGCAATTTGTGTTATTTAAAAAAAAAATATTTAAATAAAATAGTTTGGTATAAAAGTTTTAGAAAAGTTTTCAATAGCTGACAGAACTTTTATGTCTGTTGATATGTAAAATTTAATTTTATTTAACTTAAACAAAACAGTTGTGAACATATTTAATAAAAACTTGAACGTTGGATTTTTATTCAGAGGCTGTTGAGTAAGATTTTTTAAATTTCTAATATATTATTGTGAATAAGACAATCAAAATACTTACAAAATAGTATTCAGAATCATTAAGGTTGTGTTTCTTTTATTTATTTTGATTATTCAAGACATTCCTCCCCTCTTTTTTTTTCTCCGCAGGATGTAGATGACTTTTTTGAACAGCAAAAAACATTTTTGGTAGAATATCACGTGAAGATTAAAGATGCTACAGCCAAAAGTGACCGCATGACCAAGACACACAAAAGTAAGGTGTTTTTCTTTTGCTTGGACATCAAGTTTAATTCTTTTTCTACCTGCACTTATCTTTGTTATCCTAGATGTGCATGTAAGCTGTGATATCTCACAGTATTTATTAAAATAAGTTAATAATTTTTTTTTTTTTTTTTTTTTAAATGATGTCAAGCATTAATATTAACTTTGACTAGTAAATCCCTCAACTCCTCTTTATTTCTATTTTTTCTTATTGTAATTTTTATGCTGATTTATGAAAGTAAGTAACATCATAGATTTAAAATAATAAAGGATAAACTTCTGAAGACACAAGTTTGAATCTTTATGAGCTGATTCTAACTATTTAGCAGGGTCAGATTGTGACAGCCTGAGTAAGTTGTGATGTGGGCAGGGGCAGCTAAAAATCAAAGAACTCTAGCCAAAATAAATTAATTTAACATAAACAAAACTGTTTTTTTTTTTGTTTTTTTTTAAATTATATATATATATATATATATAATCTTCAGTCGCATGTTGCAAGGTGCGAATTTCACCCTTGATTTTTATTATATTGTTGAGGGTGCATACCTGCATATTAACATACTTTTACTTGAAGTATATGAAGATCTTGTGGTAGGTACAGAATCTAAATATTGCTTTAAAAAGTCTGTGCATAGTATTGAGACTATTTTTATGACTTTAACATATATAGACACATGATCTTGGGTTTAGACTTTACAGCATATTTTCTATGGGGAAGGAGGCTAGTATTAATAAATGACTGAGTACTTCTCCTTGATAGTAAAAACCAATTCAAATAGTTGTATTAACACTAAAAGCTTCATAAAATGGAAAAGGTAACATTGAAACCTGATGCTTTAACAATTGGCTAGGGATGTAAAATATGCTGACTGCATCTCAATGAGGGTAAGACTCCTCCCTCTCTCCCTAATGAGTGTCTTGGATATGATGCTGTCTGATGGTAAAGATTCAGTCCTAGATCTCTGGAAAATACTGAGTACCCTTTGATTACTTCCAAGTCCATTCTGACCTGGAATGGCAGTATCTATTAGGATCCCATCTATTGGTCAAATAGAACTATTTAATTATTTACTATACTTGAGACCATTTAACTGTGTGTAAACAAATGACTTAAATTGAATTATTAGTATTACACAGCAATACTTGGATCCATTTAACTGTGTACAAATGAATAATGTTGAATAGAATTATGAGTGCTAAGTAGTAAGACTTAAAAACATTTAACTATGTGCAAATAAAACCATCAGTCTTAGAAAGCAATACTTGAAACCATTTAATTGTGTGCAAACAAATAAGCTCTGGCTTGTCTAAAATGTTACCTACAAACTATTCATTTACAAATCATGTAAATTTAATGTGTATAAACAGGGTTGAAATTCCATAAAACACCAACTTACTTGATGTTTTAAAACAAAGACACTTCTACAATGCAGGAGGGTGTTTTAAGATAATCATCACTTACTATGTGAGTAGTTTTGTGGATTTAATGATTAAAGTTGCATTGAAATTATGTAACTTATGCACAGGAAATGACTTGATCAAAGAAGGGGAACTTTTCATGTTTAAAAACCACATTAAAACTCATCTACTAATAAGGCTGTACTCAAAAAAACTTTTGTGTTTTAAATAGAATCTTAAGTTTAAACTTTTTAGTTAAATAACTTAATTCAGATTTAATGTATATTGCTTTAAAAAAACAATGTTACTATTATTCTAATGACCTTTTTGAGCACCCCCCCTTTTTTTTGTTAGGAAACATTGGATGTTAGGTTCTAAAGTGCTGGTTCACTATTTGAATTGCCTTTCAGCAAGACTGCGGAAGGCCACCCTTGATTGTTAAGTTAACCATAGGTTCTTCACTCTCTAGTTAGATGCTAAAATAAGTAAGGAGGATTGTCATTGGCCAGGAATTAATGCAAGCATTATTAACAAAATTAAAACGTATACATAAAGCAATTTCAGAGGTAGAAATAGGTTGGTGGTTCAATTTTAAATAAAGATAGCAGTTAAGGTTGATGTTCATTATCATTACAACTAAGGATGATTATAATTATATTACAATTTAACAATTACTTTGGCAGGGGAAGTCCAGATGATAGGAAATGACTGAATTGAATTAAAAAAAGAATATTGACTTAAAAGAACTGAAAATTTATTTAACAGTAATTTCAATTAGGTCACATGACAACCTGTTTAGCATTGTGAAGAAAAGAAAAAAATCATCTGATATGGACATGTGAAAGGTCTGGTAAAAACCATCCTGCTAGGCTGGAAGGAGAAAGATGAAGAGGCAAACATAAGAAGTGGTGGGAACATCTAGTAATAGACAAAGCTGTCTTTTGCAGATTCACAGTACAACTCAAACCAAGATGGTGGGTGATTGTCAGAGAATCATCAGTGGTGTCTCTACCATCCCTACTCCTTTGGGTTATGAGACTGATGATAAAATTCACTTGTGCAAGATTTTGACAAATGTTAAAACCTTTTCAAGAAAACCTTCCCACCAACTTTTGTGACAAAGATGAGAAATTGAGAGGGCAATGACCTTTTTATAGTGCAAAACTTTCAAAATGTCAACCTATTTAGAAGTTTTAGTTTACTATCTCCTTTCCAACAAGGAAATTATTAAAGGCACAATATTCCTGGTTGAGCATTTCTACTAACTGAGCAATTAACTTGCTAAAGTTTTCTTTTAAGAGAAAGATAAGATTATTGCTATTATTGTAAATATCAAAGAAATAGAAGTTCATCTATAATATTTTTGATAACATACATAATGGCCTGCTTGTTTTAAAAACTAGAAATCATGAAACAGTCACAAGTAAAACCGTAAAAATAATTGAAAATGTAAAATACAATATATAACAATAACTCTGTCACATATTTATTATTCCAAAAATATATCATCATGTCATGTTGCTAGCATGGCTCTTCCTGACCCTCTCTTGCCACCCATCTCTATTGTCCATCACTCCCAGGAGGTTTTCCAGGCTACATCCTGTATCGGCACAGAGCTGTTGTATATAGGTTCTAGTTGGTCATCCTACCTTTGATCATCCATGTGAATGGGTCCACAGGATAACATTGCTTATGAGTTTGTCCTTACTTCTCCAGCAGTGTCCCACATGTCTGGTTTGTCTAATTTGGATAGTTTTCGTGATGAGTGGCAGGTGGCCGTACAGCTGCTGTTTTGTGGAGTGTTGTCTCCAGGACTTGTTCAATACAGTTCACAGCATTCTTGTGTAATTGTTGTTTAGCTTTTTCTCTATGCGTTTAGTTAGTGTCAATGTAGTGCATCCATATAGCAGTATTGACATGACTGCTGCTTGGAAAAACTGTTTTATCTTATTGGTCAGGTCTCTGACTTCCATATGAGCGATAGCCTATCAATAGCTGTCCATGCCTTTGCTAGTTGTGTGTTGATGTCATTCTTGGTTGATGAGACACTGCTTCCAAGGTAGGTGAACTTATCCACTAGTTTCAAAGGACCACCCTTTAGTGTGGAGATGTCTTTTTGATTAAAGCACATATATTCTGTCTTGTCTACGTTGACATGGAGGCCTATGCCATCTGCTGCTTGTTCCAGACTATGTAGCTGGGTTTCAGCTTGGGTGGGTGTATTTGCTCCAAGTGCTATGTCATCAGCATAGTCCACATCCATAATAGTTTGTGCAAGGTATCTTCTGCTTCTTTCCTTTGCCAGATTGAAACTGTTTTCTTTCATTAAATCTATAGACATTCTAAGCATGTAGTCTAGGCAGATAATCAACAGGTATGGGGCTAACGTCTCCTTGCAGTACACCTGTAGTCTGTGTCTCCATCTGGTGAACGGACTTTTACTTTCAGGTTTTTTTTTTTTGTCCCCCCCCCCAAGATTTAAAAATATGTAAGAATAATATTAACTCGGTCAACAGAACTTGGTGACTGTTAGTTTTTCACCTATTCAACAAATTTATTCCAGTGAATTTTTCATTGGTTAAGCACTCTTGAAATTCCTTTTTTAATATGGTGTGAAAGGTACTCCAAACTCCAACAGCTTCAGCCTCACCATAAGATGCAGTGTCATGTTCAGGAACTCAAGAGATGGTCACGCTCTTCTGCTGGGGATAATGTCACTATGTTCTAAGTTCCACTGATATGATTGTTATATTATGAGTATCCTTTATATACTGTTATGTGGGGCATTCTATATGTTATTTACATGATTATATTAATTTTGTGATTTAATAATTTATTTACTGTTTAATATTTTCTAATATTTTTATTTTCTTATTTATTTTTAATTTTTTTATATGTATATTGGCATAATGGTTAGTGTTTGCTAATGACCTGGAAGTCAGGGTTCAATCTTAGATCAAATCAAACCAAAGACTCAAAAAATGGTACTTGATACCTATTTGCTTAACACTCAGCATTATAAGGTATGGATCAAGGATGTGGAGCAATCAAGGGAAAATGCCCTCCCCTACATCTTGATATAGTAGCTATTGAAATAGAAGCCTTTGGGTTGCTCTCAACTATGGTCAGCCATCTTACTTTCTATATATAGATATATGTGAGTGTGTATTGTGTGAATTATCTCTTCTAATAATTGATGCTTTTTGAATTGTATATTAAAAAGTATTTACAAGACAAATAGCAGATTGAGGTTGATTATAGGATATGGATATTTGAAAACTGTACTTGCATATGAATGTCATTCCCCCCCCCCATTTTACCTATCACTTGGGGAGTCTGTCGTCTGTTGAAATTGATTTCTGTTTTGTTGCTTTGAAAAATAAAGTGTATACAGAGTGATTTTTGGATGGAGAGGTGATGTAACAACCTTATTGGTGAGAGTTCATTTATGATATAATTTAAAACAGTCTTCATCTTCATCATTTTTGTCAAAACATTTTTGGAATTTCCTACTGGTGATTTAAAAAAAAAAAAAAAGTATGCCAATGTCTCTGAGAGTATCCTTATTAAAGAAACAGAACTGGTATTATAGAAATCACCCGGGTGGGGGTGGGGCGTATTCCAGGGGTGATGAACAGGTGACAAATTTTAAATCATAATATCATTAAGTAGATCCAATAAAAATCTTAAAAATTTTTTTTTCTTTTGAAATGCCCTTTGTGTGTGTGTGTGTGTGTGTGTGTGTGTGTGTGTGTGTGTAATAAAATTTGTAATCAAAACTAAATTTTTAAAATATGTTTGAGAATTTAAATAAAGACATGTACCCAGCTGAGCAAATTATGTAATTTGATGTCGAGCACAAGTGTCAGTTGTTGATACTTATACAGTTTTTGGTGAAACAGGATTGTGCTAGTATAACACATTGTAGTGATCACACTTTGTTTCAACTTGTTTCCTAAACCAAAAATTAATCTTGATTTTAATGTCTTCGGTATGACATTAAACTACATTTGATAGTAAGGCTCCAGTCTTGGAGCTTTGGAGAATCTGGTATAACCTCCATTACCATTACATGCAAATCCATTCTGACTTGGACTGGTATTACTTGTAAGGGTCTTATCTATGGGTCAAATAGGACTGTTCAATTTTTTTGTTAAGGATTATTATTAGTGATTTGAAATCATACAGCTGTGTGTAAGTTGTTTGTGTTAGATAAGAATACTTGATGAATAGAAATCATGTGTTACTAGCATGGATTTCCCTGACTCTCTTGGCCATTCATCTCTATCATCCATTGCTTCCGGCAGGTTCTCTAGATTACATCCTGTGTTCATATAGAGCTGTTGTTGATAGATTCTAGTTGTTTGTCCAACACTTGCACGTCCATGTGAAAGGGTCCATTGGAGAACATTACTTATAAGTTTGTTCTTATTTCAATAGCAGTGTCATACATGTCTTGACCATATTATTTGAATGGTTTTAGAGATGGGAGGTAGGTGGCCGTACAGCTACTGCTTCGTGGAATGTTGCTTCCAGGATTTGTCTAGCTTTTCCTCTATACACTTAGTCAGCATCCATGTCGTAGAATCGACATGACTGCTGTTTAGAAAAAATTGCATTTTATTTTATCAGATAGATTTGACTTCCATATGATTGACAACCTATCGATAGCAGTCCTTGCCATTGCTAGTCGCACATTGATGTAATTTTCAGTAGCTCTCTGAAATTAGTGGAACCGGGACATTGGCCCAGCGGTTAGAGTGTTCGCCAATGGCCCGGGAGACCTGGGTTCAATCCCAGGTCGAGTCATACCAAAAGACTTTAAAAATGGTACTTGATACCACCTTGCTTAACACTCAGCATTATAAGGTACGGTTCAAGGGTAAAGTGGAGCAATCCTGGGAATGGAGTAGCGCCCTCCCCTACACCTTGGTGTAGTAGCTATCGAAAAGGGAGCCTTCGGGTCACCCTCGACTATGGTCGCTAACTTCACTTACCTTGAAAATAGAAATACGAATGTTAAATGGCAATACTATTGAAAACATTTAACTGAGTGCAAACAAATGAGCTCAACTAATTTAAAAATGTTACTTACAAGCTAATTTGTTTGCATATATATATATATATATATATATATATATATATATATATACAAACAGGATTTAACATTAAATAACCCATGAGTTGATATGGCATAAAACATAACCAAACCATCTCAAGGATAAGATTTGCTGGAAATTAATGAAATAAAATGTTACAGACTTATACCATATCAAAAAAGTTATTTCAGGGATGGAAAACTTGATGAAATGTGTTTAATGCCAAGGAGACTATTTTAAAGAAAATTAATGTTTCGTTGTTCATTTCTGTTTTGGTAAATACAGCCCAAATTTATTGTAAGATTGAAAGAGCTAAAAATGATTGAATTTTCATTTTATTAAATAGCAAATTTAACATTCATCAATCATAACATTTTGAAGTTAAGCTATTTATGTTTAAAGGGGAGAAAAAAAAAAGCTTTGACTTAGATGTCTTTAAATTTGTAAGTTTTATTCAAATATATAGACATTTGTAATGATAGCAAGAATGTTAAAATCTATGTTTGGAAAGTTAAGGAAAAACTTGTTAAGTCAGATAAAATAGAAAATATCTATAAGTGTTTAAAAAAAAAAGTCTCGTTTACTATTACAAAAGTAGCCTGAATGATTCAGTTTATGAATATACATGATATAAAAATAGTGACTAGCTAAACCAATAATTATCTTCACACACCTGTTACAAGTTACTGATTAATTTAAGTATTGTGTGTCTTTTATTAACTATTTTTTAACATGTACAATAGTAAGAGTGTAGGGAAAATATTATGGGACAAACTTTTTAAATGCAACTCAATAAGCTGGGGCTGTAGAATACACTGACTGCATCTATGCTAAGGAGTAAGACTCTCCCAATGTATCCTGATTATGACACTAAACAATCTGAATGTGAGGTTTCAGTAATGCTGGAGCTTTGGGGAATGCAGAGCACCTCTTCATTGCCATCACTCCCAGGTTCACTCTGGCCCGGAGTGGTAGCACCTGATCCTATTTACCAACCCCTCCGCTCGGGCAGGATATGACACAAGGTCAATTTTTAAGCGGAGTTTAACAGGTTTGAATTCAGTTTTCCTTCTCCTAGACTAGTTGCTTCACCAAGGCTGAAGAAACCAGTCTGTCCTACTATTTACCCATAGCTGGAGGGAGAATAATTGGATTCATACCTTTCCCAAGGGTATTAGTGCTATGTGGTAGCACCTGATAGGGTCCTATATATGGGTTAAAAAGAACTGTTTGACATTTAAACTGTGTACTTATGTTAAACTGAACTGTTTGAAATAGAACAGTTTTTATATTTAACTGTGTGTAAACAAATTACTGACGTTTTATTGAATTCTTAGTGATAGTTCACAATAGTTAAAAACATTTAACTGTGTAAAGAAATGATTAATAGTAAATAGGATTATTTGTATTTGATAGAAATAAATGAAATCATTTAATTGTGTGTGTGTGTGTGGGGGTATGAGCTCAGGCTTGTTAAAAAATGTTATTTACAAAATATGTCTAGAAACCAAATATATATAGGATTTGACATTAAATAACCTTCAAGGGTTGATATTCCATTAAACCAAACCAAATCACTTGGCAAAATTGCAAATTGTATTATCTCGATAGTGATTGCTCTTCTTGTGACAAAGCTACTTTTAGCAGAAGTACCAACACTTGTATTTGGTCACATGCAATCACACTGATATTTTATCTCCTTGTAAAGACACTCATTCTGTAATATCAATGAACAAGAAAATCATTTTTGATAATATTTTGAACTTGTACAGGGATTCTATCTGCATGAAATATTCATTGCTTCTTGAGTTATTAAAAATCTCTTTATTATTTTGAACTGTTGTCCTATATTTTATTCATTTTTTTTATTGTTATTATTAGTATTTGACTAATTCAAATGACATGAATTTTTGTTTCTCTTCACAGATGTTGCAGATTGTTACATACAAATTTCATCAGGGTTTGTTCAGCTGGCAACCATAGAAAACACAGAATTAGACAAGTGAGCCAGTTTTATAACCTTGATTCTCTCTATCCCTCTTAGGTTTTTGTGTATTTTTTTTTACATTATAATTTTAAAATATCTGTTTTGTATATCTACAAAAATGTCTGCTTACTGTGAGTTTCATAATTTTTCAATAAATTTTCACTTTTTCTCTTCTTCAAATAATTCATTGGTTTTTCTAATGTAGCCATCAGGCAGATTTAAACAATGAAAGTTCATATGTAAATAATATGAAAGTTTTTAAGTGAATCTTAATTTGAAAAAAAAAGTATAAGATGATTGTGACATTATGATCATTGTCATAAGTGAACTTGGCTACCTGAGTTCAAATCTTGAACGAAGCTGTTTGTATCTCACATAGAAAAGATATGAATCTAACTATTCTCTCTCTAACCATTGGTAAATAGTAAGGCAGAATTATTCATATTAAATAGCAGTACTTGAATCCATTTAACTGTGTGAAAATGAAACGCTTAATGTTAGCAATATTTGAAACCATTTAAATATGTGTAAACAATAGCAATAATTAAAACCATTTAACTGTGTGCAAACAAATGATTCCTATTTAATAGTATTAGTGTTAGATAACAATGCTCAAAACCCTCGAACTATGTTCAAATAAATGACCGGGTTTGTTTAGAAATGTTACCTACAAACTATCCACTTACAACTCATACATTCATATATATGCTTACAGTCTGAAAAACATCTACCTAGGTTTTATCTAAATAGATCAGGATGATTCTGACTAAAGAAAGGTTGGACCAAAACTACAGTTGATTGATTAAAATATCGCATGCATCATTGGTTGATTATTTTCAAGTAGTATGTTTTTAGTCTTTACCTTTTTTATGGAATTTTTTCCTGTGTTTGTGATATTTTTTCTATTTGCAAATTCTATCCTCTATTGTGTTTTCACACCATCAGAATTATAGAATAGTTATAAAAGATTAATTATATATAATATAATATATAAGTTGGCCTACCATAGTCGAGAGTGACCTGAAAGCTCTCTTTTCAATAGGTACTACACTGAGGTGTTGGGAGAGTGCTACTTTTTTCCCTGGATTGTTCCACTTTGCCTTAATCCATACCTAATAATGCTGTGTGTTAAACAAGGAGGCACCAAGCAACCCCCCTCTTTTTTTTTATATGACTGGGGATTGAACCCCAGTTTCCTGGGTCATTGGTGAACTCTAACCATTATGCCAATGGGCCAGTAATATATACACACTTCAGCATTAAATAACCAACAAAGGTTGATATACCATAAAACAAGCAAACCAAATATTACTGATAAATAGCAATACTTGAAACCATTTAACTGTATTCAAACAAATAACGGGCTCATTTAAAGATGTTACCTACAAACTATTTAAAAATGATATAAACAAGATTTGGCATTAAATGACCATCAAGAGTTGACATGCCATTAAACCAAATCACCTAACCTAACCTCAATCATTTGTATTAAGTCTAATTGGAACTATAATTTTTTTACTAAAGATTACTATTAGTTAATTAAAACCATATAACTGTGTAAAAACTGTAAATTATTATTAAGGAATAATCAATGTCATAACCTCTTAAACAACTACACAAAAATGTAAATATAAATTTACAATAAACACAATTCCCTAACCACTTGGCATAAAGTAACTCTAGACAGGTTGACATACTGTTAAAAATCAATCAAAAAGCCTCTCCTTTATTATTTACAACCACTATCATTTCTTTAAAAATAATAGTATGAAGAAAGAAAATGTCAATTTCTAATGAGTGACTGTGATTTGTCTAAAAATAAATAAATCTTAAAAAGTTTTTAAAATAATCAACTTTGTTGTTGACTTCAGTATCAGTGGAATGGAATCATTTATTTCCAATCTTGGACAATTTTTTGAGTCTGTAGGATGTTCTTACATTTTGACAGAATGTCTTTTTTCTAAACATTTTAGTCTGACACAAGACCATGGGTGGAATCTTGCAATCATTAATTCTCAATCATTCTTATTTGTTCTTCCTTAACTGCCTTGTAATTCATATGACAATATTCTTAATTTGTTTTCAAGTTTTGAATGTTTTTCATTTTTGTCCTTTTCTTTTTTTTTTTTTTTTTTTTTTTTTTTTTCATTTCATTCATTCGATAAAAACTAATATAACCTTTGTTTTAACCTTCTTTTTCTAGAACATTCACCAAACTAGCTGAAGCCTTAGAGAAAGCAAGGGTAAATTTTCTTTTTTTTTTAATTTTTTTTTTTTTTTTTTTTTTTTTTTTTAACTTTGCAAACTTTTCTTATCTATTAAGTCCAGGTTAAAAGCATTTGCACATTTACCAAAACTTTTATTGTTCTCTACATCAGAAAAATAAGGTCTAAAAAAGTTCTTCAGGTTTTCTTTACCACACTTTAAACCACTCCTGCGATTTGCCAGGTTTGAAAAATAAATTTTTTTTTTTTTTTTTTTTTTTCCTAAATCAATTTTAAGAGGAGAGGACTTGTTTACAACCTCTTCCTTTTTTTTTCTCCCAGACCATCTATCTACATCTATGTTAAATATTTTTGCTTTTTTTGAAAGATTTTCCCCAGACAAGTTTTGGAAGTTCTCACCTAAGATATTGCGGGTGTAGTTGAGTGTATTTTAACATAAATAGCTTTTTTCAATCAAAACGTGATGCTGTATATGTTAAAGTTAAGTGTGTTTGAATTTTTTTTTTTGTCCTCTGTAGAAGCTGGAGGGCCGAGTGGCATCAGATGAGGACCTGAAAATCAGCGACACTCTGCGATATTATATGCGAGATTCTGCCGCTGCCAAAGACCTGCTGTACCGTCGATCACGCTCACTTGCAGACTATGAACAAGCCAACAAAGCACTGGACAAAGCAAGGACAAAAAATAAAGAGGTTGCCTTAGTAAGTACTTTGACTTTTTTTTTTTTTTTTTTGTATTTAAGAAAACTTTTAAAAATATTTTTTAAATTCCCTACTTGATTGTCTGTTATAAAAGCAAATCCTTGGACTGTGGAGATTTTAACATCCAATCCTTGAATTGTATGAGACTCTGAAAATATCTGCACCCATTTTGTTTTATTCTTGAAGTTGAAAAGGAGACTAGTTAAACTTATCTTGAGTTTTTTCTCTGTGATAGTTTTTCTTTTCATCACAGACAAGAGATACACTTAAGGCATTCAGCATCCATTCTTATGGACTTTGAAAATACAAAGTCTGGCAATTATTCAAATGCTTGCCCTCATGAGTTATACAGGGTCTGGTAGAATGATCTTTTGGGTTTGGAATGTGAATAAAAGAAGGCAGCATAGATTCTGTTTAAAATTTAATCTTACTATAAGAAAGAACAATATTTGCCATTTTGTTATATCATCACTCTATTTTAAAGATTAAATCATCCAAACACTTAGAAGCTTCTCCCTGAAATTTTGTAGCATTCACTTTGTCATTGTCTCTGGTATTGCTGTGATTTCATGACAAAATCTTTCAGTTTGTCAGCAGCTTACATTTAAAAACTTGAGCCTTTGGGTGTCCCCCAGAGGAAATAATCACAAAGGGATAGGTCTGGTGAGTCATCTCACTACAGAATGTCACCATGTAATGAGATTAGGTCCCCTGAAAAGATAGGTTACCATTCTACACCATGCCACTGCTGTTCCTCAAAGATATATCTTCCACCTGACCACTTACACTAGTTTTTATAACAATTTTAAATCCAGAAAATCATTCTGCTGAAACCTGTGTCATAAAAAACACAGGAAAAAGCTACCTCTGTCCCACAATTGTTAAATTTGCATATAAATTTTCTACACTAAATGGAATAAGTTTTATGCGATAGTTATATAAATAACATAATTGTTGTCATTGGTTAGTTGTAAAGAAACATTCATTATACACTTAGTAAGATGTTAGATTTGCCTACCAAGTAACATACATATTGAACAATCCATCAGTTTTAAGATAGCTTGGCACCTCTGCTTGTTGGGAGTGAGTTCTGCCTTGGAGCTCTATTAAAGCTCTTTATATTTCTTCTTGGTTAAGAATCAGTTGCCTGGAGATGTTATGCTATTAAACAGGATCCTTTGCATTTTGTTTCTAATATTGCTGCTTTGCCCACTTAGATATTCTAACCAATGTTAATAGCAGAGTGTATTTATAGCCAAATGTCATTTGAAAACTTTCCTAGAACTGAATATGAAAGTTCAGTGTCAGTTGATTGGAAATGCCAGTGTGAACCATAAATTTGATATATATTCCCCTTAAGATGGAAGAAGTATTACAGTCTGATGGGACCAGCAAAAATATAAAATAACTTTTTGGACTCTATTTTCCCACAGTCAGGAGATGTACTTGGTGCTTTTACAGAAATTGTAATGGACTTTAAAAATAAGTGGGGAGGGACTCAAAAAAAAAAAAAAAAACTATCTGGGAGCTATTAATGAGACTGGATATTTGTTAATATGTTATCCTGGCATTGCTTGACCCATGTAGTGTGAGTCACCTATGAAAATTTACACGTTTGATAAACTACTGAATGCTTATTGTATCAAAGTTGAAAAAAAATCCCCAAATCAGTCTCTTGTAAAATGAGGAAAATTTGTATTAGTCATTGACTTAGCTTAGTTTGGCACCAGGTCAAGTGTTCTGCATCCAATGAGAACGAAAACTCATTATGATCTGCTGGTCTGGTTTGTTAACCATTACACCACAAGATGTCCAAGGAGGGTCTGTAGTAGAATAATCTCAAAGTTCTTTTTTCTTTAACCCTTCCAGCTGAATACTCTTTTAATGTATGCTAGGCATCCATTATCTCAGAATTGGATATAAACATAGCTATCTGTACACCTAGAGCAAATTTTCAATGTTTTGATTTTTTTAAAGCTCTCGTGGAAAGGTTTAAAAGAACTTGCACAATAGAAAAACTATGGAAGTTGATTGTTTGAGTAAATTCTTTAATCCATCATCATCTCACCCCAAATTTGTTTTTTTTTATTGGGGGAGAGCAAATTTCAGAAAGAATCATGAGGAAAAAAAAAAAAAATTGTACCTGTTGAAATATTTTCTTAGTCATGATTTTTTTCCTTTAATTACAGGCCGAGAAGAACCAACTACAAGCATTTGAAAAATTCGAGAAAATATCAGATAATGCTAGAAAAGGTTTGTATTGTTTAAAGTTCACTTAAAAACAAAAAAAAAAACTTCATTACCCAGGCTTTTTTTTTTTCTCTCTCTCTCTCTCTTTTTCATTTTCTCTCTCTCTCTCTCATTCTCTTTTGTCACTAAAGTAAGTTTTAACTCTTTAAATCTTTCCATCTAGAAAGATTGACACTTTATGACTTCACAAAGAATCTGATAATAGTGATACTATTAATGTCTTGTAAGTATCAAGTACATTGTTTAATTTTGTAATTTATAGAAATTCATGTAGAACGTATCAAATAAGATGTCGGAGGTGTTTGTACCAAAGCGGTTATCATCATAGAAAATGGATATGGCAACCCAAGTTCAAATCCTGGATGATGCTTTATGCACTTCGCATAGTACTAATACCCTTGAGAAAGGCATGAAACAGCTATTTTTCATTTCGGCTATGGGTAAATACTAGAGCAAACTGGGCTCTTAGACTTCATTATGGTAACTGATTTGAATTGTCCTCCACATAAAAATTAACCTTGTATTGCATCCTGCATATCATGGAGAGGTTGGATAATTACAAATATATATCGAGTATATTTAAAGCTTGTTAGGGATTTGATACGTTGATCCAATACGTACATCTATTTAAAAAGAAAACATTCAGTATATGAAATGTATTTATTTTATAGCAATCTATATGCTACTCAGATGATTTATTGAAGTTTTTCTCATCAGTTATAATTAGTAGATATTCTTATTTTGTCTCTGCCATTTGGT
Source organism: Sepioteuthis lessoniana (assembly GCA_963585895.1). Taxonomy (NCBI): domain Eukaryota; kingdom Metazoa; phylum Mollusca; class Cephalopoda; order Myopsida; family Loliginidae; genus Sepioteuthis; species Sepioteuthis lessoniana. The sequence continues at coordinate 74,958,921 of OY757933.1, forward strand.
TGGTGATTATTGTAATTAATCTAATTTTTTTTTCTTTACTTTTATTGATTATTTTGATTACTTAACATAATGATTGTTATAGAAAATGGAATTAATTACCAGTTCAAATCATGAATTGAGTCTGTTTGTATTTCACTTTGTGCTAATGCCTTTGGGAATGGCATGACTCTATAGGCTCTCTTAATAAGTATGGGTAAAATATTATGCCAGACTGGGTTCTTTGGCCTTGGTAAGGCAACCAGTCTAAAAGAAGGAAAATTCTGAATTCAAACCAGTTGTACTCAACTTAGAAATTGACCTGTGTCACATCCTGCCTCTGATAAAGGGTTTTGGTAAATATATACATCATTATTAGAATTTTTGGAGTTAGTAACTTCACAGATGAATTGAATTTTTAATAGGACCAGAACTATATCCCAATGTAAAAGCAAAGCTAAACAAATAGCTATGTTAAATTATCACAAATACTCAGAGGTAAAAAAAAGAGGGTTTTAAAATATTAAGTTTTTTTTTGGGGGGGGGGTATTTATTTATTTTTTATTTATTTATTTTTTTTTTTTTAATTGTATAAACGTTCTAGTTTTTCCTGTTTTGATTTGTGATTTTTAACTGAATTTTTTCTTTTCTTTTCTGTTACAGAATTGACAGAGTTTAAAACTCGTAGGATAGCCTATTTCCGCAAGAACTTTGTAGAACTTGTTGAACTAGAATTAAAACATGCTCGGGTGAGTAACTTTTCTGTCATTGGCTGTCTTGAGTAGGATACTAAACTGCATCTGGTGGTGTGGCTCCAGTTCTGCAGCTCTGGGGAGTGTGTAGTACCATTGCCATTACTCCCAGGTTCACTTTCTACCTGTGAGGTAGCATTTGTTTGGGTTCCATCTATAGGTCCAATAGATCTGTTTCAAAATTATTTGTATTGGATGGGAATACCTGATACCATATAACTGTAAGTTATGTGTATTAAGAATAGTTATTTGAAGCTATAATTTTTACTAAGGATTATTATTAGTTACTTGAAAGCATATAACTTTGTTCAAACAAATGAGCTCTAACTTGCTTAAAAATGAAATTAAATATACCAAACCTCTAGACCCCAATCCTCGGTCACGGCACCAAATATACCAATTATGGTATCTTTTTGCCACAACCTTGTCTGCCTCCCTCCAATCTCTCTGCTACAACGCGGGAAAAAAACAGATCAAAAGTTCCCTCCAGGAAAGTGACCATGCACTGCCCTGCCCCACGTTGTGATTCTTTAAAAGTAAGGCCGATGGCCACGTCTGAAAGGAAGTGGGTTTACTGGCAGCTGAAGACTGGACTCCGAAGGGTACATATATTGCAGAACAAAAAAAATAACTCCGATTTCTGCAGTAGACAATAAAAAAAAAGATTTTATAAAACTTTAAAGTTACAGATGGCGACAAAAATCTGCGGGTGTTACGTATAATGGTCTAAGGCGGCGGTCTGACAAGGGTTAAGTTTTCTTAACTACAATTTGTCTCAGCGGCGGACTGGTGATATCTGAGTTGGCAGCGCAAAGCACAATTCCAATCTGTTGGTCCCTGTCTGATCTTCGTCTGCTTCGTCTGGAACCGAACTGCTTCGCCTCTCTGTCACCAACTTACAAGGGTCTAGGTTTTCTTAACGACAACTTATTCCAGCGGCGGACTGGCGATATGAGTTGGCAGCGCGAAGCACAATTCCAATCTGTTGGTCTCTGCCCGGTCTTCGTCGGCTTTGTCTACTTCGTCTGGTACCAACTGCTTCGCCTCTCTCTGCCACCAACTGCTGAGTTCGAAAATCAGCCTGTTTATATAATAATTGCCAATATTCTGGGTAGGTTCTGACTGAGGCAGGGGTGATCTCCATGACGTCATCAGAAAGGGTCCAACCCTCTTTTCACTACTTCCACAGAGTCGTCCCTCTCACTACCCTCGTAGTGAGGACTATGGGAGGATAACTTTCCTCCGACCAACATAGTTTCTCTCATTTTACTGCTTATGACATCATCATGCCAGACAGCCTTCACACCATCAACAAAGATTCCCCTGTTCACCTTTCAACACCCTTTTCTCCCTGTCACTGCAATCAGGTGAGAGACACAGGTCACGGGTTATCTTCCCTGATTTGTCAAATTTCTAATTTTCATTTTTTTTTTCCTTCAGGCTTGGGAATAACATTTTTTTTTTTTTTTCTTCCTCTATTTTGCGATTTTACTTGTAACCAACTTGGTCACCCTCATTACCTGTCAACATCTTTCCATTTTCTGTTTTGACTATTGTCAAAAATTCTTTTTCAGAATTTTCAATTCTTTTTCCCAGACATTTCAATTTTTACACTTCTTGGCAATTATATTTGGCTACTCAACTTTTTGGTTAACCCCTCATGTACCGCCATCGACCAATATTGTCATAACTTACAAACTATTAACTTAAAAAATCATATAACCATGTTTTGGAATTAAATAATCATCAAGGGTTGATATGCCATTAAACCAAATAACCATCTCATCACTGTGTGCATACAAATGATTATTATTAAATAAAAATAATTAATTGAAACAATATAATTGCTTGAATTATTAGTATTAGATAAAGTACTTGATCTCATATAACTGATATAAGAAAAAGACCAATGTAAAAAAAATGATTGCAGTGAAATGTTGAAATAATAAATAGTTATGATTATAATAAAGTTTTAACAAATTTTATTAATTTGTTGATTTTTCGTAGATTTTTAAAATTTGGTACTAATCAAAATTTTTTTTTTTTTTTTTTTTTTTCCATACAAATTTAAACATAAGTTTCACAAGCAAATAATTTTATTTATGCATAAGATAATAATTCTTATATCAGTTCCCACTCCAAACGTCTCATTTTTAATGATATAAAATTGTTGCTCTTACCAATTGGTCTAATGAAGAGACATCGCTTGACAGAAGCCAAAATCAAACCTTCTAAATTCATCCTTTACTCTATTCTTAGTGCCATATGTGTTACTTTTTACACTAGTAATTAAACTGTTTTTGTGAATAAATTTGTGTGCCTATGTTTTAGTTTTTTCAAAAGTCTGTTCTTTGCTGTATTAAATATAGAATAGACTTTTTCAAAAATTAAGAATAAGATATTCTTATTCTGAAACAATAATGACATTCTTGTTATTTTGTACTTACGTGTGATTCTTTTATGGAATTTTTTTTTTTTTTTTTTTTTTTTTTTTCAGGCCCAGCTTCAGTTGTTGAAGAACTGCATTACGGCTTTGAAAGAAGAATCCTAGAATAAGGGGAGGTAACTCTGATACAAGAATTGAAAAGAAATTAAAACACTAAAATGAAGAATAATAAACGAAGAAAATCACAAACAAAATTTACAAATGGAAATAAAAGTGGAAAAGAAAAAAAACGGCAAAAAAAAACAAACAAGACTAAACAGCGCCAAATGATAAATGATAAAGTTGTTTACTACCCCCCACTCCTTCATCACTTGGATTTTGTATTGAAGGTGTAGGGTGTAGGCTGGCAGGTATTGCAAGGGACAAGTGAATCAGCCCGGGTTATGTAGCTGACTGGATATGGGATTTACTTTTGGCCACAACCCCCCTCCATCCCTCCCTCTCTCCTCCTCCCTCACACATCACATACAGAGGTCACTTCACTTTCCACAGATGATAAAGCTGGGACTGGTTCACTGTCGACATGTTTTTTTTTTGTTTTTTTTTTTGTTTTTTTTTTAAACTTGCCATGGCTGTTTGTATATAATGTTATCCTGGGGGGAAATCTTTGCTGGTGGCGGATGTGGAGGTTACACTCTAACATAAACACTGAGGAGGAAATCTCTTCTGCTGTGCTCAATGTTACCACTTGCACAGACTGACATGGTCCTCTCTCTCTCTCTCTCTCGCCACAGCCACAAATGTCATTGTAGCCAAGTCTCTTTTCTTTTCTTTTTTTCTTCTTTATTATACATCTGTAATGTTGTGGAGCTGTGTCCTTCTGCAACATCTGACATAATGGCTCTCTCTGTCTCTATCCCATCCTCTCTCTCTAATTTCTCCATAGCCGTAAATATCACAGTTGCCAAGTTTTTCTTATGTCTGATGTTTTATTGTGGAGCTGTATCCTTCTGCAATGTCTTTGACACAATTTAGATCTAAAACTGACAATTAAGTATTATACCTTCTTGTCCATCTAGTTGTATTAAGACGTACCTGTTGTTAAGCCACTTGATAATAACATTATTACCCACAATATTGTGCTTCTGTTATAATTATTACCTGCTATTTCCTTAAAGCAAAATTTATATTTTCCAACTCTAATAGTTTCCTATAAGGTTATGGAGATATTATAAAATCTTCTGATATCCTACAACGGCTGTGAGAGATTCTAATTTTCTTGATTTATTGATAACTTCAAGTGTATCTTGTAGCTGACCCATCCAAATTGCAGAATTTTAATTGCAAATCTCTATGGTGTTTATAAATAACCATTGAAATGATTTAGGCAAATTTGTTAACAGATTGGTCTCTGCTGTTATTGCCTATGATATAAAAATTAAAACAGTAATTTTCTTTAAATTACTGTAGCTGATGTTGTTACAAGTCTTATTTGTAAGTATCTGTGATGTAGGTTAGAGATATTTTATTATGAATAATATCTATTATTATTACGACCACTAGTTAAGAGTGAACACCTTAAAAAATATTGTTTTACTCTGAATGGTAGAAATAAGACTACTGAATCTATATCACTGTGATTCAAATCTTTTGCACCATAACTGCATTTTGTATTTAATTCTGGGAAAATGGATAAAAAAAAGCCCTAAATATTCACATCTTAAGCTTGGTAAGTTTTCAACAAGCTTTTGTGACACTAAACTGCATCTGATGGTGAAGTTCCAGTTCTGGAAATCTGAGGGTTTTGGAGTCAGTTTTTCATTGCCATTACTCCCATGTCCACTCAACCTGTTGTGGTAGTAGCTATTAGGGTCCCATTTATGGATCAAATCTGTTTACAAATTATTAGTATGATATTGAAATACTTGATGGCATATAAGTGAAAATTATTTGTATTAAGAATAGTTACTTGAAGCTATGATTATTTTCTAAAGATTATAATTAGATTAAGAGAAATAATTACTTGAAAACATAAGATTATTTGTATTATATAGGAGTATTTGATGCTGTATAACTGAATTGTTTGTATTAAGTTACTTGAGGAGGCTGTAATTGTTTAAGGATTATTATTTAAAACCATATAACTGTATACAAACAAATGGCTATTATATAGAAATAATTACTTGAAACCATATAATTATTACTATTAAATAGAATACTTGAAAACATACAATTGTGGGTAAATTATTTGTATTAGATAGGAATACTTGATATGTAACTGTACAGAAAAAAAAATCATAAGACCATTACACAATGAATGTGATTCCTTAATCTCTTAGCATAAAGTAACTCTAGACAGTTTGACATGCTGTTAAAATCAATCATTTGTGGCCCCCACTGAACAAGTCTTACTCTCTTCACTCAACCACATGTCCATGATGGTCAGTCTTGTGAAATCTGCAATCCTGAAGTTGTCAAATTAATCTTTAATTCTATATTTCTATAGCAGGTAGGAGGAGGAGAAGGAGGAGACGTGGCTCATTTCATGTTGCTTTAAAACCTAGAAGCAAGCTGAATGCACTTTATTGCAGATTTTGCTATGTGGTCAGTCTGTGCTTGTTAAAGAGGGAAAAAAAAAAAATCAGTGGTACAGATATATATAATTTTTTCTTTTTTGTGTGAGTGATGTTAAGTTAGAGAATTTTTTTTTCTCAACAACTTTTATTGATGCTAAATTTTTTTTTTTTTTTCCAATATATAATCTGGGCTTCAATTAAGAAGTATGTATGTAGACTTCAAGAAAAAACAAAGGTCTAACTTACTTCTCCTCTGCCCCTTCTTCCCTGCTCACTGATTTTTTTTTTTCCTCTCTCTCTTTCTCATCAAAATTAAGGGATCAGGATGAAGTTTTTTTTATGTTGGTGGAGAGGGGATATTTGTGTAGGGTACATCAAATAACTCTGTCCAAATCTTAAATATTTTATGTCTCTCTCTCTCTCTCCATGTACCCACCATGTCTCACCATCTATTTTTGTTTGTTAATCAGTGGACAATGACTCCCATCCTTAACACTCTCCCCCACCTCTACTACTGCCACCAGTGTTAGCATAAGATAATGCCAGACAAGGTGCTGCTGTTACCATGACAACACACCTGCTACTTGACTACTGATAATAATTCTCCCCCTCTTCCTCCTATTATTATTATTATTATTATTATTATTATTATTATTATTACTATTACTACTACTCAAAACAATCCATACGTGTTATCATCACATTTAAAGAAGAAATTATTCTGGAAAAAATGGCTCTGTGTTGACTTGTTTTTTTCCCCCCATGGAAATTAAATTTTGGAGGTGCTTATATTAAAGGAAAAAAAAGGGAAAAAATTAAATAAATTTTCGTAACTTCCAAAACCATATCTTGTAAGGCAATTCTTTTGAATGGCGTGTGTGTGTGATTATTAAGGTGAGTCAAAAGTCTTGCAATATTTTGGTACATACTATTTTGCAGCGGTTCAGCTCATGGAAGGTACCTACTATGGTTGGTAGTATCAACACCTTTTTGCATTGCTTTACTCTGTAATTTGAAAGCTGTACAGATGAACATGTAGTCTAATTTAGGAACTTTGAGTTTAAACTGGACTATAATGTCATTGAACCCCCCCCCAAAAAAAAAAAAATTTGTTTTACAAAAGGTGAAAAAAAAATTTGTTGTACAAAAGGTGAAAATCACAGTACAATAACCAGATTGTTCAAGAAATTTTGCTCAGGCTGCAAGAACCTTGACAATCAGGCATGGTCAGGTAGGTCTAAAAGCGCTCAAAGCCATTGAGGCAATTCCAGTGAGTAGTACTTGAAAAGTATAAGGTGAGTTTGGTATATCACAGTCAAGTGTGCTTCATCACTTTCATAATCTCAGCAAAAACATCTGAAGCTCCCAAATTGTTGCAAAACTTTTGATTCACCTTAGTAAATATCTAACTGTAAAAAAAAAAAAAAATATTTAATCAGAAAAATCTCCAAATATAAATTTAAACATGGCTTTTTACATTAATTTTCTTTTAGCTTAATTTATTTGTTGATTTTTGAAATAATTAAAGATAAAATCACAGTGAAATTTAAACTCACATCCACTTTCTCAAGAAATGTTTAAATACACCTGCTGCTCTAACAAATCAAACCAGAAAGAGACATTGGTTAACAGAAGCCCAAATGTTTAAATACGTCATCTGTTCTAATGAATTTAGCAATAAAAAGGCATTGGAAGCCCAAATGTTTATAAGTTTTACCAAATTTTATTAATTTGTTGATTTTTAGATTTTTAAAATGAGCCCAGATTTGGCACAAATTAAAAGTTCAAATTGATTTTTTGTTTCGTAATACAAATCTAACAAACATAAAATTTCAAAACCAAATAATTTTGTTTATGCGTAAGATAATTCTTATAATTTTTCTTTTTAATGATATAAAATAATTGCTCTGACCAATTGGTTCATGAAGAGACAGTGATTTACAGAAACCTAAATCAAACCTTTTAAACTCCCTTTATTTTATCTTTAGTGCCATATTTGTTACTTTTTACATTTGTAGAATGAATATCATCTACCACAGGGCTGTATAGTAGTGGAAATCAAGGAAGTGAAAACATTCCTCTTCTTAGGACAGATAATGAATATGTGCCAAGTAGAGGATGCAGAAATCTTGTGAAGAAAAAGATCAGGATAGAAGGCATTTAACATGATAACATATGCTCAAGGCAAAGCTGGACAAGCCCGATGTTCCAATCTGTTCAATAGACCATTTTGCCTGCACTATTATACAAAACATAGGCTACCACAAAGGAAGAACAGCAACTGGATTTGACACAAGGTTATGCTGGGGATATCATTGCATGAGCTTATCTGAAGCAAGGTAAATTGATAGTTGAGTGAAGGATGTGATCATAGAGTACTGAAGTTCTGCTGGCTTGGCTGGATACATTGCAAGGTTCAGACATCCGGTAAACCTGTGAGGTTGCCAAGTGGTATCCAAGAGCCTGAAAACAACTACTTTGAAAATGGCCATGATGACTGGTAGATAAAATGATTAAGCGATTCAGACCAATATGAAGAAGGTCAAAGTCAAGAATTAAATGGAAGCCCATTGTGACCTGTGATGTGAAAATTACATTAGTTATACAAATCATAATAAATGATAATTAATCATTATACTAGGTGTATTTTTAATTTTTTAATTGTTTTTTTTTTTTTTTTTTTTTTTTTTTCAAAGGAAATGTAAACATTCCTACAGGTGTTTTTTTTTATGATTTTAAAGTCTCCACATTTTCAACATCCTATCAATACATTATTGGAATTTTAAGATACAAATGGATCACCCAATTTTAGAAAACCAGATTTAGGATCAAGAACTTGTCAACAAGTGGATTTTGCAATTCAAACAGACCAAAGTGAAAGTAAAAAACAAAAAGGTAGACAAATACTTGGATTTTGCCAAAGAGATAAAGAAGCCATAGAATATGACAGTGGTAGCAAATTGGAGTTGGTGGGTACCTTTTAAGAAAGAGACTGAAGATGAAAGGAAGAATAAAGACCATCCAGATCATAGTACTGTTAAGATCTGCTTGAAGACTTGCTGTCATTCAAACTCCAGTGAAAAACTCAAGGAGAAAAATAATGGTTCTTTAAAACAGATGAAAACTTGAATTTTGTCATGTTTCTAATCTACACAGAATATGGATGACATAAGCCATTCTCAATGGAGCCTTCCCAGCTCATAGGAAGTGGGATAAGCTATGAGATATCTTTCTTTTAACATATTTGGTTAAATGTAGATTTACCAGGATTATTTTCTTGATAAAATCCAGAAACAGAATTTATGACAAATGTTTACCTCCAACTCTGATATTTCTGAATTTTTTATTAATGAATTTTTATTTGTTCATGTATCCCTGTTTGACAAAATAACCCTCGAGTCTAAGCAGACTTCTTAAAAAAAAAAAAATGTGTTTTAAAAAAAATGGGTACCTAATATGCTCATGGTATGAACAACTTTAAAGCCAACTTTTCACCTTTTTTCTTTAAAAAAAAAGAAAAAAGTCATTCATTCCATGTATTTTTGTTATCTTGTTTCTTGCCATAACTTCAATGTGTCCATGTATAACCTATACCTCAAAGGCTTTTTTTTTAAAAAAAGATAAGTTTTTATTTAACATTATTTACTATTTATAACACCTGTGCATATGTACAAATATCATAAATAGTAAACAATTATGTAAAAACTTCATTATCCTAAATAAAATCTTTGATTTAGCCAATTAGCTTGGCTATGCAAAAATGCATTGGAAAGTATAAGTTTAAATGTTTTCTCTTTATGCCATTGGATGTTAAAAAATATTTCTGTAAGCTAGCATTGGCAAAATTTAGGTATCGTTCATGACATGCAATATATATATATATATATATATATATATATATATATATATATAAATCTGATTACTAAAAATTCGGGGCCGTTCATTACTCGAGTATATATGGTAATGAGTGGATTACGTGAATAATTTTTAGAATTCAGATATCTAATTGTACGTTGTTGTTTCCCTTGATTTGCAAATTGGAGTTATGTCCCTTACATTTTCGCGTTTCCTTTTCACGTTTAGCCGTTTTCTTTTTTGTTTTTATTCTTTAAATTTTTTTTTATGCGATCGGAATAAAACAAAAAAAGTCTGAAAGTCTAGAAAAGAAATTAAGAAATGGCTCTGTGTAAGATTCGACCAGATTTTCCAGTTTTGAAGGAAAAGGATATTAATGTTGTGCGTAGTTTAATCAAGGATGCATCATGGATCATTGCAGCTGTGGACAATCTTAGAGTTGTTGGTAAGAATGTTCTCTTTGCGACATTTGATGACAATAAGATTAGTTTCTTTAAGTATTCACCACCATTTATAAGAAATCTTGAGAAAAAATGGCAAAACAAAAGGCATAGAGATTAGTTAATTATTAAAATTTATGTTTTATTCAAAGGACAATATTTGACATAAGACCCCTTCTTATACCTATATTCATAAATATCTCTCAGGTTGTAAATTTGTAATTGAGGGATCTTAAAAGCTAATGTTTATGCAAACACTGTAGACTACTGGTACTTAGCTTAATTCTATTAATGGTTAATGTAAATGAAGGAGAGGTCTTAAGTCATAAAATACAGGAGATTACTGAATTTATTTTTGTCAAAATTTACTTTTACGAAATCTGCCATTTTTTTTTTTTTTTTTTTTTTTTTTTTTTAAATTAAGAAAAAATTTTTTTTGCCGAAAAACATAATTTCAGCTAACAATGACGTTATTTTAATAATCCCAATGATTTTTCTAATTGGAAGAGGGGTGGAAGTCCCTATTGCATAGCGACTAATGTGATGCATTGTGACATCATTATTCAACTAGAATTAGAACTCGCTATCATGTTCATTTTTTTAGACTAATTCCCCCCCCCAGCTATGGGTTGAATAGTATCGCTATTGCCATTCTCTAAAGATGACTTTGGCATTAAATAACTCACAAGAGTTCATATGCCATTAAACAAAGAAACTAAACTATTTGGGAGATAAAATATTGAAGAGGAACTATAATTAAAAATTGAGGTACTTAAGCATCTATGTTACCACGATAAAGCTGAACTTTTATGAGCGTTTCCGGGCCAATAACAGAAAGAATCGGAATATGCCAACAAAACACCTAACCAATCAAATTTTAAACATGAATTTATCACAGTTAAGTGATAAACTACAATCTGTGGAAAAGGGGATACAATTCTGCCTAGAAAAAAAAACTTATTGGCAAAATTAAAAGTTGCTGGACATGCGAGCATCCTTGCCATTTAAAAAAAAAAAAAGAATGAGATGTCGAAATATTAATGCAGGATGTGGACTGAATTGTGCGAAGGGACGTTTTTCTCCCGGTCCAAACTGGCCATTGCTCAAATATTAAAATTGATATATCTGTGGTCACACGAAATGGCTGCAGTTAAAAATATAAGACGAGAGTGTGGCATCAACTCGGCAGATACCCTGACAGACTGGTCTTCATGCGTTTTGTCGGCATATTCCGATTCTTTCCGTTATCTGCCCAGAAACGCTTGTGAAGGTTCGGCTTTATTGCAGTAACATAGATACATAAGTACCAAAATTGAAAATGGGGACAGTTGAAGAATGTAAAGAATAAAGTGATGAAATATTTGACACGCAAATTCATTCAACAAATATCCACATTTTGAGCAGTTGTGTTTAGATTTTTTTTTTTTTTTTTTTTCTAATGAATTTTCAATTGAATTTTAAGAAATAACTGAATCTTAGTAATAAGTATAGTTGTTAATTATTACAGATCACTAACAAGTAGCTTACTGAAAATCTTCTTAATGGTTCTAAGAAGTAATTTAGGCTAATGCATAGCTGCCAAACCTTTACTTTGTATAACCTTTGCTCAAGGTAATCAAGTAATTCAATGCTTTTATTACAGTGGACTTAGATACTCTATATCCTCTGTAGGTAATGATTTTATTTACATACTGTTTTTGGCATGCTTTGTGTAAAATTTATCATTATAGGAAATAGAATTGGCTACCCAAGTTGAAATCTTGGACAGGTCTGTTTGTGTTTCACTTTGTGCTAATGCCCTTGGGAAAGATATGAATCATCTGTTCTCCCTCTAACTATGGGTAAATAGTAGGGTATCCTGAGTTCTTTAGCCTTTGGTAAGGCAAAACTCTGAATTACAACCAGCTTTACTCCACTTAAAACAGTCCACTCAACTGAGACAGTAGAATACATTGATTGCATCTCTGCAGAGGGATTAGAACCCTCCTCTCTCCATGAGTGTCCAGGATATGATATTAAACAATCTGACGGTGAGGTTCCAGTAATGCTGGAGTTTTGGGGAATGTAGAGTACCCCCATCATTGCCATTGCTCCCAAGTCCACTCTGGCCCAGAGTGGTAGCACCTGATTTGGTTCTATCTATGGGTTAAATAGACCTGTTTGACATTTAAACTGAGTGCAAACAAATGACTAATGCAAAATTGAGTTGCTTGAAATAGAACTGTTTGATCATTTAACCATGTATAAACAAATGACTGGTGTTTAATTGAATTGTTAGTGGTACATAGCAATACTTGGAACCATTTAACTTTGTTGACTTTTGCTAGATTGAATTGTTATAAATGAAACTGTTTGATCATTAAACTGTATGTATCTACAAAATGTGTTTACAAATTATATATATATTTAATATTCATGTAAAAACAGGATTTGACATTGAATAACCAACAATGGTTGATATGTCATAAAACCAAACCAATCCACTTAAAAATTCACTTTGTGTCATAGTATTTACCTGGCTATCTTCATCCAACTGAAATTGGTTAGGAAAATTGTTTTTAGTGTTGAATCTGAGTGTGTCAACTTGGAACTCAGGCTGCTTTTTTGAATTCAGATATTTTACCTAATGCTGTTAGACATCACCAATTCTCAATAATCACTGAAAAATACATGAAACTTAAAGGAACAAGTTGGATATTAATTTCTCTCTTGCAAAAGCGTAAAATTGTGCTCATATTGTGAGTGTTGTTTAGCAACATTCTTGAATGATAGAATATTTTACTAGATACTTTAATAACCTGCCCTTAGGGTTAGTATGTAACATCTGAACAGCTCTATCTTAGGCCCAACATACATATGTGTGTTCATAAGAACAAAATTACTGTCTCTACAACCAATGTCACAAAAGTATCAAATTCACATTTGGTGTAATAGGTGAGTGCTGTACTGATGTCTGAACCGAGAGAATTGGGTTTACCTCATTCTAAAACATTAATATTTATTGCCTATGATTGTGGTTTTTACAAATTCTAAACATTCATTGATGTAATGTAGCTAAGGTTTAAGCTGAACTGTTAACATAAATCATTTTAATATTTTAATTATGGAAAGGTAGCTACTTATCAGATCAAGAAATAGCAGCCATTTACATAGAGTAAAAGAAAATGTTAAATGATTAGTAACAATTCATTGTACATAAATAATTTTCTTTTTTTCAATTCCAGCACAAAACATTATTTCCTCCCCTCCCCCCTTACTTTCTCATCATCGCTCTCTCAGCAGAAATGTAGAAGTGTTTGATAGATGTGAGATTAGAGTTGATTTTGATTGAAACAAGAAAGTTTTGCATTTTGATTTCTTGCATACAACAGAGCCGATATGTTTTTAGGTTTGACATTTTAGAAGCTTTTTTTATAAAATTCAGGGAGTTTCTTCTTTTTTTCGAAACTGGGAAATGGCCAAAATTATAAATATAAAAACCAAACTGGCAACATGTTTATCTGTTCTTTTCTCACTGGGATCAAGTGACAACCTTGTCTCTTGAATTTTTTGAGACTAACTTTTCAAGAAGCTCACAATTTCACTTGCCCAGTTGGCTGGGGCTGTAGAATACACTGACTGCACCTCTGCAGAGGGGTAAGACCCCACTCTTAATGAGTGTCCCGGATATGACACTAAACAATCTGATGGTGAAGTCCCAGTAATGCTGGGGCTTTAGGGAATATGGAGCACCCCTTCATTGCCACTGCTCCCAGGTCCACTCTGGCCCGGCGTGGTAGCTCCTGATAGGGCCCTATCTATGGGTTAAATAGAACTAATGGCATACTTATACTAAACTGAATTGTTTGAAATAGAAATGTTTTTAACAATTAAACTGTACTTACATTTAAACTGTGTGCTTATGCTAAACTGAATTATTTGAAATTGAACTGTTTTTGACATTGAAACTGTACTTACACTAAACTGAATTGTTATACATAACTGATTGAATAGTTTGAAATAGAAATGTTTTTGACAATTAAACTGTGTACTCATGCTAAACTGAATTGTTTTGAATAGAACTGGTTATTTGCATAAAAATGGATTTGGTGTTAAATAACCTAATAAAGTTGATATGCCATAAAACCCACCAAACCATCATAATTTCACACAGAAAATAGTTTTACGTTTTATTTTCAAAACAGAAATTAAAAGTATTTTCCCACCAGGAACATTGTTAGTGACTTTGCTTTCTGTTCATCAAAAATCAATATTTAACAAAAAAACTTCCTGTAAAGAATTTCTAAAGGAATTTGAAGATGAAGACAAAAATTAGGAGTCTGTTTGAAAATGATATGATGCTGCCATTGTTATTGTCAACACAACTTTAAAGTGATCAATAGATGAATAGTTTTAACTGTTCAGTTAGGTCTGCGAGTCACTTATACTGAGAATGAAATGAACTGTCATGCTCTATAAGAAGTTACAGACACACTATGTAAAGGTTATTATAATAGGAAATGGATTCAGTAACCTAAATTCTAATTCTGGATGAGGCTGTTCGTGTTTCACTTTCGCTTTGTGCTTATGACCTTAGGAAAGGCATGAATCCATCTCTTCTCGCCACTCAACTAAATAATTGGGCAGGCTCGGTGCTTTACCCTTGATATGGCCTCTGGTCTAATTGAAGGAAAACTCCAATTTCAAACCAGTTGTATTCTCCCCTTAAAAAAAGAGAATTTATCATGTGTCACATCCTGTTCATAGTGGAGGGGTTGGGTTAATACATACAAGTTAAAAATCAAATTTTTCTCAAAATATAGTTCTCACTATCAAGCAATGGTTAGCAAATTCGTCAAAAATGTATTATCATTATATTTGATAGAATTCATTCAGTGTTTAAGGAGTTGAATATGCTGTCATTGACAAAACTTAGCTTTGTTTGGCACAAGGCCAGGAGTATGGAGGTTAGATGTTCTATGTATGCTTAACCTATCAGATTGTTCTCATTATTTTGCCCATACTTATCTGATCTATTGTATCAGATAATTCTTTTTGGTTAATTCATCCTTGTGACATAGTCTCTTTCACTGAACCAAATTATATAACTTTTTTTTGCTGTTATTGTAACTCCTTTTGACCAAGATTAATTAATTACACTTGAATATGTGTCTGTTAACCACTAGACATCAGGTACTGCACAAGAGAATGATCAGTCTGCCTCTTGGTTCAGTTTGAAATTCCCAGAAAGTTAGACAGCTTAAGTAGGCCAGAGGGAATAATGGTTGAAAAATAATATTAACAACCAATCCTATGATGAATCTTGCTAAGAGTTGAAGTCTTTTGGGTATAAGCAAAACTTTATACAATTCCTACAAGAAGAAAAATTAATGAAATTATTAACCTGAACTTTTATAATTAAATATTCAGAATAAAATTGATACAAACTATTATAAATCTTTTAGTTTCATAATCTTCTTATAATCCCCTAAATGTCCATCTGTTTGTAAGACTTGGATGTTTTTGGCCAGATTTCAGTGAAACTTTCAGGAATTATTTGGATCATCCCTGAAAAGCTTTTAGATTCCTCTAGATCAGTCTCTCACCTCTGTCTTATTGTCACTCTCACTGTAAATAGATTTTTGTCTCTGCTTACCAACTTTCTTGGTAATTACTGTGAGAGCTAAATTGCCATCTCTCTCCATAAATGCATTTTGACTTTCATGTGTAGAAATGCTGAGAGAAAATTTATTTTCTAACAATCACATCACCTTTTAATAATAAATGATGATAATAAATAAAGATAAAAAAGAGACTTAGAAACCTAGTTTTTTGTTTAAAATTAAGTTTAAATCAGTAATAATTCAGTTCTGAAAATAATATGAATTAAATCTTTTGGAATGTTTATTAATTTTTAAGATTATTTTTTTAGGGTAACTGAGATATTTGAATGGATCAGAAGCCATGTTCAGTAATCCATAGTTTGGTTAAAGGACTTCTAAAGGAAATCATATAGAGACTGTAGGTTCAATCCTGACTCCAGGTAAAAAAATAACAAGGAATACTTACTATAGCTTAATACTTGTACCCTCTCTTATGGTTTATGGAATTAGAACAATCTGCCTCCATGGATTAAATAAAGGGTTTGATTTCAAGTTTGATAAGAAACACCAGAAATGGCCAAAGGATGTATCAGCTGAAACATTCATTGTGAATATATCAATAAAGACAATAGTTCAAATACTCTGCATGATCAAAATAAGTTAGATTTAATGACGTTAAATTTTGGTGGATGAAATAGAATGATTTTTACTTACTGGTAAATACACAGTACTAAATACCAGTTTCTACAGGAAAAAAAAAATTGGGTGAGTTTGAAACAATTTAATAGATTCAAAGAAAAAAACTCAAAAAGGGTTTTATTATACAGTGTTTTTTTTTTTTTTTTTTTTTTTTTTTTTTTTTAAATAAATGTTAAAATTTCACAGAATTCCTTTATGAAATGAAGGTTTTAAAGTCCATCTGTTCACCATACTTGTCAATACATTATGGGAATCTTCTCCTGTTGGTATCTGTAATATCAGTTCTACTTTTTTAATAAAGATACACCCATAGAAATATTAACATTTTTATAATCACAAATGGGAGATTCCAAGGATGTGTTGACAGGGATGGTGAATATGGGAAGATTGTTTAAAATTATATCATAAAGGTGTTTCCATAAGGGTGTTAACTTATTTTTTAAATCGCCTTGGATATGAGATAAACTGAATTTGGGGGACTAAATAGCAGAATAACTTATACACATTTGTAACAAGACTAAATTTCAGTTTTTGCTTGTCAGAAAAAATTCTTTTCGAGGTTAAAACATTTTTTTAATTTAAAAAAAAATGAAGGAGTTTTATTATATATAAGAGATGACTTTTAAATGTGTGGCTTGAAATCTTTGCAAGGAAAGTGAAATAATAAAAATGGTGACAATTGAAAGAAAGAAGAAACAACCTTCAAGAAATGTTTAGAAATTTACCTGATTTGGAAAGGTGTTCCTTTTCTCTTGTCCACAGAAAAAGTTTTAAAAGAGGAAGAATTTGAAGAACATAAAAGTAGCAACAGCATAAATAACATTATTTCCTGCCTCCAGACTCTGGTAAGTAAACATTTTTTCCCCCACTTTTTTTCCTTTCCTTATTGTCTTAGAAAAAAAAAAAAGAAAAAGCTGTCTGTAGGAATTGAAATATCAAACAGAATGTGACCAGAAAGTTTTAACATTTTGAGTGTTAAAATTTGTAAAATAAGATTTTCTTGCCTTTACTCCTAGTGTATTAGAGATACTCGTAGCATAACAGTTGTCACTGTAGGCAATGGACTTGAAAATCTGAGTTCAAATCCTTGAAGTAGCTGTTTGAATTTCACTTTCATGCTGATGCCTTTGGGAAAGGCATGAATGCAACTTTTTTCTCTCTGCAGAGATGAGTAAATAGTAGAACACACTAAGCTCTTAAGTCTTGGTAGGGCAACTAGTCTAAAAAAAGATAAACTCTAACTCTGCTTAAAAATTGACCTTTTGGTAGATGGGTTGGGTAAATGCATACTTCGATAAGCTGCTTATGTCACTCTCACATCATTTTGGAAGAGTTTTTGTCTGAGTTTGTAAGGTGATCAAAGGGTTTGATGTAGAGCTACCAAATATTATATGCATATATATTGAATCTAGTGGAAAATCTTGTCTTGATTTTTTTTCTCATTGATGTGAGATGTATTCCAAACTTAAAAGGAAAAAAAGAGCAATGAATTTTTTTTGCAAAAATAATTGTTCACATTTAATCAAGTGTTATTAATTAGGTTTAAAGGTAATTATTTAATCTGGTGATGTAAATAAATTACATAGCATTATTGGTTAGCACTAACAATCTAGACAAAAAAACAACAGTTAAAATTCATAAATCTCTTGAAATATCACTTTAAATCTTAAAAAAAATTCCGTGAAATCTTTCATAGAACAATATCAATTTTGCAAGATGAAAACAAAATTGATGAATTTCTTTTCTATCATAACAGTTACTATAATTGTGTGGTGTAAACTTTAAATTAACAATGTTATACTCTGTCAAATTTTGCCATGATTCATTGGCTTTGTCGGGGTTAAAAAATTAGAATCATACCCACCCATATTGAACACTGGCTAAGTGCTCACTCTGGAGATGTGATATGAGTGCAGAATGTGAGACCTTCTTTGACCAATGGGAAGGCAATGCAAGCAGGATCCCTGAAGTGCACATATGCACTGGTATCTTTGGTCATCTTTCTTGGTAATCTCCCAGTACACATGTCAGAACTTCAGCTGTACCATACATGCAGGGTTAGTGGCCCAGCATCATGGAGTGTAAACTTCCTCATAAGGGGTTGTCAGCTAAACACACCAACTATCCAACAAACACCGATGGAAAAAGCCTGCAATTCCCAGACATGGCTACTATCAACTTCACAGGTTGTTCTCAACTCCATGAACATCTTACCAACTTCAAATAGATGCAGCAAAGGGACACTTGTTGGGTTATATTTGCGAGATGTGTCACAAGTATAAAATAAAGTTTGGAGGCAGTATGTGTTCCTCGCAAGTAATTTCCCTAACAAAACAAAAACAAAATCTGAATCACTATAAAATAAAGGTTTATTATTCAGCTGGAATATCGTACCAAAGAACTCACAATGTTGTTGTTGTCGTTGTTGTGGTCGATTTCGCCTTTGGTGTAAATGGAAATGGCAATGTCTTTGCTAGACAGCATGGCGTCTCTCGTGTTTTGGTGGGTGAGGGAGCAGTCCAGTAGCGTAACATAGTTTCCTTGTTGTTAGCGGCGAGACCTCTGTTGAATTGGTCAATCGCTTTCTTTTTATAACTCTTAAGAGGATCAAAACGGGTATGAATTTTGTATATTGTAGTTTGGATCCTTTTTTTCTAGAATGTTCTAATGTTTGTTGATTGGCTTAAAAATCTATGGGCGCGAATTTTGTGTATGTTGTTTGGATCCTTTTTTTCTAGAATGTTCTAAAGTTTGTTGATTGGTTTAAAAATGTGAGTGCGATGTTTGTGTATGTATATGAAATTTACGCTACAGACTCTATCAATGTCTCCACCCCCTACCTCTGGCTCCACTCTTCCCACATTACCATGTGAAGCATGAGATCTTATATCATTATCCACCATACAAGTGCCGTATATCAACCTTTTTAGTGATTATCTGTAAATCCATGAGTCTAACAGGAAGCAAGAAAAGAATTCTCATCACTGCTATCCATGCAGCTAGAAAGAAACCAGCCATATTTGCAACTGATTCCAGTCTGCCATGTACACACTAAACCAAAGCCCTGAACACCAACTTTATCCTTCCTTCAACTACTGTCGGTCCATCTGCAACTACTTCCAGTCTACACCATGCATGCAAGCCAAAGCCCTGAACACCAATTTTATCCTTCCTTCAACTACTGTCGGTCCATCTGCAACTACTTCCAGTCTACACCACGCATGCAAGCCAAAGCCCTGAACACCAACTTTATCCTTCCTTCCTTCAACTACTGTCCGTCCAAACAAGTACAATCACAATTCAATTAGAATCCTCAAGTAAACAGATTTTCTTCAATCTGTATTACCTTTTTATTGCAGTCATGAATATACCTTCTCTTTTTTTTTAACCCTTGTTGTTAGTCATTCATTTCTTTACTCCTTCTCATCTTCTTTGTCTCCTCTGCTGCATTGCCATACATATATTATAACAACAACAAAGATTGTAAACTGGATATTTGTCAGCTGTTATCCAAGTCTTGGATTGATTAGGCTGATAATAAAAATAAGTATTATTTCATCATTTTCCTGTCAGAATTACCAGGGGAAAGGGTTGATACTGTATTTCTTTACATAAATATTTTGGTTTTGTGCAGGATAATTGTCGTCTTAAACTTCATGAAGAACTCGAAATACAAAGTATCCGAGGATTCATCATGAGGCAGACATATCTGAATCTTCCCAAACAGATTCGGGCCATGATTGAAGGTAAGAATATTATCATTCAGGTTTAAAAAAAAAAAAAAAAAGTGAATAGCATTTAAAAACGGTGACGTGTTTGACAATAAAATTGGTTTTGACAAGTTCTATTAAATCAAAGGGAGATAACTTAAGGTTTTTAGAATTCGAAGGGAGATGACTAAGTTTTTAGGATTATTTTATGTCGGTCAGTTCAACAACTAAAAAAGAGAAGCTATTACCACTTATTTAAAATTATGTATTGAAAAACATAAAAACATTTGTTTCCATTATGATAGTTATTCAAGCTAAGAATTAAGTGATTTTGAACATCACTTGTGTGTGTGATGTAAAATATTTTTAATAAAAAATGACTACTAAAGTAAGTTGGCTGACTGTAGTTGAGGGCAACCCGAAGATTCCTTTTTCAATAGCTATTAAACCAAGGCGTAGAGGAGGGTGCAACTCCTTTCTCTGGATTGCTCCACTTTTCATCTGTACATTGTAATGCTGATTGTTAAGCAAGGAGGCATCAAGTACTATTTTTTTATTTTATTTTTAATTTTTATTTTATTTTTTTAGGTCTTAAGTATGATTCAACCTGGGATTGAACCCTGGTCTCTCAGACCATTGACTAACTCTTTAACCATTATGCCAATGGACTGATAAAAACGAAATAGTGTATTATAAAAAGGGAAAATTGAGGATAGGTTTATATATATCTACCTTATGACAAATGAAATTTTGTTTCTCTAAATTGTATTTTTTTCCCCCAAATCATTAGGAAGTTCTTGTGGCATAATGGCTAACATCCTGGACTGTGACATTGTAGTAAACTAGTTCAAATTCCAGTCACACTATTACATTCCCTTTCAAACAAATACCCTTGGGAAAAGTATAAACCTCTGAATCCCCCACTACCAGATATTGGATAAATAGTTCCACTGCTGTTCTAGAAGGATGGCTTTGGCATTAAATAACCCACAAAGGTTGATATGCTATTAAAGAAAGAAACCAAACTAAATCATAATCTGATTGATGAAATAATAAATGCACCACCAATTTTTGGTCATCACTGTTGAGTTTTAGAATATGCTGACTGTATCCTCTGTACAGGGGGTAGGATACCCCCACCAAGGGTCAATCCTGGTTATGACACTAAACTGCATCTAGAGATCGGGAAAGTGTGGAGCACTCCTTCATTACCATTACTCCCAGGTCCACTCTGACTTGGAGTAGAAGTACCTGTTAGGGTCCTGTCTGTGAGTTGAATAGGTCTGTTTGAAAATCATTTGTATTCAATCAGACAATGGGCAAAAAATCTTTTTAGAAACAACTACACAAAAGATTTTAAAATGAAAGTACAAGGAATGTTATTTCCTAACCTCTTGGCATATTATTTATTTTTCCAATAATGTGTTCAGTTTTATTGATTGATTGATATATATATATTTTTTTTTTTTTCTTTTTACCAGTGGCTGTACGTTCTGCCAAAAATGAAGCAGAACAACATTATAGAAAAGATCAAAATGAAACAGATACTTTAAATGCAGATTTAGAAAGAATGCGTCATGAAATTTTGAAGCTTGAAGCAGAAAATTACTACCTTCCGTGAGTGTGCAATTTCATCAAGTTGGGACTATAATGGTGCTTAATCATCTTCCTTATCATCATGGTGTGCTGACAGCATGTATTCTTTTCACCTTCTCTTGACATGCATCCCTATTAACTCATAGGAAATACTCTAAATGCCATCCAGTATCTGTAGAAAGCTGATGAATGTAAGTTGTTGCTAATCCCCAACACTGGTGTGTCCATGTGTAAGATTCTATTCGAGAATATTGCTAATGAGTTTGCCTTTATTTCTTCATCAGTGTTCTGCATATCTTTCTGTGATGGGAGATAAGTGGTCATATACCTGCTGTTTTGTAGAGTGCTGCTTCAAAAATTTGTTGCAAGTAGCAAAGTAGCATCTTTGTGTTGTTCCCATCTTTTCCTCCAACCATTTTGTTGCCAAGTCAGCTGGGGCTGTAGAATACACTGACTGCATCTCTGCAGAGGAGTAAGACCACCCCCAATGAGTGTCCTGATATGACACTAAACAATCAAATGGACAACAGAAAATGGTTTCAAATTCTCAAAAACTAAAACAAAATGCATCCACTTCTGTCACCAACAAAAACTGCACAACAATCCAACACTTAATATTGAAAAAGAAAATATCCCATTTGTAGACCAGCATATAAACACCTTGGACTTATATTTGACAAAAAACTGAACTTCATTCCACACATCAACTACATAAAAACAAAATGCAATAAAGCATTACAACTCCCATACAAATTGGGCAGCTGACTAAAATACTTGACTGATATTATATCGATCCTTAATTCGATCCAAAATAGATTATGGTAGCTTCATTTATCAATCTGCAAGAAAATCTTACTGAAAATCATTAAACCCTATTTATCACACTGGAATAAGGCTGGCACTAGGTGCTTTCAAAACAACTCCAGTAGAACTCTCATCTTACTTTTTCTCCAACCATTTTGTTGCTTAGTTGGCTGGGGCTGTAGAATACACTGACTGCATCTCTGCTGAGGGGTAGTATCCAGGATATGATGCTAAACAATCTGATGGTGAAGTTCCAGTAATGCTGGAGCTTTGGGGAATGTGGAGCACCCATTCGTTGCCATTGCTCCCTGATCCACTCTGGTCTGGAATGGTAGCACCTGGTAGGGTCCTGAATAGTTTGAAATAGAAGTGTTTTTGACAAACTGTGTACTCATGCTAAACTGAATTGTTTGAAATAGAACTGATTATTTGTATAAAAATGAATTTGGCATTAAATAATCTACAAAGCTTGATATGCCATAAAACCCAAACAACCATCCAACCATTTTGTTAGTCCAAGTGGTGTAGCCATACAGGAGTACTTACATGGATACAGCTTTGAAGGATCTCCATTTTATTCTGTCAGAGATCAGATTTCTATATGGTTTGATAATCTGTCAATAGTAATCCATACTTTAACAATATTGACATTAATTTCAGTGGATGAGATATTGCTAATGCTAATCAGTCTCAATTATTCAAATAAATTGGTGGACATTTACAATTCTTACCTGGCCTTCTTCTGTATTTAATTTCTCTCTTAGGTTTATTAACTGGAACTGACTTTGAAAAATTTTCACTCAGCCTGACTTACATCCCTCACCACATTCTGTCTCAACTTTCACCACTACTCTCCCCTTCTCTCTCTCTCTCGCTCTCCCTTCTTTTTATCTATCAATCCAAATTTATTTATTTTGTTGCTCCTTGACACATATTTATGTATCCTGCTTAACCCAACTTTGTTTTCTTGAGTTACTTTCCCCACCCCCACCCCACCCCTGAACTGGCTTGCCGGAAACCCAACACTGGTTAAATGTATAAATAGGAGGAGTGATGCTAAGCAGCATCTTGAAAAACAGAGGAAGCTGCCCACTAAGAACCAACAGATGTTACACTTTTGTCTAATTAGTTCTGTTAAATATTCTGATAAGAATATGATCATTTATTAGCCTTTTTACTTGGCTGAGTCAAAAGTTTTGCTGTGTGCAAATTTGTGGTGTTTATATCACTGTGGTTGGTAGTATAGTGGTAGTTGGTGCACTGACATGTTGTTCATTGCTTCACTCTGTGACTCAAAAACTGCACATGGAAATATTTTTAAGAATTTGAAAAGAGAGAAAAAATACTTGAAAATTTCTGAAATTGTTGTCTCCTTTGGGCAATGTACTGCAAACTTTGTCTAATGACAAATGTCTTTTTTTCTTTTTTTTTTAATTTCATATTTTTTAAGGCTGAAACAAAAAGAAATTGAATATGAAGAAAGTGAAGTTATAGATGAATTTAACCTTCGACTTCAACACAAATTAGAGTAAGTGAAATGATTTATTAATCATCTTTTAAATCTTTAATCTCATAAGAAAATTTTTCAAAATATTTTAAACTAATATTCCCTGTTTAATTACCATAAATATTTGTGCATAATATGTACCTCTAACTTTAGACTATGAAATTTTCATGTTTAATACGCAATGACATTTTAGAATTTGTAGCAGCAACTTTTTATTGATTTGTTCTGATTAAAAATAATTTGATTTCCAATGTCTTAAGACAAAGTTTACATTTA
Organism: Sepioteuthis lessoniana; assembly: GCA_963585895.1. Lineage (NCBI taxonomy): Eukaryota > Metazoa > Mollusca > Cephalopoda > Myopsida > Loliginidae > Sepioteuthis > Sepioteuthis lessoniana. The sequence goes on from OY757933.1 coordinate 74,983,080, forward strand.
GAACAAATGTGTAGGCATGTTCATGCAAAAACGCAACAAGCTTGTGATGAAAAAAACTCACATTAAGAGAAACAAAACTATAAACAGATGCACTTCAGTAGATATTTCTGTTAAGGTGTAAAACACATTCGTTTTGACTCTAGATAAAACTTACTTTCGTCATGGTGAGACATGTGGCTGTAATAAAAGTTAATTATATAATTCTCATGTATAACATACATCTAATTTTGGACTGAAAAATCAAGAAAAATAGAACATATTATACACAAATAATTATGGTAATTTTATGAAATCACCAATTGACACATTTATATTGGGTATTCAAATGCATTCATTTTATGTTGTCATAAATTAATCATCCAACCTTGAATCATTTCTATTCCATTTGATGCCATACTTCATCTATTAAAGCACACTTAATTATCACCTCTTCTTGTTAGGAGGAACCATAAGTGGACACACCATATTTGATAGAATTCACATTTATATTTGTTTGCTATCAGAACCTTTTCTAATGATTTAACAGTCTCTTTATCTTGACCACTTTTATAACAGACATCATGAAATATGAACTTTCTTTTGGTCTTTTGCTCTGTCGTCTGGGACTGTAGAATATGCTGACTGCACCTCTGCAGAGGAGGTAAGAACCCCCCACCTACAACGAGGCCACCAGTTTGCCATGGGTGGCAACCCTTAAGGTCTCAGGACAGAAACCTGGTGGCTGAGTAGGTGTATGGTCTAGGTTCCATGCCAACCATATAACCTGCAACACTCCACTTTAGCCCTTGCTGGACTAGATGGGCAGTCAGAGCGACCTGATCTGATCAATTGGCTGCTCATGTCAACCCTCCTTCAGATTTATATGATAATCTGAACGAGGATGATGGCTATAGGGTCAATCATGCTGTGGTAAGGCTCATAACTCTTTCTGCCCCTGAGCAATTAGTTAACTTGGGAACTTGGTTTCCCTCTAGGCATGTCCCAGCCGTGGTAGGTGGGGAGCATGTTCAATGAAACTCATAACCACTTTAATGGGAAATATTCACAAACACCAAGACTATGAAAAAAAAAAAAAAAAACACATTCTGATGTCTCTGACATCTTCTGCTCAAAAGATGAACAAAAACACAAACTGGAAAGCAGCAGCTTTCCAGAATACACTATAATTAAATCAAAAAAAGGAACACCAATTACAAGTCTGTCCCTCTTCATTATCGAAAAGATACCCTCTGCAAACATCTCACCTAACATAGTGAAGAAATTAAAAAACAGAACACTCTTTATACAAATAAAAAAGAAAAAACATGCGGACTTTTTCCTAAAAATGAAAATGTTCCACAATCTTAAAGTAAAAGCATACTCTCACAAAACATTAAAAAAATCCAAAGGTGTAGTAAGAAGTGTAGAACTATCACTCTGTTCTATAGAAGAAATAGAAAAGAATTAAAAAAACCAAGGTGTCCAAGAGGCAAAAAGAATAACATCCTGGAGAAATAACCAACCAATACATATATTCTCGCCTTTGACAAACCAAAAATACTAAAAGAAATAAAAATAGGCTACAGCATTGCCAAAGTAGAGCCATATATCCCTAACCTATTGAGGTGTTATAGATGTCAAAAATATGGCCATTATGAGGAACTGTGCAAAAATAAGACATGTAGCAAATGTGGTCAGACCATCCCACAAATGAATGTAACAACAGCTTCAAATGTGCAAACTGTGAAGGAGACCATCCAGCATATGCCAAAATATGTGAAAAATGGAAAAAAGAAAAAATCTTAATCATTAAACATAAACAAAATATCCCTTACTAAGAAGCCAGAAAAATAATAGAAGCCAAATATCCAAAATCATCCTATGCCTCAGCCACAAAAGGTAATCAAGAAAAAGAACAACAACATGCAATAAACCTTAGAAATGCTAATACAAAAAATTCTAACTATAGGCTGACCCAAATTTGTCAAAGACCTCAGACCTACTTTACTACCAACACAAACAACTCTGACATTGAGATCCAGCCCTGGCCAATGCGTCTAGCTTTGCCTGGGAATTTTTACCGACATCAAAATCCCTTGGCTTTCCTTGTTAATCTGAGATAACTACCACCATTCGCAACATTGTGAATTTTTTATCCGAATAGCGGGGTTTTAGCCACCTCAGATCGTTTCCACTGTGGGAGTCGATCTAATTTTGGCTGGAATCCACACCAAAGAAGTATCGCTGTTTGTGGAGAAAATAGTTCCTGTTCTGGTTCACAAAAACATAATACTTTCGATTTTTGTACAATACAATTTTCTCAAAACTATTGTCTTTATCTAGCTATAGACGTATTTACAGAAATGTATAGAATACAAAAAGAAGGAAAAAGTCACACGAAACTTATCCGTTCGTTTAGGAATGTGACAGAGAGATCAAACACAAGGTGCAATTATTGTTTCCTGGTTATCTTAGAAAAAATATTTGTTTATCTCGGCATTCGTTGACTTAACAATTGGAAATTTGTAACATTCTTATGTTTAACTATTGGTTATAATCGAACCAGGTACAATTCAGTCATCCAGTCTTATCAAACTTTTGCTTCTGGACTAATCTTGACTTCGCCCACAATTCTGGGACTACCCTCAATTTTGAACTATTCTTGATTTCTGATTTCACCCTCTCTGTCACTCTTTCCTCTTATTCTTTGAACCTGGTTCTCTGTTCTGCTCATGAATGGGCTCTGTGCACTGCTTATATAAATTGGAGGCGGGGTCTTGACAATTTTTGGGTATGCCTATGAATAATGATATGTAAATTTCCCAGTTGACCAAATTTTAATACTCACAGAAGGTCGTCATTTTTTAAAAGGTACTAAAAATGAATCTTGGTCGCCCTGCTGATTTTTGCAAGACGAAAGATCCTTGAAATGGAAGAAATCCACTTATGTTGTCTCAATCCCTGGCTTGAACTTTTCCCATCTAGACCACACAGATTTCATTACCCCTTTTATTACAAGATTCACTCAATGAATCTATCTCTCCACTCTCCGAACCATCACCTTACTCACTAAAGCCTCAATTCCAGGACGTTGGTCAAAGAAAAAAAATAAATAAAATAAGATAGAAAATAAAATGATAGATAAAAAAACATAGAAATTTTCTCTACTTATTCCCTGTATTAACAAAAAAAAAACAAAACTTATTTCCAAATCTATCCTTTCATGCATTTAATTAACAAGTTCATTCTAATCCCTTAGAATCATTAATTAATTAATCTGGTGGGGGGGAGTTCTCTTTGTCCCACAACTAACTATCCTCGAGAAACTAAGTCAAAAGAGTGAACAAAAATAAATACTTCATTGATGATACCAACACAAAGCAATCAAAGAAAAAACACAAATCCACCTACAAAAACCAATCCTCTACCTAGAGCAGAAGAATACTCCCAAACAACAACCATTGAAGAAAAATCTCTGAGGAAAATAATCCAAGAGATACCTAACTCAAACAAAATAACAAAGGAGATACCAAAGGAAAAGCCTAACGAAGAACAAGATAAAACTAACCTTAAAAACAAACCAAAAGACAGAAAAAACCTTGACTAAAACTGGACATAAAATCAAAATCCTCCTCAAAACAAAGAACTATTTTCAAAGCAGAAAATAAATTTGAGAACTAGAATACATAGAAATGGATGATGAGCTTGATACTGAATAAGCAACAAACTCAAAAAAAAAAAAAAAACCTCCCAGAAAACTACAAAAACAGACAACTTAGAAACAGTAAGCACTAAAGCTCAAAATCCCTCCACCAGCAAAAATCATTCATAATACAAATGAATGCCAACATCAAACAAACTAGCTCATACTTATATCACTTTGAAAAACTGCCACCATTTGCCTTCAAGAAACATTCCTAAAAGAAAACAACCTAAAAACTCCAAACTACAAACAATATCACTACATCCCCAATACAGAACATTGGGCCAATGGAGGTACATCAATTCTTGTAAGAAATGACATACCATAAAGCCAACTTACCATAAAATCAAAACTCCAAGCAGTCGCAACACAAGTCACGCTATACAAAACTATCACAATCTGCTCTGTATACATACCTCCATATGAACAAATTAACGAAATTGAACTTGAAAATCTAACTAAACAGCTCACTAAACTCTTCACCATCCTAGACAACTTCAATAGTTATGGGGAAGCCAACAAACAGACATAAAAGGAAGCAAAATTGAACAACTGATAAACAATCAAAATCTATGCCTCCTCAACCAAAAAGAGTTTGCACCCATAAATCCAACAAATGGATTATCAAGTTCCACTGACCTCACCATGTGTGACCCATTCAGCTTCATGGAGCACCGATGATGACATATATGAAAGTGATCATTACCCAATTATCATCTAAAATAATATTATCACACTCCGAGATGGAACACAAATAAAACAAACTGGAAAAAATTTCGTCAACTCTGCTCAATAAAACTCATTAAAGAAAAAAATCCATACAGTAGAAAAATTTACAGAAACTCTAATCACTATAACTAAAGAATATATCCCCCAAAACTCCATCCCTAACAAAAAAAAAAACCATAATTTAACACAATGCAAAAAAGTAATCCAACAAAGAAAGGCAGCTTTTAAAAGAATTTAAAAAAGAACCTATCACAAAAAAACTTTATTGAATATAAACAAAAAAGAGCAAAAGCTTGCAAAATAATAAAAGAAACTAAAAAGAAATGCTGGCAGAAATATATAAATGAAATCAATACCTCCATTAAACCTAAAACAATATGGAAAATGGTTAGAAAAATCTCTGGAAAAAATAAACAAACAATTTTAAATTTCAAAAAACTAAGAAGTATACAATGAGAGTTTCTCAATGACAAAACTGCCATTGAAAAATCTCACAATTCAGCAATAGGACCTGATGAAGTTCATTATAGCTTTCTAAAACAAATTCCTCAAAAATCCCTAGAACTATTACTCAAAACATACAATAACATTTGGACAGTAAAACAATTCCCTAAATCTTGGAAAAAAGCTACAATAATTCCCATACCAAAACCAGGAAAAAATAATTCATACCTTGTAAACTATCGACCAATAGCACTTACTTGCTGCCAATGCAAAACCTTAGAATGGTTAATCACCATCAAGTCTAGTACTTAGAAACCAATAACATAATATCAAATAAACAATGTGGCTACCAAAAAACTGCAGTTGCATAGACCACTTAACAAACCTCAAAAGTTATACAAGAGAAGGCTTTATAAACAAAGAACACACCATAACCATCTTCATTTTAGAAAAAGCTTATGACACCACATGGAAATTTGGTATCATAAAAGACCTATATGATTTTAAACTAAGAAGCAGACTTCCAAAATTCATTAAGAATTTTTTAACAGATAGAACCTTCCAAGTATGCATCAGATCCACTCTATCTGATTGAAAAAACCAAGAAGAAGGTATACCACAAGGCAGCATACTATCAACCACTCTTTTCAATATCTAAATAAACAATATAATCCTATTTACCAACCCCTCCACTCGGGCAGGATATGACACAAGGTCAATTTTTAAGCGGAGTTTAACAGGTTTGAATTCAGAGTTTCCCTTCTCCTAGACTAGTTGCCTCACCAAGGCTGAAAAACCTAGTCTGCTCTACTATTTACCCATAGCTGGAGGGAGAATAATTGAATTCATACCTTTCCCAAGGGTATTAGTGCTATGTGAAATGCAATCAGTCTCATCCAGGATTTGAACTCGTGTCGCCATATCCATTTCCTATGATGATAACCATTACTCCACGGGCACCTCCAAAAACAATTAACAATATAATAAAAGAACTCTCACCTGACATATATGGATCTCTATACATTGATGACTGCTCAATCAGCTATAAATCAAAATATATCCCTACTCTTGAAAGAAAACTACCATACAACATCAATAAAATCAGCAAATGGGCAACAGAAAATGGTTTCAAATTCTCAAAAACTAAAACAAAATGCATCCACTTCTGTAACCAACAAAAACTGCACAACAATCCAACTCTTAATATCAAAAAAGAAAATATCCCATTTGTAGACCAGCATATTAACACCTTGGACTTATTTGACAAAAAACGGAACTTCATCCCACACATCAACTACATAAAAACAAAATGCAATAAAGCATTACAACTCCTTTGTGTTATAGCCCATACAAATTGGGCAGCTGACAAATATACTTGACTAAAATTATACCGATCCTTAATTTGATCCAAAATAGATTACAGTAGCTTCATTTATCAATCTGCAAGAAAATCTTACTTAAAATCATTAAACCCTATTTATCACACTGGACTAAGACTGGTGCTATCAAAACAACTCCAGTTGAAAGCCTATATGCTGAAGCAAAGGAAACTCCCCCAAAGCTCTGATGCAACAAGTTCACATTAAAATACTACAAAAAATTAAAAGATGACCTCAACAATCCTGCACACAACAACACCTTTTATCCCAAATATAAAGATGTCTTCCAACAAAATGAAAATTCTATCAAAACTTTTGGACTCAGAATGGAACCTATCTACAAGGAAGCAGCCTTACCAATAACTAAAATTCACAAAACAACTTTATTTAAAACACCCCCCTGGAAAATCATAATCCCTAAAACCGACTTGAATCTCTGTAAATACAACAAAAAAGCCACCCATCCAATAACATTCCAAGAAAAATTTTTAAAAATCCAAGAAAAATATCCCAACTATATCCATATCTTCACAGATGGATCTAAACAAAATAATGCAACAACCAGTGCAGCCATCATAAATAGAAAAATTCAAATTAAAAAACATCTCCCAAGAGAAACCTCAATTTTCAGCACTGAGGTCTATGCAATAAACCTGGCACTTGACCAGATCACCAAGAGCAGGGACCCTAAATACATAATATTTTCTGGCTCTCAATCTGCCATAGTAGCAATTGAGAAAAAAAATTAAACAACCCACTAATAGCAAAATTGCTGGCCAAATTAAACAATATCAGTAACCAAAAAGAAACTATATTCTGCTGAATACCAAGTCACATTGGAATCCAGGGAAATGAAATGGTGGACTCAGCAGCAAAAACAGCACAGAACAATCCACTTGACACACACTTTAAAATTCCTTTCACAGACTTGAAAAGAACCATAAACATTTATACAAAACAAAAATGGCAGAACTACTGGGATAACTTCCAAAACAACAAACTATATGAAATAATGTTACAAATAGGAAAATCACAAAAAAATCAAACCAAAATGTCTAGAAAAGAAGTAACATTAGCAAGACTAAGAATAGGACACTCACATATTACCCATTCATACCTCCTCAAAAAAGAGGCCCTATACTGCATACCATGCCAAAAACCCTATACAATTAAACACATACTAACAGAATGTATCATATAAACGCACACACACACACACACACACACACACGTGTGAACAACCCTATTTTCATTTAACTGGCCATAACTGTATTTCTACCAAGGCTACTCGTACATTGTTTCTCGTTTATTTTTATTCCTGTTTTGTTATGAATATTAAATTGTTTGTTTCTTAGTGTTTGTTGTTGCCATATTCCATTTGTTTTATGTGCTAGTAAAAATTTGTGTTGCAACTAATGAAGTAATACCTGTAAAACGTGTGTGTGTGTCTATGTTAATAAAGTTGTAGTAGTAATGCCACGAACAATCTTATCTCGAAGAAACAGAAGGTGTGCTCTCTCTGCTACCGGCACGCGGAAACCAGAAGAAGAAAAGGATGCAAGAGGTGTGACTTATTTTATGGAGGAGAATGTGATAAGCCCACGTGAAGTGGCGAGATTTAATGAGCATATAAGAAACTAAGTTTGAGGTGAAAAAAGGAGAGCAGTATTTTGCTTATATCTGATTGGTGAACATCCATCAGTTTATTTTGCGCGTTAAATAATTTGACTAACCCCCAATAAGTTGATTCTACTTCAACTAGACTTCTAAAACCACAAACAAAAGTCTACCAAATAAATGGTTCCATGGTTGGCCGAAGTAAGTTGAATAAAAATAATTATCTTTACTTATATATGTGTGCGTGTGTGTATATATGAATGATGGACTGTGAGCATGGGTCTTTGCTTTCATTAAGTCCACACCATTTTTATCTTAAGATTTTGGCGACATGACACATTGATGAAAGAAAGTTGCAAGCCTTTCCCTGCTGCCCATTTCATGACCTCTAATGAAAAGTCTTTTTGGGTAGTAGACAGAATGACTTTTTGGCTGTGGAAGAAATGAATTGAATGACCGAAAACTGACCTGGTTGACTAAATTCTTCGTTATTTATTCTTTAGTAGTGGATCAAAAAATAGTTTTGATCCAAAATTTCTAGAATGTTCTTATGTTTTTGTTGATTATTTTAATGCTAAAAAAATGTGTATTCTATAATGTACATAAAAAAAATACTTTTACCAAAGAAAATGTCAAAAAAATATATTTAAAAAAAAAATCAAATACCATCACCAATTTATTTCAAAAACTTAGTCTGCTTTAAATGATCTTTCGAGGTTGATATGCTGTAAAACAAAACAATCTTTTGGTCTTTCTTGAGTCAAAAGGGACATAACTTTGTGCCACTGGAAATTTAAGTCTTGTTTCCAGTGTACCATCCCTTACTGTCTTAGAAATGATTACTAGAGGGAGTTGTGAGAAAAACCAACTCAAATGAATAAGATAAATGATAATCGTTAAAATTATTATAATGAATGATAAAATTTCTTCTAATAATTTACTTTTAGCTTTAATCAAATTTTAACTTAATCATGAGCTGTAATGTTTTCTTTACAACTTCATATTAACTCAGAGAACATACTAAGACCAACCTCCATATTTATTACAACACAAAAGACTATACAAAGACAAGGGACATAACTAAGTATTTAAAAGTATCAAGTTAGATAACTCAGACTTCAACATGTAAGAAATGATACACAACTGGATTTAAACAGAAAAACATCTTTTTTTTTTTTTTACAAATTTTGTAATGTTCACAATAAATTTTGTGTTCATACGGCATTCATCTTGGTGCGAGCTTTATAAAACTACATTTTTTAAATAAATATCGTAGCCAACTCGGCATCTCAAAACCTAAAAAACCCATGAAGTCAGACAACAAAAATATTGTGTCAATAGTCACAAGTGAACTTCTGGTATCAACACACAAACTATTTGTCTAAAGGGATTAATTCTGTTGCCCATTTAGAAATGGTTCATATCCACAGGATAAAATACATTATATTTAAAAGTTCCTCTTCAAAGTACCATGAAGTATTTCATTATTACTTATATTTAACAAAGGAATTTCTTGTGCACAGAAGCCTCTTCTCTCAGCCCAATAAAGAAGCAGCAGCTGTGTCCATATAAACACAGCAGGCAGCGACTGAAAAATCAAGAGCACAGTGGGCCTTTGTGCCGAGAGGAGAGGTATCTGTACCTCTCTCTGCAGCAAGCTGCCGAATGTGGAGTCTGCATCCTTGCCACCAAACAAAACAGCCAACATAGGATCCAACCAATTACAGCTGCCGACCCAGCATAGCTGATACCAGTTTCCAACCAACCACCAGTGCTCTCTCATTCCAACGACCCTTCTCAAGGCTAAATTCATAGAATCTTAAACCAGTTCTTTCAAGGAGTAACTTCATGATCACCTCTGGTCTCCTCACTACACCCCTTGGCAGATACCACAAGACAATGATGCAATAGCTTGTACCAACTGCAGACCAGCTCCAGCTTCACTCAGCAGTTATTCCTGCACCACCAAGCAACAGCAACTGCTGACCAGTTCCAGCTTCACCAAGGAGCAAACACTTGCATCACCCTAGTCCATGAGTGACAACTTTGTTTGGATTAGCACCAGCACCTTGAGGCCACATTGACATACCCCCAGTTAACCAATAACTGAATAAACTGGGACATTGATCATACAGCCTCTGAATCTCCTGTCACAGCAGACCCAATCATTCAACAGCAACCTAGTCCTTGAGCGACAACTCTGCTTAGAGTAGTACCAGCACTTCAAGGCCACATCGACACCTCCCTGGTTAACCTAGGATTGCGTAAACTGGGAGATCAATCATACAGCCTCTGCAACAAATGCATTCACATCCTTGACCATTTCCAGTAATGTCTACAACCTGACCATACAGTTACACCAATCTTGACCAAGCACTAAGACCATCCTCACCTTCTAGATGTGCTGTCGCCACAAACTTATAGACACCATTCTTGCATGATTCTTTCAATAAAACCTGAAATTTAAACTTATCCTCTTGTCTCTGTCATTTGTCCAGTCCTCTGTCAATGCAACACTGTATATCACTTACAACTGTTTGTGGGATGGACACGTTTTTAGGTGTCCAGCGAAACAAGCATAAAAAACTGTCTTACTGACATGATGTGTGTATATGTATGTATATTTTTATTGGCTGCATTTATTGCCATGAATATTGATATCCAATCCAATCCAATGAACCACAGAAATTGATGAGTCATTAAAGAAAACTCAAACATTTTCTATGATTGTCTATTTGTGTCTGTATTCTAAATTACACCCTCCATGTCAATATGAGTTGAGAAAACTATTTCTTTTTACATTATGAAACAAATTTCCTTAGATTCTGTCTGCATGTTACTTGTCTATCATCTCGACTACATCCTCCACACTAATATGAGTTATCCAATGTTTCTCAACATGTGAACACACAGATATGTTCTAACAACATACAATTTCATTCACATAATATTTGTATCAATCACATCCACACACATGAATATCTAGCAAATAATATTCAGACATTCTGTTGGAATTATTTTATTGTAATGGGAACATCTTCTTGGAAGGGACTTTTAACTAACATTGCCTGTTAAGAGAATAGTCCTTTTTGGCTGAAGCCATGGAGTAGAGAAAACATCATTTTTAGTAGCCCTGTGAATTTTCGCAGGATGTGCAGGTTTTTAAATCTTGCTGTTTCCTACAGTGAAGGGAAAATAGTGAATAGGGAGTAAATCACTCAGAGAATTTTGCTGCTGATCTGGACCTCTCCTGGAGAAATATGTTGTTGCCTATATCTGTGAATCTGTGCTGTCTCGACTTTAATCAGGAGGTGTCAACAGAACTACTCTGCTGTGCTGTATTCTTCCTAGCAAAATATGCTGTTGCTTATATCTGTGAATTTGTGTTGTCTTTACTCAGACCATGAGGTGTACAATTGAATTTGCTGTCCTATACAAGTGCTGAAAGAATTGCTGAATGAACCTCCATGTGTCTGCACTATTCATTGTATTCTTCATGGAAAAGTGAACAGGTTTTTCCAAGAGATGTTTTTCACCTAAGAGACTCTTCCAAATCTTTTTCCATTCATACAACACCCCTTTTTTGAGTTATAAGTACCAGCACCTTTGTTTGTTGAAGACATAACAGTTCCTTGTAATTCATGAGAGACCCAGTGTTTTTTTGAAACAATTTTTATCATTGTTACTTGATTCAGTTTTTTTGACTGGTCGCTAAAATAGCAATTAATTTTAGCAACTCGTGTTTTTCTTCAAACTTTGTAACTCCTTTTTATTTATTTTTATTTACTTGGTAATAAATAGTTCTTAGTTGTATGCATGAGGCACGTTTGTCTTTATTTTTTCCTTTTTTTTTTCTAAGTACTGTTTTATATTCCATGAAAGGTTTCAGGATTTTTTTTATAAAAATTAATCCTCTTAATTCTTCCTTTGTATTGTTTTTTGCTTATTTATTAGTACATAAAATTGTTTGTTATATGTGATCAAGAAGTTAAATTTCTTTCTGCCAGTGTTCTCTATATTACATGTGTTTTTAATATCACCCTTGACATAATTGTGGTATCTACACATTGAATGTTGCTTCCACACCTTTTTAATCTTGAAGTGGAAGTGATTGAAATATTCAAACTGGGAAGAAATTTGGTCAGAGACAAGAAATAAACTACCATGTTTTTTGAAAAATTATTCTGTTGAATGCCATTGAAAAGCAGTTTACAGGATGCATATATTTGAGCCCTCTGATCTATAACAAAATGCCCAAACATTATTCATGTAAAAACTTCACATATTTTAAATAGGGAATATTTTTATAGTCATGTAAACATTATTAAATTAGATATATTTGTTGAAAAAAGAAAAATTCAATGCTAGAGGGTATGATTTTTTTCTTTTTTTTTTTTTTTTAATGATAATACTTTGGCATTTGTTCTAGATTGGCATTTGTGGTGGATTTTCTGGTTCAATTTTGACAGAAAATTTTAGTTAATTTTAGTTCCTTAAACCTAAGTTACCTCCCTTTTTTCCTTCCTTAATGTCAAGTTTTTTTTTTTTTTTGTTCTTTGTTTTTTTTAAAGGAAAAACCAAAATAAATTACACTAATTAACGACAATTAAAGTCCTTAGTCCAATCATGAAAAAAAAATTATACTGCAAAAATTCATTTTTCGAAATAATCTTGTTTATGCCCTTAATTCAGTGGCGAATATTAATCCTATGTATTAAAATATTAGAATTAATCCTCTATGTTGATTGGGAGTTATCTCCTCCTTATTAATCGTTAATTTGGAGTTGGTAAAGGAAAGGTGGTACTGGAAGTTTATTCTAATTTGCAGAGCTGTTGAGTTAAAAACGATTGGCTTACTTAGATAGCTGTTGGGTCCACTATTATGTAAATTATTATTTTTTTTTTTTTGTATTTTTTTTAATGAGAGAGCAGTTTAATTTTTTACCCTAAAGGTGTACAGACTTCTAAGTTGAATTAACAATTGTTTCTGGATCTCCTATACATTATCTATGAGGTATAAAGATGCTTCGTTGTGTTATAGACAAGTATATGGTTGCAAGAGACGACGGTCGAGAGAATCAGATTTAATTTCATTTATTTTTAAATAAAAGATGGCATATTAGAAGAGACACAAGCTATCTTCCACCAGATAAAGGTCAAGAGGTGAGTGGGTGTAAGTTGTTTTTGGCTGGCTACTTTGTTTGCTTCTAGCACAGGGTTTAGTGTGGGTTGGTAGGCTATGAACTATCTTGGTCTTGTGGTGGAAATGCCAAGACTTGGTTGTCTGTGATGTGGATTGGTAGGGCATCAGTGGTCTTTGATCTTGTCTGAAATGTGACTGTGCCGGTTCTCTGTGCACCCAGTCCTCAGAGTCTTCTGACTTTTGTGAACTTTTGTTGACCGTTTTATAGCCATGTATGGGATCGAATTGACCCAAAAAAAACTTTAGAAGGGAAAGCTCATGATTGGTTGAAAAAAAGGACTTTTTTAATTGTAAATTTATTTTTATATTTCAACGTGTTTTATTCATTTTGTTGTAAGTCATCGCCCAAACAACATCCAGTTAATGTTACCCTCGTATGCTCGTAGTATTTATTTATTCATTTTGCTGGTGAGTAGTTTGAAATTTATTTGTAAATCAGAAGAGATTTCTGTATATAACTGTTCTGTGTTGGGAGAGTATGAAGTTTGGTAACTGGCTTTTCTTATTTCCAATTCACTTGTTATCTTTTTGTTGGTTGAAGCGGCAAAAGAATTAAGATGAGAAAGAAAAAAATCTGGATACCTTTAAACTTAATTTTTAGGTAATTCAGGGTTTTGGACTATTTTGTGGTGAGGCATGTTTTCTCAATGAGTAGTTTCCCGGTCAAGGCATTAGAAGAATCTCAGGAATCATTTTGGCAAGTTTTGAATCATTGGTGTTGAGTATAAGATGTTTGAGGGTCCGCCATGAGTGTCTGTGGTCAGTCAGTCAGTTTAGCTGAAAAGTCTGAAATATTTAGTCGACTGCATACTCATGTCAATTTTTAAAGGAGAGATTCAAAATATGCATGGTGTAGAAGAAAGTTTTGATGGTGTATTGTTATTGGAAAATTATGACATGGGTGACTGACTTTTCTGCTAAGCTCTCATTCTTTTTATTTGTTGAAGCTGCAAAGGAATTAAGAACGGAAAGGAAAGAGACAGGGATACTTTTCAACTCAATTTTTTTTGGTTTCATGATTAATTTGTAGTGAGGAATGTTTTCCTGAACCAGTAGAAATAATCATGTTTCTTGGTCAATGTATTAGAGGAATCTCGGGAATTATTTTGGCAAATTGGAAATTGTCAGTCACAGATTTAAGGGGTTTCAGAGTCCGCCATATGTGTCTGTGGTCAGTCAGTATGTTTAGCTGATACTGCTATGAGAAGGAGACATCACACGCTAATCAGCCAGAAGGTCAGCAGACGTGTACTCTAACTAGCAATCGAGAGAAAAAGGATGTTTGCTAGGTTGTGGTGTGTTAAGGGAAGTGAGGAAGGATTTCTTTTTGGTACTAGGAAACCCATCTTTTCAGTCAGGCATGGATTGCACTTCTTGTCAGAGGCCTCCCCTGAGAAATTATTATTTTTGCATCTATTTTATTTTATTTTGTGTTATGTTATAGTTTTTTTTTTTTAAAGTTTCTTATTTAATCCCTACATATCACAATAGGTAACATGAATGTTCCCAATCAAAATTCAGCTAATGACTGTGCGTCAAGTTATGGAGTTTTTGAGACACCATGTGAGTGTGTTAATAGGGTCAGATAATTTTCAGTTATTTGTTTGTATAGAAGTCTCTCAAAAAATATGTCACAAAATGTCACTTAATATTATTGCAGAGTTGTCTTCTAGGAAACTGTGATAAGATTGATGTTGAAATAAATTATAGATAAAACAGAAAACAAATAACAGGAGGTTGAGTTGAACTGGTGTTATTGTTTTGTGTATTGCTTTGGCAATAAGCAATAATCTACAAAATGTTTTTGTGTGGGTATTAATTTTGGTGCAAATCCAGTGTATGTATATATTTTTAGCATTCTTTTTTTAAATTAATTACTTTCATGTCAGTCCTGAATTCTTTTAAGGATAACACTTGGCTATCATTGTGAATTTTGAGACCGATATTTTGCTTCAGTGGCAGGAGAATCTAAGATCTATGCTCTTTGACTACTGGACTGCTACTGACTTGCTGGTATTCAAACCCACTAAATTTTGGTAATAAGATAGGGAAAAGTTAATTTTAGGTTTTATTATGCACTCAGGTTAGGGTCTGTTACAAGTATTCATAGTATATGAATTTCTTAGAAAAAGATTTCCTCATTTCTAACTAGTTTTCTGAACACTGAATTAAAATTTAAAATAAACATTTTTTTTTTTCTATTTTTAATTTTCAGACTGAAAGAAAAATTGAGAAAATTGCGGGAGAAAATCCGAGAGGAAAACCAAAACGTTAGTAAAATCCTTTTGTTATGTTGCGAAATACTTAAAGTCGACACACACATAGAAATAAGAGATATTTTATTCTAGAGAAAACATAGTACCCTGTTGAGTATGCTGACAAATGTAAATAACTGTTAGTCGTAAGTTACTCTCTTGGTCTAGAACAAGCACTGTTTTAAGTAGTTTTTAAACTTGTCTGTCTTCTGGGGGTGTTCCAGCTACTCCACAACATCCCCACCTTTTTGAATTGACTACTTCCGCTTGAAATCATACTTTTTCCTTTTTGGATTTATCTCTATATTTCCTGAAAATGTCCTTTACTGTTTACTTGAACGTTTCTCCTCGGGAATAACTAAAAGCACCAGTACATTTCATAAATCAAATAACCTTCATCAGTTCTTCCTGGTTATTCATATCCTTTAAGTACCTTTTCCTCATCTGGTAGAAATATCTCTTAATAATCTATTTTGGGTCTTTAATCATATACATTAATCTCCAGATACATTTATCAATGATACCAGCTTACCCAGTCAGCTGGGGCTGTAGAAAACACCAACTGCTTCTCTGCAGAGGGGTAAGACCATCCCCATGAGTGTCCTGGATATGATACTAAACAATCTGATGATGGGGTTCCAGTGATGCTGGAGCTTTGGGGAATGCGGAGCACCCCTTCATTGCCATTGCTCCCAGGTCCACTGTGGCCTGGAATGGTAGCACCTGATAGGCCCTATCTATGGGTTAAAGAGAACTAAACTGCATGCTAATGCTAAACTGAATTGTTTAAAATAGAACTGTTTGACTAAACTGAATAGCTTGAAATAGAAATGGTTTTGACAATCAAACTGTGTACTTACATTTAAACTGCATGCTTATGCTAAACAGAATTGCTTGAAATGGAACTGTTTTTGACATTGAAACTGTACTGACACAGTATAGAATTGTTTTGACATTTAACTGTGTGTAAACAAAATCTGTACTAATACTAAACTGAATTAGCTGAATTAGAACTGTATGAATAAACTGAATAGTTTGAAATGGGAATTTTTTTGACAGTTAAACTGTGTACTCATGCTAAACTGAATTGTTTTGAATAGAACTGATTATTTACATAAAAATGGATTTGGCGTTAAATAACCAACAAAGGTTGATATGCCATAAAACCCAACCAACCAACAATTTCCTACTGCATGTTTTATTTTATCTTTTTAATTTTTTAGCAAACATGTTGGAATCATTTTATTGTAATGGGAACATCTTCTTGGAAGGGACTTTTATGGTTGTCACCACCGGAAGGAAATGACGGAATTTTTGAGAACTGACACTGCCTGCTAAAAGAATAACCTTTTCTGCTCAGGCCATGGTGCAGTCAAGACATCAATTTTAGCAGTCCTGTGATAGTTTTTAAACCTTGCTGTTTTCTACAGTGAAGGGAAAATAAATAGTTCTTAGTTGTATGCATGAGGCACATTTGTCTTTATTTTTCCTTTTTTTTTTTTTTTTTTTTTTTTAAGTGCTGTTTTATTTTCCATGAAAGGATTCATTTTTTTTTTTTTTTTTTTTTTTTAAAAATTAATCGTTTTAAACAAGATATTACTGAACAATTAAAATTCTTACTTGTTTTTAATAGGTCAATCTGTTATGTTGACATGGGATTAATGTAAGTTGTAGTAGTACCAGATGTTAGTATTTCACTGAAAATTTTCTTACATTCAAATACTTCGTCGCTAGATGTTGATGGCATACTTAACATTTGAATCCATCAGATGTTGTGTCATGAAATACATAGGTATTTTATTCCGGACAGAATATGGTACATGGTTGAGTATGCTGACTAAAGTAAATGACCGTTAGTCGTAAGTGTTATATAGTTATTTACACGTTCATTCAGCATCACAACGACACAACATCAAAGACAGACGCATGAATAAACGACGCACGCAATAACAATTAAGAAGCAGGAAGGAAGACACATGAAGACTTCTTTGGAAAAATATTCACCTCTCACTTTATTGCAAGGGTTCGAAAGGGTTGTTCAAGGTTTGCATGTGAGAGGGTGCTGGAGACCGAACATAAACTTCATATTTTGACCCCACTGTTATGACCGTCATGTTGTGTCTTTCTTGTTCTCCTGTTGTTCAACCGGAGGCCTAGGGCTCACTCTATCGGGGGTTTCCGAGAGCCCCCTCGGTCAGATGTGGCTTTCCCTACCACATCTCGTCTCTAACTCTCTGGAATTCTACTGGCAACTGCTTTGGCACCCCGAACTCAACTCAATTATATAATAATTCAACGCCCACACAATCACCCACTGAATCTTTGAAATCGAATGTTTAATTGTCATCAAGCAGAAATAACTGTCATGCAGTTCAGAGGTTACTCTCTTCTGGTGCATCACTGTAGTGGCACAATGGGACCTTCACCTTGTCCCATATCATAAGCCTTAATCCGCCCACGTGATCTCTTTCGATTACTGGCCATTGGAATGTGTCACTTCCTTCCGGTGTATCACCTAGGAATAGCATTTTTGGGCCGGGTCGAAGGTCAAAATATAACATAAGTAGCTAGTATTTATTCAACACCCCACCATGTTGAAATATGGCACAAAGCCCTTTTAATTAGGATGGGATGGGAATGAGATGAAGTTCAAATGCACGGCCTGTTCCAAAAATGTCTTGAGCTCCGTTGACATTGCCTTAAAAAGGGGCGCTTCGGGTGTCAAGTGATAAACCTGATCCTGCAAAAACTGGTGAAAGTGTGGGAGGACGGCCCCTGAGGCCAAGAAAGTTATCAGTCTTAGCCACCTGACACAAGTGCTAGGTTTCTCCAACAAGAACAAAACCACAAGATCAAGCCACCCGAACCAATCCAGTGTATGACTTTTAATGAAAGGGAAAATGTGTAGTCTGCCCTGTTACATTAAGAAGAAAGGAAATACAGGAATAAGGACTATAATATTGATGAGTTTCAAGAGGTTTAATGCCAGAAAGATAGCCCTTGTGCTGTGAGTTCGTACATGGAAGAAAACAGTTGCAAATGATAGAGCCAGAATTAAACATCTAACCTTGAATTTCGAGGACCAGTGGGTCTTGGAGGAATGAATAAATGATGAAAGAATGAACTCCTAAAGGAACACTGGCCCAAAAGTTGAATGTGCTCATCTCATGTTGTGATGGTCTGTTACTGCCACTGGAATCGTCAAGAGTTAGTGAAGAAGAGTACGAGGGAGCAATACACAGCTTTTTATATTGCCTGGGGAGGTCACCCAGGCAGAATGGTATCAGTCATTCTCATTGGATGAAATATATAAAATTGAAACCTCACCGGCTAAAGCAATTCCGGCTCTAAATAATAATTTGAAATTCTTTCTTTCTGCTACAGACTCAAATCTCGCTTCCATCAGATCTATTTGACTCATAAATGGGACCCTAACATGTACTACCACTCTGGGCCAGAGTGGACCTGGGAGTAATGGCAATGAAGGAGTACTCTAAACTCTTCAGAGTTCCAAAACTGGAACCTCACCATCAGGATTAATTTAGCGTCATACTTATGATATCCCATTTTTGGGGGCTATCAACGAACAATAGAAAATGTGATGAAATTAAAATATGAACTGGCCTCTTATATATTTGAGCTGTGTGTGTTTTTTTTTTTTTTGTTTTTGTTTTTTTTGGAAAGGAAACATGGTTGGGTAATGTTATGTTTTGACCTTCGACCCGGCCCAAAATGCCATTCAAGGTGATGCACCGGAAGGAAGTGACATACTCCAATGGCAGTTGGGAGAGGAAATCGCGTGGGCGGAAATTGGCTAATGAAATGGGACGAGCTAAAAAATTCCCATGGTACACTCATAGACTGATGCACCAGAAGAGAGTGACCTGTAAACTGCATGACAGTTATTTCCGCTTGATGACGATTAAACATTTGATTTCAAAGATCGAGTGGGTGATCATGTGGGCGTTGAATTATTATGTAACGCAGTCAAGACGGAAGTCAAGTGCCAGTTGAGTTACAGACAGTTGGAGGTGGGGATAGATGAGATGTGGTAGGGAAAGCCATACCAGGACAAAGGGGCTTGGGGCCCTGATGAGTTGGGGTCCAGAGAAGATGCTGATAAGATGCAGTAAAGAAAGCAAGCACCCAGCAGAGTGGATCCCAGGACCTCCGGTTGAGCATCAGGAGAATGAGAAAGACACTACGTTGATGGCCATAAAAGTGGGGGTCAAAACATTGCAGTTATGTTCGATCTCCAGCTCCCTTTCACACGCAAACCTTGAATAACCTTTTCGAACCCTTACAAATAAAGTGAGAGGTAAATATTTTTATAAAAAAGTCTTCCTGCATCTTTATCATTGCTGCGTCTTTATTATTGTGTCGTTATGATACAGCACATGAGAATATAACAGTAAGAAACTTATGAGAAGCCGATGAAAATTATTTTTTAATGGGAGAGCTATTGTCTTAAAAAGACAGAACTAAACAAAACAATTATAAAATTACCCATAAATAAGTACACCTAACATTTCTTTTTATAAAATCTTAATTTTCTTCTAAACCAATGCTGCCAAGATTTTATTACATTTAGTGGACCATTATACAATGAAAATGGATGATGTTTGACATTATTATTACTATTTATTACCCAACTGTACAGTACTCATATATATTTAATATTGTATAAAAAAAAAATTGCAAAATATCTGATCAACTTAAACTCAAATTTTTTTTTGCAGATTGTTTACACTGAGGCAGCCATTTTAAAGATGAAAGATGACCTTATCGTACAAAGAGCCAAAGCACAAAAAGAGATGGAATTCTACCTATCTGAAATTGTCTGTATAGAAATTCTTATTCTTAAACTTGATACCCAGCTCTCTTCTGAAATCAAAACTTCTTCATAAATATCATCTTTGATAATTCATTGAAAAAGATTAAAAGTTTTTAAGGATTCTTTTGTCAATTGGATGATTTTATGTTTACTGTCATCTTATAAATTGCTTATTTTGATTTGATTTTAGATTTAGTAAGTTTTAATTCTTACCTCTCTGTTCATCTGTACAAGAATGTTGAGTATGTAGACATACCTACATATACATCTTGCCCAGTCAGTTGGGGCTATAGAATACACTAACTACACCTCTTCAGGGGGATAAGACCCCCCACCCCAATGAGTATCCTAGATATGACATTAAAAAATTTGATGGTGAGGTTCCAGTAATGTGGAACACCCTCTTCATTGCTATCGCTCCCAGGTCCGCTGTGGCTCAAACTGGTAGCACCTGATAGGGTCCTATCTATGGGTCAAATACAACTTAACTGTGGTTTTGAGAGTTTACTGTTTTTGCATTTAAACTGCATGTTTATGCTCAACTGAATTGTTTAAAATAGAACTGTTTTGACATTTAAACTGCTTACTTATGCTAAACTGAATTATCAGAAATAAAACAGTTTTTACAATTAACTCTGTGTATTACCCAGTCGGCTCGGGCTGTAGAATACACTGACTGCATCTCTGCAGAGGGGTGAGACTCCCCCTGACAAGTGTCCCAGATATGACATTAAAAAATCTGATGGTGAGGTTCCAGTAATGCTGGAGCTTTCAGGAATGCAGAGCACCCATTTATTGCCATTACTCCCAGGTCCACTCTGCCCCAGAGTGGTAGCACCTGATAGGACCCTATCTATGGGTCAAATAGAACTAAACTGTGTACTTATGCTAAACTGAATTGCTTGAAATAGAACTGTTTATTTGTATAAAAGTGGATTTGGCATTAAATAACCTACAAAGGTTGATATGCTATAAAACCCAAACAAACAAATTATACGTATACGCCATCTACAAGCATATAGGGCAGAGCATGGAGACATTATTCAGTAGTGGGGTCACTGTGGCATAATGGCTAAAGTTCTAAACTGTGGCTTTCAAGTAAGCAAGTTCAAACTCCAGTTGTGCAATTATGTTCCCTTTTGGACTAATGCCCCTTGGGAAAGGTATGAATACCTTATCCCCCCCAGCTATGGGTTAGATCATATCACTGCTGTTCTTCTACAAGGATGGCTTCAGTATTTTGATATGCTATTAAAATAAAGGAACCAAACCAAGACATGCTTAGTGTAATGGTTATCCTCAGAGGAAATAAAATTTGCTATCTGAGTTCAAATCCTCGACAAGACTGTTTTTATTTCACTTCATGCTAATACCTTTTGGAAAGGCATGAATCCATCTGTTCTCTCCTAAGTATGGGTGAATAGTAGGGCAGGCTGGATTAGGCAATCAATCTTAGAGAAAGAAAATTATGAATTCAAATTGGTTTTACTCTGCTCAGTATTTACCCAACCCTCTACCGGCAGGATGTGACACAAGATTGATTTTTTAGTGGTATATAGCTGGTTTGAGTTTTCCTTCTAGATATTGCCTAACTAAGGCTAAATAACCCAATCTCCCTTATTTATCCATAGCTAGGGGTAGAATTGGTCAATTCCTGCTTTTCCCATGGACATGAGTGTGACGTGAAACTCTAACAGCTTTGTCCTGGACTTGAACTCAGGTAGCCACTTCCATTTCCTACAATGATGACCATTGTATTAAGTATGCCTCCAGTCAAGTTGTAGCTCAAAATAAATCTATGTATTGCATGCCTTGCCTTGTTATTAAATATCTTTCAAATATGTCCAGGAGATTTGAATCTTGCAGGATAATGTTATTAATAAACACACACACACACTCAAGGTGGAAACTTTTGTATATTTTGTGATATTTTTTATAAAACCAATGAAGACTGTTAAAATTTACTTGGTAAAGTAACTAATAAATTTGACAAAAGACTCCTGAGAGAGGGAGAAAGTCCTACCACTTTTTAAATGGCAGAACTGGTAATTCTGTTTTCTTAGAACCAAATTATAATATTTCTATTTGGTCATTTTCAAGGTTATGATTAAGATGTAATTGGTTTTTTAAAATGATCTTTTTTTTTTTAAAAATCTGAAATGTTTTTTTTAAAGAAGTTTTGAATATTTATAGATTTTGTATATTGTTCATTATATTAGAGTTTTTAAAATTTTGATCAAGTGTTTACATTGCAAAAATGTTAGCTCCAGAGAGAAAAAGAGTGTTTATCATCTCTTTTTGACAAGTAACAATGGTGGTATCAGTACTACTGTTTTCCTTACACAATGGCAGAACTGGTAATGCTAGTTTCTTAAAACTCAAGAACCAAATTACCATAAAGGTAATTATGATTTTGATCTGAGTAGATATTATTTCTTTAGTCATATAGTTAAAATGTTTGAGGCTTGTGTGTGAAATGAATCTAGTTGACTGACAACATTTTTTTTCCTTGTTTTAAAGGAAGAAGTAAAGAAACGCAGAGATATGTGGCTTGAAAAAGTGAACACTGTAAAACCGTGAGTTCTTTGCTTTTGTTACTTATCCAGCAATTTGTACAGATTTCCAGTTAGACATAAAATTTGTCATTACTTAATAAGTGATATATGATGAGATATTAAACAAATTTTATAAATCTATTTTCATTCAATGTTTTTTTTTACCATTACAAAATAGATATATTATCAATGAAACAGAATGAATTTGATATAATCACTACTCATGACTAAATAGCGGATTTTTTAACTGGAAAGCAGAAAAAGAAGAAAGAAAAACTTAGATATTCTTCTTCTTGGTAGGGCAGAGAACTTTTCAACACTACTTTACACAAAATAGACAAATTACTGTATGATATTGAGAAAATATTTCAATGGCACTTGTGCTTAACTTCATGGTTCAAATAGAATTTGCTGCATGTTATATTGTTGCGGAGCCGATAAGCGAGTCGACCCCGCAAATGAATTTTAGTTTAATGCGTGCGAGTAGTGACAACCAAAGACAATGAAAAGGACAAAGAGACAAGGTAACAAATCAACAAGAATGGTAATTTGTCATTATTTACAGACGTGGTTGTAGTGTCTGGTCTCCAGCTAGATGGACGATGTCAGTAGCTGGTATGTTCGAGTTGTAGGTGTGGTTGGTTGATCGTTGCTAGGAGCTGAGATCAGTTGAGTCGTAGAATGCAGTAGCGTCTGTAACAGTGTCGTGGTCGAAGTCGGTGCTGGCATCTTGGTAGTGTACGGATCGAGTGAGCGTGGTTTGCTAAGACTTAATCGCGTCTTAGTGCTGCGGACCGAGTGAACAAATGGATAGATGGTGGCTAAGGTTTGCCAGGGCCTTAGCATATACGCAGTCGTGCGAGCGGATCGCTGAAGCTAGGGCTTTGTCGTGCCCCTAGCTGTGCGAGCGTATTGTTTATGGTGGCTATAGCTTTATCGTGCCAGATAGCTGTGTAGGCGTATCGTTTACGGTAGCTACGGCTTTGTCGTGTCAGATAGCCGTGCGGGCGTATTGTTGGCAGTAGCTATGGCTTTTCACGCCAAAGCAGTGCAGACGTATCGAGGCAGTAGCTAAGGCTGTTTCCGCGCCAAAGCTGTGGGAGCGGATTGAGACGATAGCTAAGGCTTTTCGCGCCAAAGCTGTGGGAGCAGATCAAGACGATAGCTAAGGCTTTTTCGCGCCAAAGCTGCTGGAGCGAGCAGGCCAGGGGGCCGTGGCTAAGATTGGCATTATCTTAGCGCTGCGCAGGTATCGAAGTGGGAGCTAAAGGCTAACCCGTGCCTTTAGCGCTGCGCAGCCGAATGGATGAGCGGAACCAAGCGATGGTTAAGACCGGCTGGTCTTAGTGAGTCCTCTTCGTGTTTGCCTGCTGGCCGTCTATTTCAACTGGTCATTAATAACCAGTTAGAGATGCTCCGACCCGCAGAAGGAGACCTCTCATAGCCCTTAAAAAGGACCGTATAAAAAAAAAAGGGTGTTGAATCTACCTCTAGAAGTGGCGGTGAGGCGAATGTGACCACGAATAACGTAGGATTCTTTTCCTCGTAAGAGATCCGCAAAGAATGTGCCGACGAGCGTTGAAAAAGGGCTTGTTGATATTACGAAGGTGCTGTGACACACAGCCCCAGCTGCGTGAATATGAAATTCTTTTATAAAAAATGAGTGTAGCAATTAAGTATTTTTTTAACCTGCTATAAGCTGGCGACAACTATTAGTTCCATTTTTATCAAGTTATTTTTGGCCAAAGTGTTTTGTAAATATTGTTAATTTTAATTTATCCCTTTTTTAGCTGTAACGAGATGTCAAGGTCGTTAGAAAGAAAAAGGGCTTAGTCATTTCCGGCCATACCCGGATATAATCGTCCTAAGGCGAGCGTGTAACCTGATCTGTTTACGTTTATTGGCAGGTCGCGGCAATATCACTTCTGCTTTTTAGATGATTTTGGCTTCTCTATTGATTTGCCAATTTCAGTTTCATATCAACAAGCAAACCTCTCACGCAGGTGATGAACTCTCTGCCTAGGAGCAAATAATTAAATGTTTTCCTGATAACACTAATTTTGAAATATTAATGATGACTCATCAAAATATTGTGGCATTTAAAATTTTTTAAAAAAATTTTCTTTAATCATAACAATCTTGAAATGTTAATTTTTTGGAAGAAAGTTTTGTAATTTCATTTTCAAGTTTATTCCAAATTTGAATGTTGCAATCAAAATCATCATCATCATCATGTCGCGCCGCCTGCGCGGATATCCCTGACCGTCTCTCGCCATTTCTCCCTATCATTCATCGCCTCCGGCAGGTCTTCGGGATTACAACCCGTGTCCTTACATAGCTGCTGTATGTAAGTTCGTGCTGGTCGTCCCACTCTTGCACATCCATGAGTGGGGGTCCACAGGAGTACATCGCTTATGAGCTCGTCCTTGCTTCTCCAGCAGTGTCCTGCGTGTCTGGTTCGTCGAACTTGTATAGTTTTTGTGATGGGGGGCAAGTGTCCGTATAGTTGGAGTCTCGTGGGGTGTTGTCGCCAGGACTTGTTTAATACTGCTCTCAACATTCTTGTGTAATTTCCGTCCAGCCTCCTCTCCAGCCGCTTCGTAAGCGTCCATGTGGTGCATCCATATAGCAGTATCGACACAACCGCTGCCTGGAAGAAACTGCGTTTCATTTTATCTGTTAGGTCCGACTTCCATATGATCGAGAGCCTATCGATAGCTGTCCATGCCTTCGTCAGTCGTGTGTCGATGTCCTTCTCGGTTGATGAGACGCTGCTTCCTAGGTAGGTGAATTTGTCGACTAGTTTCAGAGAGGCTCCGTCTAGTGTGGCAATGTTGCCTGTTTGGTTGTAACACATATATTCGGTTTTGTTTGCATTGACATGTAGGCCAATGCCAGCTGCAGCTCGTTCCAGACTATGTAGTAGTGTCTCTGCTTGATTAGGCGTATTCGCTAGTAACGCCAAGTCATCAGCGTAGTCGGCGTCCGTGATTGTTTTTGCGGGGTACCTTTTGCTTCTTCTCTTAGTCAGCTCAAAGCCATTTTCTCTGATTTTGTCGATCGAAGTCCTAAGCACATAGTCTAGACAGATGATAAAGAGGTACGGGGCTAGTGTGTCTCCTTGTAGTACTCCTGCAACAATGTCGAAGTATTCCGTGTCTCCATCTGGTGAACGTACTTTTACTTTGGTGTTTCTGTAGAGAATCATTATCGCTGCTACGGTTTCTTTTGGTAGGCCGTAAGCTAGTAGGATTTGCTCCATCTTCCCTCTGTGTATGGAATCGAAGGCCTTGGTAAAGTTGACAAATAGTAATGTCGCCTGTAAGTTTTTTGCCCGAACGCCTTCCAGGATTCTACGGATGGTCAGTATTTGTGAGGTTGTGGATCTATTTCTCCGGAAGCCATTTTGGTTTTTCCTAAGGATGTTTTCCATTTTGGGTTCTATGCGGTTTCGTAGTAGGGCATTGTAGATTTTGGCTGCTATGGATGTAAGTGTTATCCCTCGGTAGTTCTTGGCTAGTCCGAGGTCGCCTTTTTTAGGGAATGGAAGGATGCATCCCTTCGTCCATCGTTCTATCCTATTTTGACTATTGACTGCGTTGCATTGCCGGAGCAGTATATCGTCGAATTGTCTCGTCTTCCACACTTCTGGGGGGATCTCGTCTAGCCCCGCCGCTTTCCTATTTTTAATTCTTCTGAGAACCGTGTCGAGTTCTTCTTTGGTGAAAGGACCTAGTTTTACGTCTAATTGCTTACTAATAATTCTGGTGATCGGTTCATCCGTTATTTCCGGTGGGTTTCCTAGTAGATTTTTGAAATGCTGTTCCCACAGTTTTATTCTTTCTTGTTGGCTTGCAGCTTTCAATTTTGCTTTGGCTGTGCTCTTCCTTCCACTTACTTCGTTTATTGTTTGCCAGGCTATCCTGGATTGCCTATCTTCCACCGAGTCTCTAATCTTATCTATCTGATTTTGTACGTATTCTGCCTGTTCTTTTAGGTATATTCCTGTTAATTGATGTTGCGCCTTTTCTAGTTCTCGTGCATTTGTATTTGTTGGGTTCTGTTGATAGTTTTTGGAGGCAGTCTTCACAAGTGCACGTTTTTCTCTAGCCGCTAGCGTTTCCCAAGGGACTCTATATTTAGTTCTAGGTTTTGTTGGAATACACTTTTCTGCCGCCTCCAGGTGTGCTTCTACAAAATTTTCATATTCGTCATTTGGGGTGCCTATTTCTACCTTCTCTTGTAGTGCTTCGAATCTGTTTCTTAATTCTAATGCATATTTATCTCTAATATCTCTGTTGTTGAGTAGGGCCCAGTCATAGTGCTTGGTTGTCGCTTTACGTGTGGCGTTTTTTCTTAGGCTTAGTCGTACTTTGGCCGTAACTATTCGATGATCGGAGGACACACCCTCGAAGGAGGAGTATGCCTCGCAATTCATCGCACTGTTTTTCCATTTCCTGTTTATAAGGACGTAGTCTATCTGTGCTTTACTCTTATTCGCGTATGTGTAGGTCCATAATTTCCCCTCCCTTTTTTGAAAGTTTGCATTGAGGCAGGTTAATCTATTTTCTATCATGAAATCTATTAAATGCTGTCCATTCCTGTTAGACGCGTAGTGTAGGCTGTATTTGTTGTGTCTGTTTTTCCCGATTTGTGCATTCATATCTCCGCCAATGACTAGCAGGTTGTGTTTCGGAATGCTACGTACTAGGGAGGATAGATCTTCGTAGAAGGTGGCTATTTCGTTTTCTTCGCTAACATTGGTAGGGCTGTAGCAGGAGATAATTGTTGCTTTGGGGTTGCCATTAAACGTTGCGGCCATCATCCTAGGTTGTATTCTCTCAATGCTGTTCAGTGTTTTTAACGCTCTCGGTCCTAGAAGTATTCCCACCCCTCCTACCGATGCATTGACAGAGTTTTTCCATGCCGATACAGTCACCAGCATCCATCCATTTCCAGTTTCGTGATACTTGATATCTTCGGTGTGCGTGTATCGGTGCTCTTGTATGCAAATTATATCTATCTTATGTTCTACGGCTGATGCAGTTAGCTCTGATAGTTGACCTATTCTATTTAGGGTTCTCACGTTAAATGTCGCTATCTGTATTGTTTGTTTGCAATCAAAATAACTAGTTGTATAATGAGAGCAAAAACATAATGCAAAATGTCTATTTCTATCAATTCAAACTTTAATGCTGTTGTTTTATCCTCTTTTTCTAGAGAGTATACTATAATCATGACAAACCTGAAGAGCAGTGATAAGATCATAGATGATTTGAAATCTGTAAGTTAATAACCATATAAAAAAAACCTACTGAACAATGAAGAAAAAATATTTTATAGAATTCTTTTTTGATGTATTACTGGCTGTTATAACAGGATTTCAACTGGGTTATTATTTTATTGATTTTTATTATTGTAAAATAAATTTTAATTTTTTTAAGTATGAATCTGTAAATGTTTATTTTAATGAATAAGTTTTTTTCCACTGAAATAGCTGTGTTTATTATCTTCATTTGAATTAAACAGCTATCTGAAGAGGCAATTCATAATGAATGGTCAAAATGAATTTATAATGGGTAATGTCTGTTGAGGTTTTTGATATTACTGATATATATCTCAATATCTGTAGCTTCATGATGAAAAAAGCATTTTTTGCATTACAGAAGTTTGTTTTTCTATATTATCTGCGTGTTAATGTATTTAATTTAGTGGTGAATGTTAATCACATAGGCCTTATACAGTAAAACTTGGTGGGTGGATGAGGTCCCCCATGGTGTAATGGTTAAAGCACTTGACTGTGACATCATAGTGAGCTCAAATTTCAGTTGCAGTATAATGTTCACTTTTGGACTTATACCTTTTGGGAAAGGCATGAATCCTATCATTCCCCACAGTTATGTGTTAAATAATACAATTATTGTTCTTCTACAAGGATGGGTTTAGTATTAAATAACCTATGAAGGTTAATATGTCATTAAACAAAGAAGAAAAACTTTCAAATTGGAATTCAGCGAAAGACAACGGGTCAAGCTACAGGCTTATTGATCTTTCTTGTGTGTGTGTATATATATATATATATACACACATACACACACAATGTTTCACAATTATTCAAACAAAATTACTTCGAGGAAACTTAGTGACCCAAAGGCTCCCTTTTCAATAGCTATGACACTGAAGCGTAGGGGAGTGCACAAATCCTTCCCCTGGATTGCTCCACTTTACCCTTGATATGTACCTTATAATGCTGACAGTTAAGCAAGGAGGTATCAAGTACCATTTTTTCAGTCTTTGGTATGACTCAACCTGGAATTAAACCCCGGTCTTCCAAGCCATGGGCGAAAACTCTACCCACAACTACCAACCCCTCTGCACAGGTAGAATGTGACAAGATCAATTTTTAAGCAGAGTTTAACTGGTTTGAATTCAATTTTCCTTCTCCTAGATAGGTTGCCTAACAAAGGTTAGAGAAAGGTCTGCCCTACTATTTACCCATAGCTAGAGGGAGAGTAATTGGTTTTATACCTTTCCCAAGGATATTACTGCTATGTGAATTGCCATTTACCTTGTCCAGGAGTTGAACTCATGTTGCCATGTATAGAATACACATTTTTCTAGCCTTAAAATAATCAACCCAAAAAACATAAGAACATTCTAGAAATTTCGGATCAAAATCGCATTAACATTGCAGTTACACTTTTACATTTTTCAACCAATCAGCTAAAAACACAAAATAAGAACATTCTAGAAAATTTGGCTCAGAAACTAATTAACAAAAATATTTCGGCTCCAAAATAAATAAGTAATTATATGAATCTGATTGGTCAAGAAATGTCAGTGCACTTGAATTTTAGGACTTGCAATAAAACCTAACAAAATCCTATTTTTGATCCACTTTAGTTACCCCAAAAAGTATAAATAATGAAGAATTTAGCTAACTCAGGCATTCCACTACCAGACAGAGAGGCAAGGACGACAGAAAGCATCACATACAGGACACAGACGTTCTTTTGCCAACTACCAGAATGCGACATGTTGTCGCCAAAGAACATAAACCACTAGAAAAATGCATGTGTGGATTTAAGAGATCAAAAGGCCCATACTTACGGTCATGCACATATATACACACACGCATACACATGTATGAAAGTAAAGTCAATTTTTATCCTGTTTACTTTGACCAACTATGGACACATTGATTCAATAGACTTTCCTAACATGTACACACCCACACATGGGCGAGCAAATCATTTTTTATTGAACTTGCCATAACTGTGTTTTCTATGTATACACACACACGCACATAAAATGAACATTGCATTTTAATTATTTTTATCATGTTTGTTATGAATATTAAATTGCTTGTTTCTTAATATTTGTTGTTGCCACATTCCATTTGTTTACGTTCTTGTAAAATTTGTGTCGTATTTGTGAAAATGAAACCTGAAAGTAACTCCTATAATCTATGGAAGGTACTTAGTCCTCCACACATGTCCATTTCCTATGACAATAACCATTACATTATGAGCACCTCCATATAAGTATCTTGGTTCTTAGATATGATATGAATTTGAATCTCACCAAGAGCTTATTCTTTTATCTTGTTCCCTTGTTGACATTGAGATAACATCTTGAGTGAGTAGCAATTAAAAAAACAAAAATTCAATTGAAGAAAAATACTAATTACAAATTAATAATAATCCTGGATTCCTATTTTGCTTATTTTCTTTATTTTTATCCAGTCAAGTTTAGTGTTTTTAACTTGTACTCAATTATGGTTATATTTTTTATTACACTTTACCCAGTTCGTTATTGTTGCGATAGTGAAAGAACAGCATGTGTTGGTGGGTTGGTTGGTTGGGTTTTATGGCATATCAATGTTTGTAGGTCATTTAATGCCAAATCCATTTTTATACAAATAATCTGTTCTATTTCAAACAATACAGTTTAGCATGAGTACACTGTTTAATTGTCAAAAATATTTCTATTTCAAGTTATTCAAACAGTTCTAATTCAAACAATTCAGTTTAGTATAAGTATAAATTTTATTTACAGTAAAAAGTCAAAACAGTTCTACATTAAACAATTCAGTTTAGTGTAAGTAGAGTTTCAATGTCAAAAACAGTTCCATTTCAAGCAATTCAGTTTAGTATAAGTACACAGTTTGTCAAAAACATTTAAAGTTATTCAGTTCAGTCAAACAGTTCTAATTCAAACAATTCAGTTTCACATAAGTATGCAGTTTAGTTCTATTTAACCCATAGATAGGGACCTATCAGGTGCTCCCATTTTGGTCCAGAATGGACCTGGGAGCAATGGTAATGAAGGGGTGCTCCACATTCCCCAAAGCCCCAGCATCACTGGAACCTCATGATCAGATTATTTAGTATCATATCCAGGACACTTGTTGGGGGAGTCTCAGCCCCACAGAGGTGTAGTTGGTGTATTCTACTGCCCCAGCTGATCGGGCATCGCATATGTTGGAAGCTATAATAAATAAAGAAGCTCTTGATGAGATTCAAGCTCCTTTTTGACTCAAAGAAGTCTGGTTTTTCATGCTGATTGCCTTTACCACTGTTAGTGGATTTAATATTGTTTATTATTAAATAAATAAAAGTTGGTACGTCAGAAGAGATACAGGTTCTCTTCTTCCACCTGATATGGGTCAGGAGGTGAATGGGTGTAAGTTGTTCTTGGGTGGCTGGTTTGTTATGGGTTGGTAACCTATAAGCAGTCTTGGTCTCGTGTTGCAAGGGCTTAATTTGGTAGGGCATCAGCGTTCTTTGATTTTGTCTGTAATGCGACACATGACAGTTCTCTCTCTCTCAAAGTCCCCCAGAGTCGAGTGACTTTTTAAAACTTTTGTTGAGTATTTCATAGCTACATTTGGGATCGAATCGGCTCCAAAAAACTTTTCAGCTAAAAATTCATGATTGGTTGAAAAAAAGGACCTTTTTAATAGTACATTTATTTTTTTATTAATTACCATGACTAGAAAATTCGGCAAACACCTACATGCGACATATGGAACACTGAACAGCTGTTTTGACCTTATAGGGTCTCATCAGCAGTGCATACAATGATCTCCACCACTGGAGATCAAACCAGCAACCGCATAATGCAGAAACGGAAACTCTACCACTGGGCCACCAGTCCATGCCACACATAAGTGATGCCAAATCAACCAGAATTTTTTACATTTCAACCGGATTAAATGTATAGAGCCTACTTGTGCAGCGACTCATTTTGGTCTTGGCCATTGTTCAGACAATATCTGGTTAATGTTAACTTTTTTCAACTGAGATGTCCACTCGTGTTTTTATTTGTTTGTTTATTCATTCATTTTGCTAGTGAGTTAGTTTGAAATGTATTAGTAAATCCAAAGAGATTTCTGTATTTCTAGTTATTTTGTCTTGTTGCTTTTGAATAATTCCTGAGATCCTTAATTGTGATATTTAGAACTATGCCTATTAAAATATATATATATATATATTTTGTAATGGTTAATGTCATAGGAAATGGACACAGCAGCAGGAGTTCAAATCCTGGATGATACTGTTTGCATTTCACATAATGCTAATACCTTTTGGAAAGGTATGAATCCAACTCTTCTCTTTCTGGTATAGCAACCAGTCTAAGAGAAGGAAAACTCTGAATTTAAACTTTCTAAACTTTGCTTTAAAAAAATTGACCTTGTGTTGCATTCTACTTGTGTGGAGCGGTTCAGTAAGAAATATATATATATATAAAATGCTAAAAGCATCTCTAATTCATAAAATCTTGAGTGCTCAATACATAAAACTGCAAAAAAATATCACAATTTTCAGTTGTTAAAATATATGTAAGATGTAAAAAAAAAAGAAAAAAAAAAGTTTGCCAGAGAAAAATTCCCAACTTGGAGTTTCAGGGTTATAAACATCAGATGAATGGATTACCAGCTTAACCTGATGATCAGAATTGTAAAACTCTTACTTTTTACTCTGCTGCACTTTTCTATATTTTATTTATTTTTTTTATTTATTTTTTTTTACAATTGAGAATATATAAAGAAGTACATCAATTGGTAGCCTCATGATATATAAAAATTTTATTCTAAAATATCCAATATATTTTAAGTGGGTGGAGGTATCCATTAAGTCTGTCTAGGGTGTCAGTAAAAATGGTTTTTCTGCAAGAATTAGCATGCAACAATTGGTTCCCATTCATGTAGTGGGGCAGGGGGGATTTTTAAGAGCATTTCCAGTGACAGACCTAAAAATCTTTTGAAGTGGGAGAGGCTAGCAAATTCCAAATTTCCAAAATCAAATAAAAGAGAAGATTATGGATGACTCTGATTGGTGCTGCTTAATTAATTTACTGATTTGTGCTTTTTGATTAAATCTACAAATTTTTTGATGTTTTATTTGTTTGCAGAATATGAAAACTGAAGGCCATAAAATGACAACGTCATCAAGACTAAAAGGAACATACCAGAAGAAAATGAAACAGGAAAAAAAAATGCTTGACACCTTATTTGAGAGAAAGTTTGTACTTTTTTTCCTTCTGTTTGTTTGAACATAGATGGTTGTTATTTTTTATTTTTAGATGGTTGTCTCTCTGCTTTGGATGTTGGCTGTTAATTGTTTGGACATTCATACTCTGTTCAATGATAACTGTCTTTACTCCTTTCTCTAAGGACTGCATACTGATTCCCTGTTGAGAAGATATTTTGGGTCAGGAAAAATAATGTAGTGAGAGAGAAAACTTACCTTTTGGATCAAAGCATGTAAGACTATGCCTTGCGTGTCAAACACAAGAAAATATCTCCACTTCTGGAAGCAGAAGTTATAGTAGGCCGATCTCGTCTCTCGCAAGAAGAAATCTACTACACATGTAAATTTCAATAGGGTGGAACTTGCATAAAAGAGCATGTCAGCAGTAGGAACGAGTTGTTGTTGTTCTTTGTGAACTGCTTTTTTGACTGACAGAACGAACGAGTTGACCAGAGGTGTACTGAGGAAGGGCTGCTAGTCACATGTCATTTTTAGTCAACTGAGGCTACCCAATTGTTTGGAGACTGGGCTACTACTCTTGTTCTACAACAAATAAATAGCAATTTATTTTTGTGTAGTGACTGGAAGTATATTATGAGAGGGCGTTTTGGTGAAATGATATTGCTGACTGATGCAAATGAGTTTATTGAATGAACATAAGCAGTGGTCAGCAGTCAATTAGCAGTCTTTCCGGATGTTGTCTTTGTGACGGTCTGGCGGTAGTCATAGTGGGGATAATATAAAAATAAAAATAAAAATCATGCCACAAGGCCCGGAAATGGTCTAGATAATTGGCAGGTTTTTGAGCCCTAGAAACAGCACTGGATAAACTGAAAAGAGCAAAGGTCATGACCCAAACAGGGAAATGACATGATTGGTCAAAGCAGTTAGAATGTTTTTACTGCCAAAAAGATAGAAATCCAAAAGTCAGTTACGAGATGAAAGGTCATCTTTTTACGAAGTCCAGTGAAAATGAAATTCTAGTGATAGAATGACATTGTGGAATTCGGCAACTCTGTTGAATAAGAAACAAAAATTCAACGTAAAAGAAGATGGGACATCATAAAAAAAGAAGAATGATGTATTTAGATTCGTTAATTGGAACTTAACAAATATAAAAAAAGGGAGCAAACTTAAATGAAGAAAATTAAATCTGACTAGAATCATTAATTTAGCCGTTGAGCTGAGATCAACAGAGAAAAACAGAATTAATGATATGAAGAAAACCTTATAAAAAGAAAAAGGTTAGTCCAAAAATTTTTCTTGTAAATGATAATTGTGTCCTAAGAGAAAACTTGAATGTTTTTAAGATTTATTGTAATTCCTTCTCTAAAAGAAGTTATTGCGAGGAATTCAAATGTGGCAAATACTAATTGTATTCGAATGGAAATCGTTGATAATTGAAAGTTTATTTAAACTTATTTCTAACTGCAGAAATAATAGTTGGGAATTTATTATAACAAATAATAAATTACATTGGAGAAAATCCTTTATACTTAAGGATTTTATTAGAAATATCTGAAGAGATATTATGAAAGTCATTTGCTGTGAGCAAGTTATATTGGATAATATTTTCATATGCTTAAAAATTGTAACTACTTCCAAGATGAAGAGAGGATATTTTATTGTTTGCTAAAGGGACAAAAAAAGAGAAAGGGGAAGTTCCCTCCCTTAACTGTAAAAGAAACAAAGTAAAGACATTTCAACTTTAAAATAAATGGAAATTAAGAGATTATTTCTTGATGGATGCAGTTAAAAAAAATTGGCAATGACTCTAGCTTCATTTGGAAAGGTGAACTTTATTGATGACTTGACATCTTCGTACATGTATATTTTTTTTGTTTTCATAATTTTATTTTCTTTAAAATAAAAAAGAAACAAAAAAAATATAACCAGGCATCATATTGTTTGTCTAATTCGGAATTCATTGCGCTTTCATTTATATAACGTCGCTATCTCAACCCTTGACACATTCTCATTCATCCACATCACAAAACTAAACCTATACGCAATATTTATGCTTGACTAGTTATATGAACTTTTGGAGTTATCACCAAAATATAACTAGTCACAGATAATCGACTGATAAAGATTGGGTGGTACGTGACTATAGTCAGAAATTCTCCCTAACAACCCAGGTTAATGTAACCTGGAAAAATAGAAACGTTAAACTTTGTTTGTGTTATCAATGCTCTTGTCTGACTTCGACCAAAGAACTAAAATTTTTTATGCACATTTTAGTTCATCCAATGTACATTTGGAGAGAGGTTCTTGGAACACAGGTGAAAAAATATGCACACAGCAATATTTGCACATCTCTGCAGTTCAGTGCTTTGAAACCAATTAATTTGATTTTCAACTATTTTTCTAAATTCTAGAACAGTTTTGGTCACATGATTAAAACTATCCAGAGTTGTGGTCTCAGATTGACCTCAAATTTACAAGCTTTCAATTATACCAAGTGACCCATGGTATTTTTTTATGTATTTGGCAGCTATACTCTTTTAATACCAATAATGATGTATGGGGAGTTTTTGAGTTTAAGTATCTGACTCCTTTGTTCTTTTTCTTACTCTATTTAACTTGTCAGCCTTCTTTGTTTGTAGAAGGCTGCAAGAGAATTTAAGGAAGGAAAGAGATAAAGATACCTTTTAACTCCAACTTTATTTTAGGGTTTAAAGATTATTCTGTGGGCAAGGAAATCTTTCCTGAAAACCAATAGAAATAGTTGTCTTCTAGACAAAGAGTTAAGATATATTAGTAGTCATTTTCAGTGAGTGGTGAATTTAAGGTCAGTGGTAATGTCTAATTTAGCAGTGGCAGCTTGCTAGCAGCTGACACAGCTTGCTGCAAAGCCCCGGGACTTAGCAAACAGGTGCACTACCTTGTTAGCAGCAGAGTGAAAGAGATCCTTCCAGTACTAGCGGTGAAAGCAGATGTGAGAATGGATTACTCTTTGGTGCCTGTTAGTCTGTCTTTCAGGCATGCATGGATTTGGCTTGCTGTCAGAGGCTTCTGGGAACTGCTACATTTTTTGAATTTTTCTTCCTTTTTTCTTTTTCAAACCCTATGAATGTCAGCAATAGATTTCATCAATATATTATGAATATCCTATAAAGTTTGGTGAGTGTATGATTTCGTTTCAAGAGTTTTAGGAAAATTGTAAGTTTTTATGTCTTATTTATTCATTATTAATATTATTATTTTTTTTTTTTTTTCAAGTGAATACAAGTGATTATCATGCTGAAATCTTTTTTCCTTTTTGTATTTAGGAACCGAAACCTTGAAAAATTGTCAAATCTAAAAATGGAATTTGAGTATGATTTATCTCAGAAAACCCAAAGTAACCATGAGGTGATTTGAAATCTTGTCATCCTTGTAGTATCTTTGTTCTTCAATTGATTCTGTCATGACAACAAGATTTAGAATACACCCAATTGCATCATCTGCAGAGGAGTAAGACTCCCCATAAAAGGGATGACACTAAACTGCATCTAATGGTGAGGCTCCAGTTTTCAGACTCTGGGGTATATGGAGTACCTCTTCATATCTCTGATCTGTTTTGATCCAGAGAAGTAGTACTTTTTAGAATCCTGTTTACGTTTGAAAATGATTTGTATTAAATAAGAGTACTTGAAACCATATAACTAAGTTATTTGCATTAAGAACAGTCACTTGAAGCAATAATTCATTAAGAATCATTATTAGTTACTTGAAACCATATGATTATTAGTATGAGATAAGAATACTTGAAACCATAGAACTGTGTGCAAACAAATTATTATGATTATTAAATAGAAATAATTACTTGAAACCATATCATTTTTAGTACTAGATAAAGATACTTGAAATCATACAACAGTGTGCAAATTATTTGTATTATATAGGAATACTTGATGTCACTTAACTGTGTAAATTTAAAAAAAAAAACCTTTAAAGAACTACACAAAAAATCTAAATATAGTGAATAATGATTGCAATTCTCTCACCTCTCAGCATAAAATAACCCTAGACAGGTTGACATGTCATTAAAATCAATCAATGATGTAGTAGAAATAAAATTTATGTAATGTCAAGTCTAATAAATAAAAATCTTATTGATTGATTGAGGAGGAAGCACTCAGATGATTTGTTGAGAAACTGACAGAGATATATAGAAAAACACTCACCCACCAGAAATATTGTGTTAACGAAACACTTGAATGATGATTGGCTCTAAAGATAAACTTTTACAATCATATATATATATATATATACATATATATATATATATATATGATTGACTTGTTTGAACATATCCTCTATTTTGTAAATTTTCTATAAAATAATTTGCCTACTTTACAAGGATAATTCTTTTTGCCAGTGAAAGTGTTAACAGCATGCTAACCTGTCTAGGGTGATTTTATGCCAAGAGTTTAGGGAATCATGCTTAATGTGAATTTAGATTTTTTGCTTAATCTTTTCTGAAGAGGGTTTTTTTTGTTTTTTTTTAGCACACAGTTATATATCAAGTATTTCTGTGTAACACAAATAATTTGAACATTGATGGATGGTATTCCTATTTAATACTAATAATATATTTCTATTTAATGATTTGTTTGCACACAGTTACAGTTTCATGTAACTAATGATGATAATTTTTGGTAAACAGTTATAGTTTCAAGAAACTATTCTTAATACAAACATTTTATGTTGTTCGCCAATGGTCTGGGAGATTGGGGTTCAATCCCAGTTCGAGTCATACCAAAAACTCAAAAAATAGTACTTGATGCTATCTTGCTTAGTACTCAGCACTATAAGGTAAGGATCAAGGGTAAAGTGGAGCAATCCAGGGAATGAAGTAGTGCCCTTCCCTACACCTCGGTGTAGTAGCTATTGAAAAGGGGGCCTTCGGGTCACCCTCGACTAAGGTCACCAACTTTACTTACTATATGGTCCTATTTACCCAACCCCTCCGCTCGGGCAGGATATGACACAAGGTCAAATTTTAAGCGGAGTTTAACAGGTTTGAATTCAGAGTTTTCCTTCTCCTAGACTAGTTGCCGAACCAAGGCTGAAGAACCTAGTCTGCCCTACTATTTACCCATAGCTGGAGGGAGATAAGGGGGTTCATACCTTTCCCAAGGGTATTTGCCCGAAAGTGAACGTAATAACGCGACTGGAGTACGAACTCGCGTACTACGATTCCGCAGTCCATCGCTTTAACCAGTACACCACGAGGACACCCCCTAGTACACCACGAGGACACCCCCTTTACTTACTATATGGTATCAAATATTCTTACCAAATGCAAATAATGCATCAGATGTAGTTTAGTGTTGGTTTGATTAGGTTTTATGGCATATCAACACTTGTGGGTTATTTAATGCGAAATCCTCTTTTTATATATATATATATATATATATATATATATATATATATATATATATATATATTTCCATCTTTGTTCTGTTAATTTTTTTCATTTTATCAAAAATACATAACAGGATGGAAATAAATTTATAATCCTAATGTGACCGGTTTTGTTTTTTTCTTAAAGATATATAAACACATTTTATAGATACACACAGTTAAATTCTAACAATTCAGTTTAGCATAAGTCATTTGTTTGTACACTGTTTAAATATCAAACAGTTCTATTTGATCCATAGATAGAGCCCGATCAGGTGCTACCACTCGGGTCAGAGTGGACCTGGGAATGATGGCAGTGAAGGAGTACACTGCATTCTCCAAAGCTCCAGCATTACTGGAACTTCACCATCAGATTGTTTCATATCATATTCAGGACACTCGTTATGGGAGTCTTACCCCTCTGCAGAGATGCATTTAGTGTATTCTGCTGTACCAGCTGACTAGGCTGGTAATTTGGTATCATACCAAAGGTGGTCTACATCGTAATAAAAGTCTATAACATCATCTCTATGTTGCAGATTTTTCTGATATTATAGAGAAGTGTTACATTCACAAAAATATGTAAGTACAGTTGTATTTTATGTCGATCAACCCTTTTTCCCCTTCCTTCAATTTTTGATAGTGTCTTTTGCTTTATTTCCAACCCAAAATGTCATTAAATGTTACTTTAAATCACCATAAAAAATTATGATTATATAAATATTATGAACTGCTGGAAAATAAAACCTGGCTAAGGGAAGAATTAACAAAATTTAATAATATTTGCTTATGGATTGGTGCTAGGGTTTCAAATAAAGTTGTTTGGGATCAAAACATAGTTGTCTTCCTCTTTGGGATTTATGGACAGAGTTTCTGACAATCACAGGAATTTTGAATTTTGAAAAGTGAGTTCTACACTTTTTAGCAGCAGATTTAGAAATAGATCTGTGGCTGCTACATAGGCATCAGTTAGAGAGGAACTGCTTTTTTTCATCTCTGCTTTTAGAGAAGCACATGTGCAGATTCTCTTCTGAGAATTTTCCTTACACCAGGAAACCGTAAGTATTTAACTACTGCAATTCAACACTTCTTCTTTGGAATGGCATTTGTAACTTTTTTTTGTGGTTTGGGACATTTATCAGGTTTTATAAAGTGTGTAAATATATATGTATATAAAATGTTATTTTAGTCTAAATTGACTTTGTTTTTTCCTTAGCAAAATATTCTGAGTGAGATTAACATTAAGATAGCTTAAATGCTGGTGGTTGTCTCAATGAATACCACATATTATAAATTCCTATACAATCACAGACAGCAGAATTTCAGGAATTCAACTATAATAGCACATATCAATGAAAGTTTATTGTATATTGAGGGTATTTTAAAGATTCTTTGTTGAAATGATTCCTTTTCTAACTCTGATAATTGAGTCATGTATTTTTCATACTATTAATTCACTGATTAACTGTGAAGCTATCAATCTAAATCCATTATATTTGTTGATATTGCTAAAAAAAATGTTAAGACTATTAATTGTGTATGGTAATGCAAGGGAGGAGAGAAAGTAGAAGAGGAGCAATTAACCTGACAAGGAATATCATACTACCTGTTTGATAACAGGGCTGGAAGAAATGGTAAGAGAAAACAATAGAATCAACAAATAGGTTCAAATCTATATACAGAAATATAAAAGGGGGTTCTTTTTCTTTATGGTTGTTTAAAGGACTTGCAAAAAAGTTAACTTATTGAATGTCTGTTCTATGAAAATTGAGTTCTGGGTAAGTGTTCGAGGGTAAT
Organism: Sepioteuthis lessoniana; assembly: GCA_963585895.1. Lineage (NCBI taxonomy): Eukaryota > Metazoa > Mollusca > Cephalopoda > Myopsida > Loliginidae > Sepioteuthis > Sepioteuthis lessoniana. Next base: position 75,023,501 of record OY757933.1, read on the forward strand.
TTTATTTGTTGTATGCTATCCTTAGTGCATATATGAACTAAGATGGCTTAATCCTGAAGGGATATGTTTTGAGTATTATCTCGGCCTTAGTGGTGAGGTGAGTCAGGGAACTACTTTGTATTGAATATGTGTGAGAACTGCAAAATGTAGGATGTTAATTACATTTCTTTGAGGGAATCAAAAAAAGTCCTCAGTCTGTAGTGATTTGCTTTTGTTCTAGAAAAGACTTCATTCCTTGTTATATGATTGCTCACTCCAATGTCCACTAGTCAGACAAGTGAACATGAATCGCCAGGAAGCCATGCAATTTTTTTTTACCCTGATGAAAAGTTTATGAATCATGAGATCTGATTTTTGAGAGTAACATTACTATAAATGTTGTGGCCTTGATAGGGGCCAGAAATAAAGACACAAGAATTGAGTGAAACAAATTAACAAAGAACAGTAATACAACACATACAAATGAGGGGGTTACTAGTGAGACTATTCGGTCCGACTGTCAAAGCTGTCTGCTGGAATATTGACTTCTACCTAAGAGCAGTGCCTGCTGCTATTTATAGCTGGGAGAGTTCATGTGTGCATGGATAAATTACCATAACAATTAAAATGTCTGAAAAACATGTATCCAAGATATGAGCCCAGATACATATTGGGGGCAGTGATTGAACTGTTTGAAATACAAAGACAGTTAGAAATTTTTTAAAGGATACTTTCAAAACATGAGAAAGTGCTATCATATTGTTTTTTTTGTTTAAATCATTTTTTTCTATAACAGCTGGAAATGAGAATTATTTTTGAAAAATCTCATCTAAAAGAATTAGAAGAATCTGAAAAAGAATTGGTGAAAGGTAATAAAAATTTCTATTAAATTTTCTTGACTATTTATTCCTTTATTTTCTTTCTTATTCATTCATTGAATCTTTCTTTTAAAGTGTTAATCATTCAACTTTTAGTTTGGTGCATGTGGCAACAAATTTAATGACTTGAATGAACTTTTAACCATAAAATAAAACTTATTGGAGTTTCACAATTATAACATTACAATACATTATTGACATTATGCTGGGGGTATTGCATGATTGTGTTTATAAGAGAATTTTTTATTCCCTGATACTTCTAAAAAAACAACTGTTCAAACTAAAATTTTAAGAATTATATATATATTTTTTAATTATAGGGCCAGAGTATATTGAATAGGCTGCACTTTTAGTTTATTGCACAAGATTAAAAATTTTTAGTAGGTTAGTCCAGTGGCGTAATGGCAAAAGTGCCGGCCTTGATGTAAAGAAATTCAAACTCATCCCACTATGTTCATTTTTGGACAAATACCCTTGGGAAAGACATGAACCCCCTTATCCCCCCTACTATGGGTTAAATAGTGCCACAATTGTTCTTCTTCAAGGATAGATTTGGCATTAGATAACCCATGAAGATTTTTGCCCAGTTGGCTGGGAAGGCTGTAGAATACACCGACTGCTTCTCTGCAGAAGGGTAAGACCCCCCCCCAACGAGTGTCCTGGATATGACCCTAAACAATCTGATGGTGAGGTTCCAGCAATGCTGGAGCTTTGGGGAATGCGGAGTATCCCTTCATTGCCATCGCTCCCAGGTCCACTCTGGCCTGGCATGGTAGCACCTGATAGGGCCCTATCTATGGGTTAAATAGAACAGCTTACTTATGCTAAACTGAATTGTTTGATTAAACTGAATAGCTTGAAATAGAAATGTTTTTTGACAATTAAACCATACTTACGTTTAAACTGCGTGCTTATGCTTAACTGGATTATTTGAAATAGAACTGTTTTTCGACATTAAAACTGTATTTTCACTAAACTTAATTGTTATATATAACTGCTTGAATAGTTTGAAATAGAAATGTTTTTGACAATTAAACAGTGTACTTATGCTAAACTGAATTGTTTTAAATAGAACAGATTATTTACATAAAAATGGATTTGGCATTAAATAACCTACAAAGGTTGATATGCCATAAAACCCGCCAAACCAAACCATGAAGATTGATATGCTATTAAACAAAATATACCTATACAAAAATTTTAAAGTAAAATGTGAAGTAAAGTTGCATCTTCCCCTTTGTTTTGGGTGACTCAAGTTGTTCTCTGCATCAAAAGGATTAAATAATTGTGTAATTTGACACAAGATTTGTTGGGGCAAAAGGTTCTCTTCCCTATTGAGAGATAGGCTAGAATGAAGAGTTTTAACTTTGCTGCACATTTTTGTAATGCTACTTGGGTCATGCCTCCCAGCAGCCATTAGAAGTACTATTTTGGAATGCAAGGGATGTAATCCTTGTAATATCTTATGTGAAGATCAGAATAACAAAGACGCTGTTTGGTTCGTGACTTTATTGAGACCAATATTGTACATCTTTAGATATATGAGAGAATGATGTAGGGGATTTTTTTTTTTTTCTTAATGTCACATTACTGAAGAGTTCTAGTATGAGGGAGATAACTTATTTCTAACTAATACAATCCCTACAGGAAATTAATAGACAATATAACAATTAACAAATAAGGAAAGAGATTTGACTTAGAGCAATGGTTCCCAACTGATTTTGGGCTATGTCCCACTTTTGTATTTCTAGAATTCTGATGTTCCCTGTAATATTTCTTACATATTGATATTAACTTGGTCTCTAAACAAACCCCACCAAAATATTGCATGCCCCAACAAAATACTACCATGTGCCTCACATTGGGAATTTCTGACTTAAAGTGTAAGAGGCATAAGTTTGGATGCAAGTCTTTTATGGCCAGTACAAACTTTCTAAATGTTTATTTCTCTAGGAGAAGATGTTTGGAATGAAAAAATAAACTAAAAAAAAAAAAAATTAAATTGAATTAAACAAAGAAAATTATTAAAATATGCAGAAACTCCCAGAGGTCTCTAACAGGAAAAAGGGAAGACGCATGTGTAAAGAAAAAGGGACCTCCTGACAAAAGGAGGAAGCTCATTCTCTTTCAGGCCGTGACTGGTGAAGTGACAACACCTTGCTAACTGGTGGAAGACACCACGCATTTGTCTTTGGATGAAGCGTTGGCTAGTCCTTTCACTAGTAGCACTCGTCTCGGTTAACAGTATGCCAAAATATAAAAGGCTATGAAATGGACCTATCAAACTACAAACTAAAATACAGGACTTGGACAAAGTCCCAAAAGTAACTAACACCATGTTAAAGCTTTAAAATACCAAATGAGGACACGCATATACCAAGAAACGATTAACGTATTTTTAAACATCTTGACTGGGGGATTCAGCCATTTTAATTGTATTCAGCAAAAATTCCCTTACCCATTGAATGGTTGTTGAACCCAAGAAATAAAGGAAAATAAAACAAAATGGCTTCGTCTCCTATCTGTTACTGTTTTCTTTTGTATAATTCCTTTTGGGCCTTTCTTGTTCAAGGAGTTACATCAATTAGACAAAATGGGGCAAAATAAAATAACCTCAGAATGGAGTCAGATATCAAACAGCAACACAGGTTGCCCCTTGACCAAAACCTGACCCCATAAATGATCATAATTGAAGTTTTTGATATTGTTGTGTCAGGTGTTCCTTTATAAATTATAATCTGCATAATTTAAATCTTTTGTTTTTTTTCTTGAGACATGAGTAACTTTCAAGACCAGTAAAAACATAATTGTTACATTATGTTGAAAGAGAGAGAGGGATTATTCAGTCACACGCATTTCATGGAGGTGTAATGGTCATAGTCAAAGGAAGTATGTACATGACAGTTCAAATCCTTGATGAGCTGTTTGTATTTCACATAGCACTAATACCCTTGCGAAAAGTATGCATTCAATTATTCTCACTAGATATTAATAAATAGTAGGGCAGACTGTGCTCTTTAACCTTGGTATGGCAACCAGTCTAGGAGAAGGAGAACTCTAAAATTTAAACCTCTTAAACTCTGCTTAAAAAATTGACCTTGAGTCACATCCTGCTCATGCAGAGGGGTTGTCTTCTATAAACATAGAGTTCTACCAGGTAAGGGCATGTCATCTATTTTCTTATGTATTGAAATGGACATGGTGACCTGAGTGCAAATTCTAGATGAAGCTGTTTGTATTTCACATAGTGCTAGTGTCTTTGAAAAAGGTATGAATCCAACTACTCTCCTTTCAGCTAGATGAAAAAAAGGATAAACTGGACTCTTTAATTTTGGTATTTCAGCCAGTCTGGGAGAAAGAAAATTCTGAATTTAAACCTACTAAATTCCACTCAAAAATTGACTGCCCTGTTGGCTGGGGCCATAGAATATGCCAACTGCACTTCTGTAGGGGTCACCTATTGGCCGTGGATGGCAACCTGTAAGGCGCTAGGACGGGATCCTGATGGTTGAGCAGTCATTGATCCAGCGACAGTGGTCAATGGCTTGCAACACACCACTTTGGCCCTTTGTCTCACAGGCGGTCAGATAGGCCCCATCTGATCAATTGGCTGGTCATGTCAAGCCCTAGCACCTATGTTTTATCCCGACCATACTTTTAAATCTGCACTTGCAGCAAGTTCCTAACCCTTATCCGTTAGGTGCTAGATGGTGGTGGCTGAGGGTCAATTGCGTTGAGAGAATAGGAACTTGACCTGAAATTGTCAACGGCTCAAAAACCTACCCTCAGCTAGAGTATACTGGTCGTGTATCCTTGTCTCAACCAAGGAGAATGGGTTGCCCCCTTGGTTCACTCCCAACACAAGTTGGACTCCATGGTGGGTGGTGGAGCACAGGGTCAGCAAAAAATATACAGCATATATGGCATCTTCAAATAAAAAAAAAATAAATGAACCTATCAGACTCGGAGAATGAGGCTGCAGACTTCCCCAGTTTCATTGTTATTGAATCTTTGGAGGAGGTATGCCTAGCTAAATTCTCACCTTTCCTCATAGAAAAAGTCATTTCTACAAGGGCTACTCCGAAAAATGTTAAGAAACAAGGAATGACAACTTGCTTGTCAAGGTAGACACCTGGAGGCAGGTAGAAAACATTAAAAATGAAAACCTTTCATATGACGAAATGTAGAGCCTACCTGCATGAGAAGCTCAACACTTCCAAGGAAGTTATCAGGAGTAGGGAGTTGGCATTGGCTGCAGAAGAGAAGATAGAATCAGCCCAGGAAAAACAGGAAGTTACGAACATAAGAATCTCCATCAGAAAAGGCGAGCATCAAATCCAGACCAACACTTACATCCTGAGATTTAATTAGCTCGGTACTCCCAAGGAGGTGAAGATTGGCTATTGTCTTGAGAGAGTTGAGTAGTATGTCCCAGCTCCTTTGAAGTGCTTCAAGTGCCAAAAATATGGACACCACAGGGAACCCTGTAGAGGACGAGAGACATGCGCCAAACACAGTGAAAAGGACCCAGACCACATGGAGGAAGATTGCTTGAAAGAAATTCGATGTGCAAACTGCCGATAAGATCATCTGGCTTACATAAGATCTTGCAATGTTTACAAAAAAGAAAACATAAGAGAAATGTGTCCTTCCTGGGAGCAAGGAAAATTGTTGGGAGCTACATGGGAGAAAATAGCTACGCCTCTGTTGCACCGATAGAACCAATGAAGACAACAATTATAGAACACTTGTGAAGAAATTGATCCAGCTGGAAACCAATGATTGGCCAAAGTTTCAGGAGTGCCTGAAAAAACTACACTCAGCTGAATTTTACCAAGCACCAGCTCAGCAACAAGTTGGGAATGGGGAGAGATTCAATGTTGTAGTTCAAACAAAAACACACATAGGATCTACTATTCCACCACGGAGTACTCCTAAGAGTGCAAAATCTCCAGCAAAACAGCTGCTACATAAGTCACCAATCCATCCACCAAAAAACATTAAAGACAGATTAAAAAACTTGTCTCCCATACGACCTGAACAACTTGAACAAAAATCACAAGTTCTTGTTAGCCAAGCTGTGAAAATACAGATGAACACCAAAGTGAACGAGGAAAGACCAGGAAGCACATTCAAAATACTCTTAAGAACAGTCACCAATAAGAACCAAACACTGCAATGCTCAGGGATCAACAAAACTCCTATAAAGAACCTATAGTATAGAAAGTATGGATATTGACACAGACTGCATAGTTGCCAGCCTTAATCTTGAAGAAATAATCAATAGCTGCAATAGTTGAAACCACTTAACTGTAGGGAAACTTTTAAGCTCAATCACCTTTTTTTAAATGCTAATCTCTTACATATTGTATATATCTATTTAAATGTGTGCAAACAAATAACTGATATTAAATTGTTACTGTTACATAGCAACTCCCGTAATAATTTAACTATGTGCAAACAAATGAGGAAAAGTAAATAGAATGATTTGTACTGGATAGAAATACTTGAAATCATTTAACTGTGAAGGAAAATGAGCTCAGGTCTGTTTAAAATGTTATATGAAAAATAATCGCAAACTATGTGTATTTAATATATAAATCTAGACAGGGTTTGTCATGGAACAATTTGCAATGTTTGATATGACATAAAAACAAACCATCTTATGACAAACTGTTTTCGACGCTTGAAACGCGTACTTATGTTAAACTGAATTGTTTGAAATAGAACTGTTGTTACATTTTACTGAGTGTAAATAGAAACAGTACTTATGCTAAACTGTACTATTTGAAATAGAACTGTTTATATGTATAACACTGATTTGGCATTAAATAACCTGAAATGGTTGATATGCCATAAAACCAAACCAAACTCAAAAATTGATCTTGTGGTAGAAGGGTTTGGGTCAATACATACTTATGTATTTTATATATTCTATTTTATTTTCATTTATCAATATTCTCCACATGTCAATGAAAGAGAACAAAAATTTAGTATTTATGTCTTCCTCAATCAAGATCAAAAGTTGGCTGTTAAAAGACTGGCAGAATTTACTTATGCATTTTAATGGACTACTCACAGTGTAAGTCTCACTGTGTCTCAAACAGGTTTTTGTTGAAATTTGGCTGGTCAATGCAATCATTTTTCAGAAGTGAACTAACAACATCTTGTTCATTTAAAATGTATTAAAGTTGAAGAGGAAAATTTTTTTTACTGATACTTTTTTTTTTTATCTTAGTCAAAAAACTTGACTAATTTTATTGATGAATTCTTTTGAGTTAATCCTTAGAAAATATTTTCAGCAATAAGTAAATACATTCCATGTACACTTGGATATTGGTAGGTATGGAAGTCGATCTATTCAATGATATAAAATGAAATTTCTTCCAAGCTGTGGTTGTGTCAATACTACTGCATGGATGCACCATGTTGACACTAACAAAATGAATATAGAAAAAGCTTGATAGGAATTACACAAGAATGCTGTGAGCTATTTGAACAAATCCTGGAAGTAACACCTCACAAAACACCTGTATGGCCACTTACCTCCCATCTAAAAATCTATCCAAGTCAGATGAGCAAGACATGTAGGACACAGCTAGAGAAGAAAGGATGAACATTTTTCTATGGACCCTTATACAGGGATATGCCAGTGTTGGCTGATTAGCAAGAACTTATTTTCATCAGCTCCGTGTGGACACAGGATTAGGTTTGAAAGACCTGCTGGGAGCAATAGATGATATGGACGGATGGAGAGAGAGAGAGTGTCAGGGAAATCTGTGCTGTCAGCACAACTTGTTGATACTTGCATATCATGTGACTTTCTGAGACCTAAATTTTAGCCTGATATTAGGGGATCCCAACACACGTAAAAAATAAACTTTGTGTGTGTAAACAATTAGCTAATGCTAAGCCTAGACTAACTGGTAGGCCTATAATTTCCAGTGACAAAAGTCATCAAATAGTTCTGTTTCATGTAAAAAAAAACAACAAAAAAACAAAACAAAAAAAACCATTATTACAAATATTGTTTTACTTACTGTATCCCATTATATGCAGCCCAGTCAACTGGGGCTGTAGAATACATTGCATATCTGCAGAGGGGTAAAACTCTCTTAAAGAGTGTCCTGATATGACTTAAAACAATCTGATGTTGAGGCTCTAGTCTTGGAGCCTTGTAGAATGCAGAGTACTCCTTCATTGCCATTGCTCCCAGGTCCATTCTGACCCAGGTGTTTGAACCTGAAAGGGTCAAATAGAATTGTTTTACATTTGAACTGAGTGCAAACAAATGACTTATACTAAATTGAATTGTTTGAAAAAGAGCTGTTTGATCATTTAACTGTGTGTAAATAAATGACTGTTTAATTGAATTGTTAGTGATACAGCACTATACTTGGAACCATTTACTTTGACTTATGCTAAATTGAATTGTTAGAAATAGAACTGTTTGATCATTTAACAGTGTGTAAACAAGTGACTGATGTTAGTGACACATAGCAATACTTTGAACAATTTAACTTTCTTGATTTGTTTACAAGTCATATATATATATATATATAGAGGAATAAACCAGATTTGGCATTAAATAACCTACAGTGTTTGATATGCCATAAAACCAAACCCATACCCATAATAGGATAGGATATTTTATTTTCTTATCCATTTAGTATGATCAGTAATGTTTTTAAAAGGCAGTTGGAGTAAAAAAAAAAAAAAAATTGTATTACACAGTAAAATAACATTTATTAAATTAAAAATCAACAAAATCACTTCAGTTGTAAGCAGAATCTGAAAATGTTTCTAATTCAATAGATGGCTCAAAAACTGGTATCTCATCAGCTGTGTTTACATTGCTGTATTTTCATTAAAATCACTCAAAAAAAAAAAAATTATGAAAATCAACAAAGTTAAACAGAAAATATATTTCTACAAACATATGAGCCTTAGCCTAGCCTACTGATAATGGAACATGCATGATATATATGGGATATTTGATGAAATTATCTTTTGGTGATAAAATTTGAGCCGATTGCATGATACGTTACATCAGATGATATTCGTGTATGTACTGCAATTATTTTTTAATTATTTTTATATTTAATTATTATATTTGACTATAACTCTATAGCCTAATAATAGTAAAAGTATTTTATGCAACAAATATTTATTTTTCAACATAATCTCCTTCCTTGTCAATGCACAGTAGTTAATTTTAGCCACATTGATCAAATATTATACAGTGAAAATTTTTTGATCAAAATTTAGCTGATAATTACATACCAGGCTGCAAACTTATTGATCCTATCCTGATATGATGTTATTTTTCATTTTCAGTTTTGTCTTTCTTTCGAGAAATTGAAGAAAGTTGCCACAAAAATTGGAAAACTCACAAGGAAAAGTAAGTTGAATGATTAAGAATAGCAGATAAATAAAATTTTGGTTCTTTTTCTGCGTTCAGAAATCTCAAAGTTCATCTTGTAAAGAACAAAGTTGATGGTGGCTAAATACTGGTTGTAGCAGTTACAGTCCACTCTTTTGGATTTTGTGACAGTATAATCAAAATTTAACTACCTCCCCACAGTGCTTGGATATGACGAATGATCCATTTTATGTGGAGACTTACATACATTTCTATTTGTAGGCAAGCATAAAAATCTGATCTTCTTTCTTTGTACAATGGAGAGATGCTCCCTAACTCATACCCTTCAAGGCCCATCCATGCAGCCCTTGACCTAATTTAAAAGTTTTTCTTGTTACCTTCTGATGTTGATTGTGAGATACCATCATTGCAACTGTAGAAGGACCCCATTTATCTTCAATGTTCAGAAGATTTGAAATCCAAGTTTCTTGTTTGCCACATTGTCAATTTTTATAAGAACCATATGCTTCCATCTGTAAAATTTCCCAAACTTATCACCCACACCCAGCAAGTATTGAGCATGCTTTGTCCTTGAGTCATAATCTCCAGGTCATAGCAGACCTCACTTTTTACTACATCCAGCCTGAAGGCAACTGTTAGGGTGTTATTTCATTTGAAGAGAAATGTACAGTGTTTTAAAAAAAAAAAATTAATATCATTTTATAATCTAATAACTTATGCAATTCTCATTCAAATGATCTCAAATTTTAACAACATGAGGAGAAACAACTCAAAATCCTATGTTTAATGTTTTTTTTTTCTTTTTGAGTATGAGAAATGTCATTCACTGGAATAGAAAAGGCATTTAAACATCAAATATAGAATTTTGAGATGTTTCCACAAATGCTGTTAAAATTTGGTATCATTTGAATGAAAATTGGTCAAGTTATTAGATTATGAAATTGTCAATTTTTCTGAAACCCCTTGTACATCTCAAATGATATTGAATTTATTGAAATATGCTATATATTTCTCTCTCTTTTTCTCACACACACACATTATTGAAAAAATAGTTTAAGAATGATGGATGTAAATATTATGTGGTGATCTTGAGGCCTGTCTCATCTCAATGGGAATGGACTCTTCCTATGAGACTATTTTAAATAAGCTGGATTTTTTGCTTCAGGTTTTGTTTTGCTATTACCTGAATAATCTATGACAAGAAGTGTCTTATTTTTCCACTTAATTTTGACAATGAAAATTGTTAGATGAATAAAACATTCAAGGTTGCTGATAGGAATGTCATAATGTTATGTTTTGAAAATAGATTCACTTGACAAATGTCATTATATTAAGTAAATATAGTATATACTCTAGAAATGAATGACCTTTAATTTTTGCCATGAAAAAGTGTTTTTTATCACATATTGCAAGTTATAAAAGACCCTTAACTTTTGGCTATGCTAACCTATAAAAATATTTTTTCAACATCTGGTGACATGTAGAGAAATCATTCAAACATTTATTTATACTTTTATAACTACAGTTATGCATTCAAAATCAATGCAATCCCATTGTAAGGAGATGATAATTGTCTTCCCTTGGATTTGTTAGCTGTGTCTTTGGGTTTCATGTGTCCATCGGTCACATGAAAATTCAGAATCCTTTTTCATCCTCATTCTTTGAACAAATAAGACCTGAGTTTTCATTTCTGTTTATTGAGCAGAAGAAAGACTTTGTCTTTTGCCTTGGCTTTGAAATATAAAACCACATGGCTAAACTATCAAAGATAAGTTAGTCTTTTTACCATTTTTAATTAAGAAAAAATATATATGCACGGCTGGTCTATGGAACAATGTATATATTTCATTTGTTCGGACACATTTGTGTATTATTGTAATACATATAAGGAGTAATGGTATCATTAACTGTTTATATTTGAAACTATGGTAACCAGGTGATGCATGTTAATTAAATATAAAGCTAATAATAGAAGGATTTTTAAAAAAATTTGTTTTGAAATGTTTTTTTTTAAACATTATTTACTAACAATCATTCTTATTTTCTCCTATCATAGGCTGGATGCTCTTCAGGAGCAATTTTGCCGGTTAGAAAAGGAATTGTTTGAAATTATGAATGAACAAACTCAAATGAAGGATACAACTGAACTGGTTGATAACCTGCTTCAGTAAGTTTATGTCTCGAAAAAACATTTTCTCATTAAAAGAAAAAAAATGTTTTATAGATTTATGAATGTCCAAATAAGTGAGCTTCAAGCTTGAATCAAATGAGACTGTTACGAATGATAGTATGAATGTTTTGGATCAAATGAAAGTAGTGTGTGTGAATGCCGTTGCCCTGAAAGATTTAGTGTACGTGAGAGAACTGATAAGACTGCCCAAATGTGTTTGAAAACGTTTTATTTCACTTAAGTGTGGCTATGAAAACTGCAATTAAAATAAAACATTGGCATCAGCACATGGGGAAAATATACAAAGCCAAAACAAATTCAATGCAATATAAGAAATAAACTTCCAATAAAGTTTACATTCACCACATGTGGCTGTTTTAGATTCAACAGGAAATGTTTATGCCTAATAAGGTTACAAAATCTGACTTTTAAACCATTGAGAATTATTCTTCATCTACAAAAATTGTAAAAGTACATAAAAAATTATTACTATTATATCTAAATTATCAACTTTGAATACATGAATTGAGATTGAATATTTGAAAAAGAGGATAACATAAAAGTACAATTACATTTACCATGTTTGAGGAATAATTAGTTTAAAACAAAAAATATACAAATTAAAGAGTTAATATATTTTACCTGGTTGGCACCATTGGGCTGATTCTGAATCTATCTCAATATCTTGTAACTGAGTGAGGATGTGGATTGACCAACTACCTTGAAGATCCTGTTCAAAAAGAATGTTTTACGATTCTACCCAAATCCCGTGAGATTAAATTAAATGTTCTTTTATGGCCCTATTTTCAGAAAGGTTATAAGTTCACAAAACGATAAAAATAATGATAGAAAACATCTATAATCACCCTTCAATTCCTCCTCCAGCTATATAACCAAAAATTCTTGAAAAATTCCTCCTGAGTGACAGGCAGAGTTTTTAGTTTAAATTGCAGATATATTTCTGGTAATTACATGAAGTGGGGGTGGTGGTGGTTTGGAACACGCTTGCCCTTACAAACAAAATACTTAAAAGAGGTCAACTGAGCATGTTTGTTTTCAATGTTTAGAGTTCCTATTTGAACGATGTGATGTATATTCAATTTATCTCTTGCAACAAAAGCTCCTAATTTGTTGATTGGTAATATTCAACAAGGTCCATTGTGTTACACATTTGCCTTCTGGTGACCACTGAGCTGCTACTGTAGTGGTGGGGATTTGGGTCTCTTTATACTTGTTAGCTTTTTAGCTGTAACATTGGGGAAAGGTTCTTTCTGGGAACCATGACACATGAGTGTCTTTTTCTATTTTTAGATTTGTTGCAGCACATGGATTAAGGACAATTACAAGACCATCTGGCTTGGATCAAAGCAAAATGTTTTGATTGGTTACTTGAAAAAAAACCTCAAAAAGCTTAGATTTAAGCTTTACTTTACAAACCATAAAATAATTGATTAAAAAAAACTGATTTATCCTGAACAAAATGTTTCACATTTTGTGTGTACATAGTCTATATGGTGTCTGGTCACAGCACGGTGTCAGGCCGGAAACAAAATTCCTCACCGAGTAGCCCAGTTGGCTGGGACTTCTGCAGAGGGGTAAGACTCCCTCAATGAGTGTCCTGGATATGATACCAATCTAATGGTGAAGCTTCAGTAATGCTGGAGCTTTGGGGAATGTGGAGTACTCCTTCATTGCCATCGCTCCCAGGTCTGCTCTGGCCCAGAGTGGTAGCACCTGATAGGGTCCTATCTTTGGGTCAAATAGAACTGTTTGACATTTAAACTGTGTACTTAAGTTAAACGGAATTGCTTGAAATAGAACTGTTTTTATATTCAACTCTGTGTAAACAAAAAACTGTACTTAACCTAAAATGAAATGTTTAACTGTGTAAACAAAAACTGTACTTTTGCTAAACTGAATTGTTTGAAACTAAGTGAAACCATTTGACTGCATGCAAAAAAAAAATGAGCCCAGGCTTATTTAAAATTGTTATCTACAAAATGTTTAGAAATCATATATTTAATACATATGTATTAAAAAGATTCGGCATTTAATAACCTACAAAGGGTTGATAGGCCAGAAAACCTAACCAAACCTGATCTCTAGGGCTTGATTCTAACTGTTATTCTGAAGTGAGATCTGGATTACATACAAGTACTAAATCAGGGTTTTTAAGAAACTCCATCAAATAGGAAGCTCACATCCCTGAAATTGAGTTTCAGCAGAGAACAAATTTACCCCGTATAGAATCTACGATCATTAAAATCTGCCTCCATTGGTAGGGAAATATTGTCTACATGGAAGATTCACATTTGTCAGTTAAATTTGTTTAATGGTGAACTGAATTAAAGAAATACATTGAAGCCTAAGCTATTTGAAGTCATACCTCCCTTCAACTATGGGTAAATAGTAGGGCAGACTGGACTTTTTAATCTTGTTGTGGCAACTGATCTTGGCAAAGGAAAATTCTGAATTAAAATTTTGTTACATGGATGTGGCTGAAGACAATTTTTGGACCCCAATCCAGAGGAACCCCTCACATGAATGCACACATGAAGCTGGTGTAACCCACATTGGGTGAATGCCGTCACACACAAATGCAAAGTTGAAGAAAATTAGGAGCTTTTGTTGCTAGAGATAAATTGAATATACATCACATCGTTCACATAGGAACTCTAAACATTGAAAGTGAACATGCTCAGTTGACCTCTTTTAAGTATTTTGTTTGTAAGGGCGAGCATGTCATTCGGGAGGAGTTTTTAGAGAATTTTGGGTTATATAGCTGGAGGAGGAATTGAAGGGTGATTATAGATGTTTTCCATTATTATTTTTATGGTTTTGTGAACTTATCACCTTTCTAAAAATAGCGCCATAAAATAACATTTAATTATAAAACACAACAACAGCACTAACCAACTTACATCTTCCAATGTAAGGAAGATTCTCACAGATAATTCAATTATATATAAAAACAATAATAAAAAAACTATTACAAATCCTCGAAGCAATATGCATAAAAAATAAAAATCCAAACATAAATAAAATAGCATTTAACACAGACACCAACATATTAAATATTTTTAATAACTAAAATTCACTAACTCTATTAGAAAACCTTTTCCAACTGAATGTTTTAAAACAAAACGCTGAAAAGGTTCTAACCAACAACTTCAAAACAAAACTCTACAAATTATTAAAATAGTAAAAACTCAAGTCAACTCAAAACTACACTACCCCTGATAACGACCAAAAGTATGGTTGAAAGCACTTGGGCAGAAAAGATATGGGACAATTCCTTTACCATCGAGATCCCGACACTAAAATAATAACAAGGAGTCTTGAAAAAATAAAATTAAAAATAATAGTGTTCCATCGTCTTTAACAAAACTTTCTTGAATAATAACTTGCTGCCTAAATATACACTCTTCAAAAGAGATATATATATATATATATACACACAGTACAGTTGGCGACCTTAGTCGAGGGTGACTGAAGGCTCCCTTTTCAATAGCTACTACACCGAGGTGTCGGGGGACACTACTCCATTTCCTAGATTGCTCCATTTTACCCTTGATCCATACCTTATAATGCTGAGTGTTAAGCTAGGCGGCATCAAGTACCATTTTTTTGAGTCTTTGGTATGAATCAACCTGGGATTGAACCCTGGTCTCCCAGACCATTAGCGAACACTCTACTCATAAGACCAATGGCCCAGTATATATATGTATAATTGAAAAATATTGTGCATATGCATAAATGCACAATATTTTTCAATTATCAAATAAGATAATGATAATTAATATAATTATAACAATAATTAATATGTCAAATACTCAACAGTGTCAAACTCAGTCATGAGTTGTTTTACAGTTTTTATCATCATTGATCTATTTTATACTTGAAAAATATTGTAATATTGCTCTATATTTTTGTGTATAGATAACTGTAGAGATTTTACTGATTAAAAATGCTTTTCACATTAAATTTTGATCATAATTGTGCGTGTGTGTATGTGTGAAGAAATAGCGGATTTTGTAAACCTAAGGTGATGAAGAAAATTTAAAGTTAAGCATAGGAAGAAATAGATAATCAAAAATGAAATCAAAAGAAGGAGGGGTCATAAGAAGGAGAGACAGAAAAGAAAGAAAGGGAGAAATAGAAGAAGAGACAGAGAGGGAGAAATATATATATATATATATATATATATATATATATATATCTCAGAGTGATGGCAAGGAAAGGTTATTGGCTGGGACTGTAATTCATTCTTGGAACAAACAAGGTCTTGACTTAAGTAGATAGTGGGAGGCAAAGAGTCACAAGCAGGTGTATCAGATTTCATCAATAGATTTGAAGTAGACCAAGAGAAGGCTATAATGCCATCAAGCATATCAAATTCATCAGACTTGACCAATAGAAATCATCATCATCATCATCATGTCGTGCTGGTAGCACAGATATCCCTGACCCTCTCTCGCCACTTTTCCCTATCATTCATCGCCTCAGGCAGGTCTTCTGGACAACTTCCCGTATCCTCACATAGTTGCTGAATGTATGTTTGTGCTGGTCGTCCTGCTTGTGGACCAATAGAAATAGAATATCTAAATAAGAAAAAGTAAATGAAAAACTCAGTCATTCTGAAGAAGTCTTTCTGAAAAAGACAAAATATCAATTGGAATCCATTGTCAGTGTTTAGTTTATCCACTTTTCCATTTTATATATATATATAGTTTATGGTTCTTACTTGCTTACTTGGAGAGTTAATGAGGACCAAATGTTGCAGTATTGTTAAATAGTACTCAATATCAATGATAGAGCTTTTACACACACACACACACACACATATGGCAGTCTGTGACCCTGGGTTTTATGCTATCTGCAGTCATCAGTCTCTACCATAGTGTTCCTGCTGAACTCAGTCTTTTATTTTGAATTTCATGTGTAACATGTGCATCACTCAATCATGGAAGGAAGAGTAAAGTGGCTTGTTAACCATAATTTAAGGTGAAAGAATTGGTTACATGGCATGATGGGTGTGCAAAACAAAACACATGCTATACATGAAACTCTAAGTAATGGAGTTCTTTGTTGGAATATAATTGTAATATTTCAAGTTTTTAACCTATTCTGCTAATATTAGCAGTGAGTACGTTTTACATAAATTTCTTACTTGTATTTTATTCCTTATTCATCTTGTATTAACGAAAAATTTTATGATATAAAGCAATAATAAAGGAAAAAATATTCAAAAACTTAATATTGAATATGTACAGTAAGTAAAATTATTTATTTTTCTAGATATTAGTTTAGTTTTCAGAAATATCAACCCTGCCCCCCCCCCATCTAAATGCCATAAATATAATCTGTAAAGCTTCATTTTTACTAAAATTTGTGTTTTTAAAATTTAATCTATATAAAAGTATATACAGTCATTATATGTTGTACAGATATATTTCTTCAGATAAATTATTTTTCTTCCCAAGTTTCATTTAGTTTTTAACATGCATTGAAAGTTTTTTGTGGTGGAACATTATTCAAAATTTTTCCTTACAGAAAACGACTTACTGAAATGAAGATACACATTAAAACTCTCATTGATACTTTAAATTTGAAAAAGAAAGTCCGGTAAGTTGTCGGTGGTTTCTTTCTTTTCTTTCTTTTTTAACGAGAGTATTGAATTGTGTGCTGACCACTCTGTTCTTCAGATGAGAAATGGAAAAGTCACTGAAGTAAATAAGAATAAAAGTTGGTGACCTGAAGGCTCCCTTTCCAATAGCTACTACACTGAGGTGTAGTGGAGGGTGCTACTCTATTCTCTGGATTGCTCCACTTTAACCTTGATCCTTCCCTTATAATGCTGAGTGTTAAGCAAGGTGGCATCAAGTACCATTTTTGAGTCTTTGGTATGACTCGACCTGGGATTGAACCCCAATCTCCCTGACCATTGGTGAATACTCTACTCATTAAGCCAATGAAGAAAAAATTGACATCGATGACTCTTTTTTTCTCTCCTTTTTCTCTGTCTTGACTCTCTTTCTCCTCTCTCTCTTCTCAACCTACTTTCTGCTCTCTCTCTCTCTCTTGCCTCTCTTCTCACTCACTATCCTCTCTCTTCTCTTGATCCACTCTCTGCTCTCTCTCATTGGCCTCTCAAGCCACTCTTTGCTCTTTCTCTCTCTTCTCTCTCTCTCGCCTTTTTCTCTTTATGGTCTCGACTCTCTCTTTCTCTCCTCTCTTTCTCTCAACTCACTCTCTGCTCTCTCTCTCTCCTTTCAGCCCACTCTTTGTTCTCTCTCTCTCCTTTCAACTCCCTCTCCCACCCTCTCCTTTCAACTCACTCTCTGCCCTCTTTTTCCTATTGTTCAAATATCTTACAGTACAAATGCAAATTTAGCTTCTTCTTATAGGATGCATGTCTTTTCTCATTACATACTTTAAATATCTTTTCAAGTTCAGGTTTTATCTTTTTAATCCAATAACCTAGGAACCAGGCCAAACAAAATACTGTAAAGCAAAAATATTTCATATTATTTGATTTAAGCAGTTTATTGATTTTAATGATTTTTTCTAAAATAAAATTGAACAGTATATTTATAATTTATAAAAATTATATTGATTTTGACTATTTTCTTTCATTTTTCAATTTTTAGTTGCTCTTTCTTCTAATAACTTACTTGTGTTGATATTCCATAATAGCAAGAAACAACACAGATTAGAAATAATATATTGACTAAGCACACCAGCTGCTCTACCTACTGAAACATTAGTTTGCAGAAGCTAAAATCAAGCCTATAAACTTATCCCTTATTCTCTCTTAACATCATGTTTGTATAAGTAGATTTGATGCTAACAAAGATATTTAGTCAAGTCCCCAAGGACAAATATCAGTATATACTATGATGTACTAACACCGAACACAATGCAAAGAAAAACAAGATAATGACATTTTTACATTCAAAAACATTTAACCTTTTATATACATAATAGACATATGAATGGTATTAAAAAGAAAGGATACACAAACTTGTCCCAACTGCAAGATATATATACATATTGTTCTATATTTCTATAATATACTAATGTCGACATGGAAAGTACTAAACTAAAAATGAATCACTATTAACTAAAAACATTTTGGAATCAGGAATTTATTCCATTAACTGTACAATATGCGGTAATATTTATATCAGAGAAATGTCCAGATCTCTTAAAAAGAGATTATATGAACACTAGCCAGCACTTTTAAAGAATGATGCTAGTTATACTCCTGTTGTACATCACAACAAGGAAGAACACAGTTTTGATTTAAAAGGTACAAAGATTATTAAATACATATATAACAAACAGAAGCGATCTATAATTGAATCTGTGATTATTTTAACATCTAATACAATTGAACAAAGATCTGGTAAATTTTAATTAGCACCATTTTAGGCCTATAAAATCATCACTGAAAATGGAATAATAACATCATATAAATAAAACACTTTATGTTGTGACTAATACCAATGTAAGGTAAACATTTTCTTTTTTCAATTTAAATTTAATTCCATTTGATGATATTATAATAAACAGTGAAACATGTCTGGATTTTAATATCTTCATTTTATTTTCTTTCCAAATTGTCTTATATTTATTTTCTCATTCTGTCAGAAATATATATATTTCTATAATACACTTATTGTTTTATGAACAAGTAGTGTGTGGAAGAAGTACAAAAATGGAAAAAGCTTACTTGATGAAGAGGAAGTAAAATAGCTACACAGCTTTACTGTTTCCTGACAGGGTCAGAGACCATGTCTCTCTTGTTCAAAGAACAAAGGCAAAATAAGTCAATAATGGGTTTCTTGATAGCTGTGTGATACCCCCTCAAGGCACCTGACAGATATGCCCATTCTTTAAGAAAGATAATCACTTATTGTCTTCCTTCATTTGTTTTCATTGTTTTCTACAAGAGCAATATCAATAGCATTTTTTAAAAAGAAAAACCATTGTTTATTTGACCCAGTCAGCTGGGGCTCTGCAGATGGGTAAGATCCCCCACTAATGAGTTGTTTTCATCTTTTAATTTCTATTTTTATTTTATCTTTTAAAAAGTTCAACACAATTTATTTTTGTTGATATTCTATAGCAGTGAGAAAATTGTTTTTTATGATTTTATTGTATTAGAAATAATTTTTTAAAAAATGAATACATAATAAATTTTACAGATTTTATGCATTCAGTTTGAACCCTGTCAGTGGGGCTTAGAATCATCTGTAGAAAGGTACCCCCCCCTGAAAAAGGGGCATTCTGGGTATGACACTCAACTACATTTGATGATAAAGTTCCAGTTCTGAGGAGGGTGAAATACTCCTTTGCTGTCATTACTTCCTGGTCCACTCTGACCTGGAGTGGTTGTACCTGTTAGGGTCCTATTTATGGGTTAAATAAGTAAGTAAGTAAGTAAAGTTAGCGACCATAGTCGAGGGTGACCCGAAGGCACCCTTTTCGATAGCTACTACACCAAGGTGTAGGGGAGGGCGCTACTCCATTCCCAGGATTGCTCCACTTTACCCTTGAACCGTACCTTATAATGCTGAGTGTTAAGCAAGGTGGTATCAAGTTCCATTTTTAAAGTCTTTGGTATGACTCGACCTGGGATTGAACCCAGGTCTCCCGGGCCATTGGCGAACACTCTAACCGCTGGGCCAATGTCCCGGTTGTTGGGTTAAATAAATCTGTTTAAAAATGACGAATATTAGATGGGAATACTTGAAGCTATAATTGTTTACTGAAGATTATTAGTTACTTAAAACTGCGTAAATGTTGGTAAAAAATATCTATTATAAAATAAAAATGAATACTTGAAAACATAATTATTATTATTAGATAAGAATACTTAAAACTGGAGAATACAGTTCAAGCTCCAGTTTGAGTAGGAAACTGAACACTGATAATTAGCCAAGTGATTCCAGGAAGATTTATTAAATAAATATATCCAAACTTTCATTGACTTTAATGATTATGTGTCCTGAGTATAACACTATATTGCATCTTGTGGTGAGGCTCCAGAACCCCTTTATTGCTATAACTCCCAGGCCGACACTGACTCAGTTGTAATACCTGTTAGAATCCTATTTATGGGTCAAATAGATCTGTTTAAAAATTATTAGTATTGGATGGAAATACTTGATCTCATAAAGTAAAGTAAAGTTGGCGACCGTAGTTGAGTGCGACCAGAAGGCTCCCTTTTCAATAGCTACTACACCAAGTTGTGGGAGAGGGCACTACTCCTTTCCCTGGATTGCTCCTCTTTACCCTTAATACATACCTTATATTGCTGAGTGTTAAGCAAGGAGGTATCAAGTACCATTTTAAAAGTCTTTGGTATGATGCGACCTGGGATAGAACCCAGATCTTCTGGACCATTGGCGAACACTCTACCCACTAGATCAATGAATCAGTTCATAAGTAAGCATAAATTATTTGATTTAAAAATAGTTACTGTAATTGTTTACTAAGGATTATTATTAGTTACTTGAAACCATATAACTGTATGCAAATAAATCATTATCCACATGACTAACCAAAATTCCTATAAGTGATTCACTTTTATACCACCTAAATTAGGAATTGTTATACAAATTAATAGTACCTTCGAAACTGTAAGAGTACTTCCTTAATTCTTTTTTAGCAAGATCTGGGTGCATCATTCAATCCATTGATACAGCTTTTAAGATGTCAGATTTCAGTTTCTGGATTTAGAAATATCACTTTATAGAAGTATCATTGTTATATCAGTAGATTGTAACCACTGTAGGGGGACATGTTATTTTGGTAGTTATGCTTAGTCCCCTAAAATTTAATGTTGAAGTTATATATAGTGTTTAGTTTATGTTTAGAAAAATGTAGAATAGGCATAATATAGGCAGTAAATGAAGGAAGCCAATGAGTAAAGGATATGAAATGGTGCGGACAAAAGGAACATTCAAAACAAGGCGACAAACAAAACAAATTTATATACTATAATAAAACAGACATTGATACATTAAAAATAGTCGTGTATGTGTGTGTGTGTAACTAACACAACTAAGCTACAAAAAGGTTAATGACGAAAATGTCCTATTAAGTTGGATGACATATTTAAAATGTCTATTTTTTTTGTGGTTCGAAACAGTCGGTTTCTCCAAGGCTGGAAAAAGTCTCATAGTCAATGTATATTGAAGAAATGAATGTCTGTGAGACATTTATTTATAGAAAATACGTGTCTTGGAATCAGCTCAAAAAAACACAGGACAAAATTTACGCGGATGTAGTTTTATGCAGGTCACATGGTTCTCCTGGCCAACGGTTTCCCAAGACTGAATCTGTGTGCGTCCGCCATCTTTGTTGTGGGAACAAGTGGCATACCACCCAAATTAAATTATAGGAGTGTAAAGTCCTATACCATCAAGACATGAAGGCTGTTGTCAAAAATACCAAGTGAAGATATTCTCTACTTCAGGTGGAAGAATCTTTTCTAAGATTACTAGTGTCACTTTTCAAAGCCACCAGTCTCTTATTTTGCTTTAGTTTTCTTTTGCCTATCATATTTTTCAGATATTATCCTGTGAGAAAATAACTGTTGCTTGTTTTTTTTCTTTTTAAAAGGAACTACTTGAAATACATTATTATCAATCAAGTTATTCAGTTCTTTCTCCTTGGCATTCACAATATCCTGGGGCATTTCTTGATCTGCAGTTAGCAGTTCAGCATTTTCTGGATAAGATAGTTCTTTCCAATTGTTGATAAAATCCCAATGATCACATATTGCTTCTTCATTTCCCTACACCTGAATATTTACTCATTATTTACATTTTCCATTTTGTTAAGGTTTAATAATCTGGTTTGCTTTCATACATCTTCATCCCTCATCTTGTACCCAATAAAAGAATTTCATATTGGTTTTACGCTATTACTTACATTCTGAGGGGAATTTTTGCATCTACCATCAGACACGTCTTCCTTCTAGGAATCAGTTTCATCTGGCATAGAATATTTGAATATCATCCTCCTCATCAACAGCAAGAGTATTCATAGGTGTCTCTTTATTTACAGTCTTATATTCTGATTTCAGTCAGGTACATATTACTAGTATCCTTTACTTGTATTAATTGACATGGATGAACACAATAATTAGTGCCTCCATGGCATGTCAACACAATTTCAGGACCTTTTCAACATTAAAATTTTTTTTTTTGAGATAAGACAAACTTTATCACACAGCACATCTGAATGAGTGCAAACATTATTTCTGAGTTTTCTCTTGATCATTTCACTTGATTCTGCTGCAGTATAGTTTTGTCTGGCACTGTGTAAAGCTTCCATGTTCTGACAGATAATACTACTAGATGAACTTTCCATAGCTGGAAGTTCATCCACTAAGATTGATGGAAAGTTAGTGTTAACTCTAAATACTAATTAGTTTGGACTAAAACCACCATTATTTTCTTAAATATTTTT
Source organism: Sepioteuthis lessoniana (assembly GCA_963585895.1). NCBI lineage: Eukaryota > Metazoa > Mollusca > Cephalopoda > Myopsida > Loliginidae > Sepioteuthis > Sepioteuthis lessoniana. The sequence continues at coordinate 75,046,395 of OY757933.1, forward strand.
GGCACTTTCTGCCAATGCAAGTGCAATTTTTGGTTAACATTTTGCATCTGCAATTGTATTGTAGCAGTCACAGATCTATTTCCTTTTGCAAATCAATGCCCCCACCAAGCAATTCGGCCACACACTGACCAATCAGGGGCAGAGCGCATTAATTCCTCCTTCCTCTCTAGAACTATTTTTTCTCACCCTTTTTGGTAGTCGGCCGACGGCCAGAGAGCACCTAGTTAGCAGCCAAGACAGACCTCTCTCGTGTCCTCTGCTACAGACATTCCACATGGAACAGCTTCACTGAAAAACACGCTGCTACTAGCTTCACACACAAAAGAACTAGCCTTGCGGCCAGTCACATGAGCTACTTGCTACAGTGACACACTTCCAACAAACTCAAGGATTAACATACAATCCTGCGACACTAAAAAAAAACTTTTCTCATTCCAACTTGTTTACTTCTGCTACTATGATAAACCTTTCATTGTTGTATTTTCAAAAGAAGTTTCATTATTTATTTGCATTGTCAATTAATTCATAGTGTTATGGAAACAACCATCATTAAACACTAAAGTATCTTAAATGCTTCTGCTGATATCTGATTATGCCATTCCCCAATCCCATTACTAAATGGTAATTCATCTGTTGTTGTTGTTGCTGTTTCTATATTTAGCTTCTCATTTATTTCCCTGTATTTTACATTAGAAAATTTCCCTCTGTTATCACTCAAGAATTTTCTAGGGGCACCAAAATAATTTGATAAATGTCTTACACAATTTCATCTTGTTATTTGGAAAACACTAAACAGACGGCTAAATATCTTGTGGCAAAATTAATTATATGAAAAATCAAAGTTTTATTGCAAATATGTTCCTTTAAGTCCAGAAATTTGGTTAACATTATTAGCCATGGATATAGCTACGACTACAACTGGACATAAAGGTACACGTTTTTATTTTGTGCAAACTTCACTTTCAATTATCTTGAGGAATTTAGCATCACAAAAATCCTTATTCCCCTTCACAAATTTTTATAACTTTTCTTTTAAAACATGTGAAAATTGTCTGTATAATTTCATTGCCTGTTTTCTTTTCTCCTTCCAGTGTTTGGGTTTTTACAGAAGTGGTGTGCAACATCCTTCACTCTTCTTGTCAAATGATAAATTTTTAATTGGAATACAGTTGTGGCCTGATGAGGTGCATACCAAATCTATTGTATCACCAAGAATCATTGCTGTATTATTCACAAAATTTTAAATAATTCCAGTTTTAGTTGTCTGAATTTCTGAGACAAAGCTTAATGACTTTTATCATTAAGGGTTTTTGGACTATTGTCTTCATCTTTATTGTTATTTCCACAACATTTCAGCTGATATGTCCTCCGGCCTTCTTCAGTTGTTTGTCAAATTTAGGAGCCTACATGGAATTTCGAACTACGTCCTTTATTGAATCCACGGAGGTCGCCTGTTCTGATTCTGTTAACCATAACCAGGTACAAGTGTTAAGAATTCCTGTATTGTTACTCACCTGCAGTCAGGATTGAACCTGCAACCTCCAGATGATTATCTCTTTAGAAGCTTAGAGAACCAATGTCTATAACCGTGATGCTGTGTGTCCTGCTGGACAGTTTAGAATGAATTTTTGGGACTTATAAACTTAATGTTCTTACATGACAAGGACTACTACTATTATGTATGATTTTTTTTACCTGTGCTCATATTCAGATTTTTTTTTAATCTAACCTTTTTGGATTTAATAAAGGACGTAGTTTGAAGTTCTGTGTAGGTTTGACAAACACCTGAAGAAGGCCAGAGGACATATCATCCGAAATGTTGTGAAAATAACAATAAAGATGAAGGAAATAGTCCGAAAACCCTTAAGGATAAAAGTTCCAGCTTTATTCACAAAGGTTTTACTCAATAGCAATGGAATTTCATTATACAGGACTCAATCATAAACTTCTTTCAGTTGATAACTGCTGGAAATTTCCCTCTCCTAGCTGCAGTAACATCAATTTCATTTTAAAACTTGAATGTTGTCTCAGTGGAAAAATAGTCAACTAAATATTTATCTTGATCAGACAAAACATTACTAAAAATGTCTAGTCATCTTTTACCAATAATAGTTTTTATACATCCACTATCCAATATATCCATTCTGAGTGGACAAACCCTTACATACCAAGAAATTGTTCAAGAGAGATAACTCTGCCATTAAACAAATAAACCAAATGTTTAGTTTAAGTTGGTTTATAAAATGCTTATTTAAACTAGTTTGAAATGAATCAAAAAATCTTTGTCAGTTCAACAAATTGATGGTCGCAGATTTTAAATCTGCTGGATAATGGAAGTTGACAGACCAATGTTGGGTTAGTGAGGTACAAGTGTATTATAATCCTGTTTTATCTTTTTTAAGACTATTTTCAAGATAAAATTTGACTCATCTTTGATTGGTAATTTAATCTTTTTGCTTTGTTAATTTTGGTAGAATTGAAATTGAAGAATTTGAAGAAAACATTCACAGAAGTCTTGAACAAGTAAAAGAAGAAAGAGACAATTATGAAGTTGAAACTAAGAAGTTAATCAAACAACTGGAAGAGGAATATAAGCAAAAATTAAATGAGGTATATTTAACATTTTTCTTTTTTAGTTTCTTCATATTTTCAATTTTTCTCTGGGAATATTGAAAGATTACATTTTTTTTTTTAAAGATTAATTACGAATATATTCAGACAAATGTCTTTATCTTGGTTGACATTATAAACATGTTTTCTCTCGACACCTACAGGTGTTTTTCCTAGTTGTTAATTTTCTGCAAGTATTGAATTGATCCTTTTAGTGATTCCACTGAAATAGATTTTTCTCATTCTGTCATAAATACTTCATATGCTGTCAGTTTCAATAAAAGTGTACGTCTCAGACTGAGATTGTAAATCAATTGAAAGGGATCTGTGTCAAAATTGTACTGCATCATGCTACCTCCTGTGATTGGTTCAGAATTTTCAGATGCTTACTCAGACAGTCTTAAAAAGGAACATTGTCACTTATGGGGTTTAGATTTTGTTGGTTTTGTTTGCTTTGGGCTTTTAGTTTGTAGCGGGAATTAGATTTATTTCCCACTGGCGGATGAATTCCTGCACAGAAGTAAATTGGTTGAACTGAACCAATCAAATCAGCCGGTGGAAGAATAACCAAAAACCAGACTTTCTGTGAAGGAAAGAAAAAAGCAAATTCAGCTCTTTTACCAAGAACCACTGTGGAGTTAACATGACAAAAACTGTTACTCGCCTACTAGGCTAACGGTTCAATAAACATATACACATGTACACACACATATATATACACTTTCTTTACCAACGAGGCAGTATGAACTTTTGTACTCACTAAAGGGACACCTCATGGAATACCAACTGCGGTTAGCAGAAACTTGTCCAAATATTACTACGTTGTGTGAAAGGATTAAGTTGTTGTCAACTAACCAACAGGAATTGAGAACACTCTCAGTGAGCTTAATCCCGCTTTACAAGTTTTTGATATCTGACTCCATTAATTTTTTCTTGTCCGATCTTAATTTCTTGTCTGTGAAGGCTGCAATGGAAGAAAAAGAAGAAAGGCAGAGAGAGGATATATCTTTTAAATTTCAACTTTTTTCATTTGGGTTTTCACATGGCTACTCTGTAGCAAGGAATGTCTTCCTGGACTCTTTGAGAACAGTTGTTTCTTCCAAATAAGGTGTTGAAATATATTAGTCGTCGCCAGTGATTAATAAGTCCAAATTCAGTGTGATCATGTCCAGTGGTGTTTTTATGTTGCTTGTTTTAGTTTCAGTTCGCTAGCAGCAGACACAACCCATATGCAAAGCTCCTGGGGACTTGGCAAACAGGTGTGCTACTTTGCTAGCAGCCAGGTGGAAAAACATCCTTTCAGTTTTGAAGGGTCCCGCTGAAGTGAGAGCAAATCTCTCCATTTTGCAGGGAGGGTTCCTTTTTTTTTGTTTTTTTGTTTTTTTGTTTTTCAAATGCCCTGGATAGAAATAAATACTTTGCACTAAGCCCAACTAATAAAGACAACACAGAAAACATACCATCTCCAACATTGGAAACACAAGACACACCACCGGGACGAATTGTCACTTGCTCATGCAGATGTGTTCATTTTAGAAGACATAATGAACACTTCTACTATACATAAAAAATGTACTTATATATTGAAAAGAATACTCCCCCAACACCACCCACCTTATAAGAGACCTTGTGGTGTAATGGTTAAAGCGATGAACTGCGGAATCGTAGTACGCGAGTTCGTACTCCAGTCGCGCTATTATGTTCACTTTCGGGCAAATACCCTTGGGAAAGGTATGAACCCCCTTATTCTCCCTCCAGCTATGGGTAAATAGTAGGACGGACTAGGTTCTTCAGCCTTGTTGAGGCAACTAGTCTAGGAGAAGGAAAACTCTGAATTCAAACCTGTTAAACTCCGCTTAAAAAATTGACCTTGTGTCATATCCTGCCCGAGCGGAGGGGTTGGTAAATAGTACCTTATAAGAGACTATCTCTCCTGCTAATGCATCCTGGCCATAACTCTGCTACTCTGGATGGGAATGTATTATAGGATTGAATAAAAATAAAATAAAATAAACAAATATGAAAATAGAGCAATTTCCCAGGAGGCCTCTGACAGGAAATGCTATCCATGCATGCCTAAAAAAGACAGGCTTCCTGGTGCCACAAAAAAAAAAACTCAGCCTTTTTCTCTTTACACCTTCCAACTAGACATATGCTTTTCCTGACTTGGGAAGAAAGTTCCCACCATGAAACAGTTGTTGACCTGTGGAATAAAGGTTAAGTTTAAAGTATCCTCGTCTTAGCCTTTTTATATTTTAAGTTCATTTACAGCTCTGACCAACCATAACAGAACAAGTTAATGGGGTAATAAGAGAAACAAAGGAGTCAGATACCAAAAAGTACAAAGTCATCCCATAGAATCCAGTATGGACGACTACCAACAAGAACCATGGAAATAATAACCAAACTTATTTAAGCTCCCTGCACTATAACAACCAAGATAAGAACATTAGTCTGATTATATCCATAAATAATTCTTCATTTCAAGGTCTTCGAAGAAATATTTGTAGAAATATTTGCCAATGTTAAATTTTTTTTTTTTTTTTTTTTTTAACATATACATAGACTGACTGATATGGATTTAAAAAAAAATGAAATTTGAAACTGAAGCTACAAATGGAAATAGAATGTTTTAAAACTTTTTCATTTTTGTCATTTCATTTAACAACTTACATTCCCTGATGAAAGCCTAAACACCAAAATATTTAATGCTGGTAAAGATTTCTACAAATAAAATCATCCTCTGAAAACCCCTTGTGTTTTTTTTTATCACTATACATTTTCATATATATATTATTGGATTGTGCATTATAGTTGTTGGTGACTGTAGTCGAGGGTGACCAGAAGGCTCCTTTTTCAATAGCTACAACACCGAAGTGTAGGGGAGGGCACAACTCCGTTCCCTGGATTACTCCACTTTACCCTTGATACTTATCTTATAATGGGGAGTGTTAAGCAAGGAGGTATCAAGAACCATTTTTTTTTAAGTCTTTGGTATGACTTGACCTGGGATTGAATTCCAGTCTCCCGGACCATTGGCAAACACTCTACCTACTTGAATGTTAAACTTTTCATACTTAAAAAAAGAATTTGTTTGAATATACTTTGTAGTACTAGGCACTTGATATCAGTTTGGTTGTTTAATGGTATATCAACCCTTGTAGGTTATTTAATGCCAAAGCCATTCTCCTAGAAGAACAGTAGTGGTACTATTTAACCCATAGCTGGGAGGATAAGGGGGTTCATACCTTTCCTAAGGGTATTTGTCTGAAAGTGAATGTAATAGCACGACTGGAGTGCACTTGATATGTTCCTACATAAGATATATACTGTGTGATATTCAAGCTCTAACTTATTAAACAAATACAACATTTCCCATTTACAGTGGTGCTGTAAATTAAGGTGGTAAGTGACAAATTCAATGATATCAGAGTCATATTTTAATGTTGACGACTTATGGAATTAGGAGGAGTTGATTAAATCTATACTTAAATTAGCGCATGACCAAATGGATAAACTAAGCATGAGAAAGATTGTACTACATTACTCTTTCAAATGGAGAGATTCTATTTTCCAACGATACCATTTAGTTGAACTGCTGTGTAAATGTAATGTGTTTATTGAGTACTTACCACCAAATCATATATCCCTTTTCCAAGACAAAGGAATACTCTATGAAGGCTAAATATTGCCCAATTTTCTTAAAGTGCATGTTAGATGTAGTAAATTCTGAAAAGCCTGTTGAGATATTTATCAAAGAATTGAATGAGAAATATTTGTTTAATTTAAGACTTTAAGAATCTTAATGCTTTAAAGGAATGTATCCCTTATAGTGTGGTGGCAAACATGCTGGACTATGACAGTGTAGTAATGCTTTAGAAATGTGAGAAATGTATAATTAGGGAATAAGAGATAGATCATTGAATTTATTATCACATGACCCTTGTTATTTTATTCAAATGAATAATCTGGTTTGGTCCTGGAACTGAGACTGCCAGAAAATTGATGGTGTACTTGTATTTAAAAATTCTGGCATTTTACTTAAGATTTGGCATGGTTGGGAAAATAGGCAACTAGCTTAGCCAAATAGTGGATTCTAAATTGATGCAATGGTAGCGATGTAAGGTGCAAATTATGAAAGAAAAAGCTAGAAAAAAGCTGAATTGACAGTGTTCAACAACTTTTCCAGTCAGCTAGGTGTAACAAGATATGCTGGATCTAGCACCTTGGAATGATCTTGCTGAGGTCACTATCTAAGTGGTGAATAGGGGCTGGCTAGATAATGTCACCCAGCTGAGGTAGGTGAATCCCAATATGTATATATCAAGGATTTTCCAATTGGGTTTCTTTTTCTCTTTTGGTGGCTTAGGTGAAAGGAGACAAGCATTTGTGAGAATGAGGAATGAATCAAGGATATGAGAAGAGGTCTGTTCCTCCAAAAAAAAAAAAAAAATGAAGAAGCCAGCTCATATGAGTCTGTCATTCATTTCTTCTTGCTTCCAAAAGCTCAGAAACTGAATTAAGTGAATAAAGCAACAAGGTCTTGATACTGAAATGACTTGCTTTTTATGTTCCCCTCCACCCAATTGTTAGCTATCATTGATGTAGCAATCATTGGCGACTAAGCTACACTAGATTTTTTTTAAAAAAGATTTTGATTTTCTCTTTTTTCCAGGTAAAACAACTCCAAAAAGATATCAGGGATACTGTCAAGATAATTAAATATGAAGTGGGAGAATTGAAGTTAATTCATGATAAACACGAGGAAGAATGCATAAAAAAGGAAGACCTGATCAAAGAAATTGAAGTAAATGACCTAAAAGATTTTCTGTTTTATTTTCTGAATCAGTTTTTATTATTTCTTCAAATTTGGGGAAAGGAAGGACAAAGACTTGGCTCATCTGGCAATGATGTTGATTCTATCTTGAATCCAATAAATTAATAAAATTAAGTAGAAAAATTGACACGTTTGAAAGTCTTCAAGGAAAAACAAATAGGTGTGCCAATCTTTCCTTGCAGCCTGCACAATCTCTGCTGCTCATACATCACTACCTAAGGCTGCAACTCATGTCTCTTCTTTGCTTCCTTGAATATATGGGTTCTTACTTTCAGAAAGTAACCTATACACCTATTGTGGACAGACCTCTCAAAATTAAAGTACTTTAAAAAAAAGAAGTCATACCCTTGCCTAGTGATCTCTGACAGTACAGGTGTTGAAGACCTCTGTTTATGATATGACAGGCAGGAAAAAACTTACCCATTCATTCCTATTTAGAAATTCTTCTCTTTTAATCTTATCATCTGTTAAAATTTGCCAACTTTCTTAACTTGTTTATCTATCCTTTTGATACTACTATACTTACACATACACCATGAACATAGATATATACTACATATATGTACTCACATACTATTACATTCACTTTCAGACAAATACTCTGGGGAGAGGTATGAATCCCTCTAGATCCCAGCCATGGCTTAAATAGTATCACTGTTGTTCCTCTACAAGGATGGCTTTGGCATTAAATAACCAATGACAATATACTATTAACCAAACCACATAGATACACTTGTTCCCACATGCATAAACATATATATATATATATACACACACATACATATATATATATATATATATATATATACACACACACACACACATATATATATATATATTACACTTACATGCTTATGTATTATTGCATCTAAATGTGTGCATCCAGGAACAGAAGAGCTTATAGAGTCACAGAGATTCAACATTTATTTTGGGAAAGTATTTTTATGTTTCTTGATTAGTAATCAAATTTAAAAGCCACAATCTACCTCATCACCCATAATTAAGAACCCCGCCCCAATTCTATTATATAAAGTTAATTTTTTTTCCGAAACTAAACATACCAGGATTTTGTTATTTCTAGTGGGACATTATGCAATAAAATCAGATATTATTAGATATAATTTATAACCAAACTCTACAACAGTCTCCAGCCTTTTCAGCATGAGCCACAAAGCTTAACCCAGGAGAGTCTGGGGCCATAATCTTAATAGGGTAAAACCCCTCACCACCTGCTAAATTTGCAAGGTAACAATCATGATTTATTAATGAGGCATCTGACATTGTTTGCAATCTCAAAAAGATGTAATATCAGAGTAAAATGAAGAGGTTGACAGAAAGAAAATATCAAACAAGTGATGATTTGACAGTTGCAAAGGCAGCATACTTTTGGCATGCTTCATTTTAGAAAACAACTGTTCACAGTGGTATATAGTGCAAAACTTACTCTCTACATGCAGGGTGTTTGGAATTAGTTCGGGGAATTGACCAGATAGAAGTACCTGGTTCTTATAGAAATTAAAGAAGCAGCAAGCAAGAAACTTGGACTTCAAATCTTCTGAACACTGACGATCAACATATTCCTTCTACAGTTGTAGTGGTGGTATTTCCCAATCAACATCAGAAGGTGAAGAGAAAATTTTGCCCATGAGCTGTGAGATGAAAACCCCTGTTTTACAGCAGCAAATCTCTGAATCCTCCCAAAATGGATAAGTAACACTATTAAAAAAAAAAGAAAAAAAAGAGTACATCTCTTTTACATATTTATACAATTTTAGTTTTGCTGGGAGAATTTCAGTGCTGTAGAGTTTGGTAATGAATAATTCCTGTTACGTCTCTTCACTCAATTCTGGATGATATTCTCAATATTTTGGTATTCCTTTTCCCAGATGAGTCGACCATGAAACATGTAATTAAATTAATATTTGTCATTTGTCTTATTTACCTTGCTTGTAAGGGATGACCATGGATAACAATAAAAAGAAAAAAAGGCATCAACAACAGGTTGAGGAATTATTGCACAGAAACAATGGATCAGAATGACTAGCAAAATAAAATTAAATACAATAGTAATTTCAATAACATAAAATACATTTATTCCATTGGCATTCAACTAACAAAATCATCATCATCATGTTGCGCCGCCAGCACAGATATCCCTGACCCTCTCTCGCCACTTCTCCCTATCATTCATCGCCTCTGGCAGGTCTTCAGGGTTACATCCTGTGTCCTCACATAGTTGCTGTATGTAAGTTCATGCTGGTCATCCTGCTTTTGCACATCCATATGTGGGGGTCCACAGGAGTACATCGCTTATGAGCTCGTCCTTGCTTCTCCAGCAGTGTCCCGCGTGTCTGGTTCATCTAACTTGTATAGTTTTTGTGCCCGTATAGTTGGTGTCTCGTGGGGTGTTGTCGCCAGGACTTGTTCAATACTGCTCTCAACATTCTTGTGTAATTTCCATCTAGTTTCCTCTCCAGCCGCTCAGTTAGCGTCCATGTAGTGCATCCATATAGCAGTATCGACACAACCACTGCCTGGAAGAAACTGCGTTTCATTTTATCGGTTAGGTCCGACTTCCATATGATCGAGAGCCTATCGATAGCTGTCCATGCCTTCGTCAGTCATGTGTCGATGTCTTTTTTGGTTGATGAGACGCTACTTCCTAGGTAGGTGAATTTGTCTACTAGTTTCAGAGAGGCTCCATCTAGTGTGGCAATGTTGCCCGTTTGGTTGTAACACACATATTCAGTTTTGTGTGCATTGACATGGAGGCCAATGCCAGCTGCGGCTCGTTCCAGACTATGCAGTAGTGTCTCTGCTTGATTAGGCGTATTCGCCAGTAATGCCAAGTCAAGGTTCAGGAGAGATATGGAGAGGACTTGTCTGAGGAGTGATGGTTAATGTGAAAACTCAATATGGGCATGATAGAAAATTGTTCTATCAGGCCTTTTCTCAGTTGTCCATTTTTTTTACATGCGATCTTGCCTTTTCTTCCCAACTGCTCATGCTAAGTTTAGCTTTTCAACTGTTCACGTTTCAAGCTATTCTACCCCTTGTTCCAATTTGTGCTGGTTAGTCAAAAGGGGCCTCATTCTTTTTACTCCAGGGGTTGCTAGTCTGCAACCTTCCACTACTCCTCTCACGGTGTGTCTGTTGACGGCTACTATGTAGCTAAGTATGCCACATACCTAATAATGTTAGGATTGTATATTTCTCCAAGAAATAATAAAAACCTGATAATTTTGATTTAGAAAAAAAAAACTCTTAGGGGCTACTTATTTATGGGTTATGCTGTAATTGCATTAAAGAAAATTATTTTAGACTTTATTTCTCTTACCTTGAGGGCATTTTAAACTTGTATTTTTTGAATTAGTAAAAAAGTTCCAAGGGAGGTAATTAATTTTTCTAATAGAAGGGCGATAATTCCTTTTTTTTTTCTTTTTACGAAATAAGTAATGTTTATTTAGAGAACGAAATCTTGGTTTCCTTTTTCATTTAAAAATTACACTGAAATTAAATTTGTGCATTATATTTTTCAACCTGACATAATTTTTGTAATAATGAACTGATTATTGTACGTACAGTATTGCCTATAATTAAGAATTTTCCTCCAACACTAAGCACTCTTTCAATCCCTTCTTGGAGGGTCATCATTTTTCTTTCCATTTTAAGTACATTAGACTTTGACATATTCATATTTTTGGTTACAGACTTTCAATGCTGTAGAGTTTGCTAATTTGACTGTTTACTAGTGTACTGTTGCACCACTCGGATTCTAACAAAACAATTTGAGAAAAAGCTCAATGAGTAACTACTCAAGAATGTTGCATGCTATTTTGAACACATCCTGGAAGCAGCACTCCACAAAACAGCAGCTGTACAGCTACTTGTCTTAAAAAAAACCCACCAAAGTAAGATAAACAAGACGTTGGGCACTACTGGAGAAGACAGGACAAACTCATAAGCAATGTTTTTTTGTGGACCCCTACACATGGACACACCAGTGTTGTCTGACCAGCAAAGACTCACATGTATCAACTCTGAACAGACACTCGTTACAGTCTAGAGGACTTATCAAGAACAATGGCCAATAGTTACAGATGTTGAGAGAAAGCTATTATCACAACTCGATGAGGAAAAAAATCCTACGTTTTTATTAAACTATATTGGAGGAGGTATGTGTGGCTTGGCAGTTATCATTGTAAGACAACCCACTTGGCTGACAGCATCTCCGTAGATGGGTAGGAACCTCCCCTGGAACGGTTGTCGTGGATATAACACTGAAGTTCATTTGATGGTGAGGCTCCAGTCCTGAAGATTTGGGGAATGTGGAGTACCTTTTCATTACCATTTACCATTACTCTCAGGTCTACTCTGACTCGGAGTGATAGTACCTGTTAGGGTCTCATCTATAGGTCAAATAGAAGTGTTTAATCATTTACTATACTTGAAAGCATTTAACTGTATGCAAACAAATGACTGATATAAAATTGAATAGTTAGTATTATATAGCAATGCTTGAAACCATTCAACTATGTGCAACCAAATGAATAATGTTGAATAGAATTACTAATGTTAAATAGCAATAGTAGAAGCCATTTAACTGTGCGCAAACAAATGAGTTCTGACTCATTCAAAGAATATTACCTAAAAACTATTCACTTAAAAATCATGTAAGTTTATTTGATTAAATGACTGATCAACCTTTGATGGTTATTTAATGCCAAATCCTGTTTGTACATATATAATTTCTAAATGAATAGTTTTTAGATAACATTTTTTAAAAATGAGTCAGAGTTAATTTGTTTTCACACAGTTAAATGGTTTCAAGTATTTTACTATTTATTGTTTGCACTCAATTAAATAATTTTGAGCATTGCTATCAAATAATAATTCAATTTAATTCTTTTTTTAAATTCATTGTTCTGAATCTTGGTGTCAAGGCTGTTTATATAAGTATCATTTTTTTATCCTACTGTAGGGAACGAATAAATTAATAAAATAAAAAAAATTTAAATTGAATTAAAAAAGAAAACTATTAAAATATGCAGAAACTCCCAGAGGCCTCTGATAGGAAAAAGGGATGACGCATGTGTAAAAAAAAAAATGGACCTCCCGACAAAAAGGAGGAAGCTCCCTCTCTTTCAGGCGGTGACCGGCGAAGTGACAGCACCTTGTTAACTGGTGGAAGACGCCATGCATTCGTCTTTGGAGAAAGCATTGGCTAGTCCTTGTACTAGTAGTAGCCCTCTCGGTTAACAGTATGCCGAAATATATAAAAGGCTGCAAAATGGAACTACGAACTGAGGACATGCACATACCAAGAAATGATTAACGTATTTTTAAACACCTTGACTTGGGGATTCAACTATTTCAGTTGTATTCAGGGAAAATTCCTTCACCCAGGTTGAACCCAGGAAAGATATAAAAGAAATGTCTTTGTATCCTATCTGTTGCTGTCTTCTGTCATATAATTCTTTTTGGGCCTTCTTGTTCAAGGAGTTACATCAACGAGCCAATGTGGGGTAAAATAAAATAACCACATTATGGAGTCAGATATCAAACGGCAAGACAGCTTTGCCCTTGACCTACGCCTGACCCTACACTACTACCTTGGCAGAATATTTGTACAAGAGTGGTTTGCTTAAGTGTTCACCCAGACTTTCTTGTTTCTATTAACTAATTATAAGACAGCAGGTGACAGGAGCACATGTACTGAATAGAAAAATAAGATAAAAACTAAAAGTATACAGTGGAATAATATTTTGATGTTTATTTACATCATCTTTAAAAAATTATCAATGGCAATGGTTTGGTTTCTTTGTTTAATGGCATATCAACCTTCGTAGGTTATTTAATGTCAAAGCCATTCTTCTAGAAAAACAGTAGTGGTACTATCTAACCCATAGCTGGGAGGATAAGGGGGTTCATACCTTTCATAATGGTATTTGTCCAAAAATGAAAGTAATAGGGAGATTAGAATTCAAACTCGCTTACTACGATTTCGCAGTCCATCGCTTTAACCATTACGCCACGAGGACACTCCCATCAATGGCAATCACTATTTATCAGTGTTCAAATAGAAAAATAAGAAATTAAGCAAATGTTTGGATTTTAATGAAATGCTAGGAGAAGAAAATGAGAAAAGAACACCACAACGATGACACATGCTGTTTAGAACAAATTCTGGAAGCAGCACCCTACAAAATAACATAACAATGGTCACTTACCTCCCATCTCACAAGCCATCCAAATTAGGCAAGCGAGACATTCTGGATACTGCTAAGGAATTAAGGACGAACTCATACACAACATTCTCCTATGGACTCCTAAACATGGACACACCAATGTTTGCTGACAAATAAAAACTTAGATTTATCAGCTCAGTGTGTACACTTGATATCTTCAAGAAGACTTACCAAGAGCAATGACTGATAGGGACTGATCGAGAGAGAGTCAAGGAAATCAGTTGATTTTCAAAGTTATCTTCATCTTTTATTTTATAACATGCATTTCAACAAAACTCTTATCAGCATTCTGACATTGTTAGTCATTGACTGAGAAATCCTCATGTGCTCATCAATAAAATGTGATGATTTATATAGATTATTAAATTCATATCAGTCATGCAGATTTGTATTTTAAACACAGACAACTTCCAGCCTGGGCACCTTGAATAGTGTAATAGTTAATAAACAAGGCCAACAGTGAGTTTGATTCTTACTGGGTGTCCCATACTTCTGAACCTTGTGCCAAAACTAAGCTTAGTAAATGACAGCCTTCAGGCTAGGATCAGACTATAGTATCTGTACTTCAGCTGTGTTCTGATCTTCAAGGTGGGGGCATAAAAAAAAGTATCTGTACTTCAGCTGTGTTCTGATCTTCAAGGTGGGGGGGCATAAAAAAAAGTAAGCATGTCTGATCCCAGAGCAGCACCTACTCAATGCAACAAAAAAAGAGTGTTGATAAAGTCTGATGCCCTTGTGACACTAGTTTCAAGGACAAGACAGTTTTTGTTCTTGTATACTTGTACATATGTGGATCCTCATATTAAAATGGTCTTGTATTAAGTTGTAGGTGGTACATGTAGTTGTTTAGTGGATATGTTACTCTCCAATTTGTAGTGAGTGAGTTACTGTCCGTATTTTACGGGTATTACTTTCACATTTAGTTTCACCACAAATACAACACAAATTTTACAAGCACATAAACAAATGGAATATGACAACAACGAACATTAAGAAACAAACAATTTAATAATAATTAGAAAATACAATGTTCATGTTATGTGTGTATGTAGAAAATACAGTTGTGGCCAGTTGAATGAAAATAGGATTGTTCGCCTGTGTGTGTGTGTATGTTTACATGTTAATAAAGTCTATCAAATAAATGAGTCCATAGTTGGCCGAAGTAAAGAAGATAAAAATTTGACTTTACTTACATAGATGGGTGTGTGTGTGTGTGTGTATATGAGTGATGGACCGTAAGTATGGGTCTTTGTTTTCTTAAGTCCGCATGTGTGTTTTCTTGTGACCTTGGCGACAATGTCGCATTAGTAAAAGAAGGTTGCATGCCTTTTCCCTTTGAGTCTTATGGTGTGGCTCTCTGCTGTCCGTTCATGACCTCTCATAGTGGAAAGAATGAATGACTTGGTTTATCAAATTCTTCGTTATTTATCCTTTTTGGGGTCACTTAAGTGGATCAAAAAATAGTTTTATTGCGGGTCCTAAAATTCAAGCGTACAGACATTTCTTGACCAATCAGATTTCTATATTTACTTATTTGTTTTAGAGCCTAAAAATCTTCTGTTGATGAGTTTCTGAGCCGGATTTTCTAGAATCTTCTTATTCTATGTTTTTAGCTGATTGGTTGAAAAATATAAAAGTGTAACTTCAATGTTAATGCGATTTTGATCCAAAATTTCTAGAATATTCTTATGTATGTTTTTGGGGTTGATTATTTTAAGGCTAAAAAAATGTGTATTCTATAAAATCTTTTTTTTATTTTTCCAGGATAAGGCTGATGAGCAAGAGAAAATCTTAAAGGAAATCAATGTCAAATATGAAGAATTAACAAATCCTTTTAAAGAGTTGGCGTTTGAATACCATAATCGTCTGAAGGAATATACGTCCATTTACAGAAGACATTCTTGTGAGTTTCAATTTCCACTTAAAGACTAAAATTCTTCTTAATCTCATATTTCTCAAAGAATTATATGATTTATTGTATTAGAAAAATTATGATTAACAATAAAAATCCACTGCAAATGAATCACTCAAGGTCAGTGGTTGTCAAACTGTGGTCTGGAGACCATAGGGGATCTGTAACATCAACAGTAGGGATTCACAGATACTGCAAGGGTGTCTTGAAAATTTATAGGATCTGATTAGTGACAGAAATGCAAATTCATATTTCTAGTTATAAGTACACACAAAAATTCAGTTTGAACAGTAACCACTCCTAAATTTTGTCTTAATGAAAACTGAATCTCCCACTTAGCTGGACAGAGAAAACATGTCATGGGAAAAAAGAGAGAGTGAACACAGACTTTGAATTTTCTTTCTATATTTTCTTGTAGTTTGAACATTCGCTGGTTTCATCTTCACAGATTCATGTCTGGTGTAAGACACCTTCTCGGAGCCCACCTCCAAAATGGGGCTAGTAAATTTTCGTCTGTCTTTACATCTTCATGGCTAGTGTTCAACTGACATCTTTACCTTATCACGTCTCGCAGACAGTTAACTTTAAAATCCGAGTCATCTGCTTCCTTCAGCCTGGTGTCTGAGGGAGGGACATATCCATTTCCACTGGTTCCACACCTGTGCAGAAGATTTGGGACCTCTGGATTTTTTCTAGTCATTTTTAATTACTGTAGTCATTCACCTGTGACTGGCTGACCTACATCTACTGCCTTGGCTTAAGTCACTCAGAGGTCAGCCAGCTGTTTCCATAGACTCACTGTCTGCTTTTTCATCTAATCATTTTTTTCTTCTCTCTCTCTTTCCCCAGAAATTAGCCTCTTGTCTTTATAATTTGGACTTATCATATCACATTACACATCCTTTATACCCAGACAGCAAACAAACATTGCTTAGTGTAACAATAATCATAATAGGAAATGGAATTCGCAAACCAAGTTTCAATCCTGGACAAAGCTGTTTGCATTTCACTTCATGCTAATGTCCTTGTAGTGGGACAGATTGGGTTATTTAGCCTTAGTTATACAATCAGTTTTAATTAGTCATATTAATCTTTCAATTACTTTTTTTTCCACACCATTTGAAACTGCTCTTATAGATGAGTTGATTCCTGACTGAATGATTTCATTGTGGCTGTTGACCTTTGAGGTTTTTCTGCCTAGCATCAGGTGAAACATGCCATTGTCTCAGCTTTAGTTTTGTCCGCCTCACTGCCCATCCACCATGCTGATTCCCATAACTTCTGCTGATATGTTTACAGTACAAAAAAAAAAAGAAAAAAAGCAGTACAACTTGATGATGATAAGACAACCAATCTAGAAAAAAGAAAACTCTGAATTCAAACCAGCTGTACTTTTATTAAAATGACCTTGTGTCACATCCTAGCTGTGGCCAAGGGTTTTTTGATTCAATAATAAATCTATAATAAGTATCTACTTAGAGGCTTAACCCTTGCAAATGTGATGATAACCAGTTTTAATAATATTTCCAGTCTGATTAGGGTTTTTTTTTCCTGGTGACTGCATAAAGTATGCAATTCTTTTGCGTTTGAGTTGTATTTTCACCTTTCTTAAAATAACAGCAAAAAGCATAATATGATATTGTTGCTTATTTTCTTCAATGTTAGAATTTATAACAAAAAACACAACAGTTTTTAAAAGTGAAAAAAATTGTTCACTAATAGGACAGCTACCACAATACAATTAAAAAAATCTTTTCCAATAAATTTATTGTAAACCAAACAATTCTAATACCTTCTATTGATAAAAACTTAAACTTTTTGAAAAACTCAAATTGAATCTAACTTGGATTCGCACTCAGTTCTTGTCATGTGTTCACTATAAAAGTAGACAGAAAGGAGTGAATGAGTAGAATAATAATCCATTCTCATGTCACCCACCCAGAGAAGAGCAACAAAATAGCTGCTATAATCATTGTGATTATTGACATAATTGAGTAACAATGTTTTGAAATTGTGTTGTAGATGACAAATTCCAGCTAAATGATTTGATGACATCAACATCAAAATCAGAAAAAGAATTACTGAAACAACAGAAGAAAAAGGTAAGAAAGACAAGGCTCAATTTAATCTGGCAAAAAAGGTTACAAGTGAACAGTGTGCTCAGTAAAAAGATTAAACTTTTACTACAATAATTGTTAACAAGGCTATTTTACTTATTAATAATGTGTCCCCTAAGAATACAGTACAGTTATTCTCGTGCTGCAGTATAAATTGACTTGGGTATCTTGCATTGTGGAAATTTTCATCAGCCTAGTGGGTAGAGTGTTTGCCAATGGTCTAGGAGACTGGGGTTCAATCCCAGGTCGAGTCATACCAAAGACTTTTTTAAAAAATGGTACTTGATACCTCCTGGCTTAACACTCAGCATTATAAGGTAAGGATCAAGGGTAAAGTGGAGCAATCCAGAGAAAGGAGTAGCGCCCTCCCCTACACCTTGATGTAGTAGCTATTGAAAGGGGAGCCTTTGTGTCGCCCTTGACTACAGTTGCCAACTTTACTTACTTTATTAATTCAAATGATTTAATCTCGCTTATTTAAGGTATATTTTATGAAGCCAGAATATTCAGTTTTGAATAAAAAATATTTTGTATCTTATCTGTGATTAGTTTATTTACTGCTAAATATAAAAACAAAGGTGAACCCTCTAAGTGGTAATTCAATCATTTTTGTCCAGGATGGTATTTACTCTCAGGCAAATTCTCAGTTTTCTATTATTGGTCTAGACATAAACACATCAACACTTAAACTGCTGGCACTGAGGGAAATATGGTCCCTGACAAAAGAATTTTATAAAATAATCCTTAAACAAATTTAGATTAAATTATTTGAGTTAATGATATTTTTTTTTCCAAGCCATACTGAGGAAAATATGTTGAGGAATAAATTATGGAATGATCTTGTAATTTGTATTCCAAAAACAAAAACTATCAGAAGAATAGATATGCAAATTGATCTACAGTTAAGAGATAGTTCTTGCAGACCCCAGTAAGTGATTGGGCATAATTAATTGAAAGAATTATGAAACTCATTTAAGAAGGTAATCTGCAGTGGAATGAAATATGTTGATTGTTCTTAGTTACCTGTGTCTAAAATTTGGAGTAAATAGAAAAGAAATGGGGTGGTTAAAAAAGGAAAACGTATTGGTAGACCACAAAAGACATCAGTGTCAGGATAGAAAAATCCAAGCATTATGCATTGAAAATAGAAAATGTATGACAAAACAAATGGGTCAAAACAGAAGTCAATGTCTGTGACGGAACCATAAGAAATTGACCGAATGAAATGAAATTTAAATAGAGAAAACCCAAATGAAAACCAGCACTAACAAACAGAAGAAAATAAAGTTAATGTGGAATAAAGAGAAACAATCATGGAGTGTGGACAATTGGATGAAAGTGATATTCTAGTGAGCTATTACAGAAGAAATGTTTTGGGTTTTCTGTTATTAATTTACTCATTGTTAAATAAAAACAAACTCAAGTGAATATTGTCTAAGGATGCTAATTCCATAATTTTTGTGATGAGTAGTAAATGATTTGTACATTATTACATAATAACAAGATAAACCCAAAGACAATTGTCAATAAGTTTGATTCTCACTAGGTGACTTGTACTTTGAGTTTTGTACTAAAGTTAGTAAATCACAGCAATATTAAGTCTTTGAGATTAGCTTGCAAATCACTCTGGTTTTTAAAGACAACAGATTGAGAAAAAAGAAAAATGTATTAGAATATTTAGGCTTGACATAACAACAATTATTTTAGCTTGGTGACTAGAGATCCATCTTGACCAGTTGATACTTCCTTATTCCATTCAGGAGTACACAGAGGGCTAAATTGGGTGTTTTGGATTGAACATTACAAATTAGTCAAAAAATAGGATAAACCATAAAATGGGCACTTGTTTATGGGTGAAAATTTCACCAAGAATCCATTTATAACCTTTAAATAGTCCTTTGTTGGAAAGAATTTAATTATTTCTTAGACTTTTGACATATATAAAAGTGAAGAAAAATACAACACAAGATAATCTAAAAACAGACTTTGGAGGAATATTAATAGCACAAAGAATTATCCAAGTAAATGAAATGAATACACAGTTTCACTCAGATTTTTTCTTCTAACAATTGAATTATCTGAACAACAGATTTTCAGGATTTTTATTTAATGTAAAAAGGTTGTGGTGAGTTTCTATCATCAACTCAGTCTCTAGTTTTCAAAAAGGAGTGCTGAGAACTTTGCACACATCTAATATAATTTTGTAAACTTGCTAAATTCAACCCAAGTTTGTTTCATTAATGGGTTGTCTTAGTTTTGTAAAAGGTTAATTTTTAAGAAAGGTTATATAATGTCAATAAAGGTAACAGCTTTTAGAAAGACCGGTGAAATTTACTGTGAATAGTGCTAAACTATGTAGGCAGCTTAGTTGCTTTGCAATAGGCTAGCTACACTCAAACTGTTTGCCACTTTGTGAAGTGCCAGCTACACTCAAACTGTTTGCCACTTTGTGAAGTGCCAGCTACACTCAAACTGTTTGCCACTTTGTGAAGTGCCAGCTACACTCAAACTGCCACTTTGTGAAGTGCTAGTTACACTCATATCGTATTTAAAATATTGTCATATAATCTCATAGACATTGTCTCCTTTACAAAATGTGGAAAGGCATACCCGGTATTATCTTTAGCCTTTTTACTTTTTATTTATCTATTCAATGTAGATGACAGGGCCATTAAGAAAAAAAAAATTAAAAAATTTCCCAAATAGAATAAATTACTTAATATATAAATCTCTTATTAGATGTTCTGTGTTTTTATCTTTTTTAACAGGGAAAATTAGAAAGAAGCATCAAGCGTTTGAATGAGAAATACTTAAATTCAGTAAACAAAAATAATGAAGAAGCGGAAGAAATTGAAGGAGAAATTTACATGCATGTTTGTCGGTTAAAATTTTTAAAATCGGAAAATCAAATTTTGACACAAGTAAGTGAAACAAAAGTTGGTATCCAGTTTCTGGGGAAAAAATTCCAAATGATTATAGTCTTAACATTTGTTTTCTGAGGGTCTTTTCCCCAGGCACGACTTGCATAATAGGGCTAAAGTTATCACTTGGTGCCCAAAGTGCTCCCAAAGCATTTTTGTGACAGCCCTGCATGAGTGTTGATTTGTTTGTGTCTCTACCATATATCCATCCCGTCAGCTGTGCTAAGAATACGCTGACCCTATTCCCTGCAGAGGGGGGGGTAAGATCCCCCCCAAAAGTATGTGCAAGATATGACACTAAACTGCATCTGATGATGAGGCTGCAGTTCTGAGAAGCATATCTCTTCTTTGTCATTACTTCCAGGTTCACTGTGGCTCAGATAGGTGGTACTTGTTATGATTCTATCTATGGAACAAATACATCAGTTTGAAAATTATTAAGATTAGATAGAAATACTTGCTACCATATAACGGTAAATTATTTGTATTAACAATTGTTATTTGAAGCTATAATTGCTTACTCAGGGTTTATTTATTATTAGTTACAGTGTGCAAACAAATGACAATTATTAAACAGAAATAATTACTTAAAACCATAGAATTATTACTATTAGATAGGAATACTTGAAACTATACAACTGTGTGCAAACAAACGATAATTATTTAATAGAAATAATTACTCGAAACCATATAATTATTTGTATTAGATAGGAATACTTGAAGCCATACAACTGTGTGCAAATTATTGGTATTAGAGAGAAATACTTGATATCATATGTGAAAAATCTCTTAAGAATCTATTGCACAAAAAGTATGAATGTAAATGAATAATGAATCTGATTCCCTAACCTCTATGCATAAAAGAAGCCTAGATGAGTTGACATGCCACAAAAATCGATAATTATTTTTATAAAATTTTTTTGCTGTCTAAATGCAATACAAAGTTACCAACAGCTGATATTTATTCTTGTAGGAAATTAAAAATCATGAACAGAAAAGTGAAGAAATAGATGAATTCAATAAGGACCAAAGTAATTTGCAAACTTTACTGAAACAATTGATCAAACGGCTGAAAAGTAAGACAAACTCCAAATCTTTTGAATATTAAATGAGATAAATTAATAATTAGAAATTTGTGTAAACAATTTAAATAGATTTTAGTATTTAAAATTGAGTTCATGAAACCTTCACTAATTACCATTGGTCTAATGAGTAGAGTGTTCACCAATGGTCCAGTTGACCGAGGTTCAATCCCATGTTGAATCATGCCAAAGACTCAAAAAAGCTATTGAAAAGGGGGCCTTCGGGTCACCCTCGATTAAGGTTGCCAACTTTACTTACTTATATCCAATGGGTTTTTAATCGTTATAATCATCAAGGCATGCCAGCAGCATGCACTCCTTTGACTCTCTCTCACCATCCATCCCTATCATTAATCGCTCTTGGCAAGTGCTCTTGACAGCATCCAGCGTCTGCAGAAAGCTTATGATTGTAAGTTTTCGCTGGTCAGCCAATACTGGTGTGTCCATGTGTAGGAGTTCATAAGAGAACATTATTTATCATTACTTCCTCAGCATATTTTGTCTGTCTTATTAGGATGGTTTGTAAGATGAGAGGTGAGTGACCATACAGCTGCTTTTTTTTATAAAGTCTTGTTTCCATGACTTGTTCAAAACACTATGCAGCATCTTTGTGTAGTTCTAGCTTTTTCTGTAAGCACTTAAAGTCCAAGTAGTGCAACCATACAATAGTACTAAAACGGCTACAGCTAGAAAGAATTCTCATTTTATTGCAATAAAGTTAAGTAAATACATTTAACAGTCATGTTTTGCTGCTTGTTATTGAATATTTTCCAAAGAAAGGGCAAAGACCAATGTGATGAGGCACCAGTGTCAGTCCAGGAATCACCAGAATGAGTTTTAAGACGCTTTGTGTCACCAGTTCTTAGTTCTAAATTAATAGCAATCTTTTTATTAAGGATTTTAGAATAAAAACTATTTTAGAAATTTGAAAAGATATCCTTATTTTAAAGATTCTTATATAAAAATAACTTAGAGATTTAAAGAACTTATGTTGTCGATACAAATGTTTTTATTATCATCATAATAAAAGGAAAAGATTAAGCTTGCTTCAGTCATTCTAAGATGAAGTGTATCAATCATATTCTAGGTGTTCTATGAAAATTTTTTTTATCTATTTCATTAACTATGGTCTCTTAACAGAAGCTAAATCATAGAAAAAGTTTGTGAGTGGATTGTTAAATAAACAGATTACATGTGCTATTTTTTAAATGTTATAAAACTTTGAATTTTTCTTGCTTTGTTTTAATATCTATAATAAAATTTATTGCAAAAAATGAAAAAATGAAGTTTATCAAAGAAAATATGGAATTAAAGAAAACTTGTTCCTCTACATTTTGTACTAATTCACAAATCCCATTTACTCTTACGTGCAGTCTATCAGCTGTATTGCAGATTAGATTATAACTCCTAGATCCCTCACCCCGATTTCTCATTTTTGGTCCACTAGGTCACAATGGTCCTTCTGAGTCCTTGAGTTTGAGAACCTTGGTTTACATGTAATTAAAATCAAAATTAGTGCTTATTTTGTGAAAGGGAAAATTTAAAAAGTATTTCTGTATTTTTCTCTTTTCAGGGGGATTTATGAAAAAACAAAGAAAAATGGACGAAATGGGAGAGGTAAGAAAAATGAAATAAATATGTACGTATTAAATAATCCATGAGGAGTTGATGTGCCATTAAACAAATAAACCATTTTCTCTCTCTTTCTCTTTTTCACTCCTATTTCTTTCTCTTCTTTATCTCTTTTTTCTTATCTTATGATAAAACATTTACAGGGATGTCTTCATGGTGTAATGGTTAAAGTGATGGACTGTGGAATCATAGTGAGTTCAAACTCCAGTCATGCTATTACATTCACTTTCAGAAAAATACCCTTGGGAAAGGCATGAACCCCCTTATCCTCCCAGTTATGGGTTAAATAGTACCACTACTGTTCTCCTAGAAGGTTGATATGCCAATTAACAACAAACAAAATAACAAAAATCTTTATAAATGAATCAAATTTTGGCATTAAATAACCCATAAGGAATTGATATGTTTTTAAACAAAATCTGTGACTGTACTGTAAGCAATCTTTCAGTTTTAACATTTTTTATACAAAATCATCCGGAGAGGCAGTAACTAGCAGTTCAATTTTACAAAAGTTTGCTAGTTTGATCCTCGCTGGTGCTCCTTAAATGTAGCCTTGAGCCAAGATTAGTTTAATCTAACAAATATCACCACTTATAGAATATAATTTTTTTTTCTTTACAAATGCTACAGAGTTGATAAAAGTAAGTTTTTGCTGTTCAGCCAACACTGGTGTGTCCATGTGTAGGAGTCCATAGGAGAACGTCACTTATGGGTTTATCCTTGCTTCTCCAGGAGTACTAATAATTTACCAAATGTTTTTGTGCGAGAATTCATTCTTGTACAGTGTACGTAAATGTTTTTAACATCCATTTTGAAATTGCTTACTTGCATGTCAATCCTAAATTCCTTCAAGGATAAAACTTGGTTATTATTGTGAAATTTGGGGCTTGTATTTTTGGTTTAGAGGCTGGAGTATCTATAGTCTGGGTCTGTCCTCTTTGACTACTGAACTGTCACTGCTAGAATGGGAGATAACTTGTATTCAGACCAACTAGATTTTGGTGGCAAAATAAGGAAAAGTTATTTTTGGAAATTATGACACACATGGGTCATTTTTTTTGTTTTTGATTTGAACTTTGGTTAGGAACTATTACAACTTCATTCTTGGTAATAATTTGGCATGATCTAATTTCACCAGTAATAAACTCAATTCAATTTACAGTGTTTTTCTTGCTGTTGTGTTGCCAATTTAAAACTCACCAGTTTTCAAAATCATAAATTGTTCAACTAGATATTTTGGAAAATGGGTCTCATTTCCCTCTATTTTATTGACAAACTCATCTTTTTTTCAGAATGTGCACTATCTCATGTGACATAAAATGAGATTGTATGTAGAGATACAATATTTCCCTTACATAAGTTGCATGTCCAGTAGGGGCCATGTGTGTGTGTGTGAGTGTGTGGGTGGGGGTTATATGATAGGTCCAAAAAACCCAGTGTTAGCCAAACAGCAAAAACTTACATTCATCAGCTCTGTGCAGACACTGGGTACCATGTAGATGACTTACTAAGTGTGATTGGTGATAGGGAGGGATGAGCAAGAGAGATTCAAAGGAATCTGTGCTGTTGGTATGCCTTAATGATGATTATGGCTCATTTCTTAGAAGTAATCATTTTGTTTCTCCTTTTTTGAAGGTGGAGAAAATGGATGTACAGGGTTTTAGAAAAATCAATATTGTGTTGTAATATATTAACTTGATCAATTCTTGTTCCAATGATCTCAAATTTTAACAGCATCTGTGGAAACAACTCAAATTTTTATATTCAATGTTTAAACACCTTTTCCTTTCAAGTGAATGGCATTTCTATACCAGAAAAGAAAAAAAGCATAAAACAGATTTTTGAGGGGAAGTGCCCGTGGTGTAATGGTTATCGTCGTAGGAAATGAACACGGTGACACGAGTTCAAATCCTGGATGAGACTGATTGCATTTCACATAGCACTAATACCCTTTGGGAAAGGTATGAATCCAATTATTCTCCCTTCAGCGATGGGTAAATAGTAGGGCAGACTAGGCTCTTCAGCCTTGGTGAGGCAACTAGTCTAGGAGAAGGAAAACTCTAAAATCAAACCTGTTAAATTCTGCTTAAAAATTGACCTCGTGTCATATCCTGCCCGAGCAGAGGGGTTGGGTAAATATGATAAAACAGATTTTTGAGTTGTTTCTTCACACACACACACACACACACAGTTAAAACTTGAGATCATCTAAATGAGGATTGGTCAAATTATTAGATAATGAAATAATATCATTTTTTCTGAAATGCGCTTTATCATGAAATCTGCAAAAGAAAGCTAACCAAAATCAAAGAAAGTGTAATAAAAGAACATTTTACTTGATTGTACCAAAACATTTTCTCCAAAAGAACAGTAACTTGTCACCTACTAGAGTGATTGATTGATTTTAAAAGCATGTCAACTTGTCTAGGGTTATTCTTATAGGTTAGGAATCCTGTTCATTATAAATATATATTAACATTTTTTGTATACATATTTCTTAAGAGGATTTTTTTTTCAGTTATGATAAATCAAGTATTCCTACCTAATACATATTTGCACACAGTATTCTTCAAGTATTCCTATCTAATAGTAATAACAATTCCTATTTAACAATAATCATTTGTTTGCATTTAGTTACATGGTTTCACACACTTATCCAATACAAATAATATTTCAAATAGATCTATTTGATGTATAGATGAGACTCTAAAATGTGCTACCACTCTGCATAGGAAATGGAATTGTCAACTTGAGTTTAAATCCAAGATGGAGCTATATGCTTTTAACTTCATGGTAATATCTTTTGAGAAAGGCAAGAATCCATCTCTTCTATCCTTAACCATGAGTAAACAGTATGGAAAATTGTGTTTTCTAACCTTGTTAAGACAACCAGTCTAAGAGAAGGAAGGCTCTGAATTCAAAAAAGCTTAACTCTACATAAGAATTGACCTTGTGTCACATCCTACCCATGGGGGAAGGGTTAGATAAATACATAGTACCACTCTGTGTTAGGGTGTACCTGGGAGTAATGGCACTAAACGAGTACTCCACTCTCTCCAGATTTCCAGAACTTGAGCCTTACCAGATGCAGTTTAGTGACATACCCAGAGCACTACATTTCTTTCTTTTTGGAAGGGGTCTTACTCCTCTGCAGGGGTTGCAGCATATTCTAAGCCCTACCTACAGGGTAGATGTCATTGTTGATTAGGATTTCTTTTCCTCTTTCTTTGTTTTTTTTTGATTAGGGCAAAATTTTACTCAGCAATGTTTTAACTTTCATACCACTTTTTAGTGGTATGAAAGTTAAAACATTTTTAATTAAAAAAAAAAAAGAAAACAATTTCAGTCAGTCTGGTTTGTAGTTTCAGCTGCTTTTAAAGATGTCAGTGTATTCATAGTGCTTATTTCATTGATTTTTAATTTTAGGCATTGTTTTTTGTTTCATGATTGGTTGAATGGTCTCCACAACTTCTCAAAATTAAAAAGATTAATATTCAAAGAGCTTAAAATATCTATTTTTGACATCATATAAAGCTTTTCTTAATATTGTATGCAATAATGGATCAGTGTTTGAAATCTGTATATTTTTACATGCACATTTGTGTGCAGTCTGTTATTCTTATGCAAATTAGGTTTGTGTTGTGACGGCTGCATTAAATCTGCATATTTGTTTGGTGGGTGTGTGATTGTATTTTTTTTTTTTCAGTCTCATTTTTCTTCTTACAAATATTTTTTCTTTATTTCGGTTTCTTTCTTCCCTAATCATTTTCTTTCAGTCTTTCTTTTTAAATATATTTTCTTTTATTAATAATTTGTTTTTCATCTTTCTCTCTTGATAATGCTGTTGGTATAGCTTAGAATATGTCAGTATCTCCAGCAGAAGAGTACTCCCCTCTCCCCACCAAAAAAAAAGGGTGTCCTGATTAGGACATTAAACTGCATCTGATGGTGAGGTTCTGGGGTGTGTGGAGTATCCCTTCATTGCCACCAATCTCAGATCCACTCTGACCTTGAGTGGTAGTACCTGTTAAGGTCCTATCTTAGGGGTCAAATAGATCTTTTTAAAAAAACCCTTAAACAATGCCACAAAATAAATATGAATTTACAACGAATATGATTCTCTAACTTAGAAGCATCAATTAACCCAGGAGGTGTTGAAATCAATTTAAGGCGCATTGACCTAACCAGCAAGAAATTAATAGTAGATGACTGCAGTGATTGGTGCCATTTTATTTAATAAAGAATCAAGAGGGGAGTTTAGAAAAAGTGAAATCAACAGTTAGAGGACAGACGATAATGGCAGAAAGCAAAAACAGCAAATTTAGGCCATTGATCTACACTGTAATTTCATCTGCAGAAAGGGACTGTCATACAAGAATCAGATTACTGAATCATTCCACTGCTTTCAACAAGATTGATCTTGATTATTCAAGGTGTGACCATTATCTTACAAGATAGATGGTTATCACACATTATAATCTTCTAGAAATACAGCTTTGAGCCAGGCTTACATATCATATCTTTGTTTTGACTTGTGTTCTTTTTGTTAAAGATTTTACCAACTTGGGATTAGGATTCTTTCTTTAGACATGATTCAAATGGTTAATATTATAAATCTATTCCGTCTATTAGTAATGCCTTAATTTCTGACCATTGACAATTCATTTCTCCTTAAGTTTCAATGCACAACATTAAAATCATATAAAATAATAAGAATGAATGAACATTGATACACTTAGCTTTGATATGGTTTAGATTGGTAGTTTGTATGAAAATTTTATAACAGATGATATTTTAATCATGTCTTATTTTACTATATAACTTTCTGATTGATGTTTTGTGATTTTCTTTGCAGTTGGCTCTGGAGAGGGATACATCCTTCCTTGATCAATTTAGGGACATATTAGATGTGATCAATTATAATATCAAGTTGGTCACTTCTATTTTAGACAAAATTGGTGAGGAAATGAACATGTTTAAGGCTAAATGGGGAAATCTTAAAAATATGAGACCACATCAAGGTAAACTCTTTCTTTCAATACTAACATGCATTCATCATGTTGAACTATGAAATTCTGAAAAAAAAAAAAAAAAATTCTTGTGTATAATGCAACACACTTTTTTTTAGTATTTGTGAAACATTTTATTTGTTCTGACTAAAAATAAGAATTTATATAGTTTACATTTATGTTTGGAAACACAAAATTTACATTAAATTTAGAACAAATGTACAAGTATGTTCATGCAAAAAATGCAAAAAGCTTGCAGTGAAAATAAACTCAGATTTGGAGAAACAAAATTATAAACACACACACACACACACACATTCCGGTGGATATTTGTCTGTAACAGTGTAAAAGACATTAATTTGGACTAACTTACTTTTTGTAATTCTGTTTTTAAGCCCAGACCTTGATTCCCTTGATTACACTATAGAAAACAAAACAAAAAAACCCCAAACATTTTCCCTTTTTGCAGACAAAATTCTTTTGAAAAATGACTTTCAAAAATTGTCTTTCTTTTTTTTTAAATCTCTTCTCACAGACAATACAAAGATATTATCATAAATGTTGATAATTAGTATTCATGAATAACGATATTTTAAATTCAGTAAAATGTAGAAAATTCATTTTAATAAATTAGATTAAAATTTATTCCAAAATAAAAATATATTGTAATAGTAAAATGTTGCAATGTCATTATTTAATAATTCTAAAATATTTACACTTTTCTTTTCTGCAGAATCTGGTGACAATCTTCCTTGAAGTCAGAAGCACACATACAGCCTGTTTTGAAAATCTTATATTTTCATACAAAGTAAAATAAATGCTTTTTTTTCTGTTTGTAATTTTTTTTTTTTTTTTCAGGTTATTGGCACAACCAATTCATTATTATTATTTTCTTTTATTTTTACTCGGTTGAGTCAAAAGCTTTGCAATCTTTTGATACAAGCTAGTTTGTGGCACATATATCATGTGACCAAAGCAGTTCAAGCTGTACTTGGTAATGGCATGCTGTGACACACAATGTATTGCTTCACTCTGTATGATTTGAAAGTTGCACAGATGAATGTGCAATTTCATCTAATTCAAAAAATTATGTTTTACAAATTGGAACAGAGCCATAACACTGCAGAAGTAACCAAAAATATTTGTTTCATGAAAGTCATACAGTGATCAGATAGTTCAAGAAATTTTACTCGTTGCAAGAATTTCAGCAAATTAGGTAGTCAATAAGACCTCAGTGTAAATTCTGAGCCTGTGGTCTAAAATATAGAGGCAAATCCAGAGAGTAACAATCAGAATATCAGCTGAGCTTGGCATCTCACAGTCCAGTGGGGAAGGTCACCTTCATGACCTCAGCAAAAGCATCCAGAGCTGCCAAATTGTGCCTCATGTTACCAAAATATTGCAAAACTTTTGACTCACCCTAATAGCTCTTCCTTCAGCAAGCAAAGATCATTTTTAAAGGGTTTGTAACAATTGTTTTAGCTCCCATTTAATTTAACTAAAACCAAAATGAGGAATAATTTATTAAAATTCAAAGAAATCATTATTTGTAGTATTTTCCTTCAAATGTGGATATTTGAGTTGAAAAGATAAATAAACTCATTACTTCCAAGAAATTTCAGATAGTTTTTAAACTACTAACTGCATATAAAGGTACATAGACATCTCTTATGAGTTAAAAATATGGCTGGCTTTTCTCTGGTCAAATGAAACTATACAGTCATTACATTCCTTTATTTCATGCAATGTCATATATGAGAGAGTGACCAATTTTAATAATCTGGCATATCTATTTGTTAAATGTTTTTTTATTTAAATAAGAAACATTATTCACTGTATCTGGAATTGTACCAGTCAGCTCCAGAATGTAAAAATAATATCTCTTATTTAACAGTTTGTAAGGCTGTTTGTAAAATAACAGATTACTTCATTTTATAGGCAATAGCAATGTCCACTCAGGCATACAGAGTGCAATGGAAAAATTGTCAATAGTTTAAATTATCAAATTCACACAAGCACTTTGTTTCAGGTTTTGTCTATTGTGCAGCAAATGAGTCAGTTGGGCACTGTCTGTTAAGAAAGGAGCACCTTGATGCAATTCACTTCTCCAGAAATTTAGAAATTGTATGTTAAATATAAAAATTTCAAAGTGTTTGGGTGTCAATCTGAGGACAGTGTAGGGGATTCAAAAAGACTTGAATGAGAACGATTGTGAAAGTCTCATTCAGATCATTCTGATGAGAAAACGACTCTTGAATTTGTTGGTGAGATCCAGGCCATGGTTGACAATGATTCCAGTAAGTCAATCAGGTTGATAATCCGAGACACGGGAATGTGAGTTTCTTATCAGGCAAATTCATTATTTCTCATACGTGCTGATAAAAGGCTAATTTTTTATCGCAGGTCATGAAGGACAAAGCTTTTCAACAAATTCAAGCATGCCCTCCAACAAAACAGGCTTTACTTTTTCTCAGATGAGAAAAATTTCTGCCAGGATCAGCTGGTAAACTCACATAACAATTGTTGGCTTGCTCTGTTTGGGGTTGTTACTAGCAATGGTGATGTTATGTGTCCATGTACCCTCAGACTCATGGTAGTGCTGTCTTGGATCAAGAGGGTGGCTGGTGGAAGACCCTACATCGAGCAACAGGATTTTGCTTTGTGCTGTGCCATCCTAAACAAACAGGAGAATCCAGTTTTGGCTGCAAGAAAAGTTTGGTGTTCATATTAACCCCAACATCTGGTTGCCTAACTTCCCAGATTGCAATCTCCTTGTTTATGATGTGTAAGGCATGGTTGAGTTAAAGACCAACAAAACTCTGTGTAACACCAAAGATAACAGCAGCATTTACCAATTTAGATAAAGAGACCGTTTGTTGAAGCCTACGTTGAATTCTTTGAATAAATTTTAAGCGATATTACATGAAAATATATTGAGATGTTAGTGTTATTTTCATTTTTGTGAAATTTAGATGACAGTTTACACATCACATTTTATTTATATATATATATATATATATACATACACACACACACACACACACACACACACACACACACACACACTTTTAAATGAATAGGTCCACAAGGATTTATTTTTAAGTTATTCATTTCTCTTTAACACATGTTTCTAGCATTTTATGCTGTCTTCAAGAGTTGATATCACTTCCTGAAGACAGTAAAATGCTGTGACCCTATTCATTTTAAAGTACTTACTGTTTTCTCTCAATGGAACAACAAATTTTTTTATTTATACATTATATATAGAGAGGGGGAGAGAGAGAAAAAAATTTAACTTTCCACATGATAGTGGTTGACAAACTAATCTTGCACATAAGTCATATTAGGTTAAGAAAAATAATGGCTGATTGTATTAGATATTTAAATGCAAAATTGGCCATTATTTTCCAAATATCTTTATATATATAAAAAAATTTTTTCAGATGCACATGAACAATACTGTGACTAGCAATAGCATTAATTTCATTAATATTTTAAAGATTTGAATCAAAGAAATTTTCAGTTCTATTTTTCTTACCATTCTTAATCTTTGTTGTTTAATGGGCTCGTTTATGACGCACCTTATCCAGATAAATTCCAAGCCCTTCCAATTCTTTGAAAAGTTGTTCAGCAACACTGTTGACTTGTTGGCTGTTATAATTAAGGATATTCAATACACCACTCATTTGTTGCATCATTTCTGTGTCTCGACAGTTGAGGGTCTAAAAAGTAAGACATCAATGTTAAAAAAAAACTAAAACATATCAATGCTTTGTATGATAAGACAAAAGTTGGGGATTTCTTGTTAGAAATTTTATTGTGCATATCAACTAGATCCCACTAATCCTAAGTATACTTGCTTTGATGAAAAAAATCTATGGCAAAGGGTGATGCTGCTGCACTTTCTTGGAAGTATCATGTTCAGGTAACATGCCCACTACCCTGTCAGCTGGGGTTGTAGAATAAGCCAACTGCACCTCTGTGGAGAGGTAAGAACCACCCCCTCCCAAGTTACCAGGTCAACAGGTAACTGAGCAGTATGTGACCTAGCAACCGCCTAACCATATTTTATCTTAAAGGTGCTAGAAGACTGTGGCTCAATTGCACTGAGATAGCAATACTTGAAACCATATATATACATATATATGGTCATCAACAGACAGACTGTTCTCATCAGTGGGGTTAGACATGTGTGATGCTTTAAGCTGCGATTGAAACCCAGTCAACTTTACACCAGTCAGATATATTACCACAGACCATCATCAGCCTCAGTGTAAGCAAAGGAATTTTGATTGATTTTAATTTAATTTTAGAGTTCACTGTATGTTTGTATTCACATTTTATCTCAGTTAAGAGTTTTTTTCTTTTTATTTGTGCACAAGGTCCCCCTATTGAAAGGAGTTTAACACCTACTATCACTCTAGTAAGAGTGGACCTGGTAGTAATGGCAATAAAGGAGTCATAGAACTAGAGCCTCACCATCAGATGCAGTTTAGCAATGTGGAGAGGGGGCTCACTCTTCTGCAAGGAATACAGTGTCTTCTAAGCCCCATTAATAGGGTAGACAGTGTAGATGTAAATTTATCTGGTAGGTAAGGGGTTTATATTAACCAAAAAAAAAAAAATCTTACCTCAGACAATGTTAATCTTTTCTCACACAATTTCAACTGTGACATTTTATCTTAAGTAAAAGTCACAGGTAACCAAATCTGGACTGTAGTGGTGCATATGACATTAAGAACTTACTTGTTTGGTCACTGCAAATGCCACCTTGTGACCAAAGTACGAATCCTGGACAAAGCTGTTTGCATTGCTTATAGAGATAATATTCTTGGGAAAGAATAATAAGGCAATCTTGGTATGGCAACTAATATAGAAGGAAAATTGAATTCAATATACTGCATCCTGCTCATATGAAAAGGGTTGGGTAAGTC
>OY757933.1:75084696-75282196 GCA_963585895.1 Sepioteuthis lessoniana
ATTCTTCTTTGCTCTGAATTTTCCAAGATAAATGTGTAAATATGTTAGTTGTCCATTAAATATCAAGACAGTGTATACAAGAATGAATATCAAATGCAAAAATTTTTTTCAGTTTATCGTGTATTTGTTTAGTATGATCGTCTGTACAGACACATAAAAAAGGGACTGCAGACTTGTGGAATGGATCACACTAAATTTTCGATGAGATCTGCAGTAAATTATCAACTGTCAAAAAAAAAAAAAGAAAAAAAAAAGCCTTCACTCCTTGTCATATGATTATTCACCAGTCAGAAAGTGATTGTTTTTTTTTACCACTTATCAGAGGCGATGAAGTATTTGGAAAATACTAGTCATAAAAATTCTTTTCTGTGATTGCCACAGAAAAATAGTTTGCAGGCTTCTAATTTAAAACACAGATTAAAAATAACCTAAAAAGTTTCATACCAAAAATGACCATCTAAAAATGATAACTGCCAAATGAAGCAATTCACACCTGCAAAAATAGATATGTTAGGAATATGATATTTTAGATTGTATAATCCACAATTTCTACTTCAAAGTAGACATTAAAAAAAAAGTTACCTTTTTTAATGTGTGGTTTTCTTCAATGACCGATTTTAATTTACAGCTTTGGACATAAATCTCTTCTTCTAACAATTTAGATTCTTCAGAATTGGAATTCAAGATTGACAAATAACTGTCTTGAGAGGTTTTGATTTTCTTTTGGTTCTTCTCCTGAAAATAAATTTTAGAAAACATTAAAAAAGGTGGGGAAAAATAATTTAAAGTAATTATTTCTATTTAATAATTATCATTTGTTTGCACACACAGTTATGATATCAAGTATTCCTGCTGAATACAAATAATTCTTTAAAAAAATCTATTTGACCTAAACATGAGACAGACTCTGACAGGTACTATCACTCCAATCAGAGTAGACCTGGAAGTAATGGCAATGAACGAGTCTAGGACGCTCCTTCTTGACAGGGGATACAGTCAGCATATTTCGAGTCCCACTGACAGAATAATAATTTATCTATGAACTTTGGATAATTTAATATTTTTTGATAAGTTAAAGTATTTTACTCAAGAAGGTGAACATATTCCACATAGTTTTGATTATTACAAATGAGTTTGATTCTCACAACTAATTGTCTTTTTAGTTGATTATTACCCACGTGTAGAATAATCAAAATATTTTACTGCAGAAAACTAGAGTATTGTTACTTAACAATGTGAGATTTTAATATATTAAACCAATTTTTACAATTTTGTTTTTAAACTAAAGAAATTTCCTCAGAATTTCTTTGTCTGATAACATATCACTTTTCATGGGTTATTTAATGCCAAAGCCATCCTTGTAGAAAAACAGCAGTGGTACTATTTAGCTTGGGTGAATATGGGAATTCATACCTTTCCCAAGGGTATTAGTCTGAAAGTGAACTTAATTACATGTCTAATGTGCTGGACTGCAAACTTTAGTCATTATACCACAGGGATCCCCCTCCCCACTTAGAGTTACCTTTAATAATAATCTCTCACTTTTAATACATGAAATTTATTATGCTAGATATTAACTCTTAATTTCATGCAAAGGATTTTGGGGATGAACACAAATATTGGTAGTTTGTTTAAAAACTTTATCATGACATTATTACTACTAATACTACTTAAAAGTAGTAGCAGCATAATGATTATCACTACAGGAAATGGACGACTTGTTGAGCAGATTTCAAGTCCTGGACAGGATGGTTGCATTTCTCTTTCATACTAATCTCTTCTCCCCCTCATTTATGAGTCAATAGAAGCACAAACTCAGCTCTTTGTATGGTAACTGATTTACCATGTAAGTATAAAGCTAAACTATAACCTTACTTTGTGTCTGCCAGGTTTGCTAAATAGAATTTTTATCTCTTTCATTAATTGTATAAAGTAGACATACAACTCAAAAATCTTTTTTAGTCAGAAATCTAAGTTATGGTTGAAGAAGAAGAAGAAAAAAAAGTGTTGTCTTTTCCAAATGCAAACCAGTTGATGTTTATTAACTTTTAAGTCTGCACAAAAACAGTTTGATGTTATGATCTTAAAATACAGCAAGTTTTCAAGTCTTTATTATTAGTGCAAAGTGTCAAAAATAAACCATACCAAGTATAAACAATTACTGTTTGTAATGAATAATAAATAATGTGAATGTTAGTGTAAGGATTTATTGTAGCCCTTAGCTATTCACATCAGGAATCTTGGTTTTAAGAAGCACTACATCTATGTTGTCAGTGAACAGAATCTTTCACTGAAAACGAATCATGGCCTCAACACTGCCAATTTTGTCAGTGAATGGAATTTAGAAAAACAAAAAATAAATGACTATTTTCGAGACAACCAATTGTGTGAGCTGTCTTGGATGTATTTTCTGACTGTTGAATATAGCAAGTAATTTCTCTTTGCTGTGTAATGCCCACTTTCATTATCACACAAAAATTAATGAGAAGCTTCCTGCCAAAAATCTGAAGTATGATAGCCCAGCAGTGTAGCAGACCATCAGTAGAGTTAGCAGCTCAACCATCCCTTCAACTGTCTTTATCTCTCATTTACAGCCCTTTTCAAAAACTTTATCAGCACCAAGTGAACCCTACAGCAACACAGTC
Source organism: Sepioteuthis lessoniana (assembly GCA_963585895.1). Classification (NCBI taxonomy): domain Eukaryota; kingdom Metazoa; phylum Mollusca; class Cephalopoda; order Myopsida; family Loliginidae; genus Sepioteuthis; species Sepioteuthis lessoniana. Next base: position 75,087,342 of record OY757933.1, read on the forward strand.
TTCTTCCACAAAGAAGCAACTCTGACCTTCAAGCTCTTAGCTACACAATCTAAGTCCATGAACAGATGACATAGCTCTGCCTAACCACTCCCTTAATATTTTTTTTGTATTACTCACCAAATAAAAGTTGCCAATTTCAATTGACCATCTTGCCTTTGCCATCCTTACATTGTCTGTGTCACATCACTCAATTCTAAAAGTTTGCAGGATCAACATATTTATTGGCCCAGCAAGATACAATAAATAATTATCTCCCTTAGAGAAGTGGCATATTCAACAGTTCAGAAAACCATTCTTGATCTCTTTTTGCCTCTGGTTTTGATACAGTAAAGATGACATTTCCTACCCGTGCCAGGGAATCGATAGGCTGCATGACTATTCTACCTTCCTTGGTTGAATAAGCCTTTTTCCATTTCATCTCCTTTCTTCATACTGCTTGTTCATGAAACAATATGTATAAGTCTAGCTATTGAGACATGGTTAAAAATTCTTGTATATGTAAATGAGATTATCTGGTTTTCCCTTTTGTTTTGTTAAGTGTTAGTAAATCACTGATATATTAATACTAATATTAGTACTGGAAGACTAAATATCTCCTGTATTATCTAGCATAGCAATAGATAAAATCTTATATAAATACAACATTGACTAGTGTTATGTAGCGTGATGTAGGAAAAACTCAAAAGCAGTGTAGGTAGGTTTAAGTGTCTGAGCTTTATTTTCCGGAAATGTTGCAAGCCTATGAAGCTGGTCGTGTTTTCCACACGCACCATTTCATAGGGGGTTGTACTTTATAACAACTAGAAAAATAAAATGTTTTTGAAGCAACAAAATATTTCTTACTTGCATCACCTTCATCTCTTCCATATTCTTTTGTGTTTGATGTAAATCTTTTTTTAAGTTTGTCTCATTACGACGTTGAACTGTGGATACAAAAGGACAAAATAATATTTAAAAAATTTCATAATGCAACTTTAATTTTTCAAGCTAAATTCTAAAAATAAAAAAAGATACTAGATTGATGTAAAAGTTTACAATACCATCTCTTGCACGTCAAAGAAATCTTAGAAATATTTTTCAATTTATTTCATTTTTTATTGGCTTTCTGCAAATGCATTTTAAAAATTGTTTGCAGGGAGGGAAAAAAAAGGGGTCCCTGGAAGTGAGCTGATTGATTTTTTGACCACCCAGCATGAATGTTAGATTACATGTTAAAAAATTCCTGGAGAATCGAAAGCAAATTTTTTTTTCTAATATCAACTGTCTTTTAAAAATCACATAGCAGCAGGCTATTATAAAAATTACTGTTTATTTAGTTATTTTCAATTTTAATAAAAGATATTAAACATTTAATACATATTATTAGAAAGTATAAATTATTCATTCCCATAGCAAATGTTTTCTATATAATTCTAGAAAAAAAAGTAAAAAAAAAACAAAACAAACAAAACAAATAGTCTTTATTATTTTTTTTCTCTTTCAAGATGCATTAAATTTTTCATCCATATTCACAGTAATTCCCATGAAAATAACTTTTCCTTATGAGATTTTAGTCATCTCCCTTATATTAACCTTACTTGAAAATGCTTCTTTGCGTTCTTGATAGAGTTTGCATCGTTCTTGGTATTGTCTTTCAATCTCTTCAAACAATGGTGTTTTGTCTTCGAGGATTTTGGTACGGTCTTTGATGGTCTCTTCCAGGCTTTCAATTGTGTTCTAAAAACAACAAAAATGTTTTAACCGTTGTCAATTGGGTCAAAACTTGACTTCATACAAATAAGTGACACAGAAATTTTAGCTACAAGAAAAGGGAAACAACATTTTATATTTTCAGTTATTTTTCAGCCAGGAGTAGCCCGTAAGTGTTGAGAAGTTCAGAGTTCTAAGGGTTAAACAAAAAACTTTTTGATTTATTGTGCATTGAAAATCGTGAGGATAGACTAGTCACAGTGGTTAGGAATTAAAGCAGACATGACATGAAAAAAAACAAAAAAACATTTTATTACTGGGTATTTATTTGCTAAATTCTAGGTCAATAATAGGTAGGAATCAGTAGTTATTATACGTCTAGTTCCCAAAGATCTGTCTCCTAACCAGTACCCCTCCATTGCACTAAAAACGAGTAGAAACAGTGGGAACACTGATACATTAAAAAAAAAAAAAAAGAAAAAAAAAGTGGATAATTTGGGTCTCTATCCACTCACATGGGGGGTGGGGCTCAAAAAACTGATTCTCTTAGCCTAATTTGGGAGGAAAATAAATATATACTTAAATATGACTGAAAATATTTATTACTGTTGATAGAAGTTATATTTATTTTTACTATTCTTATTCTTAATATTATTATAATCATCCATACTATTATTCAACTTGTTTGACCATTATGTTTTTCTTTCAATGATTAGTGTGTAATATCTGATTCCTGTGTTTTCTGAATTAGGAATTATTTACTTACTGAGCAAAAAACCTACATAAAATATTTAGCTAAAAGGAATTGGGAAAAGTGAGAGATAGGAAGGTTGGATGGTTTTCATGGCATATCAACCCTTGTAGATTATTTAATGCCAATTCTTGTTTATATATAAAATTGGTCAACCATAGTTGAGGGTGACCCAAAGGCTTCTTTTTCAATAGCTACTACATTGAGGTGTAGGGAAGACCACAACTCCTTTCTCTGGATTGCTCCACTTACAGTTGATCTTTATCTTATAATGTTAAGTGTTAAGCAAGGAGGTATTAAGTACCATTTTTTGAGTCTTTGGTATGACTTTACCTGGGATTGAACCCCAGTCTCCCAAAACATTAGTGAACACTAACCATTATGCAAATTAATTAGTGAGTAGAGTGTTTGCCAATGGTCTGGGAGACCTGGGTTCAATCCCAGATCGCGTCATACCAAAGACTTCAAAAATGGTACTTGATACCTCCTTGCTTAACACTCAGTAATATAAGGTAGGTGAAGTGGAGCAATCCAGGGAAAGGAGTAGTAGCCTCCCCAACACCTCGGTGTAGTAGCAATTGAAAAGGGAGCCTTCTGGTTGCCCTCAACCACGGTCGCCAACAACAACTTATCTTTAAGTAAATAATTTCTAGGTAACATTTTTAAAGGAGCCAGAGCTCATTATTTTGGCACACAATTAAATGGTTTCAAGTATACAAAATTATTTCTATTTGATCCATAGATGGAGCCCTAACAGGTATTACCACTTTGAGTGGATCGAGGAGTAATAGTAGTGAAAGGGTACTCCACATTCTCCGAACTCCGAAACTGGGGCCTCCCCATCAAATGGTTTAGTATCATACCCAGGACATTAGTTGCATTGGAGTGTCTTACTTATCTGCAGAAATGCAGTCTGTGTATTCTATAGCCTCAGTCAGTAGGAAAAAGAAAAAAAATGTGTAAAAGTAAAAAAAGTGAAAAGATTATACGTAGAGATGGTGTCAGAATTATTCAGCCCAACTTTATATTAATATATTTTCAAAGGAAATAAAAATATTTGCAAGTACTTACTGATTTTGCCATAGATCATTATCATGTCGTGCTACCAGCACGGATATCCCTGACCCTCACATCAATTTTTTTAGAAGTTTTGATCAATTATATTTATAGTCATAGATTTTTTTCTAAAAATTGTAGTCCAAAATCATCATTTCGTCTTATGTCAAATGTTTGTTTGATGTTTTTTTGGTATTATTGTTTGACATTAAAATAAAATTTTGTTGTGAGCATAACTGTACATTCTTTCGAATTCATTATTTCATCACTTTTGAAAAAATGTACATGAAATTCCAATGAAAATTTCATGTATTAAAGTGTTATTTGTAATTATGGCAGGAGGGTAGAATAATACCGACACTAATTGTATATGTGTACACCCATGTATTTGATGGAATATATATTTTATCAGATTAAAAAAAAAAAAAAATCACTGAAAAACATTTTTTTAGAAATTTGAGCATTATCAATGCATCAATTATGGAATATATTCAGAGCTTGAAAAATATATCAACAAAGATGGTAGCCTTGTTGAATTAATGAAAAAGATCTTTAAAAATTGAACTTTCATTTGTTTTTTACAAAATGATTCTATCATTTGTAAAACATGAATTGTTAAATTTCAAATCTGTTGCAGGACTTTGTAAACATGGTGAGATTATTAGTTTTATTTATAAACTCAAGATGGCAACTCACCTTTGTTTGTTTAACCAATTCTTCTTTATCATCAGCCAAATTTTTCAGCTTTTCTTTCATAGCTTTTGTTTCCTCATCCAGTTTTTGTAAAGCTTGGTTTTTCTCTTGCACCTCTTTTTGCAGTTCTCTCCCCTAAAATAAACTTAGAATATTAGGAGGTGCCTGTGGTGTAATGGTTATCATCGGAGGAAATGGACACAGCGACACACTGTTATATTTTGACCCCTCGCCCCGGCCTAAAAATGCTATTCCAAGGTGATACACCGGAAGGAAATGACACATTCCAACGGCCAGTAATCGAAAGAGATCGCGTGGGCGGATTAAGGCTTATGATATGGGACAAGGTGAAGGTCCCATTCTGCCATTACATTCATGCACCGGAAGAGAGTAACCTCTGAACTGCATGACAGTTATTTCCGCTTGATGACGATTAAACATTCGATTTCAAAGATCCAGTAGGCGATCGTGTGGGCATTGAGTTATTATTTAACTCAGTTGAGTTTGGGTCCCAAGTAGTTGCCAGTAGAATTCCAGACACCTAGAGACCAGATGTGGTAGGGAAGGCCACACCCGACTGAGGGGGCACTCAGAAAACCCCCAAAGCAGTTGCCAGCAGACTCCCAGAGGGTTAGAGACGAGATGTGGTAGGGAAGGCCACACCCGACCGAGGGGGCCCTCGGAAAGCCCCAATGGAGTGGACCCCAACATCAGGAGAACAAGACACAATGTGACGGTCATAACAGTGGGGTCAAAATATGAAGTTTATGTTCGGTCTCCAGCATCCTCTCAAACGCAAACCTTACAAATAAAGTGAGAGGTAAAATATTGTTAAAGAAGTCTTCCTGCATCTTTATCCTGCGTCGTTTCTCCCTGTATCTTCCTCTTGCGTCTTTCTGCGTGCGTCTTTATTATTGAGTCGTTATGATATGGCAAATGAGTATATAACATATCGCGATTTGGTGCCGTGACCAGGATCTAGGACCAGAGTATGGTCCTGTTAGGGTTTTGAAATTTCTTCAAGGAATTATGGAGGGCCCGCTGTGTTGAGAAGATAAAAAATGCATCCGTATGGTACCTTGATGCACACATGTCAAGATGGCCAACCACGCAAATATAGTAAGACAAATTTAGATAATAATTAGCCAGGCAAGTGTTACATAGAGAGAAGGTCGCCTTCTAAGTAAGATTTTGTTTGCTGTAGTTCAAGTGATTCTTTTTTTTATGTTTTCAGCCATTATTGTCCCTTGTAAATTATTCTGTAAAATAATGTGTGAGGTTGATGGAGACAAACATGAAGAAAATTCCACAACACGTTCAAATCCTAGACGAGACTGATTGCATTTCACAAGGCACTAATACTCTTGGGAAAGGTATGAATCCAATTATTCTCCCTCCAGCTAGGGGTAAATAGTAGGGCAGGCTGGGTTCTTCAGCCTTGGTGAGGCAACTAGTCTAGGAGAAGGAAAACTCTGAATTCAAACCTGTTAAACTCCGTTTAAAAATAGACCTTGTGTCATATCCTGCCCGAGCGGAGGGGTTGGTAAATATGATAAACTTAGAATATTACAAGGTTTTGGTTTGGTTTCTTTGTTTAATGGCATATCAACTCTTTGTAGGTTATTTAATGCCAAAGTAATTCTCGTAGAAGAACAGTAGTGGTACTATTTAACCCATAGTTGGGAGGATAAGGGGGTTCATACCTTTCCCAAGGGTATTTGCCCGAAAGTGAATGTAATAGTGCGACTGGAATACGAACTCACTTACTACGATACCGTAGTTCATCACTTTAACCATTACACCAGGAGGACACCCCCCCAGAATATTACAAGATTCCTTAGAAATATATACTTACTCACAGGCAAGACTGCACATACACTTCATTTATGGATAAGTCTGTTTGCGTTTCACATAGCACTAATATTATTGGAAAAGGCATGAATCTGACAATTCTCTCTCTAGCTATGGCTAAATTGTAGGGCAGACTGAATCTTTTAACCTTAGCATGGCAACCAAAATAAGAGAAGGAAAACTGAATTCAAAACCAGTTGTACTCCACTTAAAAAAAAAGTTAACCTATGTTGCATTCTGCTTGTGAAGGAGGGGTTGGGTAAATACATACATTACATATATACTTAGTGTAGATGTTTTGATCATAGGAATTGGTTTCTGCAACCTAAGTTCAAATCCTTGTTAAGACTGTTTGGGTTTCACTTTGCACTAATGCCCTTGGAAAAGGCATGAATCCATCTTTATTCCTCCTAGTTATGAGTAAATAGTAGGGCAGACTGGGTTCTTTAGCATTGGTAAGGCAACCAGTTGAGGAGAAAACGAAAAATCTGAATTCCATCCACCTTTATTCCACTTCAAAAAATTAACAGTCACATCCTGCCTGTAGAGAAGAGGTTGGATAAATACTTACACATAATATATATGTGCTCTGATTTATCAATTCAAATACATACACACTAGTAGAAGTACCCAGTTCATGACTGGACCAAAAGGATTTTAGGAACACCAGTAAGTGAGATATAAAGAAGGAAGAGAGGAATAAGGTAAGAATTTAAAATGTATTCTTATTTGTATTCGAATGTTTTTGCCTATTAATTCAAATGAAAAATATTCTTTTATTTTACAAATTTTTGTTTCTTTTTTAGTTTACATTTAAAATAATAACATCCCAACCATATATATATATATATATATATATATATATATATATATAAAGGAAAAATCCTGAAACCATTTGTTAGCTGAGAGTGAACATGAAGTGCTGATAAACAACTATGTTGGATGGATGCAGGCCAAGACATGATCAATCACAGTTGGGTCACGTTAGCTAGTGGGTATGATATTGAAAAGACCCAAAACCCCCAATGAACTAAAGAACATCATTGATGATGCATCCATTTGTATCTTAGAGACCTATTTTGCACAATACATAAAAAATATTTCACTATACTGGTGAAATGATTTGCACTTAGTGCCTAGTTACAGAACTATTTTTAGTTAATGATTTTCAAAAATCAGCAAAGTTTTAATTCAAATTTTTATTTAACCTCTAAAAATTTTTAGATAAAAAAATCTAAGAATTAACAAATTACAATATTCTTTTATTTTAGGAATCCTTCTTTGTTTACATTTAAAATTTTATCTTAAAAATGTAACCCTTAACTCATGAGGAATTTGAAATCTAATTTTATTTTTCTAAAGACAATTTTTAAAATGATTAAAATTTAAATTTAGTTAAGTTAATTGCCTATTGAGTTACAGTGATAAAAATATATTCATTCAGTCTATAAATAGTTTATTTCTTTTTCAAAAATGTTTTTAGTTAGTTAATATAATTTTGTTCAAAGAAATATAAAAAGTATTTGTTTAAAAAAATCAATTTTTGTGTCATCAATAAATAACACATTTGTTTAATTTTGTCATTTTCTTTTTCCGCTTTAAAAAAAATGTAACATTACAGGTTGGTACAAAAAAAAAAGAAGCTAACAATCAAAAATGTGTCTTTACAATAAAAAGAAGACAAAAATTAAAACTGTAAAATTTTTTGGTTTACATTTAAAATAGTATTTTTAAAAAAGATTTGAAACTTTTTCAAGATTTATTTCTTAGTTCAAGAAAAAAAACAAAACAAAAAAAAAAAACACCTAACTTTTTTTCCACCAATTAGTATTAAATTACAATACAACTAAAAAAAAAAAGAGTTAAATTCAAATTTCATCTATGGAATCAGTGTGATATCTAAATGTGTCAGGTCTTCAGAACTAAATATTTTTTTTGTACTTATGAAGAACAGAGAAGAGTTCTACAAATTGACTGATTTTTAATTATTGAAATATATCAGTAATTGATCAGTAAAAATCAAAAACTAAATTTTGTACTTTTTCTTTTTATAAACATATTAAAGTGTATAAAACACAATTTTAAAACTCAATGACATCTCTTTCATGAGTTGTAAGTCAAAATAGCAAAAATATAGATACACAAAATTTTTTATTTGCCCAGTCAGCTGGGGCTGTAGAATACACTGACTGCACCTCTGCAGAGGGGTAACCCCCACAATGAGTGTCCTGATATGACACTAAACAATCTGATGGTGAGGTCCCAGTGATGCTGGGGCTTTGGGGAATGTGGACAACCCCCTCATTGCCATTGTTCCCAGGTCTACTCTGGCCCCGCGTGGTAGCAACTGATAGAGCCCTATCTATGGGTTAAATAGAATTAACAGCATACTTATGCTAAACTAAATTGTTTGACTGAACTGAATAGCTTGAAATACAAATGTTTTTGACAATTAAACCATACTTACATTTAAACTGTATGCTTATGCTAAACTGAATCATTTGAAATGGAACTGTACTTACGTTAAACTGATTTGTTTAATATAGAACTGTTTTGACATTTAACTGTGTAAACAAAACCTGTACTTATTCTTAGCTGAATTAGAACTACTTGACTAAACTGAATAGCTTGAAATAGAAATGTTTTTCACAATTAAACTGTACTTACATTTAAACAAAAATGGATTTAGCATTAAATAAACTACAAACCAACCAAAATTTTTCATATGATTATATACACACCTATATACAGATAAGATATTCAAAGAAGTATATGTATATAAAGGAGCGATGAAAAGTTCTTGGCTTAACTAAGATGAGAAAGAACTTTTTCTTTTTTGAAGTTTTAAAGAAACTTGAGAAAGGAAGTGCTAAGTGTGTGGAACTTTGGGTTTTTTTTTTGTTTTTTAATGGCATATATTTGATCCCTAATGGGAGGGAGGCAGATAAGGGAATTAATACCTCCCCAGGGACTAGTTTGGTTTCTTTGTTTTTAATGGCATCCTTGTAGAAGAACAGTAATGGTAATATTTAACCTATAGCTGAGGGCAGAGGGGTTCAGACCTTTCCCAATGGTATTAGTCCAAAAGTGACTGGAGATTGAATTCACTAAGATATCACAGTCCAGCACATTAGTCATTAAGTCATGGAGAATCCTCCAATGTTTAATTAGCTTTTATTAAACAATCAATAAAATGTGCATACATTATACATTTTTGAGGTAACATTATGTATCCATACATTATGCACGTTGGCATGCTTAACATGCTGATGATTATTGTCATAGAAAATGGGATTGGTGACTCAAGTTCAAATCCTGGACAAGGCAGTTGGCATTTCTCTTAGTACTAATGCCCTTGACATGAAACCATGAGTTATACCATCAACTATGGGAAAATAGTTGGGCAGACTCGGTTCTTTCCCCTTGGTTAGGCAACCAATTTAGAAGAAGAAAAACTAAATTCAACATAATAGTGCAAATGGACTTCAAATTGACTACAATGTTGCAGTACATCATGTTAGCTGCAATGCCCTGAAGATTTCTCCGAGAGGAACAGCATGTAGTTATCATGACCTGTAGGTCATTCTTTTCTTGGTCAGACTGAGAACTTTTCAGTATCTCCCTCATACATTGCTTGCCCTGGCATCAGCTGTCATGAATAAAGCAAGTACAAATTTCTTAAAGGTGGTCATTGTTTGGATGTATATTTTCCATAAGCATTTAGAGTAATTCCCCTAAATGATATCTTTCATAGCAATGGGGATTACTTGGTAGTGCTCATCTTTTCTCCAAGCAACATGTGACAGATTGCATTGGCTTATAACCAAGAGCAATAAAAAGAAAATCTCTGACTTTATGTACTGACCTCCCAAAAGGATAAGAATCTGTCAATCTTGAAAATCAGCATTCTGTTTCATACCTGGATGATTGATTTTAATGTTACATCAACCTATCTAGGATTATTCTATGTCGAGAGGTTAGGGAATTGCATTCATATTCAGAGCTTTTTTGCACAAAGATGATATAAGCAGGTACTTATTGTATAACAGTTATTGTTGCAGGAAGCAAACCTGGCTCTCAAAGTTCAGATCCTGAGTAATGCTGTTTGTTGTTCATATAATGCTAATACCCACAGAGAAGACATGAAACCAACTATTCTTCCTCCAGCTATGGGTAAATAGTCGGGCAGACTGGGCTGTTTTAACCTTGGTATAGCAATTGGTCTTGAAGGAAAACTGAATTCAGACCAGTTGTAAACCTGGAGAGGGATGGGCTCTGCCAAGCTATTTCTGCCCAAGACACAGTACATGAGTAGCACCCCCACAACTAAACCAGGTTATGGGACTGGTGAGAATATGATATCAAGTATTCCTATCTAATACTAATAATTTATATAATCTATAATACATGTTTTGTCTGTTTTATTGTTTAATGGCATATCAAGCTTTGTGGGTTATTTAATACCAAATCTTGTTTCCTTTGTAAGCAAATAGTTTATAGGTAGATATTTTTTTATTAAATTGTTAGAGTGCAAGACAGAAGTGGACAACTTTGGTTGGCTATTTTGTTTAATGTTATATACAACCTTATGGGCTATTTAATGCCAAAACTTTTATCTTTATGATTTCATGGCTATTAATATATTGGTAGTTTCTCTTAACATGGCTTACCCTCAACCACAGCCTTCTAGCACCTATAAGATAAAAAAAGGTAAGGTGTTTGTTTGCTATGAGAGTAGTTGGGACTTAATCATATTGGTTGGTTTTAATGGCATATCAACCTCTATAGGTCATTCAATGCCAGAGCCTTTTTACACATATATTATATATATGATTTGTAAACGCATATTTTGAGGTTGGTGATGGTTGGGTTTTATAGCAAATTAATCTCTCTTAAGGGTCATTGAGTGTCAAATTCTGATATGCATGTGAGTGTGTATATATGTAAAAATGAATATTAATTGTAAATAAATAGTTTAGAATTAGTGTTTTAAAATAGGTCAAAGCTTTTTGTTTGTATAAACTTGATGGTCGAAGGTGTTGGTAATAGGTAATAGCCTATATCTTTAATAGGAGGCCGATTGTTTTTAAGAAGTTGATTATGTTTTTGAGAGCAATTTTTTTAAATAGTTCATGCTGTTTGTCTTATAAAACTTAGGGAGAGGCTAATTTATGGGGAAGGAGAGAGAGAAGAAAAAAATAAGAAAAAGCAGACAGAGAGTCTACAGCTGACCAGAGTGAGTCAGGCCAAAGCACTTGTTGTAGGTCAGCAAGTCATGGGTGAATGACTATGGCAATTAGAAATGACTAGACACTCCCCTGCAAAAAAAAAAAGGGGTCCCAAAATCTTTCATGCACATGTGGAACCACCAGAAATGGATATGTTCCTCCCTCCAATTGTGGTCTTACTGAACTAAGAAAGAGTTTTATGTGCTCATCACTTTTTTCAAACGGCAAGTTTACAACTGTACATTTAGTGAGTAACAGTACACAACTGATAGAGCAGAAGTAACTATGTCTATTCAATAATATTTGTTTGCACAGTTATATGGTCTCATGTATCTTATCTAATACAAATAATTTTCAAAGAGATCTATTTGATCCATAGATGGGATGCTAACAGGAATTAAAACTCTGGGTCACAGTGGACCTGGAAGTAATGACAATGAAGGAATAACTCCACACTCCAGAACTGGTGCCATGCCATCAGATGCAGTTTAATGTCATGCTCAGGACAACCCTTTTTTTTGGGTGGTGGTAGGGGTCTTATTCCTCTACAAGGGATACAGCCAACATATTTTAAGCCCCACCCCGAAGGCAGGTTTTTTTTTTACCTGAGGCCAGCAGGAAATGATAATGACTTCAGATGAAAAGCAGGCCCAAGATTTTTCTCCTAGACAAACCTACCTCAGTACTCCTTTCAGCAAACTCTCCTTTCAGTTTAGAAATCTTCTGATTCATCTGTGATGAATATTTCATTTGATGTTCTTCAGTCACTCTTAACTGCTTTGTCAGAGAATCTCGTTCTTTTTCTGTGTCTAGCCTAAAATTACAATATAAAGACCTTTCTAAGTCTTAATCTTAAAAAAAATCAATGAAGAAAAAAGGCTCATGAGAAACAAAGGCAAAAGTTTAATTGATTAATTTTAATGGCATGTCAACCTGTGTAAGGTTATTTTATGTCTAGGGGTTAGGGAATACCATTCATAGTACATTTATATTTACATTTTTGTGTGATTGTGTGATGGGAGAAATCACGTGGGCGGCAGCTCAAAGCGTGCGTGAATATGTCTGGCGTGTAAAATGAGATCAAGGAGAGAGAAACAAGCGATTGGGGAGATTGAACTCACATCCTCCCAATCATGAATCATGTTTGACGTCAGGACTACCTACACACTGGCATGCATGTAAATTACCACATTGTGTGATTGACCCGGATGTGGCATTTTGGTAAGATTATTTAAGTCCTGCCTGAATGCACCGGGGTGAGAGAATTGTTTTGAGTTTTGGCAATGCACGACAAGAGACGAGTTTGGGTGTAGGACTGCTAGAAGATTGTTGCAGGCAAAAAGGAAAATTTTCAGTGTAGAAATTCGGTTGTCCATCTTCTATTAAGGAGAAATTGATACCACGTGTTCAGTTATGAGAGACTCTTTTCTTTCTGTTGCTGAGGAGGCATACCATCCACCCCCCTCTTCTTTCAGATTGTTTCTTAAGACTTTTTTTGCATACAGTTATATGATATCAAGTATTCCTGGAGAAGACGAACAAAATACCTTGCGGATCCCAAAATACGAAGGTCAAAACCTTACTGCTGATGTTTGCCTATTTGGTCGCTTTGGATGGCTTTAACCTGCTGCTGTCCACTCAGCTGACTGCTGATTTGACTCTGGAGTGAAGTGGTGGATCCATGTTTCATCCATTGTCACATTTTTATGCAAAAACTCCTTTTTGTTGCATTGAAACAGTTGCAAACAATGCTCTTAATTGTCAATGCATTGTTGTTTTTGATCAACTGTGAGCAAATGTGGCACCCACTTTGAACACAGCTTTCTCATTGACAAATGTTCATGCAAAATGGTGAATACACGGCTTTCTGATATTTTCAACTTCTCTACTATCTCATGCAAGTTCAATTTACAATCGGCCAAAACAAGTTTGTGGAGTTTCCTGGTGTTTTCCAGGACAACTGCTGAATTTGAACGACCTGACTATTCAGTATCATTTGTGTCTGTATGACCAAATTTAAAGTCAACATAGCACCTCTTAACTGTTGTTTCTGACAGAACAGAATAACACTTATCAAGCCATTGCTTTGCTTGAACACTATTTTTCCAATCAGAAAGCAATGCTTTATCAACACATGGAATTCAGATTTTTTCATTGTTTTGAAAATTTGCAACAGTAAGTAAAAGTAAAGTTGGTGTCCTTAGTCAAGGGTGACCTGAAGGTTCCCTTTTCAATTGCTACTACACCAAGGTGTAGGGGAGGGCACTACTCCTTTCCCGGGATTGCTCCACTTTACCCTTGATTCGTACCTTATAATGCTGAGTGTTAAGCAAAGCAGCATCAAGTACCATTTTTTGAGTCTTTGGTATGACTCAACCTGAGAATGAACCCAGGTCTCCCGGACAATTGGCGAACACTCTACTCATTAGACCCTTCACTTAAATAACTGTAATTTGTAAACTAATAATCCGATTGGGCTCAAATTTTGACATGTGCCATTTGAAGGTTAGTACTTTATAAAAATCATATGGAATTTTTATTAGTGGCACCATCTACATGTCAGGCCCGGGACTTATTGAGTGATGTGTTATTCATTCATTTGCACACAGCCAACTGGTTCTAAATATTGCTATGTAATACAAATAATTCAATTTTTGCACACTGTTAAAGGGTTTCAAGTATTGTTATTCAATACTAATAATTCTATTCAACATTTCTCATTGATTTACACTCAGCTAAATTGTTCTAAGTATTGCTATGTAACACTGACAATTGAATTTAACATCAGTCATTTGCTTGCACACTCTATAAGGTACTATCATTCCAGGTTATAGTGGATCTGGAAGTAATGGCAATGAAGAGGTACTCTACATTCCCCAGAACTGGGGCCTCATCATCAGATAATTTAGTGTTATATCTAGGACATTCATTAGCAGGAGGGGTCTTACTCCACTGCAGATGCAGTCAATATTTTCTACAGCCCCTGCTAACTGGACAAGTACAGCTAGTTTGAATTCTAAGTTTTCCTTTTCCTAGACCAGTTGCCATACATGAGTGATAGAGCCCAGTCCACTATATTATTTACCCATAGCTGGAGGGAGAATAGTTGGATTCATACCTTTCCCATAGGTATTGGCGCGATGCGAAATGCAAACAACCTTGTTGAGGTCTTGAACTCTGGTTGCTGAGTCTGTTTTTATATGACAATAAACATTTCACCCCTGGCTTGTCTTGAGGCTGGAAGTTGTCAGTACAACCTCATTACTCATCAAATATAGAAAAATCAGTATCACAGAGTTAAGAAACATTTTGATATTTTAAAATACTGCTAAATAACAAATAAACCCACTCGGTTCCTTCTGTAACAGCTGTCCATGATGATATTGATGCTTCTATTTAGGAAGAAGTGAAAGATTCTAATTAGCATTTTATAGTCAACAGCAGTCCATGATGATATTAATGCTTCTATTTAAGGATTTTAATTCGTATTTCATAGTTATCTCCCTTACAATAAGAATTTGCATGATTAATAATGTCCAGTATGAATGTAAAAGTAAAATTGGCAGGCCGAAGGCTCCTTTTTCATTAGCTACAATACCGAGGTGTAGGGGAGGGCACTACTCCTTTCCTAGGATTGCTCCACTTACCCTTGATCCGTACCTTATAAAGCTGGGTGTTAAGCAAGACCACATCAATTTTTTTTAGTCTTTGGTATGACTAAATGTGGGATTGAACCCCAGTCTTCTAGCCAATTGGCGAACACTTTACCCATTAGGCCAATGGGCCGGAATGTAGTCCCTACAAAATTCTCATTCAGTTGCAAATTGGACAGGAAATCGCTTTAGTTAGAGCATTTTAAGTGTACTGCTTAAAAAAAAAAAAATCTTTCTATTATAATCTGTTTTTGCTAGTTTACAATTCCATATAAACATCAGGAGAATTTTTGAGAAGTATAGGTGTTTCAGAAAAATTGATATTTCATGATCTGATAATTTGACCAATGATCTCAAAATTTAACAGCATGTATAGAAATAACTAAAAATTTTAGTTTTCTTTTAAAGTGAATGGCATTTCTATATCTGAAGAAAAAAAAAAAAGACATTGAACATAGAATTTTGAGTTGTGTCTATACATGTTAAAATCTGAGATCATTTCAATGAAAATTGGTTAAGTTATTGGATTATGAAGCAAAATTGATTTTTTGAAACATCCTGTATATATAGCAAAGTTAACATTTCAAAAAGTGAATTTCTTAATGAAAATAAATGAGGAGGCATTTAAAAAAAGAAAAAGAAGAATGATTTGTAATATAATAAATGTTATAATTTACTCTAATAGTAATAATGTAAAATGATAATGATAACGGGAAGGATTCATAGTAAGGTGTAGAATAGAAATTGTGAGGAAAAAAATTATAGAATAATAAAAAGGATAGTTTTAAAAAGTGTTTTGAAAATTTCTGTCACTAACCTTAACTGTTTTTCTTCTTTTAAAGCAGTTTTTCGTTTTTCAATTTCTCGATTGAATTGGGCAATTGTGAGGCTGAAAAGAAAACCATTGATGATTCAAGAACACATTTTGGACTATCTTCACCTTTGTTAACTATGTTCAAAATAAAAGCTCTAACATTTCCTATTTATCAGATCTGATTATTTCTACTTACTTAATATTGGCTATATTTAAAAAAGAAATTTAAATAAATGAGGATACATCCTCTTCTGCTGGACATTGGTCAAATTCAAAATAGAAGCCATGACACCCCTTGCATTTAGCAGGGACCCCTCATTTATGATGGATGATCCAGCACATGTGTTTGGCTTTATCATTCTCTCTTAGATAAAGAAAAGTTTAAATTCAACTTTGATCATTTTGGCTGCTTTGGTTGTTTTTTTTCTATAAGATGTCACTGACACATTGTTTATAAATCTTTTAAGCTCAGTAAGAGAGAGAAAGAAACTTTCATTTGTTTCAATGAGAAAGGGATTGACTCTTTCATTCAGTTCAGTGTAACAAAGAGACTCTTGTTTGTTTCAGTAAAAGAGAGATTAGAGTCTGTAATTAAAAGAAAAAAAAAAAAAATTTTAGATATCTGGTTCAGGGCTTGAACTTCTATTTCTTTAATCGTATAAGAAATAGTTATCCTATTTACCAACACCTCCACTCTGGCAGGATATGACACAAGGTCAATTTTTTAAGCGGAGTTTAACAGGTTTGAATTCAGAGTTTTCCTTCTCCTAGACTAGTTGCCTCACCAAGGCTGAAGAACCCAGTCTGCCCTACTATTTACCCATAGCTGGAGGGAGAATAATTGTTTCATACCTTTCCCAAGGGTATTAGTGCTATGTGAAATGCAATCAGACTCGTCCACGATTTGAACTCGTGTTGCCGTGTCCATTTCCTATGACGATAACCATGACACCACGGGTACATATAAGAAATAGTTATGACTGTTTCTTCAATCGTCTCACTAACCATTATACCATGAGAAGAGTCTAGAAAGTTAAAAATTAACAAAGTTTATAGATTTTGAATCTTTGACAAGACCAAAGTAAATTTTCATTTTTTTTTAAAGAAGGGTTTGCTTTAATTGAGAATCTTGAAAAATTGTAATTTCAATTTAAATTCTGATGGGAAAAAATTTGAAAATATTTTGTTTAAATAATAAAAAAAATTGGAATATCTAACCTATGTAAATCTTCATCTTTTATTTTCTATATTATGTTCTATTTTTATAGTGAAAAACCACAAATTGATGAGAAAAACTCTAAGTAAAATAATAATGAAATAAAAGTTCAAATAGACAGGAGCCAAGAGAATAATAAGTGAAAAGAGACTAAACAGTAAACTACATAAGTAAATTGACTCAGAAAGTGTAAAGGAGCAAGTATGAATTGGTAGGGAAGGGGATTACTGGGAATTATGCAAGTGACTCAAAAAAATTAAAAAAAAGAAGACACATAACTTCATGAGTAATTTACCTATGATTCTCTGACATTTTTTGGATGGCATCTTTATTCTGGGTATTTTCTATATCAAGGCTGGCCAAGTTTTCTGTATATTCTGAAAATTCATGCTGACAGCTTTGTAATCTGGCAATGAAAAAGGAAATTCAAAACAGAAAGGAAAACTTGAAAAAGATTAAAAAACAGGTAAACTTTACCCAGTTATAAAGATAGAATTAACAATGTTCATTCACTTGTAAAAATCTTATAATTTTGATTGATTTATTCATTTTAATGGCAAGATCAATCTGTCTGGGGTTATTTTATGCCTATCTGGAGGGAATACAGTCAGCACATTTCAAGTCCAACTGACAGGGCAATTAAATGGTTTTTGGGAGTTGTAGCAGAAAAAACTTGGTGCGTAAATTAATTTAATCATTATGATTGTCACATATTTTCACCCAATGAGGATGACTTATCCTATTCTGCCTGGACTATTTTTCTGGACAACATAAAAATGGTGAAACCCCACCAAACTCTCTCTTCCTCAGAACCTTTCAAACAGGACGGACGTACTTTCTATCCGCTCCCTTCATAGCAGCAGAGTCACAACACCATGAGGGAAGCCATCTAATTCATGGACCTCTTGAGTCTATTCTCTTAGACCAAGGGTTCCCAGTTGAACATGAATTAGATACATGTAATCTGCCACACACAGGAACACCTTAATTTCGCCTCCAACTTTTGCTATGTCTACAGCAATGCGCAATTCTACTCAGACATCCAGCTACCTCATTCCTGGGCAACATTTTTTGGAGACTTTCATACCTCTCTCCTACAACAACCAGGACCACACATTTATGGGTGACTACATCATTCCTGTCCTTAACCAGCAAACATGACTTTTGCTACACCTATGGTGATGCATATTTCACTCAGACATTCAACAATGCCTTGACTGTAGTGATGCCCATTCCACTTGGGCATTTAGCTACTAAAATTCCTTCTCAACTCAATAACTATCTCCTTCCTTTCTTCCTACGAGACTTGCAACATAAAGGTACCTTTTATTCTGGCTGTCATTAAACCTTCATAAAAACTTTTCGATATCTCGTTCCATCTCTCTTATTTACAACACCATAGCGAGGAATTAATGTAACAATTTTCCTCGCCAAAAATAAAAATCCTCCTCGTTAAAGAGTCAACCAATTCCTCTTAGAATTATTTTTAACTAACAAGTTAAATGACACACACAGCTTATGAATTTATGGTATATACTGATTTTAAAAGTATACAAATCCCAAGATGAACTGTAATCCAGCCAAATTCTAAAGGGATATTTCACACTGGAAATATAGAAAAATAAAAGCAATGTTGTCATGTGCAGTTTTAAGGAGGAGGAAAAAAATCACCTTGATGTGTATTCCTAAGAAGCTAAGTAAACATTGCTTACTCATGAAAAATTATACAATCCAAATTAAAAATATCTTTTTTTATTAACATAGTTTCATTTCAACTATATCTTACAAAATTTTTGGGAGACTTAGGGAATTTATGTTTATTGTAATGAAAACTTGAAACTTGTAAACAAGCTTTCGTCTTGAAAAATATGTACCTTTGATATGCAAAATTCAATTTTCAGTAATCTCTTTCCACAATAAAATCACATGAAACTTCAAGATGAAATATAGAGTAAGTTTGGGTTCTGACTTTAGTAAGCAAATACACAGCATTCAGCTGCTGCTAATTTAATAAAAAAGAAAGCGAGCCAATATTTTTGAATTTTTTTGATATTTTTTCTTTGCCGTATTTTTTTTTTAGTTGGTTTCATTGCTGATTATGATAGTTCTTGAAAGATGACATTTACATAAATAATTTGATAATGCAAATAGAAATTCCTAAAATTCAATGGTAGAAATTTTGCTATGAAAGTTTCACTCGGAGGTTAATTGTAACATACCCATGATATGGATATGGAAAACGTACATAGAATGTTCGTAACATATATACATAGAACACAGGAATCCCGAAACACGAAAAACACTCACGACTTCTTAGTTCAGGTATGAAACTTTTTATTACCTTTGAGTTTAAAGGTTTTTCAACATAAGGAGAGAGGCACAATCTTTCTATGCTGACTTTTCCATCTGTCTCCCATCATGTGCGGTGCCCAGAGCGCACAAATTCGTCTGGCCTCAGCGAGCCCCGAAAGTCGACCCTTCCCGTTCCGAGTCTAATTCTCAACTCGGACTTTTTTCAAATCCCCAAAAATCCTCTGCGCATGCTTCCGGTGCATGACGTCATTCACATCCCCAAGTCCTATCTGGGATTTTTATTTTGACATCTCTGAATGACACATCCTCCCCGCTCATGTTGCACCTAACTAACCTATGCACTGAGCCAAAAGGTTCTCAGCCTAACTAAACCCAAAGGCAAGATATATAAAACGAAATCCCTCGGCCATTATATTACATAATAATTTAAAATCCAAGTACTCAAAAAAATTCAATTGACATTTTGGAGATCATGCAATACATTTAATTTAACCTTTAATTATTGTTAATCTTTAATTCCCCAAATTAAAATCATTGTGAAAAGGGTGGAGATTTAAGACTATGGACGAGATCAGGAGTTTCAAACTCAATGACTCGAAAGGATCATTATGTTCTGGGAGAGAGGGACAATGTGCCAAATGTAAAATGTAGGGAGGTTGATTTCCCCTAGTTATAATGCCAATCTATAGTGTAGCTTATAACATATTCTTTTCATCTAAATAAACATATGAAGTGGGATATGTGAATTCATACAAAATGTAGAGGAACAAATTTTTTCTTACAAATTTACCTTAATTCTGTTTTTACCTTTTGGTAAATTCCCTTTTTACTATTTTTCATTTTTGATAAATTACAATAAATTGTATGATAGATATTATTGAAACAAAAGCAAAATTCAAAGTTTTATTACATTTAAAAAAATAGCAGATATAATTTCGGTTTATTTAACAATCTACAGGAAAAGGAGTAGTGCCCTTCCCTACACCTCGGTGTAGTAGCTATTGAAAAGGAGCCTTCAGGTAACCCTCGACTATGGTCGCCAACTTTACTTACTTATTTAACAATCTGCTCTCAAATTTCTTCTATGATTTTCTGTTTGTGTCTGTCATCTCAGGTACACCTTCTCTATGCTAATAGGAGTTGATGACAAATATATTTCTTCTTACATTATGAAACAAAAAACATTTTCTCATGTTCTGTTGTGCATGTTAGTTTTCTGTCATCTCAAGAACACCCTTCACATCAATATGAGTTGTCAAGTCTACCCCTTCTCATTTTATGGAACAAAAAAGAAAAATTCTTCATGTTCTGCTGTGTGATTTAGTTTTTTATAATCTCAGTCAAATCTCCTGCACAATATATCTTTGTTGATATAGATTTCATTAACATTCTTATTAAAAATGTTTTTATATGTATATAAAATTGGATCATTTCTACTTTTCAGCTTTTGATCTTGAAGGGAAAGTGGCTGAAATATTAAAGAACATTCTACCCTTCTTCTGAGGAGAAACACGGTCAGGGATAAGGGATAAATTACTAAGTTTTAGGAAAATATCAGTCATGAAAATTCTTCTGCCACATGCCTTAGAAAATTAGTTTGTGGGCAGCTTATATGCTTGAAACCTCTTGATTAAACTAAAGATTCCAAATGTGGACTTTGCAGACTTTTGAAAAGTGAAAGGGACAGTGAAAAAATGTTTGAGGTTCCAAAGGAACTACTTTGAAGAGGATTAATGTGCCAATGCCCTAGGTAGGCTACTTTTTTGTCAATTGTAAAAGTGGCTGTAACCTTTTTGGAAAAACTAAGTGTGATGAAAATTAAGTGTGATGGAGCATTAATGCTTGTCATAGTCAATCAGTACAAGATTTAATATTTTGTTAAAAATGTGAATTACCGAGCCTCTACATCTTTTACTTCTTTCTTGGCTTTTGTTTCTGCATCTGTGCACTCATCAATAGCTGTAAAAGACAAAGATTCTCTCTTCATAATCAAGTAGACTGTTTATTAATGTTAATAATTCAAGCAAGCCATCTCTGTTAGTTTTGCAAAGTTTTTCACAGAGAGGAGGAAAGTCTCTTCATTTTTTAAGGAAAATATTGAAGGTCTTAAAAAGGGGCTTTTAAAACATTAAATTAAAAAAAAAACAACATACATCCACTATGGAACACACCAAAAATGTAAGTAAAAAACTCAAAACACAAACTTTCTCCATCACTTGTTTCAATTGAACATAATCTTTAACCTCAGTCATCTAATAAATAACTATATCACTGCTTGGAGAGTAATTGTAGGAGTGACTGTGGTTGCTGCCAGATACTTGCTAGTAAAATCAGCAGGTTTGTTTCACCAACTTCACCCTGAGATCACCAATGACTTAGTTACTCTCAATGCAATTTCACCAAACTAAATAGTCTCCATAGTTTTTAATTTCTAAAAAGATAAGAGAAATATTTTGTAGTCAGGATAGAAGCAGATAATTTAAGAAAGGTACATTAAGTACACAAAAAGGTTTCAGGAATAAAAATGATTAGAAAGTTGGCATGTTCTTTGACTTTAGAGCCCAGGAATTTAGTCCCTACATTAGAGATTCACAGAGAATTTCCTAAAGGCAATTTGGACAGAAAACTTTCAAGTGGTCAGACCAGTTTCATCAAGCTTAGTACATTCTATACTGATATAAGTCAAATTGTCTGGCCCACATGGTGCCAATGAGGTAAATAATATTAATTTTTCTTAAATCGGACACATTAATTTAAACCAAATATTACTCATAAACCATACACATAATTTATGCTTTTAAGGTAAATAAGTTGAATACCCTTGAAATAATTTTTAATGGATAATTTATTTCACAAAAGTTTAAATGTTAGTAATTGTAATTTTATAAGTGCAAAGTTTTTTTTCTCTTGATTTTAAATATTAACCACACTTGTTTTTAAAACTTCATCAAATGTTCTTTGTTCTATTTAATTTGTTATTGCTGTATTTATGTAAATTTTGTGGTTTCTTTATAAATGTTTTGCCTTTGTAGCACAATGTACATTTTTCCAAGTGCTAATGCAAACTGTTTGTCTTAATAGGAGTTTTCACAGCTGCATATGTTTTTGAATGGAATAAAATATCCTTCAACATAATTCATGCAGTTTGTCAGTTCTTTCATGCATTAAAATGGAGCAATGGCCATAACAGTGATGTCATTACCAAATAGCATTTTCTTAAACTAATATTTTTCTACACACTTTTCAGTAAGTCAATATTAGTATAACTAAATGTAATGTTGGTCTCTTAAAAAAAGGTGTTATGGAAATTGAGGTAACAAACAAGGTGCTGGAGAGGTTGTCATTTGATCCCAGTGATAAAACAATAGACAAACATGTTTCCATGTTTATTAATAGGTTAATAAATCAGGCTGTCCACTCTCCATCAGTGTCTATCTAAACTGTTTTTCATCGAGAGGATGAAAGTCTCTTCATTTTCTTAGAAAAATATCAAAGCCCCTTAAAAAAAAAAAAAAAAAAAAAAAAAAAAGTATCTATAACATTAATTTCAAAAACATGTCTGCTCTGCAGCACACAAGAAATGTAACTATCAAATGCAAACTTTCTCATTGCTTGTTTCAATTGAAAATAATCTTTTACCCCACTTATCTGATAGATATTTTCACACCCCTACTTGGTGGGTGTTGAAGCTATTACATAACCCTCGGGCTATCCATTTTCTCCCCATTACCTACACCTCTTCCCTATGACATGTTCTCTTTCAAATCCCATTAAAATATCATAAATAAACTTTCACTTTTCCACACATACATTCCAATGGACCCCAAATATAAGGTTAACTCTGGAATAAACTAATTTCCCAGTGATTTTATTGGCCTAAAAATATTTTATAATAATAATAATAATAAACAAGCAAACAAACATCTTCATTTGATACTTTTAAATAAATAAAATTGCTTTGGAAATAAAGAAAGTCAATCAGTGAATCAAATAAAAAATAAAAAGTCTCACATTTTTGTTGTTGTTCTTCATTTTCTTGTAATTCTTTATTTCGTTTTGTTTCATAATCAACTCTCAGTTTTAGCTGGGAATTAAAATAAGAAAAAACTGAATCACAAGTCTATTTGTTCTGTCTCTTCATTTCAACACATTCAAATCAGAATATTAAAGTATTTGCATTTACCTAATACTTCTGCCACAAGCAGGATGTAACACCAGGTCAATTTTTTAAGCAGAGTACAACAGGTATGAATTCAGAGTTTTCCTTCTCCTCGATTGGTTGCAATACCAAAGTTAAAGAGCCCAGGCTACCCTAATATTTACCCATAGCTAAAGTGTTGTTCAGGATTTGAACTTGTCACCAAGTCCATTTCCCATGACAATAACCATTACAACATGCATACATCCTTACAAGTATGCATTTGCCCAAACTGTCTACCATGGGCAGGATGTGACACAAGGTCAATTTTTTCAAGTTGAGTACAGCTTGTTTGAATTGGTTGCCTAACCAAGTGTAAAGATCCTAGTCTACTTTACTATTTATTCATAGCTAAGGGAGCAGATGGATTCATGCCTTTCCCTAGGATATTAGCACAAAGTGAAAGATAAACAGTCTCAACCAAGCTCTAAACTTATTTGCTTAGTTCTCACAAAAATTAAGAAATTTCTTTTACAATCAATATTAAATTATAAAGCAATGTGTGATATTTAATCATGGCATGGCTTAAGAAGAACTGAAGAGCTGCATATACTTTTTTGTACTTACTAAAGAACTGTGAAGAGTTTTAGAAATCAACTAATTTTCAATTATTGAATAATATCAACTAGTAAAAATAAAAAAACAACTAAATTCATAATTAAAATTTTGGTATGATGAATGCATATGCTGTATTGGCTGAGGTTGCAGAGTATGCCAACTGCATTTATATTGAGGGATAAGACCCTCCCACCAAAGAGGGTACTTGTTGACTGTGGGTGGTGACCCATAATGCTTGAAGATTACTATCTTGGTGGCTGAACTGTCCGTAATCTGCAACGTTACACTTTGGTCCCTACTGGGCTAGACAGACAGTGGAGAGGCCTGATCGGATCGATTGACTGATCATATCAAACCCTAGCTCCTCTATGATAGTTCCAACCATATTTTTCAAATAGCTCTAGTGGCAAACAAGTACCCAACCTTATTTTATGTTAAAGGTGCTAGAAGGTGGTGGCTGAAGGTCAATTGAAATAGCCATACTTGAAACCATTGAACAGTGTGCAAACGTATTATTAAATTGAATTATTAGTGTTAGATAGCAATACTTGAAACCATTCCAGAGAATTATTAGTATTAGTTTGGTTGGTTTTTATGGCATATCAACCCTTATAGGTTATCTAATGCCAAATCATATATATATATATATATATATGCGCGCGCATTAAATGCGTATGATTTGTAAACAGTTCGTTGATAACATTTTTAAATAAGCCAGAGCTCATTTGTTTGTACACAGATGGTTTCAAGTATTGCTATGCAACACTAATAATTTAACACCAGTCATTTGTTTACACACATTTAAATGGTTAAGTATATATCGTTTGTAAGTAATTCTATTTAAAAAATGTTAGAGCTAATTTGTTTGCACACAGTTAATGGGTTTCAAGTATTGCTATCTAACACTAATAATTCTACTTAATATTAATCATTTATTTCCACACAATATAGTTGAGGGCGACCAGAAGGCTCCCTTATCAATAGCTACTACACAGAGATGTAGGGGAGGGTGCTACTCCTTTCCCTTGATTGCTCCACTTTATCCTTGATACGTACCTTATATTGCTGAGTGTTAAGCAAGGAGGTATCAAGTACTATTTTTAAAGTCTTTAGTATGACTCGACCTGGGATTGAACCCATGTCTCTTGGACCATTGGCAAACACTCTACCCATTGGCATGATGGTTAGAGTGTTCGCCAATAGCCCAGGAGACCTGGAAAGACTAAAAAAAATGGTATTTGATGTCTCCTTGCTTAACACTCAGCAATATAAGGTGGGGATCAAAGGTAAAGTGGAGCAACCAGGGAAAGGAGTAGTGCCCTCCCCTACACCTTGGTGTAGTAGATATCGAAAAGGGAAGCCTTCAGATCACCTTCGACTAAGGTCGCCAACTTTACTTACTTATTTACTTCCACACATTCAAATGCTTCCAAGTATTGCTATATAATACCAATAATTCAATTTTTGCACACAATCAAATGGTTTCAAGCATTCCTATCTAACATGAATAAGTCTATCTAGCATTAATCATTTGTTTGCACACACTAATATGGCTTCAAGTATTGGTAAATAATGTAATATTTTGACCTTCGACCCGGCCCAAAAATACTATTCCAAGGTGATACACCGGAAGGAAGTGACACATTCCAATGGCCAGTAATCGAAAGAGATCGCGTGGGCGGATTAAGGCTTATGATATGGGACAAGGTGAAGGTCCCATTGTGCCACTACAGTGATGCACCGGAAGAGAGTAACCTCTGAACTGCATGATAGTTATTTCCACTTGATGATGATTAAACATCCGATTTCAAAGATCCAGTAGGCGATCGTGTAGGCGTTGAATTATTATTTAACTCAGTTGAGTTTGGGGTGCCAAAGCAGTTGCCAGTAGAATTCCAGACAGCTAGAGACCAGATGTGGTAGGGAAGGCCACACCCGACCGAGGGGGCCCTCGGAAAGCCCCGATGGAGTGGACCCTAAAGACCTCTGGTTGAGCAATTAAGAGAACAAGAAAGACACAACGTGACGGTCATAAGTAGTGGAGGTCAAAATATGAAGTTTATGTTCAGTCTCCAGCACCCTCTCACATGCAAACCTTGAACAACCCTTTCGAACCCTTGCAATAAAGTGAGAGGTGAATATTTTTCTAAAGAAGTCTTCCTGCGTCTTCCTTGAGTCTTTATCATGCGTCCTTATTTGTGCGTCTGTCGTTTATCATGCGTCTGTTATCATTGCATCGGTATGTATCCAGCATATATATGTATATGTGTGTATAAGCATATGTATGTAGATGAGTATACAACAATAATACAACAAATTCAATTTAACATCAGTCTTGTTTGCACACAGTTAAATTGTTAAACAGTTCTATTTGACCCACAGGTAGGACCACTCTGGTTCAGAGTAGACCTGGGAGTAATGGTAATGAAAGGATACTCCTCCAGGACTGAAGCCTCACCATCAGATGGAATTTGGAAAATTTTGAGTACTCCTTCATTATCATTACTCCCAGGTCGACTGACCCAGAGTAGTAGTACTTGTTAAGGTCCCATCTATGGGTCAAATAAAATTGTTCAATTTTTTCCTAGTGATGATTATTATTGGTTATTTGAAACCATACATCCATGTGCAAGTTATTTGTATTGGATAACAATACTTGATAAACAGAATTACTAATGTTAAATAGTAATACTTAAAACCATTTAACTGTGTGCAAACAAATGAGATCTAACTTGTTTAAAAATAATGTTCTCTACAAACTATTTGCTTACAAATCGCACGTGTGTGTATATGTGTGTATATATATATATATATATATATATATATATACACACACACACACACACACCCCTGGACAAAAATATAAGACCACCCTCAAAAAAAGAAGAAAAAGATATTGTTTACAATCTTTCAATTATGAAAATCAGGTATATGAAAGATAAGTTTAAGAGACATTTAAATTTAAAATAAGAAATTTCAATTCATTTTCTAAACATTTATTAGGATTAATGCTAAATTTTAAAATTTATTTTTTACATCAATATAAGACCACCAATCAAAACTAAAGAAAAAAAAGGATTTAATTTAATTGAAAAATGTATTATATATAGTCTACGTAATATAAAAGCTATTAAAACTGTAATACTTAAAATACTAAAAACATAAATGGCTAAAAGAAACTAAATTATCTGAATTTGAGAAAGCTCTGAAAAGAGTCGGAAAATCTCAGAGAAATTTCAAGGGCCTTAGGATGCAGAAAAAGTGTTATCTGCAATTACTTGAAAAGTCCAAATAAGTATGGAATAAGAAAACTGACTAGCAGGCCAGAAAAATTATCACCACAATTCAAGAAAAGAATTGTTCGGAAAGTAAAAAAGAAAACTTTGTCAAGATCAAAAATATTGAAATCTTTCGTGGATGCTCCTTGCAGTATTAGAACAATTAGAAAGCATTTAAACAATGAAAAATAAAGATGAAAAGAATTCATCATCCAAGGTTAACTATGAAGCACAAAGAGAAACGATGGGAATATGCTTGTCAATATCAAACCATGAGTGCTAAAGAATAGCTAAGAGTTGTTTCCTCAGACAAAAAGAAATTCAATTTATACAGTCCAGATGCCTTTCAGAAGTACTGGCACACAAAAAATTTTCCAGAAGAGAATTATTCAACAAGGCATAGTGGAGGAGGATCTCATGACCTTGGGGTGGGGGGCCCTTCTCATCTTCGGGAAAACAAACTAAAATTTGTCAGTGGTCAACAAAAAGCAGCAGATTATGTGAAGATGCTTAATGATTTATCTCTCGCACAAGAAGGGCGTTGTCTATGTGGAGAAGAATGGATTTTTCAGTAAGATAATGCTGCTATCCACAATGCATCAATAACAAAGAAGTACTTGCTTGAACAAAAAATAAGGTTTCTTGACCACCCAGTGTACTCTCCAGACCTCAATCCTATAGAAAATTTGTGGGGATTGATTGTTGAGAAAGTTTATGAAGGAGATTGTTAGTACTCAGCAATTTCTGAACTCAAAAATGCAATCTTAGATGCATGAGTTTCTGAAGTTGAACCAAAGGTATTTTTACCTTTGGTTCAACTTCAGAAACTAGTTGATAGTATGCCTAGCTGAATTTTTGAGATTACCAAAGCTAATGGTGGATTTACAAAATATTAAATAAAAAATTTATCTTTATATTCCATTGATCTTATATTTGTCAAAAAATTTAAAATTAAGCATTTATACTAGTATACATATAAAAAATGAATTGAAATTTCTTCATATTTAAAATTTTTCTTTATGCCTTATCTTTCATATATCTGATTTTCATATTGAAAAAAATTGTAAGCAATCTTTTTTTTCATTTTTGAGGGTGGTCTTATATTTTTGTCCAGTGGTGTATATACAGGATTTGGCATTAAATAACTGTTCTAACCTGACAAAAGGTTACTGAATGAGTAATAACCAAAACGGAGGTTGGAAATGAAATGGAAATCTTTATAACATCAACAAAATACAATACTTGCCAGCAGTGTGGTGAAGGTAACCGCTCCTAGTGACAACTACCTAGCATATTTTAACCCCCTCATAATAGCAACCAATGTATTTGTGAGGAATGGAACATACCCATTAATGATCATAGGTAGGGTATATAACAATAACCCACAAGAGTTTGATATGTCATTAAACTAAATAAACTAACTATGATGAACGTATAGACAAGAAACTGAGTTACTATGAACCATTGTCAATGTCTATACTCTTCTGAATTTCCAATCCAATTTGCAAGTGAAGGATAATTTTGTGGGGGCCACATTCACACTGGACATCATTTCTTTTAAATCAACCCAATTCTCAATATAATGGAGACAATTATAGTAAAAATGGTTGTACAACAGAAGAACATAAAAGCAACAATCTTTAATAGAAATTCTTAAATTATAATTAAGTTGATTATAAATACAACCAAATTTTAATAATAACAGAAGCAAAAGAACAAATTGGAACAATCTCAGCTCTGATCATTTGTTTTAAAGCAGTTCCCATATTGATTGATTGATTCATTTTTCTTACCACACACAGATCTGATAAGTGAATCAAATATCTAGCTCCTTCAGCTCACCTTCCTATGTCCACATAGGTGGAGGGTAAGTAAAATGTACCTATTAGTATACTTGGTGTTAGGGAAAATATTTAGTCAAGTCTCTACTCTCCAAGGGCCAATATAAGCATTAGTATATCCATGATGTATCTATTTACCTAACTATTCCACTGTGGGTAAGATGTGACACACAGTCAATTTAAAAGGATTACTGCTGGTTTGAATTCAGAGTTTTCCTTCTCATAGACTAGTTGCCTTACCGAATCTAAAGAATCCAGTCTACCCAACTATTTACTCATAGTTGTTGAGAGAAGAAATGGAATCATGATTTTCCTAAAGGTATGAGAGCGAACTGAAACGCAAACAGTTTTACTTGTCTAAATTTCTGTGATGAAGCTTGATAATTGTTATAACTTAGAAAATTCGGACTATTGACCTCATCTATATTGTTATAGTCATGTTTCGGCTGATACATCTTTTGGCCTTCTTCAAGTGTTTTGTCTTGAACTTGAGAGTCCACACAGTTTGAAATTCTGCGTGGAGTCCAAAATTTAACATGAAACACCTGAAGAAGGCCGAAGGACATATCAGCCGAAATGTCGTGAATATAATAACAAAGATGATTTTAATAGTCTGAATATTCTAAGTAATAAACAGCCTAGTCCAGGAGTGAACTTGGGTTGCTAGTTCCACTTTCTAGAACAATAACCATTATGTTAAGACTTCCTCCTAAAGGAGCCCGACAATATTTTTCGGACACTTTAGTATTCGACTTTCCGAGTACCATAGAGTGGCGAAATTCCTTCAATAGAATAGCATAAACATATAAAGAAAATACCTGTAATAAAAATGGAAGAAAATCGATTAGGTAAGGAAAAATATTTAATTTTCATCATTTTTTACAAAACACACGCGACATTATTTTTCGGACATCGTTGAAAAACTGTTAATAGTCTGTAATATCACCTTTCTTAATAACTTTTATCAATATCTCTTCCTAATGATCAAACATATGCACAATAACATCTCTACGTGTTTCAATTAGTTGTTTTTTGGCTCCTTGTATTCGTTCCCATAGTTGAGCCTCTTTCGTTATTTCAGGTCCATCATAGACAATTTGCGCAAGCATTTCCCAAACATTTTCTATTAAATTTAGATCCGGGCTTCTTGCAGGCCATTCCAAAGTAGTCATATTCACTTTAGCCATCCATTCTTTCATGAGTTTTGACACATGGATGCTGCAATTGTCTTGCTGTAAAACGAAATCATTCCCCATCTCTCTTCTTATCCTTGGTAGGGCTTTCTCGTCCAGCAACTGTTTGTAGCTTTCGCTGTTCTGTCGTCCTTTCAGCCACTCCAACCATATATTTCCATTAGCAAAGATCATACCCCAAACCATAACTCCTCCTCCCATCTGTCGTTTGTTCAGTACAACAGGCTCACCCCTTCTTGACCAAGTACACCCTCCATCGGGCCCAACAAACTTAAAACGCTTCTCATCAGTAAATATAACCTTCTTAAAGTCAACATGCTTTGTTAACCACCTTTTAGCACACTCCAGTCTTGCTCCCTTGTGTTTCTTTGTTAGTGTAATTTTTTTCTTAGCCTTTGCATACTTCAGACCAATCCTATGCAGCGTTCTTTGTACTGTTCGGACGTTTACATCCAATTCACATTTCTCCTTCACTTTCCTTGCTGTAACTTTTTCCCCAGATGTCAAAAGCTGTGCCACAGTCCTCTTCATTCTCCTTTCAGTCCTCTTGCCAATTGATCTTTTCCGCCCTCTCTTCTTTTTCCGCTTGGATTTTGTCTTCAGCATGTATTCGACCGTTGATTTTGACAGCTTCAAATCCATGGCGATCCTTCTGATGCTGAGGCCATCTTCCCGCTTCTTCCGTGCCAAACAAACGACTTCTTTTGAATGCATTTACCTCATTAAACTTAATTGTTTTGCCAAGAAATGTCCGGACTATTTATGCTGTTAGATTGTCCTATGTTAACATGGGAGTAGGGGTGCCAGTACCCCAGAACAGTGTACAAGCAGAAAATTTGTATACAGCAACATATACATGAACATAGCTCTTAATAAAATAGGATTTTTTGTCATGTCCGAAAAATAGTGTCGCGCAAGTTTTCACAAAAATCACAAAAAACTAAAATCATCAAAGCCAAACTAAAAAACATGGTTACACTAGTAGTGGATTTTCACTCCTCAACTACGTACTTACAATCTCAAAAGTTTTTGGCACTAGTGACCACCTCGAAGTACTTTTTTCAAAGTGTCCGAAAAATATTGTCGAGCCCCTGTAATAGATGATTTGTCTCTTTATAGTATTTGTATGTAATATACCAACACTGAACAGAATGGAAGAAAAGACAAAACCTCAATTATACATATAAGAGATTTAACCTTATATATATATATATATATATATATATATATATAGTATCAATAATTACTTAGTGAATCAGGAACTAACCAACTATAGTTTCGGGATTAGGTACCCTGATAAGCCGCTTCAGCGAAACTATAGTAGGTTAGTTCCTGATTCACTAAGTAATTATCGTTACTATTTTGCTCTACTTAGTATTGAGCACTTTTTGCATTGTAGCTTAGCAGCCCGAACGGTGTTTTTTTTCTTTTGACCAACCAAATCTTGATTTTTTTCAATTGGTATGACAAGGTTGGCCTTTTTTTTTTTTTTTCTAATATATATAACTTTTTTACCCTTGACAGTGATTCATTGTATATTTTCATCTTCAAATCACTTGCCGGGTTTTTTTTAATGTAAGGGCTATTATTATATATATATATATATATATATACACATTCCAGTGTCATTACAAATAAAGAATGCACAAACATGTCCCATGGTAGAATCATATGCATATTGTTCCACACACAAACACTATATGGAAGAGATACACAAATAGAAAAAAAGGTTTACTTGATAAGGGTAGATGATATAGCCATGTGACTATCACTCCTTACCAAGGTCAGAGATGTCATTTCCAACATTCAAAGAACATATGACATACTACAGGGCCCCCTAAAGGACTTACTAATTCTCTAAAAGAGATGATTATTTACATATCCCTACATATCATTTGGCTTGTTTGTTTAAATAACTGAAAAATAAATATTTTAAACATTTTTTATGATGACAAAATCAGTTTTTGTATAAGAGCACTAGTAATTATTATTAAAAAGTTATATTTTGTAAAATATCTTATACAAGGTATGATCAAAAAGTACAGACTGAAGCTTTAAATTTAAAAAAAGATTAAAAAAAATCAAATGAACCAGAATAAAGGGATGATATCTTGAAGTCTAGACTGCTGCCAAGTCTGTGCTGGTTCTTAATGATTGAAGACATGTGCACAGTTGGACACCTTAAATAATAAAGTAATGACGCCTTGACTTCATCTAGGCAAGTCAATACCACAAAGTTATGAAGACAGTCTCAATACTTTTTGAATAAAGTTTCTTTTTGACAAAATAGGATGGAAGTGCAGCATCCTCAATACTCATCATTAATAATCTGCCCCCCCCCCCCGGAAAATCAGGGAGGGCAAGCCTGTGTTATTAAGTTGATTGCCTAGTTCCAAGGGATCTTTTCCTCTGCTTGGCAGGGCTATGTTTATTCTTTGACACTTGAGGTACTCCAAAATAGGAAATGCCAGGGGAATGAAGCATTTTTTGTGATGGTCTTGCATGAGTCTTGACTCATGTGTGCCCTCTCCCAATTATAAAATGACTTCACATCAAATCTGACTTGGATAAATATTCCCCCACCCTCCATACTAATTATACCTAACGCTGAGTAACTTTTACTTGTTCCCTAAACTGAAAATTCATCTTAAGGGTAAGCTATAGAGGATATTAAAAGAAAAGGTATCTCAGAAATGCTTTGATTGGCTGGTTGGTTGTTTGGGTTTTATGGCATATCGACCTTTGTGGGTTATTTAACGCCAAATCCATT
Organism: Sepioteuthis lessoniana; assembly: GCA_963585895.1. Taxonomy (NCBI): domain Eukaryota; kingdom Metazoa; phylum Mollusca; class Cephalopoda; order Myopsida; family Loliginidae; genus Sepioteuthis; species Sepioteuthis lessoniana. The sequence goes on from OY757933.1 coordinate 75,120,444, forward strand.
TTTATGAAAATAGTTCTATTTCAAACAATTCAGTTTAGCATAAGTACACAGTTTAAATGTAAGTACAGTTTAATTGAACATTTCTATTTCAAGCTATTCAGTTTATTCAAGCAGTTCTAATTCAGCTAATTCAGTTTAGTATAAGTATAGATTGTGTTTACACACAGTTAAATGTCAAAACAGTTCTATATTAAATAATTCAGTTTAGCGTAAGTAGTTTCAATGTTAAAAAATAGTTCCATTTCAAATAATTCAGTTTAGCATAAGCACGCAATTTAAATGCAAGTACGGTTTGTCAAAAACATTTCTATTTCAAACAATTTAGTTTAGCATAAGTATGCAGTTAGTTCTATTTGACCCATAGATAGGGCCCTTATCAAGTGATACCACTCCTGGCCAGAGTGGACCTGGGAGTGATGGCAATGAAGGGGTACTCCGCATTCCCCAAAGCTCCGGCATTACTGGAATCTCACCATCAGATTGTTTAGTGTCATATCCAGTACACTCGTTGAGGGAGGGGGCTTGCACCTCAGCAGAGAGATATTCTACAGCCCCAGCCGACTGGGCAAAGAGATGCTTTGACTATTGAACAACTTGAGAGAATAATTGTGGTGAATGTCAAGGGGATAATTTTGAATGAAATTAATGCTTCATTCTTTATTCATTTTTGTCTTGGTAAACTTTAATCTCAGAACTTTTTGAACACACCTTTTTTGTAATTTGAATATAGATAACAAATAACATTAAACAATGATTACTTAAATGAACTTCAACAAGAAATGGATAATGTTTTGTTTTTTTAGCAATGAATTATACAGGTAGTCTGCAGGTTTACAGTTAAGATCTACAGATGACTTCCTTGACCAAAAATAGGTCTTAGGTTTCATGGGCCAATTACTCATTATTTTGTAGAGCAGTAATGATGTTCAGGTTCAAGACGTTTATAATAAAGAATTACCTTTGAACTTCAAAACGAAGAAACTCCTTGACCTCACCAGTAGATTTTGTTTATTTTTTTATGGGTTGTGTGAGGATGGTGAAAACTAGCCATAGTTTTCTTTTTAGATTCAAGAAAAATACATTTATTATTTGAGGGGAAAAAAAAGACTGTTCAGCATGAAGAAAAAGAAAAGAGTTTAACTCATTGTGACTAATTCTAAATTTGGAAATGCCCCCACCCACAAACGGTTGATTTAATATGCTAATCATATGCAAATCTGTTTACACAATTTTTATCTATTGGTCAGTGAAAATGAAATGCAGAGAATTATGGAAAGTACCCCACAATCAAAAATGTGTTAATTCAGTTCCCATGTCTCAAGTGTGCAGTAAGAGTTAAAATACTTTATGTAATTTCTTTTGAAATACATTTTTTCTTCTGATGTCTTTCTAATACTTCTAAATGATGTACTATATTTGATCAATTCTTTTGTAATTTTTCTGTATTGTTTGTGCTGAATATTCCTTCAAAAGTTCTTACCATTCACCAGTTTTCCAATTGAAATGTCTTCTAGAACATTTTTTGTCTGAGCTCAAAATAGTTTGAAACATAGCAAACCATTCTTAACACTTGCTTGCACACCTACTGTATCATTACCATAAATTCCTGTGATATACTGTCTAATTTTTGCTGTTCTTCTTGATGAACAGTCATCTTGAATCTGCACTTTACATCCAGCCATTATTTTCAACAAAAAGTAAAATTATTACTTTTTTACATAGTGTTCCTAAAGAGAATGCCAATATAAGGATTAAAAAAGTGGATTAAATTCAAAGAGACTGCTCAGATTCCCTTAAAATTCTGGAAAAAAAAATGGCACAGGAAACCACTGAATCAACTTACAAATAAAATCTCAACATCTTATTAAATTGGTTGGTGCTTTATGGCATATCAACCCTTCTGGGTTATTCAATGCTAAATCCTGTTTTTTATATGATTTGTAAGTGAATAGTTTGTAGGTAACTTTATTTTCAAAAGGAGTTGTTAGAGTTTATCTGTTTACACACCGTTAAATGGTTGCAAGTATTGCTATTCAACATTAATAATTCTATTTATCAAGAATTCATATCTAATACAAATAATTTTTACACATCTGTATGATTTCAAATAACTAATAATAAGAATTCTTAGTAAATGATTCAACAGTTTCATTTGACCCATGGACAGGACATTAACAAATACTATTTGACCCATAGATAGAAACCAAACAGGTAGTACTAATCAAGGTTAGAGTGGACCTGTGAGTAAAAACAATGAAGAGGAACTCCACAAGCTCGAGGACTAGAGCCTCCCTATTAGATTTAGTTTAGTGGCATACCTACAGGCTGCAGAAGAAAAATTAGTATCACTATCATAAAACAAGATTAATTTTAATTTTGAAAAATAAACAAAGATAGAAATAAATTTACTCAATATGGCTGCCATTTTTTTCAAATATTGTATCAACATGCCTTTGAAATAGCATGCCTTCAAAATAAATTCTTCAGACATTTTATTCCATTCCTCCTCAATAGCAGTCTTAAGTGAACCAATATTTGGATGGGAAGTTGCATTTGTTTTGTTTTCTAAAATGTCCCGTATAGCATAATCAAGGGGCTTGAGGTCTGGACTTGATGCAGGCTATAAAGAAACTCCAATTATTTGAGAATTGGTGGGGGGGGGCTTAGTTTTAGCATTAAGCAAATCAAATTCTTTGTTGTTTCTTTTCTTGCTCATTAATGTAGTCAATGGTGTCCTGAAGGCCCCCTTTTCGATAGCTACTACACCAAGGTGTAGGGGAGGGTACTACTCCTTTCCCAGGATTGACCCACTTTGCCATTGATCTGTACCTCATTATGCTGAGTGTTAAGCAAGGAGGCATCAAGTACCATTTTTTGAGTCTTTGGTAAGACTCGACCTGGGATTGAACCCAGGTCTTCCAGGCCATTGGCGAACACTCTATTATATCAATGTCTGGTGCTTAAATAATAGAGCTAATCATGAAAATCTAGATTTATCACGTTTTTTTTCCCCCCATAATTGGACTGATATGGACTAATTTAATAATTATTCCATATTTTGCTTCTGTACCCAGCAGGACACTCATTGGGAAAGTCTGAAACCCCTGCAGAGGTGCAGTCAGCCAATTCTACAGCCACAACCAACAGGATGGTCATCTTATTAAGTTATGAACTGACAACAGATTTATACTTTGGAGGTGCTTTCATCTTTCTATTTGAAAATGACGATGGTGGGAATTATACTGAAATGAAAATTCATATCAAATGTTAATAAAATCAAGCATTCTTTTCAGTGTTGCTTTCATTGTTTGTCTTATAAAAAACATAAAAGAAATTATGAAAAAAGAAGTTCTTACATCATCTGCAATTTTCTTTTTCTCATCAAAGCTGTTTTCATACTTTTTCGTAATCTTTGCTAATGTTTCAGTGAGTTTCTTTCTGAAAAGCAAAAGATACAAATCTATCAATAGCCAGACAGCTTAATATTTCAATATGAAGAACACATTTTGAATCTTTCATGAAATAAACAAACATAAAACAGATTTTACCATTTCTAATTTTAAGAGTCATTAAACATCAAAGACTTCTTCAGAAAATAAAATTCATTCTGTTTTTTTTTTTGTTATGTACAGAACATTTTGACTGGTACATTCTTCATCCATTATTAGGTATAAGATCCATCTTAAGAAAAGAGACTTTGTTGTTAAATCAATTACAAACTCTTTGATTTGGTTTCAATGTTCCTTTCAAAGAATTTAGATCATGGCAGCACAGGTCTTATCTTCAACATTCTCTCCTTACAGACAAGGTGGGAGAGGTAGTTTCATTTAGGGCATATTATAGTTCATTTATATCCTCTTTTCTTCTCTATTATAAGGTCACTACTAAAAGAGGGAGTACTAAAAAGTTCTCCCCTGATCAAGAAATACGTTTGCAATCTTATATATTTATATTGCAACTCAGAACACTTAGCATATTTCTAAAATTTCTTTCACTGTTCCAAAAAAGTCAATTCTTTCAGGAATGAGCTGAGAACTTTTCAGCGCCCCTTGTGTATGTCATCCACAGACAGACTGTTTCATTGTATCACAACTCTTCAGTGTGGCTAGACGTGCAGGACACTTCAAGCTGGGATTGAAACCCACCCAACTTTACATTAGACTTAGCATCTTACTGCTCAGCCATCAGGTGACATATGTAAGTTCAGGAATTATAAAGCATTATGTATTAGCTTTCGTTTGTTTACATTTTGGGTTACCAGATACCAGAGAGCTCAATTCATGAGATGAGCTTTACATTGATGAAACCAAATTATTTTAAATAAAGGATTTTGTAATTTTTCACCACCAATCAAACCAAATAAAGAGACAATTTGGAAAAAAACAAAAACAATAAAAAAAACAGGTCTCAGTTTGATAATATTGTGATTTGAAATGATAGTAGATTCAACAACTTTCCAGCATTTTTTATTTAAGGTGCTGAAAAATGACAAAATCTCTTATTTAAAACAATATGGGATTCATCAGTTATATATATTTAGATGAACAAATACATACACACACACACATGTATATATCTCAGTGGTGACTAGGTTAGTAATTCCCAACCTGGAGCACATGCCCCACTGTCGGGGTATAGTAATATTTTGGTGGGACTTGTTTAGAGACCAAGTTAATGGCTTGTTTTTTGGTTTTTTTTTACACACAATTAAATATCAAAACGGTTCTATATATAATAATTCAGTTTAGTGTAAGTACAGTTTCAATGTCAGAAACAGTTCCATTTCAAATAATTCAAATGAACATAAGTACACAGTTTAATCGTCAAAAACCATTTCTATTTCAAGCTATTCAGTTAAGTCAAATAGTTCTAATTCAAACAATTCAGTTTAGCATAAGTATACAGTTAGTTCTATTTAACCAATAGATAGAGCCCGATTAGGTGCTACCATTCCTGGCCAGAGTGTACTTGAGAACAATGGCAATGAAGGGGTACTCTACATTCCTCAAAACCCCAGCATCACTGGAACCTCACCATCAGATTGTTTAGTATCATATATCCAGGACACTCGTTGGGGTGGGGGCTCTTACCCCTCTGCAGAGGTACAGTCGGTGTATTCTACAGCCCCAGCTGACTGGGCAATAAACAGAGTTAAATGTCAAAGCAGTTTTTTTTTTTAGATAATTCAGTTTAGCATAAGTACACAGTTTAGGTGTCAAAACAGTTCTATTTTGAGCAATTCAATTTAACATAAGTACGCAGTTTAAATGTCAAAACAATTCTATTTTAAACAATTCACTTTAGCATAAATATGCAGTTTAAGTGCAAGAACAGTAAAGTCAAGAAACCACAGTTTAGTTCTATTTAACCCATAGATAGGGCCCTTTTCAGGTGTTACCACTCTGGGTCAGAGTAGGAGCGATGGCAATGAAGAGGTACTCCACATTTCCCAAAGTTTCAGCATCACTGAAACCTCACCATCAGATTATTTAGTATCATATCCAGGATACTCGTTGAAGGGGGGCTTACCCCCTCTGGAGAGGTACAGTTAGTGTATTCTCCAGCCCCAGTGGAAACCACTTTGATGATCAGATAAGCAAGAAACAAATAGTCACCTAGCTGCATTGACTGTGTCTACGCTATTCAAAATTATATGTATATTAGTTTGAACAAAAAAAAAAAATATGCTTGAGAGAAATAATTACTTAGTGTTTGTTAAATTTGCCTGGGCAGATTTTTCTCCATCAATCTGAAGTTTCAAGTTTTGATTTTGTTTCTTCAGTTCCAGAACAGCCTTTTCTTGGAGTTTTTCATCCTGCAGACAAAAACAAGAATTAAAATTTCATTGAGAAAATTGGTATTAATTTTTTGAGTCGCTTAGAATTGGCTGAAGTTTGGTTGGTTGGTTTTATGACATGTCAACTCTTGTTGGTTTATGTAATGCTACAGCCAATCTTTTATCTTGTGCTAAAAATTATATTTCAAGTGACAATTCCTATTCAATAATCATTTGTTAACAATCATAGCTTCAAGTAATTATTTTTAATACAAATAATTTACATTTAAATGGTCTCAAGTCTTCTTATCTAATACAAATAATCTGCATATAGTTAAATGGTTTGAAGCAATTTCTTATTTAATATCTTTATCATCATAGGAAATGGAATTGGTGACCCAACTTCAAATCCTGGACACAGCTGTTTGTGTTTCATGTTGCACTAATTGCCCTTGGGAAAGATATGAATCCATCTATTTTCCCCCCAACAAAATGAGGTTCTTTAACCTTGGTAAGACAAACAATCTAGAAGTTAGACTGAATTCAAACCATTTTATAATTGACTTTGTGCCACATCTTATTCCCAGTGGAGGGGTAAGTAAATACAGACACTGCTAACAATTATATATCTTCAATTAGTTACTCCTGTCTATTGGTAATAATTTCCAAGCCTTTATATGGCTTTTAAGTAATTATTCCTAATTCAAATAATTTGGACTCAGCTAACAATTATATACGAGGATCATTAAATAAGTTTCCAGACTTTTTTCGTATGGGCACTTTTATTGATAGTATACACATAAAACTCTAATTCCCTTCGAAGTAATCTCCTCCAGCTGCAATGCACTTGTACCATTCCAACAAATTCTGGAAGGCCTCATAGAAGTCCTCTTGTGTGAGTGTGTCAATGACCTTTGTCACAGCCTCTTTCATCTCAATTGTCTCATAACAACAGCCTCTGAGCTTAGGGAATAAGAAAAAGTCACAGCGAGCAAGGTCTGGACTATAGGGAAGGTGACGAACTGTCTTGATGCCCATCTTGGTCAAATAGTCTGTGACAAGGACAGAGTTGTGGACTGGTGCATTGTCCTGGTGGAAATGCCACTGACCCGATTTGAAGAGTGCTGGCTTCTTCTGATGGAATCTCTTCCTGAACTCCCTTAAAACCTCAACATAGTAACCAAAGGGTTATTTGGCCAATCAACTCTGGTATATTGACTTCCTTACTCCTCCCACATATATATATTAAATGTTTTGCTATGTGTAAATAAACTTGTTTTTCCTTCCATTTATTCATTGCCCAGTCAGCTGGGACTGTAGAATACACTGACTGCATCTCTACAGAAGGGTAGCCCCCCCCATCAACAAGTGGCCTGGATATGACATTAAACAATCTGATGGTGAGGTTCCAGTAATGCTGAAGCTTTGGGGAATTTGGAGCACCTCTTCATTGCCATCACTCCTAGGTTCACTCTGGCCCAGAGTGGTAGCACCTGATAGGGTCCTATCTATGGGTCAAATAGAACTAAACTGCATACCTATGCTAAGCTGAATTGCTTGAAATAAAAAATATTTTGACATTTAAACTGCATACTTATGCTGAACTGAATTACTTGAAATGGAACTGTTTTTGTATGCTAAACTGAATTGTTTGAAATAAAACCGTTTTTGCCATTGAAACTGTACTTATACAAAACTGAATTGTTTGAATTACAACTGTTTGACTGAGCTGAATAGCTTGAAATAGGAATGCTTTTGACAATTGAACTGTGTACTGATGTTAAACTGAATTGTTAGAAACAGAACTGATTATTTGTATAAAAATAGATTTGGCATTAAATAACCTACAAAGGTTGATATGCCATAAAAACCAACCAACCAACATCCATTTATTCAGTGTTAGTGCATCATGGATGTGCTAATGCTAATATTGGTCCTTGGCAAGTGAGGACTCAATATCCTCCCTACTACCAAGCAAATCAAGAAAAGGTATGGCTTTATGAGTTTGACAATAATAAAATATTGTTCTGCAACAGCATTCATTATTAGTAGAGTCATAAAACTGCAATATAATAAAAAGAGATTTGGATAGATGAAACATGTCATAGGTGATTATATAAATTCAAGTACAATGCTGATGCTCAATTTCTCAACACTTCCATTAGTCATCTGTGACCCCCACCAAAAAAAAAAAAAAAAAAAAAAAAAAAACAGAAATAAAAAAAAATTCTAATTGCAGCATAGTTACCAATGATAACTTTGTTGGCAATAGCTAATGGTTGGATGCAGAGAGAGAGAGAAAAAAAGTAATTTGACTTAAGCATTAGGACCTTGTTGCTTTATTCTTTCTATTCAGTGTCTGTGGCCCTGGATGTAAGAAGAAATGAATATTGGACACAATGTGCAGGCTGACTTCTTCATTCTTTCAGGACCTTTCTTGTATCCTTGATTCATTCTTCATTTTCAATTCCCACAAGCAGTCACCAAAAGAGAAAAAGAGACCAAATCATGAAACCTGTGATTGGAGTGTATAGAACACCTCACTCTCACTTCTTGAGTGGGTGACATTATCCAGCCTGGGATACAAGATCAAGCATATCTTGTTACATCTGGAAGAGATGTTGAAGTCTATTTCAAAGCTTATCTAGTTGTGCTCTGGTACCATTTGTTTACCTTATTGACATTGTCTAGATGTATGGGATCTAAAAAGCACCAAAGTATCCTGGATATGACACTAAACTGGATTTGGTGGTGATGCTTCAGTTTTAAAACTCTGAAGAGTTAGAATACTCATTTATTGCAATTACTTCAAGGTCCACTTTGACACAGAGTAGTAGTACCTATTAGGATCCTATCAATGGATAAAATAGATCTCTTTAAAAATTATTATTATTGGATAGAATACTTGAGACCAGATAACCGTGTGCAAATAAATCATTATAATTATAAAGTAAAAGTAAAGTTGGCGATTGTAATCAAGGATGGCCCAAAGGCTCCCTTTTCAATAGCTACTACACTGGGGTGTTAGGGAGGGTACTACTCCTTTCCCTGTATTGCTCTAGTTTACCCTTGATACATACGTTGTAGTTGTGAGTGTTAATCAAGGAGGTATCAAGTACCATTTTTTGAGTCTTTGACTCAACCGGTGATTGAACCTCAATCTGCCAGGCCATTGGCAAACACTCTACCCACTAGGCTAATGGACTGGTAAAAATGAATTATTAACATTAGATAGAAATATTTAACAATATGCAATTATCAAGAATTTTTACTTGAGGCTACAATTGCTTACAAAAGATTATTATTAGTTACTTGAAACCATTTAATTGATTGCAAATTATTGTTATTAGATAGAAATACTTGAAACCTCAAAACTGTGTGCAAACAAAGTGTTGTGGACTAGTAAAAGGTCTGGAAGAAAGACATGAACTCGGGATTATGTGAAACAAGTATATTGAATGAAAGTATAAATACAGCATAGGTAAAAGAGCGTTGAATGTTAGTCTGACTGCCAAAGTGTTAGACTGGAGTTAACTTAACACCGACATGAATATTCTCCCGGTATTCAGAGTAATAGGAAGAGTTCATTATAGTTCATAAGGTAGGTATCATTACACAAAGGATTATTGACAAATGAATTGTCATTAAATAAAATGCAATGGAATATTAAAAAAATTGCAGATGTGACAAGTTGCAGCATAAAAAAGAAGCCATAAAGAGTTGATATATCATTAAATGAAACCAAAGTCCTAAATTTAGACGTATTTTTTAAATTACCCAATTTCTAATTAGTATATTTTATAATAGAATTTAAAAGAAACTAAAGATTTAAGTATGGATTTCTTTTAAGCATCAAAATATTCATTTATCTTCTGTAATTTCATCTTGAAATATTTTTCTTTTCCATTCTCTGGGCCACTTGTGTTCTCTTTTATCAGAATTATTCTGTTATACATACTTTTTTCTCCAGAGTCTTATGCCTCAAAGCTAGATGGAAACTAAATATTACATTTTTTGCTTTCAGCCACCTGTGTTGCCATATTCAGTATGGCTAACCAAAACTAAGTTATATTTAAGGTCCAAACTATCTAATATGTAACAAAGATGATTTGTTTATAATTTCTTTCTTCTATTGTTAACTTATTTTCACCAATAGTTTGTTACATTTTTGTGTGAACATCTTGCCTTTTCTCAAAATACAGTATAAATTTTGTGTTTTGAAATATAAACTATATTAATTCTAATTTTTAGTCGGTACAAACTGCACAAAAAACTTGAATGAATATTAGATTTAGCTGCTACAAATTCCAAAATGTCAATCCATATTATACGCAAGAAATATCTTTTCAAGAATTTCAGAGAGAAAAGTTAGGAGTGTGTGTTATGACTGATTATGGTAATATCACCTTTTCCTTCTCAGTTTGGTAGTTTAATTCTCTATTTCTGAATTGGAATTCAAACTCATTTTGATTCTTTTTCAACTCTTTTCAAAAAGTTGAATCAAATTTGAAGTTGTCACTAGATTTACACAACATTTTTGTAAATATCTGTGTTGTATAGTTGGTTCTTCACAGACAAATGCCGATCCTCCTCTGTCTTCTTTGGGAAGAATAAACAGGAAATCATCTTGTATGCACACATTCCTTTATTTCCGACTCCTTTTACATTACCAGCTGTATTAGCTATGAGCAAGCTCTTTGTATATTTATGGAAAATACAACTGCTCAATTTTTTTTTTTTTACTTATATGTGAATCTTGGCTACTTCAGGGTAGCTGTGTCCCGCATGTCTTGTTCATCTTATTTGGATGGTTTAAGAGATAGGGGTTAAGTGACTGTACAGCTGCTGTTTCATGGGGTGTTGCTTCCAGGATTTGTTCAATATAGCTTGTAAGATTCTGGTGCAGTTCCTGTCCAGCTTTTTCTCTATATGTTTTGTCAGAATCCATGTGGTACATCTGTAAAGCAGTATAGACACAACTGCTACTTGAAAGAAATTCCATTTTATCAAACAGGTCAGACTTCCATATGATTGATAGCATATTGATAGTAGTCCATGCCTTCACTAGTCACATATTGATGTCACTTTCAGTAGATGAGATGAGATAAGATGCTGCTATGAGTAAACAATTATAGCTTTAAGTAACTTGTCTTAATGCAAACAATTTACATTAATAGAGTATCAAGTATTCCCATTCAGTACTAATAATTTTAAAACAGATCTATTTGATCCATAGAGGGGACACTAGCAGGTACTATCACTCAGGGTCAGAGTAATGGCAATGATGGGGTACCCCATATTCCCCAGAACTGGAGTCTCACCATGCAGTTTAGTATCATACCTGGGATACCCCATTTTCGAGGGGTCTTATTCTCTCTGCAGTGGCTACAGTCAATGTGTTCTAAGCCGTGGGTTTTACTTTAGACCATATGGATAACTAAAAATTTGTATGCACTTAGGATTGCTTACAAAATGTTTTCTTTATTAACAATAAAGTCATAAAAATTCAAGAGTCATTCAATAAATAAGGTGAATGTTGTTTAAGAAATTGGCAATAGGAAACATTTTTTACAGGTGCATCTTTTTCAAGGAAATCAATAATAATGGGTTCTTTCATGTCCCAGAAGACTGTTAGTGCTGTTCCACTCTATGGACTGTATTTTTGACTCAGGCTCATGATGACAAACCCATATTTAGCCCATTTAGTTTGGTTTGGTTTTAAGGCATATCAACCACTGTAGGTTATTTAATACCAAACCCATTTTTATACATATAAACAGTTTTATTTCAAACAATTCAGTTTAGCATAAGTACAGAGTTTAAATGTCAAAACAGTTCTATTTTAAACAATTCAGTTTAGCATAAGCACACAGTTTAGTTCTATTTGACCTATAGATAGGACCCTATCAGGTGCTACCACTCTGGGCCAGAGTGGACCTGGGAGCGATGGCAATGAAGGGGCACTCCGCATTCCCCAAAGCCTCAGTATTACTGAAGCCTCACCATCAGATTGTTAAGCGACATATCCAGGACACTTGTTGGGAAGTCTTACCCCTCAGCAGAGATGCAGTTGCTGTATTCTGCAGCCTCCGCTGACTGGGCCATTAACACATTTATAAAGATTTTTTTGGCTAAAACATGCTTATATATATATATATATATATATATATATATATATATATATATATATATATATATATGCATTCTTCTGTAATTTTCACATAGTTTGTACATCTCAATCACCCAAAATTTGACGACAGATGTTTATTCAATCCTGGAACACTCTGGTTGATTTCCTACTATTTTGAATAGACTGAAAACATTTTTGTGAGATTAAAATAATTTTTGCAATACACCAATTCCAAACAATTCAGAGTTTTATGGAGAAAATGTCCTTATTTATTAAATGACACTTGTCTGTTAGAACCCCCCCACCAAAAAAAAAACAACAACAAATAACCTTTAATCAAATTATCCACCTTACATTTTGTAATTCCTGCAAAGCCATTTTTTGTTCTGTTAAATCAGCATTGACCATATTCAATTCTCTGAAAAGAAATATAGAATATTTTAAGATAAAATTAGCAAATATTTAATCATTACATAATTATTCAAATATTATAGTGTATTAATATAATTTAACTCTGTCCAATCATAGATTTGTGGGATTACCTCACTAGTCTGTCAGAGAGTATCTGCTGGTGATCATTGGATGGCATTACCAGAGCATTACAAAGTAAGAGGGAATGAAAATCTCATTCTCTTTAACCACAGAATGCTTTAGAGCTGTAGTTTGCAGGCTTTCTGAATGACCTGATCTTTTTTTTCTTAAGAGAAAAAAAATCAAGAGGAAACACAAGTTGACAAAGATCAACATCTCATCCAGTGGGCTAAGTGTAACAAGATATGCTCAATCTAGCACCCTGAACAGATCCTTGCCAAAGTCACCAGCAATCAGTCATCTAAGTGGTAGCAGAGGCTGGTCAAATAATGTCACCCACACTAAACAGAAGTGGCAAATTTTTTGATTTGCTCTCTTTTGGAGGCTGGGGTATGAGGAGACAAACATTTACATTAACAGAAAATGAAGAATAAATCAAGGATACAGGAAAAGACAGTTCCAACTAGAACAATCAACAATTACCCCACATGCTGTGTCTATAAGTTATTTCCACCTACTTCCATGGTCTCAGAATCTAAGTGAAGAGAATGAAGAAATAGAGATCTAAAAGTTTAAGTTTGTGTTTTTCCTTCCCCATCCAATAATTAACCTTGACCAACATAGAAATCATCAAGGAGGTGCCCGTGGTGTAGTCGTTATCGCCGTAGGAAATGAACACGGCGATACGAGTTCAAATCCTGGACGAGACTGATTGCATTTCACATAGCACTAATACCCTTGGGAAAGGTATGAATCCAATAATTCTCCCTCCAGCTATGGGTAAATAGTAGGACAGACTAGGTTCTTCAGCCATGGTTAGGCAACTAGTCTAGGAGAAGGAAAAACTCTGAATTCAAACCTGCTAAACTCCGCTTAAAAATTGACCTTGTGTCATATCCTGCCCGAGCGGAGGGGTTGGTAAATAGTACCAACATAGAAATCATCAGTGACTAAACAACAATTATCATACATTAATATAACAACATTCATAAATAACTGAATATTCATGAACAGAGTTGTTGTACGTTTAACAAATCTGACCAAAATGGGTTTCTGTGGCAAAATTGATTGAAACACATGAAAGCCAAAATTCTAAGATATCAAATATGAGATAAGAGCTCAGAGGGTAGTGTTTGCCAATGGCCTGGGAGACCAAGGTTCAATCCCAGTTCGAGTCATACCAAAGACTTAAAAAATGGTACTTGATACTACCTTGCTTAACACTCAGCATTATAAGGTATGTACCAAGGGTAGTGGAGCAATCCGGAGGAAGGAGTAGTGCCCTCCCCTACACCTCAGTGTAGTAGCTATTGAAAAGGGAGCCTTAGGGTTGCCCTTGACTATGGTTACCAACTTTACTTTTATTTTGATTTCATAATTCATAAGTGACTTGATGGTATTTGACCAAAAAAGTTGTTGATGAAAAAAAAAACCAATAAGATTCTTGGAACTGGTCAGAATTTCTTTTGATAACCCAACTAGAAGTATTCACCTCAACAGCCACTACTCACATAGCAAAGTTAAACCAAAATAGGATCCACTTTCACCCACACAAAAAAAAATTCATAAAAATACTTTTCAACTCATCAAAAACTGTTATGCAACTTTCAACAAAGCCGAATTTTTAGTCACTTTGAGAGTATATGAGGGTCTGATTTAATGTAGTAATCATAAAAGAAATAGATTCTAACAGCAGTAACTTCAAAGAGATGCCGAACAATCAGAAACCAGCTGTAGCCTTCAAGAGATGTCAAAATTCATTAAGAAGCAGTAACAACAACCTCAACTACATTATGAGATAATAACCAAACTACATTATGCAATAACTTAACTATTATATGCAATGACAGTTAATTATAATCTTTGTACATCAACCGAGAATAAAATCTTTTATCTTCCATTGTTGTGTTATATCTAACTTTTACGGTTTGATTGTTTTTTATAGCATATCAACCCTTGTGGGTCATTTTATGCCAAATTCTGATTATATATATATGATTTGTAAGCAAATAGTGTGTAGGTGACATTATTTTGAAATTAGCCAGAGGTCATTTGTTTGTACACTGTTAATGTAATATTACAGACGGGTGCTGTCATTAAATTGCGGCGGTTTCAAGGTGAAAGAACATTCAAGCACATCAGCTGTCAGCAGTCATTGGGTACAAAGGTCTGACGATCAAAAATGTAACGAACCTCGCTCATGCAGGCAGAGTGACCTGTAGAGAAAAAGCGTGATTTTAATATAATCACACGTGAACTTTCATGTGTTGCACTACTGTTCCACTGGTGAGCATCGAACCTTCGGGAACCTTCGAATTGATTCCATCAAATCGTTATATAAGAAAATCAAGTAGTGAGTTTTTGGCAGTTCAAGAGAGGTTTTAAAACAGTTTTCAACAGAGGCGCATGCCGCATGACACGTCATAGCCCAGCCTGTCATAGCAATCTGACTGATAAGATAAACATCTACAGGTCGATGATAAAAACGCTGATACCATCACCAAGAAGAGAAAGGTGAACCTTTCCTAAGAATGATAGCTAAAGTGCATGGAGGGAAAGAGTGATAAGGAAAGAAGACGTTTGATAGTGACAAAAAAAGAGAAGGCGAGGAAGAATGCTATTGAACAAACTTTTTAACAACAGTCCGCTGTAATTCCCAAAAATAAAGCAACTACTATTTTCTTCCTTGAGATTCAAGTTTCGAGTTTTTCTTTTCTGCGAATTCATTCCTTTTTGTCAGACACAACGTTTTAATTTTTTGGTCCTATACTACATTAAATGGTTTCAAGAATTGTTATTTAATCCTATATAAAATTCTATTCAATATTAATAATGATCCCTTGTAAAAGATTGAACAGTCCTATCTGACTCATACATGGGACCATAACAAGTACTATCACTCAGGATCAGAGTGGACCAGGGATTAATGGCAATGAAGGGGTACTCAACATTAACTTATTGTTACTATAGGTCCTGCAACAAGCTGAAGAAAATACTAATTAAATATTAACATTTTTATGTATATGAGGAGTGCTGAAAAGTTCTTGGCCTAACAGAATTTGAATTTTTATTGACTTTTTTTATTTTTATTTTTTGAAGGGTCAAAAAAAACTTGGGAGAAACAATGTGCAAAGTCTGTTGACTTAAGGATGAATGTGTGGAATAACGTGTACCTTTCTTGACTCAACATCATTCTTTCCTTGAATGTTGACAAAAACTTTTCAGTTCACCCTGCCTCTCAGAAAAATCTGGCATTTATTCATACTTACTCACTGACACGAATATTTTTCTTCTCCCATAATTTTTTCTTCTTTGTTACTTTTTCCTAGGGAGAAAAACAATCAGATTTTAAAAAATTTTCTTTATATATCAAAAAGGAAATTATGTCAATTTCTACTTGTGGATACTAAAAAGGTACACAAAAATTTTAAGAATCTTTCAGATCAAAGTGGTCAATATATTCCACGAAAAATAATCTCCCAACCCCACAGTAGATTCATTAATGAATCACTAGAAAGTGTACCAATACTAAATTAACTGTTACTTCCAGAAGAACTGGCCAAAAATCAGATTCTGCTTCATTTGAATGCCAGAATATTAGAAATGTTAGTATATGTACTGCCGAAGCAATTCCTGTAGAGTAATATAAAGGAGAAGAGAGAGTTAAAGAGGGGCAAGTTGTTAGTCAAGAATGTCTTACTTTCTCCTAAACAAAAATGGTGGAAGAAGTGTAACAATAGAATCAACAAATGGGGTAAAATTTATATAGAGAAATGTACAAGAGGGTTTTATATCCTTATATCAGTTCAGAAGGCTTACAAAAAAGCTAAGTTGTTGAATTTCCTCGGTAAGTTTATAGATTTTATTTTTGGTTATCCTTTGGTATGTTCATGATGAAAGGTGGCTTGGTCCCAAAAGGATGTGTTCTAAGTGTTATCCTGGTTCTTGAGGCAAGAGAAGGAACTGTCTTTTGAAGATGTGTGGGGCTCAAAGAATGAGGAATACTCACTGCAAAATGTGAGTTATTATTTCTATGCTTTTGATGGGATTAAGAAAGTGTTCCCTGCTTTAGGTTATGGTATCTTCTAGTTGGCAGAAAAGGTTTAATTCTTTGTCACATGATTGATCACTGCTACATGTGACAGTGAAATGGCTTATTTTTTGACTGGCATTGAAGAGTCTATGAATCATAATGAGATTTGATTTAGTTAAACAGAAACAACATGATACTTCAAATCATAAATGATACAATGGTAGTTTCATTGAAATGAAATATAATTAACTTCTTTACCACAGGTTTTTCACCAGTTAGGAACAGCAGGTAAAAGCTTAAACTATAATCAAAAATTTTAATATTAATTTTTAATAAAATATTAATAATTTTATATCTTCTCTAATAAAATTTTTTGCTGCTCTTAAGATAATTGATTCAATCAAACAATTTCTGTTGATAGGAAAATACAGGGTGTCTCAATATACATGGGACCCATGTGACAACTAATAACTATACTAATGTGTTCTTTTTCATTTCAGGGTCGAGACTAATATACAATAACAATTATTAATCCTTGATTACAGTGCCTTGGACAAGAGAGGAAAAATATTTTGTGTCACAACTTATTTGGAATCATTCAAAACTGTGCAAGCAAAATTTCACAGGAAGGTTAACTTTAACAATTATCTCCAGAAAAACAGAATTTATCATTGGGTACACAAATTTCAAGCCAGAGGGACAGTAAACAACTTCACCAAGAAGGCAGAAAATCCCAGATCTGGCAGGAAGTTGCCTGCAAGATGTCCTGACAATGTGGATGTGGTGAGAGATTCTATCGGAAGGAGTCTAAAAAAAGTCCTTCCTAAGACATTCCCAAGAACTTGGTCTTTCACGTGCACTGTAGGATAAAGTTAATCAATTTCTGCCCTTGTCATCTGGTTTGACCTTTCTGAAGTAATATGATTGCTTTTTAAGACTCAGATGAAAGATGACTTGATGCAATATGAATTATCATATTAATGGTTGCTTCTATTTTGAGACACTCAAAACCTTGGAAAATTTCATGAACCTATACCAATAAGAAATAATCTGAATTCTAGCATGATATTCTACAAATTACTTGGATGAGTATCAGTCACAATTTCTTGGGGAGGGAACTGTAACAAGAATCTAATCAGATGTTAGTTTCCAAGGGTGAGTCATACCATCTTTTTAGTGACAAAAATGGCAGAACTGGTACTTCATTTCTGTTTTCCTTACACAATGGCAGAGCTAGCGTTTCCAGTTTCTGAAAATTCAAGAATCAAATTATGATAGTATCCTTATTTTTATTTCTATATTTCAGTTGGTTCATTCTCCATCTTTATTACAGAACTTACTTGAGTTCTAAAATTAAACATTTTTATCATTCAATGAATATTTTTATCATTTTTTTCTATTAGACCATATCAGTTGATATGTTACAGAAAATTTAATTATGTTTGTATGTAACTGTAACCTATCAAAATGGTACATTATAGCAAGATTTTTACTAGGGCAATCTACCTAAAATGGTACATTATAGCAAGATTTTTACTAGTGCAGTCTACCTAAAATGGTACATTATAGCAAGATTTTTACTAGGGCAATCTACCTAAAATGGTACATTATAGCAAGATTTTTGCTAGGGCAATCTACCTAAAATGGTACATTATAGCAAGATTTTTACAAGGGCAAATAACCTAAAATTCTCAGAGAGAGAGAAAAAAAAAATTCCAGTCTAATTTGCAGCTGAATTATATTTTTGTGGGTTCAATGCTTATATGGAATGTCATTTTTTTGATCATCTAAATTCTCAATTGAATAGAGATAACAATGAAATATTAATCAGAATCCTTCACTCCTTCCTAAATAGAAGCATCAATATCATCAGGAACCACAGTTTATAATAAGGACTCAACAAGTTGTCTAGTATCTGCTAACAGTGAATTTTATGATGCTCTAAGTCAATCAAACAAGATTTGAATTGGTTGATTTTAATGGCATGTTAACCTGTCTAGAGTCATTTTATGCCTAGAGGTTAGGAAATTGAGTTCATTGTATATTCATATTCAAATTTTTTGTGTAGTTATTTCTTAGTTTTTTTTATTGAATATGAATAATTTTTAAACAGACTTATTTGCCCCATGTATAAGATCCTAACAAGTATTACTTCTGGGCCAGAGTGGACCTGGGAGTAATGGCAACGATGAGGTATTCCACACTCCCCCCAGATTTCCAGAACTTCACTATCAGATGCAATTTTTTTTTTATTGCAGACATTCCTTTTGTGGGGGGGGAGTCTTACTCCTTAGCAAGTCAACATATTCTAAGCACTATTGATAATGTACCAAACAAGATTTGTTGATAGGAAAATTTTTTAAATCCAATATAAATCTATATCGATAAGAATTAATGAGAATTATAGCTCATGGGTCTAGTGGGTAGAGTGTTTGCCAATGGCCCAGGAGACCAGGGTTCAGTCCCAGGTTGTGTCATACCAAAGACTTAAAAAATGGTACTTGATACCTCCTTGCTTAAGACTCAACATTATAAGGTACATTTTAAGAGTAAAGTGGAGCAATCCAGGGGAAGGAGTAGCACCCTCCCCTACACCTTGGTGTAGTAGCTATTAAAAAGAGAGTCGCCAACATTTTTTTTTTTTTTTTTTTTTTTTTTACTTATAGCATAATATTTATTCTCCAAATTACTTAGACTAGTATCCTCATCTTAGTCATTTTTATCACTACATTTTAGCTGGTTCATTTTCTAGCCTTTTTAGCTCTAACCGAAGTTCTGTGATGAAGCATTTTCATTATTCTATTAATTTTCTAACTATTATCTTTATTGTTGTTGTTTTTATTTAAACAAAGATATTTATATTTAATAATGATATAGTTTTATACCTTCTAAAACAGAATTTTTTTTATGCTCAAACACATCAATGAGAATTAATATGAACTCCCATAAACTTTTAGAAGAGCTAGTATCATCTAAAAATAATTTAATTAAACCACAGTTAGTTGGGTATTTTGCGTTCATTGTTGAATTGAGATGAAGCCCTCTAACACATATTCTATATTAATCTATATTATTCAAAGCACATTGTCTGCAACATATAAAAGACAGTCAAGTTGAAACAAGTACAAAGGAATTTTAGTTCAGCTGCTGTTAGTGATTGTGCAAAAAAAACCCAAAAAACCCAAAAACCAAAAAAAACTTTATAAATTAAAAAGAAAAAAAAAAGAATCACTATATACATTGATTTTCCAATTGTTTCAATAGCCACATTGTACTTGATTCCATACTTTTGACTTAACTGAAACTTTTTTTTTCAAAAAGCTTAAGAAAGAAACTTTTTAAAAAATTATATAAACTTAAACAAAAAACAAAAATAGTTGATTTGCAAGAAATAATTTGGATACATTGTAATAAGAAATACATACAATATCCCTTTTGTAATCTTCAATCTTTTTATTAGCTTTGTCATGTTCTTCATTGAGGGCAGCCTTTAACTTTTGGATTTTAATTTCGGTTTCCACAATCTGCAGAGAAAGAAATCGATCAACATTTGAATAAGAAATGGACTTTTAAAACGGGTTTCATCATTTTCTAAACTTAAAGTATAGGACAAGGCCAAAAGCTGCTAAGATTATCTAGTGTTTTTAAGAGTAATGGGATATTTAGAGCTTTAAATAACTGTTTTTTTCATATAAGTAATTTGTACACAAGTATTCCTATCAAATACTCATCATTTGTATATAGTTATATGGTTTAAAGTAACTATTTCTATTTGATAACTATTTGCACACAGTTATATGGTTTTAAGTACTCCTACCTAATTCTAATAATTATATAGTTTCAAGTATTCCTATCTAATACTAAAAGTTTTTAAACAGATCTACTTGACCCATAGGACCCTAACATGTCCATCACAATGATTCACAAGGGATCTGAGAGTAATTGCAATGAAGGGGGTACTCCACACTTTCCAGAGATCCAAAATGTGAAGTCTCATCACTAGATACAGTTTAGTGTCATAATCAAGATTACCCCTTTGCAAGGGATGTGTCTGTGTCCCACTGGCAGAGTGATAAATGTGAATATTGTATATGCAAACATTTTAATGTAATAAAACAAAATGTCTCGAATATTATGAAGAAAAATGAATTTGATATTTTTTTTTCACTCAATGAAAGAGATAAATTTTAATCATTTTATCTATTCATTTATTGTTTCATTTATTTAAATTGTTTGATTTAATTATTTTATTCATTCTAATCAGCGAGTTTATTTATCTTACGCATTGTGTCAATACAATATATTATTATATTATGTCAATACGATATACTGAAAGTATTTTTCTTTGAACTTTATTTTATTCAATGAAATTTACAAAACAGAAACAAATTCTGTTTTCATTTATTTTTTCTTTTCAATAAATATTAATTTCTTTACTGTATTGAGGCTCCAAAATCATATATGCATTTAAAAAACAAAAAAAAACTTAATATTTGTGAATTATATATATATATATATATATATATATATATATATATATATATATATATGAAATAAAATTGCCTAGGAGGAGAAAAATTTGTACACATAACATAAGAACTAATATGGCCACCAGAATAAAGGATAACAGTTTAAAACACTTTTGTGAAATTTTTGACATAAGTGAATAGACATTAAACAAACCTCCTGGTTGCATTGTAGAATCTTCTCTCTTGTCTCATTCATAGTGATTAGTATCCTATAATGAAAGGAAATATCAAGAGATTAATTGAATAATACATCTAGGGTAAGCTGAAGAGGTTGTAGGTAGTTTTGAAGATAAATCTAACCAAAAATTTTTGGCCATGATAGGATTTTAAAGTAAAAATTATCATTTACTAGATGTAATATATAAATCTGTGGTATATCTTCAGAATACTACTGATTTATATAGTGGGAAGTGATAAAATTGAGGTGGTTGGACAGTATGTCTACTTAGGATGAATGGTAAATATATACAGAGACACGGATGTAGAAATCTTGTGGAGGATAAGGTCAGGTTTTGTTTGGTTTGGTTTTATGGCATATCAACCATTGTAGGTTATTTAATACCAAATCAGGTTTATACATAGATATATATGATTTGTAAACATAAGTCAACAAAGTTAAATAGTTCCAAGTATTGCTATGTATCATTAACAATTCAATTAAAGTCATTTGTTTACTTACAGTTTAATGATCAAACAGTTCTATTTGAAACAATTCAATTTAGTATAAATCATTTGTTTGCACTCAGTTTAAATGTCAAGCAGTTCTATTTGACCCATACATAGTACCCTATCAAGTGCTACTACTCCGGGCCAAAGTGGACCTGGGAACAATGGCAATGAGGGGGTACTCTACATTCCCAAAAGCTATAGCGTTACTAGAATCTCACCATCAAATGCTTTAATGTCATATCCAGAACACTCGTTGGGGGGGGGTCTTACCTCTCTGCAGAGATGCAGTCAATGAATTGGGCTGGGTAAGATCAGGATGGGAAGTATTTATTATGATAAAAGATGTGATTTTTTTTATTACAATGAAACTTTATAAACCATAATGAGGTTTGACTTAGAGTGTAACAACATATAATTGATGTAAATTGTGGCATACAAATTGACAAGCCAGAATAAAAAATCTAGACAAAACCAATGGTCACTTTATATGGCAGGGCTAAAATCCAAACCTTTACCACAGAGTGGTCAACCAGTGGAACAGCACTCCTAACACTAGATATACACCATTTTGGTAGCAGACTACCACAAATATTTCCAACTTAAACTCTGTTTTGATGAACATATTCAATAAATTAACACAGAGATTAATATAATAAAACTAATATAAATTAAATATTATATTAATGCAATATCACATTTCCAACTGCTGATGTACTGACAGTAAGCACTAACCAGAACATCACAGTAACTGTATGTTTAGGGGTACAGGTTAAAGGTCTAATCCAAAATTCTGAGCTAAAAATCTTGAGGTTGACCGATATGTTGTAATTTATGCTACTTATTTTATTTATAGTAAGCATGTCT
Organism: Sepioteuthis lessoniana; assembly: GCA_963585895.1. Classification (NCBI taxonomy): domain Eukaryota; kingdom Metazoa; phylum Mollusca; class Cephalopoda; order Myopsida; family Loliginidae; genus Sepioteuthis; species Sepioteuthis lessoniana. Next base: position 75,142,976 of record OY757933.1, read on the forward strand.
TTTTTTCCCAGCTTTTTTCCTCATTTATTTTTAAACTTAATAACTATATACATATCCTCCATGTGATTGATAGAATGAAAATATTTTGGTTACCAAAAAGGTACATAAAATATAAAATTAATAATTTAGAAAGAAAACCTTCAACTCCTTGTATTCAAAATACGAATAACAGAAGATTGTTTAACAGTCTTAAAGTGTAGTGCCGATCATTATGAGAAATGGAAATGACAACACAAGATCAAATCCTGGACAAAGCTGTTTGTGTTTCACTGTGTGCCAATGCCTTTGGTAAAGGTATGAATCCATTTCTTCTCCCTTTGGTAATGAGTAGGGTAGATTGGGTTCTTTAACATTGGTAAGGCAACCACTTGATGAGAAGGAAAACAGACTTCAAACTGGCTGTATTCCACTTAAAAACTGACCTTATGTGACATCCAGATTGAGGCAGAGGAATTTAGTAAACATATTTTAAGATGAAAAAAAAAAAAAAATTAATGAAACATTAATTTATTCTTGCAACTGCATTAGAATGCATAATAAAATTCAGGATTAGGTCACTAAAAGTAGACTTGATATAGACTCCTCTTTTGCAGGAATCAAATTAAAGAACGTGTCTTATTTTATTTGTAGGTGTAAATAAAATTCAATGAAATTTAATTTATTATTAATTAATCTTTACACTTTTGTCTGAAGAGATGTACAAAAATAGTTATATTTTTGTATATATCTCTTAAGACAAAAGTGTAAAAATTATTTATTGAATCATCAGTCAACTAGTTGAATAATTTTGGATGGTTTTATTTAGGAGGATTTTAAAAATTCTGATCCCAGTTTCACAATATTTTTGAATTTTTTTCCATAATAAAGTCTAATCATTTAGTAGATTAGTCTCAATGTAATTTAGTAGCATTATACCACACATGGAGGTTTATTGTTTTGGCATTATTTACCTGTTTTTTTTTTGTGATGCTAGTTTCTAGGGGAGTTTGGTGGAAAAGTGCCTTTTAAGATAAGATTAGATTACACTCTTCTGTATTTAATTTATAGTAAATAAAGATATTTTTCCTTCCTTTTCTTTCCGGTTCTGTTTATGTTGAAGGTACTCATGAGGTAATGGTTATCATCATAGGAAGTGGACTTGGCAACCCAAGTTCAAACCTGTACAAGGCTGTTTGAAAAGGTAGGAATCCAACTACTCTCCCTCCAGTTATGAGCAAATAGTAGGGCAGACTAGGCTCTTTAACTTTGGTACAACAACTAGTCTCAGAGAGTGATATCTCTGAATTCAAACCAGACCTGGAGTGGGATGGGCTCCAAGACATAAAGAGTGCCCCCATGACCAAACCAGGTTATGGGATAAGTTTTAGGTTTTTTTTTTTTTTTTTTTTTTTTTTTTTTTTACATAGGTTTTCTAACAGTTCTTTTTGCCATTATCTCAATACAAGAGATGCAATTACCTAGGAGCTTTGGAAAGCATTTTATTTGAGAGTACAAGAAAAAAAAAATTGGAACACCCTGTTTTTTAATGAAATTGTAAAAGAACAATTTCAATACTATTCTCCAACCGATACTGTTGACCAGCACTACTCAAAGTGGTGGTATGTATACCAGTGCTAGTACACAAGTCATTGACTGCTGGTATATGGTGAGTTTCCAGTTTCACATTAAACTAGTTGTTTATAAAATGTATGGAAAAAATTATGCAAACTGCACCTGGTAGAGTTGTCACGTCTCTCAACAACAAAAAACTGCAATGTCTGACTAAAAACTTCCTTTTGTATTCAACAATTATCTCTTCCTTCGTCTCTTTAAACTGACTGCTGCTTCTCCTCTAATCAATTCTTGTCCAACGCAATAGCAAAAGACACCGAGTGATGACGTTCGTTGTTTTTATGTCCTTTTCTGCCCGTCTTCATTTGCATGCGCACCTTCACTCTCTGTGGTTTTACATGACAGCTGGCGTGAAGATACGTGACCATTTGCGATATAAGCTCGTTCAGGGCAGCAATGTCTTCTTCCAGTCAAAAAAAAAAATTTTGCATGCAGAGCATATGCACTGACGTTTGTGCAGAGATGAGTGGTGATTTTCATCCCAATTTTCCCTACAAACCTTTTATTATATTTTTCCAGTATAAATTAACATTACTATAGATGGGGAAGTCCCAACTGTATAGTGGCTAATGTACTGGATTACAACATTAGAGTAAGCAAGTTCAAACTCCAGAGATGCTAATGCAATTATTTTCAGTCTAATACCCTTGGGAAAGATATGAACCTTCTTACCTCCCCAACTAGCAATTCGTTAAATACTACCAGAACTGTTCTTCTACAAGAATGGTTTTGGTATTAAATAACCCACATGCCATTAAAAACAGAAACCAAACTATCACTATGAATATTCAAAGAATATTTTTTAGGGTCATAAATTATAATATAGCACATTGGGAAAATATCCTGCCAGTACACCATATCAGATAGTTTAGAAAGTACTGCTGTAAAGGTTTTTTTTTTTTTTTTTTTGACTGGTTTGACAGTGCTGAGATATTTGAAAGAAAATAAAAAACAGGTAAGAGTCATTATATATCAAAGAGAAAATAAATATCTCACCTGGATTTCTCTTCTAAAAGTTTGTTAAGATTAATAACCAGACCATCGTGTTGCTTTCGAATGAGGTTTCTTTGGGGTCTGTTATGAGAAAGAAGACAGAATTTACTCACAGATTCATTTGACAACAACAAACATTTTGACCCCCCCATTTCCTATGATTTCAGACATCCTTATAAAAAGATGACTGATACTTAACCTAGTATTTCTCTCCTTTCAGTTATGACATAAGCTTATAATGGGAGCTCTCATAACTACAAGGGTAAGTCAAAAATTTTGCAATATTTTGGTAATGTGAGGGACAATTCAACAGCTTCAGACACATTTGCTGAGGTTATCAAAGTGACAAACCACATTGGACGTTGGATGGATTTGCATTAGAGGCTCACAGCATGGCCTTGAATTTGTAATTTTAGGTCTACTTGACCTTGCCTAATTGTTGAGGTTCTTGCAACCCAAGCAAAGTTTTTCAACCATCTGATTACTGAACTGTGATCAACTGAACCTTTAGCTTTTGCACAACAAATGTTTTTAGTTCCTAAATTAGGCTACATTGCATGTTCACATGTGTGGCTTTCAAATCACATATGGAGTGAAGCAATGCACAGCATGTCAGAGCACCAACTACCACAATACTACTAACCACAGTAGGTACTTTCCACAACTAGAACTGATTCAGTTACATGAAATATGCATCACAAACTAGCATGTACTAAAATACTGAAAAACTTTTGACTCACTCTAGTACAAAGTTAACAAAACAAAACAACTTTTAATCTTTGCAGGTAAAAAAACCCAATGAAAGACTCTTACATAAGTTATAATATCTTTTTACACAGTATTTTTGAAGTTTCATTTCCTAATACAAGGTCAGTTAATACACTTCTCTTTACATAGAGTTTTTAAGATGCCATAAACACTTAATTTGAAGAACTTTGATTTTGTCCTCTGGACTCAGATTTCAACATTAATTTTCATACTCATTTTATGAGATTTCACATAAAGATATACTATTCCCATCATTGAAAGTAATCAGAAGCTGTAAGAAGAATGTCATTCTTTTAAATATTCAACAAGTCACTCAATCTTGGGTTTCATGTATTACTAAACGTTAGCAGTGAGAGAAAAATGAGCACACGTGAAAACAGCCTCCAAAAGCTATAGGAAGAACCCAACAAACACAAATGCCAGAAAACTAAAAATGGCACAATATCAATTCGCAGGCATATATATATAAAGGAACAGACAGAATACATACAAAATCAGATAGATAAAATTAGAGACTCAGTGAAAGATAGGCAATCTAGGATAGCAAAGCAAACAATAAATGAAGTGAGCAGAAGGAAGAGCACAGTCAAAGCAAAATTGAAAGCTGCAAACCAACAGGAAAGAATAAAACTGTGGAAACAGCATTTTGAAAACATACTCGGAAACCCACCGAAAGTAACGCATGCACCAATCACCAGAATAATTAGTAAGCAATTGGACATTAAATTAGGACCGTTCCCACAAGAAGAACTTGATTTGGTTCTTAGAAAAATTAAAAATAGGAAAGCTGCAGGGCTGGACGAGATTCCCCCAGAAGTATGGAAGACCAGACAATTCGACGACATACTGCTCCGCAGTTTATAATCAAAATACGATAGATGGATGAAGGGTAGCATCCTCCCCTTCCCTAAAAAGGGTGACCTCGGATTAGCCAAGAACTACCGAGGCATAACACTTACATCCATAGCAGCCAAAATTTACAATACCCTACTATGAAACTGGATAGAACCCAAAATAGACAACATCCTTAGGAAAAACCAAAATGGCTTTCGAAGAAATAGATCCACAACCTCACAAATATTAACCATCCATAGAATCCTAGAGGGCGTACGGGCAAAAAACCTACAAGCGACATTACTATTTGTCGACTTTACCAAGGCCTTCAATTCCATTCACAGAGGAAAGATGGAACAAATCCTACTAGCATACGGCCTACCTAAAGAAACCGTAGCAGCAATAACAATTCTCTATAGAAACACCAAAGTGAAAGTACGCTCACCGGATGGAGACACAGAATACTTCAACATTGTAGCAGGAGTACTACAAGGAGATATGCTAGCCCCATACCTTTTTATCGTCTGTACAGATTATGTGCTTAGAACATCAATTGATAAAATCAGAGAAAACAGTGTTGAGCTGACAAAGAAAAGAAGCAGAAGGCACCCCGCAAAAACAATTACCGACGCCAACTACGCCGATGACAGCGATACTGGCAAATACACCCAACCAAGCCGAAACACTACTGCATAGTTTGGAATGAGCCGCCACAGGCATTGGCCTCCATGTCAATGCACACAAAACGGAATATATGTGCTATAATCAAACAGGCGACATCACCATACTAGATGGAACCCCTCTTAAACTAGTAGACAAATTCACCTACCTAGGAAGCAGCATATCATCAACAGAAAAGGACATCGACACACGACTAACGAAGGCATGGACAGCTATCGATAGGCTCTCCATCATATGGAAGTCGGACCTGACCGATAAAATGAAACGCAATTTCTTCCAGGCAGTGGTTGTATCGATACTACTGTATGGATGCACTACTTGGACGCTAACTAAATGGCTGGAGAAGAAACTAGACGGCAATTACACAAGAATGCTGAGAGCAATATTGAACAAGTCCTGGAGGCAACACCACACAAGGCACCAACTATACGGCTACCTACCTCCCATCACGAAAACTATCCAAGTTAGACAAACCAGACATGCAGGACACTGCTGGAGAAGCAGGGACGAGCTCATAAGTGATGTACTCCTATGGACCTCCACATATGGCCGGGCAAAAGCAGGACGACCAGCTTGAACATACATCCAGCAGCTATGTGAGGATATGAGATGCAGCCCTGAAGACCTGCCAGAGGCGATGAACGATAGGGAGAAGTGGCGAGAAAGAGTCAAGGATATCCATGCTTGTGGCACAACATGATGATGATTATATACATATCTTATATTGAATGTATTCATTTGCTTTATGCAAGATTATTCTTATTTTTCAGTCAATGAAAGTTATGATTAATTAACTTTTGTATTATATTGCTCTTTATCTAATTCCTTTTTCTTCACCTTTGCCAATGACTGTCATTTGGAACCCTTGTTACCATATGTGGGGAAGAGGAAAGAAAAAAAGAATTAAAACAAGGAACTACTACATCCTGGTTTACCAAATAACTATCATTCCTTCATTGGTCACTCTTTTAATATCTGATTATTTTTATTAACTTAGAACTATCATATCAATAAAAAAGTAAACTTGGCGACGATAGTTGAGTGTGACCTGAAGGCTCCTTTTTCGATAGCTACTACACCAAGGTGTAGGGGAGGGCGCTACTCGTTTCTCTGGATTGCTCCACTTTACCCTTGATCCTTACCTTATAATGCTGAGTGTTAAGCAAGGAGGGATCAAGTACCATTTTTGAGTCTTTGGCATGACTCAACCTGGGATTGAACCCTGGTCTCCCAGACCATTGGCGAACACTCTAACTATTATGCTGATATCCAGTATTATATCAATAATAATATTAAATCTCCACTTTTATGCTCCTAAACACTTTAATAAGAGCGAATGTAGAGGAATGGACCAATCAAATTGAAGCCTTTTTACTCATGAACTAAGTATGAAACAAAGATTGCTGAGATGCAAAAATCATGTCTAAAGCTGCTTTGGTGCATTAGGCAAATAAGAAATAACATCCAACATTCGGTGCTCTCTTCGGCTATCAGTTTATTTAGCTGAAGCTACAAATGCTCATGTAATCCTTTAGGATGCATGAAGCCAAAGCACACTTTTACCATTGGTGCCTGTGAAGCCACATAGGTTGTCTTTTCCTTCATAAGAAAAAAAAGCCACAGCCCTCCATCATATAGAACAACATTATCAAGCTAAGCTAGTAAACCAGTTATAATGAATTTGATTCTTACTGGGTGCTACATACTTCTTGCCCTGTGCCAAACTAATCTAAGATAAGTAAATGACAACATGCTTGAAATGTTTTATGTTTGCATTTTATGTTATTTTATTGTAAGTCAAAATTTGTCTCGTTAAGTCTATGTTTCCATTTACCAAACCATCCCATTTCCTTGCCCATACTAATGATCAACATTCTGTACCTTTGTTACCATATGTGGGGGAAGGGAAAGAAAATAAATTAAAACAATGGACTACTACATTCTGGCTCACCAATTGAGTAACTATCATCAATTTACTGGTCACTCTTCTAAAATCTGACCATTTTTATTACTTCACATAGAACTATCACCTAAAGAATTAATTATTTCACCTTTTTCCTTTCTGTGAACATACATACTTATAAATAATTCTTTTATTAGTAGAATAGATATGATTCTGCTTACAGAAGGGAATTATTGTCTTTTTCCAATTTGAGTTGTTCCTCTCTTAAAGTGCATATTTTGTCTTCAAGTTCACTCAAGATGGCCGTTTTGTCTTCAATGTCCATTTCATTTTGGGCATGAGCTGCTTTCACAGCAGCTACAGCAGAACAAAAATAAAAACATGTAACAATGAATATCAAAAATGAAAGGAGTTAAAAATGCTTTTATAAGATCGGGGAAAGTAAAATGAAAGTGATGGGAATGAGATTGTGTTATTGCTACACAAGGTTTCAAATAAAAACATGCTGTTAAGCATAGAGATTTATAGTATAAAACCAATAAAAGAATAACCAAATCCTAGAAATTGAATTTTACCGAAAGCTTACACTTTTTTGATCCCCACACTGGGTTCGGTTTGCTTTTATGGCATATCAACCATTATAAGTTATTTAATGCCAAATCCTCTTTATACATATATATATATATATATAATATATAGGATTTGGTTTGGTTGGGTTTTATGGCATACATTGTAGGTTATTTAATGCCAAATCCTCTTTATACATGTGACATGGTATGCCACCGAGAGAGGAAAAGTAAGATTAAATTCCCCTACCCTCTGTATTTGAACTAATAAGCGCAAAGGACTGACCACGAAAGCTGTTAGAATGCAGGTCAAACGCTACCAGCACTTCATGACCTATAATTGGTTGAACAGAGAAGGGAATGTAGGTCATTGAGTCGCATGACCAGATGAAATAGAGATGAGGAAGAAAGAGGTCAAGTGATTGGCCCGAGCCTTTAACGCCAAAAAATAGTACCTTTTCGTTAGAGGAAATTTGGAAAAGGATCTTTAGTTTGAGGTCAGAAGTCGACGGATAAAGACGTCGGCTTACAACCCGCTCCAGGAAAAAAAAATGCCCCGTAAAAAGCATAGAGCAGAATCTTTGGACAGTAGTCAGCAGAAAGGCTGACCCAGCTGATTCTGGAGGGATATCACTCATCCGTAAAAGAAAGGAACCTGAGAAGTAAACCCTTCGAAAAGATAAGTACAACTTAAAACTGTTTTTCTTTCTACCCTTCTTAAATATTGGAAATATATATATTAAATATATATATATTCAGAAAAGGAAAGAAAGAAACAGAAAAGATTTGTTTCATAAATCGTAAATGAATGAGTGGACTTAGACACTCCTTCAAGTAAAAGAAATAAAAGAAAAGAAAGAAAGAAAGAAAAGAAAAAAGAAGAGAGACATTTGTGTTTAAGACTGTCTGCTGGTTTAATATAGCTGGTAGCTTAAAAAGAAAGAAATAAGAGGGAAAGGAATTCTTTCTTCAACCTCATAATTATTTGTTTGGTCATCACTTTTTTGTGTTACATTTTAAATGCCCCCCTTGTGTTGAAATCTATTGGTTGTGTTGTTTATCTATCGAGTCGAGTCGCCTTCTTTTGCACATATCTGTTTCAGCTTTGTATTGCTTTCATTTATTCTCACTAAATGTCTTATTTGCCTTAAAAACATTACAAGGGAATTTTGGAAATTTGACTACAGTGAATGATATTTTGTTTTAACCTAGAAGTCCATGCTTTCTGTTATCCGAGGGGGTAGGAAAACGAAGGGCTTGGTGAGGTATGTGAAGGTGAAATTAGGAATCCCCTTGCCAGCGTCGAGATGAGTCTAGCCCCAAATTGACCCCCACATTATTTGCCAGTACCATATGCCCTTGTCTTGACTAGGACTTATTTTGCAGAAACTGCCAGACTGCCCCGACATCACATGTGCATAAAATAAACTCTCGCCCAGAGATAGATATTTTATGCCCCATCACACATATATATTAAATATATAGGATTTAGTTTGGTTTGGTTGCATGGCATATCAACCATTGTAGGTTATGTAATGCCAAATCCTCTTTATACATATATATTAAATATATATGATTTGGTTTGGTTGGGTTTTATGGCATATCAACCATTGTAGGTTATTTAATGCCAAATCCTCTTAATACATATTAAATATATGGTTTCTAAAGACATTTTATAGATAACATTTTTAAATCAGCTCATTCTTTTTCACACATTTAAATGGTTTCATTTATTTCTATCTAATATGAATAATTCTATTTAGAATTAATCATTTGTTTGCACACAGTTAAATGTTTTCAAGTATTGCTATATATCACTAATAATTCAATAAACATCACTTTGTATTTACACACAGTTAAATAATCAAACAATTCAGCTTAGCTTAAATACACAGTTTAAATGTCAAACAGTTCTATTTGACCCATGGATAGGATTCTATCAGGTGCTACCACTCCGGGCCAGAGTGGACCCGGAATTAATGGCAATGAGGGGGTACTCTACATTCTCCAAAGCTCCAGCATTACTAGAACCTCACCACAGATTGTTTAGATTCATATGTAGGACACTCATTTGGGGAGTCTTATCCCTCTGCAGAAATGCAATTGGTGTATTCTGCAGCCCCAGGCGACTGGGTCAGATCCCCACACTGTCTACTCATTTGTTATCTCCTCAGCTAATTAACCAAAAGTATCTAGAAATTAACAACCCTTTTAATCAATTGAACTCATGAAAATAGAAAACGATAAGAGAAGCAAACAAAAAACATGATCATATGACAAATACGTTTCCTATCAATGTCTCATTTGTAAACTAATTTATAAATATAAAAAGACATCAATGGGGTGTGCTGAGTTTAGTGATGATAATGTTATATTCTGAAATCATGTCTCATACCAGAATCCTCATAGGATAAAGGCATTGTTTTGGTTTTTGTAGAATGGTCAGTTATCAAGTATCAGTAGGGCAAACCTGCACAGAAACAGGTTTCATGAATGGAGTTGAATTTGTCTGATATTCTAAATAATACATATAAGAAATTATGTAAAAAAAAATATGGGCCTAAGGAACACTTATGACCAAGAGTACATATACAGGGTGCATTCAATACGTTTCCATACTTTTTTGTACAGGCATTTAAAATTGTTGTAAACTTTTGAAAATTTAGTATGTTATTGCTATACATCTTATGAGATGACTGACCCATTTTTATGATTTCAGGTTCAAATGATCAGCTACAACAGGAATTGGAATACACCCTACTAAAACCTGATTGTCACAGCAGGTGAATTTCAAAAATGCAATTTGGACGTGAGGACACTTTAGAAAAAATGCCACAGAAACGTATGGAATGCTTCAGACTGCTTTTGGACTATCTTGCATGAATTGAGCATCAGTTTTTGGGTGGCATAAGAGATTCAAGGAAGGCAGGGAGTCTGTGAGGGATGATGAGAGGTGTGGCAGGAGTAAGGAAGTCAATATACCAGACTTGATTGGCCAAAGGGTTAGGGTTACTATGTTGAGGTTTTAAGGGAGTTCAGGAAGAGATTCCGTCGAAAGAGGCCAGCATTCTTCTAATCGGGTCAGTGGCATTTCCACCAGGACAATACATCAGTCCTAAACTCCATCCTTTTCACAGACTATTTGACCAAGATGGGCATCAAGACAGTTCCCCAGCCTCCCTTTGTCCAGACGTTGCTCCCTGTGACTTTTGGTCATTCCCTAAGCTCAGAGGCTGTCGTTATGAGACAATTGAGGAGATGAAAGAGGCTGTGACGAAGGTCATTGACACGCTCACACAAGAGAAGTTCCATGGGGCCTTCCAGAAGTTGTTGGAATGGTACAAGTGCATTGCAGCCGAAGGAGATTACTTCGAAGGGGACTAGAGTTTCATGTATATACTGTCAATAAAAGTGCCCATACGAAAAAAGTCTGGAAACATATTTAATGATCCTCGTAACTATCTTATATAAAGAAAAATTGATAACAAGGTAATCCAAGTAGAAGGAGTGATTTATTGAGTAACAAAATTGACACTATAGCATTTCGTTTCTAGTGAACCATCACCAGGACTGTGAGGGAAGATATTAGAGATGTTTATATCAATGATGGATGTTTAAAAATGCAAAATATAAAAACCTAGGGAAAATTTGTATAACAAGAAAAAGTTGGCAGTTTAATTAGTGAATCAGTGTTTGTTATTTTAAATTACATTATTTGACTTATAAGTATTTTGTAATTTGCTTGAAGCATTACACAAATTATTCTATTGTATTGAATTAATTTAGTGGGCTATTACAATGTGAAATAATTATAGCCCTCTAAATTATACACACACACACACTAAGCATTATGCAGCTTACAGGGTATACCCTTAATTCATTCAGCTAAATTTTGGGGAAAATTTAACAAAGATAAGGACAATAATTAAGTATAGGTCTAAAAATGATATAACATTCAGTTTCAAAACATAAATAGTAAATTTTCAAAGTTTATTTGAGGGAAAACTTATTTCTTTTGACACCATGAGATTTGAAACATTAAAAAAATCTTTCAAAGATGTATTGACTCACCAGTAATTTCCAATTGAATAGATGAAGGAAGATTCTTAATAGTGTGGTGAAGACCAAAAGTAGTAATGGCTTCTTTTTCAAGTTCTTCATGAAGTTGCAATCGACACTTGTCCTATTTGAAAAAAAAATTTTTTTAAATTATCAAATGAAAGTGAATGATCATTTGAATTATTTGCCTGTTTGCTAAGTAAGTACAAGGTGTTTCAGAAAAATTTGATATCATTTTGTAATCTAATAACTTGACCAATTCTCATTCAAATCATCTTAAATTTTAACAAAATGAGGAGAAACAATTTATAATTCTACATTCAATATTTAAACGCCTTTATTTTCCAATAAAAGGCATTTCAGTAACTGAAAAGAATAAACAAACAAACATAAAACAGAATTTTGAACTGTTTCTACACACCATGTTAAAATTTGAATGAGAATTAGTCAATTTATTAGATTAAAAAATGATATCAATTTCTCTGAAACGGCCTGCTTTTATCAGTGAAATTTTGGTGTAAAGTTATTATAGAAACAATATCTTGGCCATGGTCTATGTGGACATTTCTCATTTTTGTCCTGTTTTGTAACAAAGTATTTAATCTGGAAATCTATTGTGTATCAAGGATATCAAAAATTCCAATAGGGTGAGCATTAATTTATACATCAGAGTAGGGGTCTCCAAACCTTTTTAGCCTTAACAGCAGATTAGACAAAGTGATGATTTGGCATTTGCTATTATAGCATATGCCTGGCATAGTTCATTTTAGATGGTTTGGTTTGTTGGGTTTTATGGCATATCAACCTTTGTAGGTTATTTAACGCCAAATCCATTTTTATGTAAATAATCTGTTCTATTCAGTTTAGCATAAGTACACAGTTTAATTGACAAAAACATTTCTATTTCAAACTATTCAAGCAGTTATATGTAACAATTCAGTTAAGTGTAAATTCAGTTTTAATGTCGAAAAACAGTTCTATTTGAAATAATTCAGTTCAGCATAAGCACGCAGTTTAAATGTATGTACGGTTTAATTGTCAAAAACATTTCTATTTCAAGCTATTCAGTTTACTCAAACAATTCAGTTTAGCATTAGTGTGCTGTTAGTTCTATTTAACCCATAGATAGGGCCCTATCAGGTGCTACCACTCCGGGCCAGAGTGGACCTGGGAGCGATGGCAATGAAGGGGTACTCCGCATTCCCGAAAGCTCCAGTACTGCTGGAACCTCACCATCAGATTGTTTAGTGTCATATCCAGGACACTCGTTAGGTGTGTGTGGGGGTCTAACCCCTCTGCAGAGGTGCAGTCAGTGTATTCTACAGCCCCAGGTGACTGGGCAATTCATTTTAGAGAAAAATTGTTCACAGTTGTATGTAATATCAAACATGCTCATGAATTGCTGGGCGTGGTGATAATGTTGGGAATCATCCAGATAGAAGCACATGATTCTTATAGAAATCAGGGATGTGATAGGCAAGAAATTTGGACTTCAAATCTTCTGAACACTGAAAATCAATGAGTTCCATTTGTAGTTGTAATGATTTTTCTTAAAAGTCAACATTAAAAAGGTGAAGAGAAAATTTTGAAAGTTGGCTGAAGGACCACATGGATAAAGTTTGTGGTCTGTATGCTGTAGGTTGAGGACCCCTGTATTAGTGTTGCTAATAGTATGTTCTAGTTTAATGTTGGGAATATTCTTTTGCTGTCATGTACACTATTCACATAATATTACTAGGTATCATAATTATAATCATAGTTTTCAAATTTCAAGGAGTTTTTGAAAATAATGAAATAAATATCAGTTTGTAACAAAAATATCCATTAAATAAAAAAATAAATTTGAAATAAATGTTATCAAATAAATTATAATACTCTTCTTCATTATATCAATTATCAAAAAATAAAATACATTTAGATGTACATTTTCTTTATTTTATTGTATTGAATTAATTTAGAGGGCTATTGCAATGTGAAATAATTATTTGAGTCTAATTTTCAAGTAAACACTTCATCGTCAGAGATTTTTTTTTTTTTAAATGAACACAATGTTGTATGTCCAAAGAAAAAAAAAAGATTTGAACATACAACATCGTATTCATTTAAAAAAAAAAGTCTGACAATGAAGTGTTTACTTTGAAATTAATTAGACTCAATTATTTCGCATTGCAGTAGCCCTCTAAATTAATTCAATACAATGAAATAAAATAATGTGTGCAATGCTTTAAGCAAATTACAAAATACATTTATTTATTTATTTTTTAAGTAGAGGAATTATATTGTAAATTGAATTACTGTGACCAGAAAATCCAGCAAACACTTGCGTGCAACATATAGAACCACAGGACAGTTGTTTCAACCTTATTAGGTCTCATCAGCAGTGTATACTGTGATCTCTCCCACTGGTCATGGTAATTCAATTTACAATATAATTCCTCTACTTAAAAAAGAAAATGTACATCTATTTTATTGCCCATGAGGTTATAATTATGCGGATGTGTATCTCCAATCTTCTTGGGAAGACATGGCCTTGGCAGTGACCGCGTCTTCTGTAAGTGTACAGATGTAACTTACAAGATGCATTCAGGTTAACTGGCTGCGCAATTGCCATGACTAGTCAATTTGGCATAGCTTGTGTGCAATGTGGTTCAGTAGCTCAGTGGTAAAGTTTTGGCTTTGCATTCTGTGGTCGCTGGTTCAATCTCCAGTTGGGGAGATAATGGTATACGCTGCTGATAAGACCTAATAAGGTCAAAACAATTGTCCAGTGGTTCTGTATGTTGTGCGCAAGTGTTTGCCGGGTTTTCTAGTCATGGTAATTCAGTTTACAAAATTCATTTAGATCTTATATATTTTACAATAAAAGAATTTTTTAAATTGTTTTGAATGTTTTTCTTCTGGTGTTATTAAGTTACACAAAAATACATTGAATATTTTTCGTTACAATTTTGTTGTGGTGTCTGTGTGTCTTCATTTTGACCAAATGAAGACACACAGACTAGAGAAGTTGGTTGAAACAAATATATTACAATAACAGAACAAATATACAGAATACAGGTGTTGTACAACAGTTAGGAATGTCCTTCTGGTACTGTCAGGCAGCTTGGAGGTTATCTCACCGAGTGTCAAGTAGAGTCGGTATACATTGAGGAGGAACAGTTCATTACCATGTTGGTAGGTACCATAACACCCCCTCCTCCTAAAACTCAACTCAACAGGATTCTAAAAAAGATTTTTTTTTCATAGCTCCATTTATGAGGCTATAACTGTAATTGTAAAAAGTTTATTTATCCTGGGGATATTTTTAGAAAAAATAGTTTATAAAATTTCTTAGTAATTTTCCTCCGCTTTACTTGGTTGTTAACTTACAGAAACGCAAGCATTCCCTTTTTTATAACTTGGTAGATGAAAACTTGACTGACTTGTTTTACCAAGTTTAACGTAGAAAGGCTTTTTAGACCTATTTGTTTTTATCTATTTATATTTTGTATTATTTTTTTTAATATCTTCTATGTTATGGGTTGACAATAATTAAATCTGTTGCTTTCCTTTTCCTCTTAGAACGGCATATTTCAGGAGCCGTTAGAGGGGCTGAAATATTAAAAGTGTGGTAGATGACATCCATCACCATTTCCTCCAAAAGACCGCTATCTACCTCATTCGATATACGTCTCCTAAGTTGGTTAAGATGTCTTTCATGCATGAATTGGGGACCCTTTACAATGTACATCATATTCCCAACTCTTCTCTTGATTGTACCCACCTCCCAAAAAGATTTATTGTTTTTAAAAATTCTGAAAAAGATTTTTTCTCTGGGATTATAGCATTTTGTTGGTACAACGTTTGTTCTTCCAAGCTTCATCTGTTTAGGTAGTAACTTATCGTACACAGACCATATTTTACGTGCAAATATCACCCCGGTTGGCAATTGTGAAGCTGGTGTTTTATTATTCAGAGTAATCCTATATACCTGAAGGAATTGTTGAAGGGCTTTTTCAGTTGGTGTAGCCCTAACTTTTTCAAAGCTCTCTTCAAGGTATCCACAACTCGTTCAGCTTGTCCGTTAGACGGCGGATGGAACGAGGTGGTAGTGATGAGATCGATCTGATATGATTTACAGAGGTCTCGATGTAAACTGACTTCCATTGTCAGACACTATGGTGTCTACCACACCAAATCTTGCGAACAGCTCATGAAGAAATTTTATGGTGATTTCTGTGGTTGGGTTTTTAGATCTATGTTCTTCGGGCCACTTTAAGAAACTGTTGACTACAATGAAATAGTAAAAACGAGCCAGCAAAGTCAATGTGTATCCTAGACCATGGAAGGTCTGTCTTTGGCCAGGGGTTAAATTTAATAGGAGGTGCCTTAGCAGCTAGAGCACAGCCTTTGCATAGTTTGATTCCGTTTTCAATATCTTTGTCCATGTTTGACCAATAGACAAAGCTACGCATCAAACTTTTCATCCTATTACTCCCTGGATGGCCAGTGTGAAAATCTTTCAAAATACGTTTCTACAATGTCGACGGAATCATGATACATTCTCTCTAAAGTAACACATCGTCACGTGTAGAGAAAACGTATGTTGTATGCTGGTCCTTTTCCAAAATTTTTTGTCTTTATCCGGTTGATATACTTATCATGGAGAGCTTCTTGCTTAAGTGTCACTGGGAGTTTCTTAATGGAATTACAAAGGGTAATTTTTAATTCACCTTCAGATTGAAGAGAGGCAATAACGGTTCTTTGTATTTGGGAATTAACCTTGATAGTCTGTCCTCATGGCTGAATTTATTTGATGGTAGGTACACCATTTTGAAATTATAATTAAGCAGGATTGTACCCCATCTCTGCAGTCTGTTGGCTGTGTGAGTAGGCAGACCTTTCTTTAAGCCAAAATTGGTGAGTAATGACTTCTGGTCAGTCTGTATCAAAGTGTCAACCATGAATAAAACAGTGAAACTGTGACTGCAAATATAATCCCTAAAGCCTCTTTTTCAATTTACGAATAATTTTTCTTGGCAGGAAGCAAAGCTCTTGACACGAGCTATTGGTTTAGTTATCCCATAAGTCATTTTGTGCAGAATGCATACCCCTACACCATAGAACTAGCGTTGCTGGCCACTATAATAACGAAATCTGGATTATAATGAGTTAGAAATAGGTCTGACGTCAGTTTTTCCTTTATTTTTTTCCAAATGCCTCCGGGCATTCTGCTGTCCAAACCCAGAGCTTGTCTTTTTTTAACAATTCATTGAGGTGGGCATGCAAATCATGCATATTCAATATGAATATCTGGTAATAATTAACTAGTCCCAGGAAACTTTGCAATGAAGTGATATTACAGGGTGGAACGATAAAATTGTTGTCCTAAAGAAAACAACACTACAGCTTTATTTTAAAACTTTTATTGAAAAAATCAATTCAGCTAACTTGATTATGTAGTAGAGCTGACATCTATTCAATGTAGCTGCCTTCAGCCTCAATCAACCCCTTGATACGGAACTGGAACTGGGAGCATGCCTTTCCCACAAGCACCGGCAGGAGCTTGGCGAATACTCAGCGGATGGTGGCGATCAGACTGTCTTTGGTGTTGTAGGAGGTCATGTTGGTGATGTTCTTGATGTATGACCATACGAAGTAGTCCAGCAGGTTCAGGTCGGGGGAGGAGGGGGGCCAGTGAGAGAAGGGTACAAAGTCGTAGCACTCCTTCTGAAGCCAAGCCTGGGTCTCTTTGGACTTGTGGGCCGGTGCTGAGTTCTGCTACCACACCAAGGGTCTGCCACCAGCCACCTGATTGCACCAGGGGATGACCACACTCTTCAGCACATCCAGGTACACTTTGGTGTTGACTTTCAAACTGACTTCGAAGATGTAAGGTGGCATGATGTGGCCCTCACTTGAAACCACACCAAACACCATAACTGTAGCCAGAAACTTTGTTTTCATCACCCTGGGCACGTCCCTGTTATTCATGGCAATCCAGATTTGCATTTTGAGGGTGATGGCAATAGTCCTGTTGTCATAACTTGGATTGGTAAAGAGCATGAATTGTACAGCGGCGCATCTCCGATCTCACTCGTTGAACATTGTGTCACTTTCAGACATGACAGAAGGCTCCTATCACTCTTGGAATTTGTACACAACTGACCAACTAGTAGATGGTCTACAACAATAAAAGAAAACCGGTTTTCATTAAACGGAAATGGAATCATGTTGTCTTTTCTAGAGCAACAATTTTATCATTCCACCCTGTATCAGGTGCCAGCATGTCTTTAATTGCAGCACCTCGTTCAGGATCTGGTCTTCTACCATCCTTATCAATAATGTGGCACAGGTATTTGATTTTTCCATGAAAAAAATCACATTTGATCTCTTTAAGTTTAAAACTCTAATCTTGAACCTTAATAAAAACTTTGTGGATGTGTTCCTTGTGTTCGATTATGCTTTTGCTATTCATCAGAATGTCATCTAAATAAGCAACTGCAAAGTCAAGGCCACTCAGCATAGTATCCATCACCTGCTGAAAAATTACTGGCATGACCTTGACTCCAAATGGTAAATGCTTGAAATTATATAATCTGCGATTCATATTTATGCACAATAGCTTCAAACTCACCTCTTCAACCAGAATTTGCAAATAAGCATCGCTAAGGTCAATTTTCAAGAAAATCTTTTCACCATTTAGCTTTGCAAATATGTTCTCAGGGCATGGAAGAGGATAATTAAAATCTTTCCGAGCAGAGTTTAATCCAGTAGAAAAATCAGCGCAAACGCGTATCTCTTTGGATTTCTTTTTCACATAGACCGTCAGTGCAGCCCACTCGCTATACTCTAACTTTGAAAGAACTCCAGTTTTTACTAGTCTATCAAGTTTCTCGTTAATTTGTTCCAATTAAGCAAAGGGCACATTTCATTTTTTTTAACACTGGCTGGACATTGTCTTGAAGTTCAAATTTTGCCATCATTTTAGTACACCTCCCTAAAACCACTAGAAAAAATTTCAGGATAGGTTACTGTGAGCTCTTTTTTTAGTTTCTCAGCTTCGGTACTCAATTTTTTGACAGTAAGAGTTTACCAGCAAGTCCCAAAGCTGGAATTGTGTCATCCAATCAGTGCCAAATAGGTTGATCATATTCTTCAGTATGAACAATTCTAATTTAAGTCTTCCCATTGAACATTGCATTTGTAATCAATTCTTCCTCCAGTTTTAATTTTCTCCCATTACCGATCTTGTAATTTTAGTAGATTCAATCATGGTTGGTCTACCCAGTTTTTCCTAAGTTTGTAAATTAATCATTGTCAGATCTGACCCAGAATCCAGTTGGAATTTCACACTTTTGTTTAACATTTTTATGTGTACAAATTTCCTTGTGTTAGCATTTTCTAGTTCGTCCGACCTTGTATTTTTTATTCTGCAAATTATTTTGCTTTTAGATTGGTAATGTGAGCTTTTATGTCTGACTCGGTTACATATAGAACATTTCTTATTCCGGAAAGTACAATCTTTTTACCAGTGTAGAGCTCCACATCTGGAAGATGGGTTAACGGGGCAAACGCTTTTGCTTGTTCTTTGATTCATTGCTTTTAGTGGGAGACATTGTTTTGATTCACCAATTTTAGTGAGAGACTTTGTTTTGCTTCTTATTGTAGCCTATTTTTCTGATGTGAGCAATACCAGATTCCTCAATTTTTTTAGAATCTTGTTTTATCCTAACATACCTTTGACAATCCTCAGCAATCTGCTATCAAGTTATATTTGGCTCATTCTCCAATTTTCTTTAGTATTCTTCGCCTAATTTCTGCATCTTTTGTTGAAACTAGCCCTTGAATGAATATAAAGCATTTGAAGTTATCTGCACTTAGCTCTGCGAGTCTGTAATCGTCAAAGTGTTTGTTTACTAATGATGCAAAAGTGATAAAATCTTCTCCTCCTTTTCTAGTCAGATTAAGACATTTCCATCTTTTGTGAAAAAGTGAAGTCTTCAGACTGAAGAGTTTCATAAGTAATTCTACTGCTTCAGTAAATGTTAATTTACAAGTCTTCTGGGGCAGAATATAATTTACAAATTTTGTGTGCTCAGTTGTGCCAAGTTTACTCAGAAGAAGACTAATTTTCTTTGAGTCACTTCCATTTCCACACTCTGTATAAATCCTCATAGGGTGTCCTTGTGGTGTAATGGTTAAAGCGATGGACTGCAGAATCGTAGTAAGCGAGTTTGTATTCCAATCGCGCTATTACGTTCACTTTCGGGCAAATACCCATGGAAAAGGTATGAACCCCCTTATCCTCCCAGCTATGGGTTAAATAGTACTACTACTGTTCTTCTCGGAGAATGGCTTTGGCATTAAATAACCTACAAAGGTTGATATGCCATTAAACAAAGAAACCAAACCAAACCAATAAATCCTCATATCTCCTAAAATATGATGCAAAAGTTACATCTTCCTCAGGAGAGTATGAAAAATTCACCATTGCACTCCAAATGGTGTTATGTGAAAAAGAAAATTTGTTTTTTATAGAATTTCTACGACTTGTCAGTTTCAAAACTTGTTTTTTAAATTCAAGCCGTTTCTCTTTCCTGGAATTGCAAATACTGTGTTTCTATTCTTTCTTGGAGTTGCAATTGCTATGCGTTTTGAAATTTCCCAAAATCTAATGAAGTACTTTTGAAATCCTCCATGATAAGTGTGTCTTTTTTTTCAAAAGAAAAAGAATAACCGAAAAAAGTGCAATGGAAAAACATGAGAGAAGAGAAAAAAATTTTTCTTTTTTTATATAATAAAAAGAAAACTGAATTTTCCTTACCCGAAAAAAAAAAAACACGAGTGCTTTTGTTTTGAGGTAATTTAACCAAGCACAAAGCTATTATCTTTAAAGAAAGATAAGGTTTAGAATGACTTTCTCTTTTTGTTAGGAAAGAGAAAACTAATTCTTGTAACTTGAAGTCTCAAGTTCCAGATCACTGTATGGTAGTAACACATTTTTTTTCATATTTTCTTCGGTTTTACTTTTCTGGTTTCCCCAGGTGCTTTTTCGAAGTGTATAAATGAAAAATAATTTCTTGTATATACACTGTTTAATTAGCAAGTACCATGTAGATCTTTTTCAAGGTTCTTCAGGTTTTTTAAAAAGTCCAGGTTGTTAGCACTATTGATAAAGTAAAGTTGGTGACTGTAGTCGAGGGCTACCCAAAAGCTCACTTTTCAATAGCTACTACACCAAGGTGTAGGGGAGGGCACTACTCCATTCCCTGAATTACTCCACTTTTCCCTTGAAATGTACCTTATAATGCTGAGTGTTAAGCAAGGAAGTATCAAGTACCATTTTTTGAGTTTTTGGTATGACTTGACCTGGGATTGAACCACAGTCTCCTGGGCCATTGACAAACACCCTATCACTAAGCCAATAATGATAGTCTGTCCCAAATTTTTCTCTCTTTGTTGTGAAACAAAAATTGGAAGATTTTCATTCGCTGACGCTTTTTTCTCTCAGGTAGTTGGATCCTTGTTTGCCAATTATTTGCATATAACTGGCTGGCTTTTTGTGTTCATTTCTTACGAAAAACTTGGTTTGCCAGCACAATTAGGATAGTTTCTTTTGAATTTGGTTGTCCTTGCAAATACTTTGTCATCAATTTATTAAAGTAGAACTTCTTTTTAATCCCGACAGACCTCACACATCACTGTTGCCAAGTTGTTGTGGTGTTTAGGGGTCAAAATGAAGACACGCAGACAAGAGAAGTTGGTTAAAACAAATATACAGAATACAGGTGTTATACAACGGTTAGGAATGTCCTTCTGGTACTGTCAGGCAGCTTAGAGGTTATCTCACCGAGTGTCAAGTAGAGTCAGTATATATTGAGCAGGAATAGCCCAATACCATGTGGGTAGGTATCACAACAAATTTAATTCTATTTCTAAAACTTAAAGATATTCAAATAAAACATTTTTGCAAAACATTTTTATGAAAAAAATTTAGCAATCAATTTTTTCCTAGTAACAATAAAACATATCCCTCACTTTAAGTACAAAGACATTAAAATTTGCTTGAAATATACAAAAGTAATTTTTCTTTTGATACCATGTGACTTGGTTGTCAGTGTAATATAATAGCCGAGGGATTTCGGTTCATGCCTTTGGGTTTAGTTAGGCTGAGAACCTTTCGGCTCAGCACATGGGTTAGTGAGGTGCAACCTTGATGCAGGTGGTTACGCGTGAGCGCGCACAGAGCGGACATGTCACTCAGAGATGTCACAATAGTCCGAGACGAAACGGGGTGACAGGGTGCGGGTGACGTCACGCACCAGAAGCACGCGGAGATTTGTGTGAGAATTTGAAGAAAGAGAGTTGAGTACTAGACGCCAAATGAGAAGGATCGACTTTTGGAGCTCGCAGACGCGAGGCGAACTTGCGCCCTATGGGGGGGGGCGCTCGAGTTGGGGGCCAAGACAGTTGGGGAATAAGACAGCATAGAAGATAGTGTCTCTCCTCCTTACGTCGAAACCTTTAACTCAAAGTTAATAAAAAGGTTTCGTACCTGAACAAGAAGTCGTTACGTGTTTTCGAATTTCGAGATTCCTATGTTCTATCGTAATGAACATTATATGTCTATTTCGCACATGGCCATATTAGAGTATATGGCTATGTAACATCAGTTGTTTGCTTTGGGGGGGCATTTAATGTCAAAATCAGACATTTTTGCAATTATATGGTTTCATGTAAAGACGCCTATATTATAATCATTTGTTATTGATGATAGCTTAAAGTAACAATTCTTAATACAAAATAATTTGCACAGTTATATGGTTTCTATTTGATAACAATTATGTCTTCAATTCATTATTTCCATTTAATACTAATAACTTACAAGACTTTATGATGGCAGGTGTAATTATTCCTATCTAATACAAATAATTTGTATATGATTATACAGTATCAATTATTCCTATTTAATATTAACAATTTGCAATGTATTTTCATAACCGTTTTAAAATATGAAAATTCTTCATACTTAGTTACAATATCATTATTTTAAGAGCCAATATATTAATCTACTTCAAAGTCATTTGAAACATTATCTCATAAATATTTGATCCATAGATAGAACTCTAAAAGGTACTACCACTCTGGGTTAGAGTGGACTTAGAAGGGATATTCCACATTCCACAAAGCTCCAAGACTGGAGCCTCATTATCAGATGGTTTAGTGTCGTATCCAGAAGATTTGTTGGGGAAGTCTTACTCATCTGCAGAGATGCAGTTGTTGCATTCTACAACGCCAGCCAATAGGGGTGAGTGTGCTAAGTGAAAAGGGAGATATTTAATTGAGCTCCTACTCACCAAGAACCAATGTTAAAATGAGTATATCCATGAGATACTAACACAGAATAAACAGAAAGAAAGACAAGCTAAGATGAGCTCATTTACACATACAGAAACATTTAATATGTATATAATATACATATATTATTGAAAGAAAGAGATACATGAATGTGTCCAAACTGATGAAAATATACACATTGTTACATAAACGAGCAGTATATAGAAAGGATGGTAAACAATTTACTTGATGAGGGAAAGTAAAATAGCCACATCACTTTCTTTGTAGAGTCCAAGACAACGTCTCTCCTTTTCAAAGAACAGAGGCAAAAGAGGTCGAGAATAGGTTTTTCTGTCAGGTGACACCACACAAGGCCCCTCAATGGACAATTTCATTTTCTAAGACGGATATTTATTTATTGTCTCACTGCAGATCTTATTCTCCCTCGTCACTTTCTTAAATTGACTGTCATGTACTCATGTGAGGGGAGGTAATTGCACGAAATATAAGGAGTTCTTTTAGTCAATGAACTAGAGAGAATGATTGTTTTTGTAAAATGATTGATTGATTTTAATGGCATGTTAACTCATCTAGGGTTATTTTATGCCTAGAGGTTAGGAAATGTGTACATTACACGTTCATATTGACATTTTTGTGTAGTTGCATAAGATTTTTGGGGGGTGGGGGACATGGTCCTATTGAATACAATCAATTTTTAAACAGATCTATTTGACCCATAAATGGGATTAACAGGGACGACCACACTGGGTCAGAGTGGGCCTGGGAGTAATGGCAATGAAGGAGTACTTTGTACTCCCCAGAGATCCAGAAATGGAGCCTCACCATTAGATGCAGTTTAGTGTCATATGCAAGACATCTATTTTATGTGTTGGAGGTGGGGTCTTACCCCTCCGCTAGTAGATAATGTCAGCGTATTCTATACAACGGCAACAGGACGATTTTTTTTAGAAAAGAGACTTTTGTCAAAATGACACACGACTATAAATTTTACCATGGAGAATACATAATTCGTTTTGTGTTATAATCAGAAACTGTTTTGCAATTGCATTAAGAAAATAGCAGCTGAAAAGAGAAAAAAAATAGAATAAATAAAATTTTTAAAAAAGATCAAAAAGCTAATGTTTACCAAAGTCTGCAGGCAACTAATTATATTATTGATGTTGTCACTGATTTTCTTATGCTGGTCGATTTCTTTATTCTGCAGGTGAAAATCTGTCGAGGAGAAGAAAAAAAAAAAGACATTTTTACAGGAAAAGAAAGGAAAATGTTAAATTTTTGTTCTTGAGTTGATAAAAAGAAATATATTCACTCGTACACACACACACACACACACACACACACACACCTATTAACACAAAATACAGATATTTACGTATAATTTGTCTGCAGTAAAAATACAGCCATCTTATCACTGGGACGAAAGATTGTTTTAAATTGTGATTGATCGATTGATTTTAATGGCGTGTCAAAATATCTAGTGTTATTTTATGCCTAGAAGTTAGGAAATAACGTACATTTACATTTTTGTATCGTTGTTTCTTAAGAGTTTTTTCCTCACTTATCAAGTATTCTTATCTATTTAAAATAATTTGCACACAGTTTTATGATTTCATGTATTTCTAATACTAATAATCATGATTTCATGTAATTATTGATATTTAATAATAGTCATTTATTTGCATATAGGTATATGGTTTCAAGTATTATATAGACTAATTCTAATAACTTATACAGAATTATACGGTTTCAAGTAACTATTTCTATTAAATAATAATCATGTTTGCAAACAATTATAGCTTCAAGTAACTATTCTTAATACAAATAATTTACAGTTATATTGCATCAGGTATTTATATCAAATACAAGCAATTTTTAAACAGATCTATTTGACCCATAGACGGACTTTAACATGTAGTAGCACTCCGAGTCAGAGTTGACCTGGGAGTAATATCAAAGAAGAGGTAATCTCCCCTTCCTAGAGCAAGAGCTTCACCACCAGATGCAGTTTAGTATCATACTTAAGACACCAAATTTTTGTGGAGAGGGGGTCATCCTACTTTGCAAGGGATACAATTAAGCTGTGAAGTTTAGTGTCATACCGAGGACGCTCAATTTTTGTGGGGAGGGGGTCTTACTAAAGACTAAGTTATGAAGTTAAGAAATAAAAATTGTTAATTCATTAGCCGTTAGAACCCCACCAGGAGGTCCCACAACCATCTGCCTCTCCCCCCTCCTAGGCTCCTGGCTTGAAAAACAGTTGAAAAAGTAAAATGTTATAATCTGTTATTCAACTGGTTTACAGGTTAGAACATCCTGTAGACAAATTTAAATATATTAAAGAATAATAAAATTATATATAAAATATTAAATTGCAACATTTTATTCGTAATAGAAGGAATTTACGACCCATATTCCGACTGCCCGATTGGTTGGTTGGATTTTATGGCATATCAACCTTTGTAGGTTATTTAACGCCAAATCCATTTTTATGTAAATGTTTAGTTCCATTTCAAACAGTTCAGTTTAGCATGATTAAACAGGTAAATTGTTAAAAACAGTTCTAATTCAGTCAATTCAGTTTAGTATAAGTATAGATTTTGTTTACACACAGTTAAATGCCAAAACAGTTTTATATTAAACAATTCAGTTTAGCATAAATACACAGTCTAATTGGCAAAAAACATTTCTATTTCAAGCTATTCAGTTTAGTCAAACAATTCAGTTTAGCAAAAGTATGCAGTTTAGTTATATTTAACCAATAGATAGGGCCCTATCAGGTGCTACCATTCCGGGACAGAGTGGACCGGGGAGCAACAGCAATGAAGGGGTGCTCCGCATTTCCCAAAGCCCCAGCATCACTGGAACCTCATCATCAAATTGTTTAGTGTCATATCCAGGACACTCGTGGGGGGGGTTGTCTTACCCCTCTGCGGAAGTGCAGTCGGTGTATTCTACAGCTTCAGCCGACTGGGCAAGCGACTGTCCGAGTTTAAAGAGGAAATAAACTCAATTTGCACACTCTAACATTACACAACTGCTAAGTTCACTTGTCTTTTTTTGCTTTTTTTTAAATTTTTAAACAAAGTTTCAAATTCCACACGAGACTGTTAAGAAAATGATATTATTCCAGAGCATAAGTGATCAGGGTAAAATCACATATTCTGAATCCTATACAAAAGTGATGGAACATTGTAAAAATTAGGTTTATGGAGTATTTCAGAGATGAATCAACTAACTTGCAGTTATAAAATGTTTCTTTACAAAATTGTGTATCGTGAACGTCAATATTTCAAGTAATTCTTTTTTAAAATAAACTTTTGGAACTATTTCTTTTGTTGGTACACTATAACTGAATTTCCATTAAATGATTCACTTTCAGGCCATCAAAAACCTACAAATGTCACCCAATTAAAATGAAATAAGTCAGAACTAAACCGATTAAAGAAAGGCCGAATTGGATTAAGTAAAATGAACCCAAATTTATTTATCCAGTTTTCACAGTGCTGGAAAATGACAACATCGGTTCAAAGTGGAAAGCCCGCAGGAAACAAGCCTCCCATGAGCAGTTCAGTTCCATTGAGATTGTTCTTTTTTGGGAGGTGGGGGGGGGTGTCAGAAGCCAGGCAATACTCACCTTTTACTCCTTCAGACGGAGATTAGAACTGAACTGTTTTATTTTTACACGACGTAATATTCATGCTAAAACAGTTTCTGATACAATTTTATGTACTAATAACTAAGCAA
Source organism: Sepioteuthis lessoniana (assembly GCA_963585895.1). Taxonomy (NCBI): domain Eukaryota; kingdom Metazoa; phylum Mollusca; class Cephalopoda; order Myopsida; family Loliginidae; genus Sepioteuthis; species Sepioteuthis lessoniana. The sequence continues at coordinate 75,169,475 of OY757933.1, forward strand.
AAAACAATACAAAGCAGGAAGAATGTCCGAATATTGTTCGTTAGATATTCGTGTGTGTGTGTGTGTGTGTGTGTGAGTGTGATTGATACAAATGTTATGTGAATATAAGTGCTTTTCTGTTCGAAAATATTTGTGTGTACGTGTGTTCGTTATTACAAAGAGTTATGATATAGCAGTCCTTACTTACGTTTATGTATGCATGTTCTATACACCAAAGTACAAAAACAGCGGCATGTGTATGTGTGTGTGCGAGGAGGCGATTTTGATATCCATGCGAAGTCCAGCACATGGGAGTGTGGCAAATATACCCATCCCGTTAGAGCAATGAATATATTTTTACTGGCTGCATGTATGGGGTTTAAAAGGGTTTTAATAAGGTCAGGGGCAAAGGGCAAGGCTGTGTTGCCGTAAGATATCTGACTCCATATTTTGGTTATATTATTTTACCCCACGTTGACTGGCCGGCGCAATGCCTTGCCCAAAGAAAGTCCAAAAGAAATATACAAAAAGAAAAGATAGAAACAGATAAGAGACGAAAACATTTCTTCCATACTTTCCTTTATTTACTTGGTGAATGGACTAACCAACGCTACGTCTTGGGACGTAGCGTGGTGCCCAAAACACCAGACAGCAAAATGATGTCGTTGGTTCGACGGACATTCCCTGACAAGACTCGGTTCACAGAAAACCTGAATATTTATCTCTCTCCACCGGCTCCAAATTCGCCACTCCAAAATCCTTCTAATTTTGGCGCGACCGCTTCCCATTGGCTACTTTACTTTTTATTATCTTTCTTTTTTTCTGATTTTTAACCGGATGGATGCGTGGAGCCTTATGCGTGGCGACGCGTTTATACATGTTGTATGTGGCAGCCGGCGAGTCAACATCCGGTTGGGAGTTTTATTGTTAATTCCTAAATCCCCACACATGTTCTCCCATGTTTGCTGTTGTCTATCAGTACGTGGCAAAATGTCTGAAGCTGTGCAGGCTTGGGAAAGTGAAAGTTGTACAACTGAAAGTCAGAACGTAAGATAGAGAAAGCTTTCGAAGTCACAGACTCTATAGGTATCCAATCACGTGATCGGCTCCAAACACAAGATACATTTTTGCGCGGGACAAAATCAAAATGCGCCGATGTAATTGAGAGCATACGGCACATGGACTACTCTGTCCAATCAGGTTCCCGAAACTATTTAATTTACCGACATCCAACTACTTTTGTTTCGGGAAAAAGTGAATCTTAGATCCTATGATTAGAATTTTTTCTGCTCCACGTGGTCATCGCCGGTCATTTAAAAATATTGGAGTGGAAAATCCTATAAAGGTCAGATTTGAGTGTTAAACAAAACTAGGACAATGTGCCATATTTTACTCAACGCTGTGACGTCATATATTGTTGTGTACATTTCTTTGGATTCCTGAACAGACATAAATTTAAACAAGTAGCAAACTTTTAGCGAGATATATTACTTTTGTTATTGCTTTTAGGTGAAGAAACGTGTTCTTGCGCGTGAGTGTTATTCCCTCGCTAATTGTTGTTGTTAATAAAGGAGGATGAAGAAGTAAGAAGACTAAGATGCTGTTAGCTTTTACATGAAGGTTTTTAATGGCAACATGGAATAAAGAGTTTACATTTATGCTGCAAGTCTCGTAGGAAGGAAAGAAGTAAGTGAAGTTATGATAGAGTTGAGAAAGCAGCGCGTGTTGTTGGACGTGCGAGGGAGATATTTTCGCCATATTGAAGCAAAAGTTGTGTTTGCCGTTTGAGGAGGGAAACGTTGAAGCCACCGTTAGTTTGTGGTTCTGATTGTTTCGGGGAGAAGCGTGAATGTTTCTAGAAAATGTTGCCCAAAGGTGAAGTCACTAGGTGTCGGAGCAGAATTCGGCATCGCAATCGACATAGCCAATTTTGGGGGGTGACGTAAAGTTGTTCCTGTGTGTGGCGTATTGAATTTATCTAATACATATTCAACTGGGAACCCTTGGTTTAAGAGAAATAGACGCAAGGAATCCATAAATTAGATAGCTTCCCTCATTGTGTCCATGCTGCTGCTGCTGCTATTGAAGAGCAGCCAGTGAGACGTCTGCACTGAACGAAGTTGTTCAGCCAAAGAGAGTGTTTAACGGTTTTCCCCAATTACTGCTGCCCAGAAAGGGGATTCGGTCTGAATAGGATAAGTCATCCTGATTGGGTGAAATTATGCATCGAATTAAATTACGCGCCAAACAAAAATACGAAAATTCCTTCTGCCATAAACCATTTCTTCAAGTCCCACCTAGGGTAGGTCCGGCTTGTTTCCGGTTTCTTTCGAACCGGAAAACAGTCGGCCTCCAATTTTATAGACGGGGGGATGGGAGGGAAACCAAATGGGGAAATTTTTCCTTGTTTTCTTTCTTGTATATATATTTTTCGGGGTTTTTTCTCCCATTCCCATCACTTCATTGTACATAAATCATATTTTGTAAATAAAAATCATATACCACTTACGGGTTTTAAGTAGGCTTTATCATAGAGCAAATGTGGTATTTTGGTGTCTGCTGCGCACATGATGAGGGATGAATGGTTATATATTGTACTGTTGAATGGGTCGGCGAATGTGGCTAGCTAGGCTCCCTTTAGAATACATAGAAAAGCAAGACCGCTCCCTTCCCCTCCCCAAAAACCTTAAGGCCTTGTGCCTTCTTTGTATTTTTTACAAAGAAATAAAATAAACCATTTCTTCAAGTTATGCCTAAACTTATTTTGCTTCAAGAGACATTGGGACATCAACACACGGGGATAAACGATCAATGAAACCAAATTTTATTGAAGTTCTACGATTAGTTTAAATTTGAAAAAAAAAAAAAAAAAGTTGATCAGTGACTGCTTAAAATATATTTCTGAAATTTTCTTACGTAATACGTTTAGAAGGTAAATGTTACATGTGTGTGCGCATGTACACATATAAAATGATTGTACAATAAAAAAAGTAATGTTGGCGACCGCAGTCGAGGGTGACCCAAAGGCTCCCTTTTCGATAGCTACTACACCAAGGTGTATGGGAGGGCGCTACTCCTTTCCTTGGATTACTCCACTTTACCCTTGATCCCTACCTTATAATGCTAAGTGTTAAGCAAGGTAGCATCAAGTACCATTTTTTGAGTCTTTGGTATGACTCGACCTGGTCTCGAACCCAGGTCTCCAGGGCCATTGGCAAACAGAAGCAAAACACCTTGTGTTTTTACTACGGACTGTTTATTTCTTTTTTATAAGGTTCAAGGGAAACCAAGTTCTTAATAACACTTTTGTATGTCTGTTATCGCTTTCTGTTTAGGCTTAAGACTAGAAGTAAATTTATGATCATAATATTATGAAATAAGATTAAGGGTTGAGTTCAAGTCAGCCTTGCACAAAGTTGGGAAAGACCAATAGCAAATATTGTACTAACTTTAGGACCCACGATGAGAATTTCCGAAAAACACGTCAGAACTCAATGTGTTGAGAAATGGGGTAGTAAAAACAGGTGGATCATCAAAAAACCTTTTTAATTTGTAGTATCATGGAAAAATGTATTTATTTTGTTTTCTTTAAATTCTTTCTTATAATTTTACTTTTTTTTAAATCATTCTATTGTCTTTATTGTTATATTCACAACATTTCGGCCGATGTGTCCTCCGGCCTTCTTCAGGTGTTTCTTGTCGAACTCGGAAGCCTACATGGAACTTCGTAACACGTCCTTTATTTAATCCACGGAGATCAAGATTTGATATAATCATCAAGCTTCGTCTCAGAAATTCAGGAAACTACTAATTTTTACTTCTTGCGTGTTTTCCACACCAAAATTAGCTGATGGCCATTCATTGGAATCTGAGTGACAGCAAGTCTCCTCACGTCTCCAGGATTCTTCTCAGTATTCTGGCCACTCTAAACAATGTTGTATTTTGAATGGTCTCGGCTCGTCCTCCGATTTCCAATTGTTATAGCCTCCTTTTCCAAGACTTTGGGAACCGTTCCAAGCATGCTAATAACAATTGGTATTACCGTTAATCCCATGTTCCACAGCTTTCTTAGTTCTCTGGCAATAATCCCCTCATCCACAAAGCCTACAATTGTATTTGTTTCTTTTTGCAAATTGATGATATGTTGAAATAAATAAATAAATATAAAACCAAATAAAATTGAACAATGAAATGAATAGATGTAATTAAAAAAAAAGTATATGCATGACCTAAAAAAGAAAAAAAAAACCCTGATAATTGTACAAAATATCCCACCGATGAAAATGTGGTTTATTTTATCTATTTTTAATGCACACAATTATATAAGAATGTATAATTCATATGCACCATCGAGATATAAAGTTCAGTTATGGTCTTCATTTTTTTTTTACTAAACAGTTAAGTCCTAAAATTAAAATCCACCATAACTCACAGGTAAAATATACTGACACCTTCGTGACTAAAGTAGGGCTGAGTACCGAATTGTAGCTAGTTGAAAACGTAATTTTGGGACTTAACTGTTCAGTTTAAAAAAGAAAAAAGGACAAACTTACTCTTATCTGGATGGTAAATGTAAATATTACATTTCCTTGTTCTTTATTAATTAAAAAAAAAAATTAACGTAATTTTTCGTAGGTAGGCATTTTGTACAAGCACCAAAAAAGAAGCCTGGATTGTGTAGCAATTAAAAAAAAAAAATTGTTGCCAATTTTTTAAAGTAAAATTAAAAAAAAAAAAAAAAAAAAAAAGGATAGGAACACAGTTTTGGAAAATTAAAATTCAAGTTGCTGAATTTTTTTCATATTGCAAAAATTTTGACAACAAAAATCAAAACAAAAACAAGTTCTTATTTTACAGTAAAATTTTTAATAAAATGTTGCTACACTTAGTCTTATAATATTGCCATCTAATAGAAAATTGCACTGAAGTATTCTTCAGTATAAAACGTTTTCTCAAAAACATTTTACTGTCTTAATAAAAATTTAAGTTTAAAAAAGAAAATGTGTTTAATATTTGTTTCTTGCAATTTAAACAACGAAAGCAAAATATTAAAAAAAAAAAGTTTCTGTTAATAAAAAGTGTTATAGAGAATAAAAGTATAATTTTTTTTCTTAAATCTATTTTTTTACCTTTTCTACTTTTCCTGTACTTACTTACCTATGTCTTTGAGTTGATTCACAGCACTGGCCACCCAGGCAGGATTTTTTAAGTCCTGTATAACAACAGCCGGCACTTTATCATTATTTGTGATTTCTCTCTCGGAAAAGAGTTTTAAAGAATCCTTTCGGGTAATACACGTAGTAGACATTTTATCACAATTAACGTTTTATGAATAGGGAAAAAATAAGTTGATTTAGTTAGTGTAAAACGAGAGTTGAGCCATTCGCGTTACTAGGGGTAACTGTATAACACCTGAGTTGATTGACTAAATTAAGACACCTGGAATCGCCTCCCTTGCTTAAAAAAAAAAAGAAGTGAGGTTGGCGTAATGAACCACCTACAACAATAAAAATATTTTCAAGAATTGTTATATATCGATATTTTATTTCAAATTCTAGTTCCCACGCAAATATAACAAATCTAAAATTATATCGACTTCTACATAGAAGTTATTGTGTTGTATATGGTGATTTTATGAAAAAGAGGAAATCTAATTGTTAAAAACTTACAAGAAATAGTTTTCGTAAAATTTAATAAAACAGTGGTTTATTTATTTATTTTTCTTTCTGTGTGACCCTGCGGAGTATTCCAGTAAAACAAGAGGTTACTCCCACACTCTTTGAAGGATAGCGTATAGCAGCAAATTAGACATAAGGAATTCTTAACGAAATGTGGCTTAATATTGTGGCAGAGGATTTTTGGGGTTGTGTAATTAAAAGAGTAAGGCTGAAGTGAATAAAACAAGTAAAAATCAAAACTAAGTAACGGGGGGGGGGTTAAGTTGAATCAGACGTTGTCTTCTTTTATGTATCATTTTTTGTAAAAGAATAATAGTTTACAAAAGAAATGTTGCTTGAGTGTTAATTTTTGTATGTGTGTTGTGTACGTTAATATTTTTTGTATTTTTTAACACACCCACTTGCGTGTCAGTCTTGAAATAGTACAATTTAACATTTATTATTACACTTAAAAGACCCCTTCAGCAGCAATTAAGTTCGATTTCAAGTCACATCAAAATTATAGAACTTATGTTATAATTACAATGAATAATTCCGGGAAAACACTTTCTAATTGGCATGTAATAATTATCTCCATTGAAAAATCATATTGTTGAGCAGAGTGCAATTGCCGACTTAACATTATTATCATAACATGAGGGCAGAATTCTTTCTGCTACATTATTGTTACTCCTTGAGAGTTTTTCACACCAGTGTTAGCTGATGGTCTTTCACTGGAGTTCAAGTGACAGCAAATCTCCTTAGGTCTCCAGGACTCTTCTCAGTATTCATGCCGATCTAAACAATACGGTAATTTGGCCGGTCTCAGCTCATCCTCCAATTTCCAACTCTACCAGCCCCCTTTCCAAACCTTTGGGGGACTGTTCCAAGTATGCTTATAACCCTTGGTATCACCATCATCTTCATGTTCAATAGCTTTCTTAGTTCTCTCGCAATGTAATTGAACAGCTCATAGAAAATTGAAAGTGAATTGAATTAATATATAAATAAATAAATCAGACAATCTTCAAATGTCCAGGCCAAAGCATTCACGATAATTAAAAATGACTTGAAAAAAAATGGGGTTTTGAAACCATCTGTGCAGGTGATGAACCACTGGAAACGGATATGTCTCTGTCACCGATACAACCGGCGGAAGTGAGGAGATGGCCTGTTTGAAGCGACCAGTATAGAAGAAAGTTGGACTTAGGTTTTATCTCGAGAGGAGTTGCGACCTTTTAATAGAAAATATCGTCCAGTCTTTCTCTCTCTCATCAGACAACTCACAGTAGTGAGCTAGCAATAAACCCCAAAAGAAGATACTTAAGTGTGTGTGTAGTTTTACTATATCAACCTTTGCATTCCCTGACATATGCCAGAGTAACCACATGCATACCAATCCCTGCTAGCTACCAATACCAATGCCTCTATTACTCTCAGGCAAAGATCAAGTACCCATCTCTCTTTTTGTTTTCTTTGATTTTTTCTCTGTGGTTTGCTAGGACAGCAAAGTCCAACATATATCAGGTTCTCTGGGTTTTTTTGCTAATAATCTCTAGTTCTAGTCTTCTGGCCGGCATTAAATGAACTGTTTGTATCTCAAAATCCTAGAGCACTTTGTGCTTTTCCAAGACGGATCCTAGTTTGTGCATGAACCATTTGGTAGTACAGTCAAATTTCAATTTCTTGCACAATTCCCTTTGAATCATTTTCATAACCAAGTTGTGTCTAATAATTATTTTCAGTTTTACGATTATCAATAAGCTTATTGGATTGGAAATTGTTTACTTTTCTAAATTGTTTCATTATTAAAAATTTTATGATGATACATCATTATGATAGCATATACAAAATATCAGAACATTAGAAATTGATATCATAAAGCAAATGGAAATGAAAGAAAAAGTAAAATAAGGAATAACTCAGAAAAACAAAAAAAGTCTTGATACCAAACTTGGCTGCAGAAATTGCATCAAAGGAATAAGTATCTGTGTTGTATAGCGGTTGAAGTAATGAAGGACAACACTTCTTTATGAGAATATATACGTCTTTTTATTCTTTCGAAAGGAGTTGAAGCTTCTGTGGTTTGTGAGACAGACGGACGGGGGGGGAGACGAGATAGATTGCTATATTGACCAATAACTTCTCTTGACCATAGCATGCTGTGTTATCTTCAAGACCCACTTAGCACTTATTCTGCTTCTCGGCCAGGGTTGCTCAACCGGAGGCCTGGTATGGTTCACAGGCCCCAGCGGGCACACTCTCAATGACTGTAAGCTGGCTTTGACACTGGTCTTCACTGAATCCAACTCTCTCAACTGGAGACAGCAGCCCTCAGTGGGGCGCTCTCACTGACTGCAACTGGCTCTCACTGTGGCCTTCACTGCCTCCCTGACTCAACTGCGGCGGGCATCTGCATATATCATTTCATAATGCTCACATACTTCTGATTAGATCACATGATCTTCTTCTGCTTATTTACACAGGTGCATCTCTGATTGATGGCTCAGTCAAGGGTCAATATGTAACATTGGGGCAATACTCTGGATTCTTCTTTAAAATGGACACAAGAGGAACTTGGGCAAATGGACCAGAGAACAAGTAAATTGATGATGGTGCACAAGGCATAACACCAAAGAGATGACATAGACAGACTCTATGTGTTGAGAAAAGAAGGAGGAAGAGAACTCAACACACATGGATGTTCAAGGGTGGGACGACCAGCACGAACCTACATACAGCAGCTGTGTGAGGACACGGGATGTAACCCTGAAGACCTGCCGGAGGCGATGAATGATAGGGAGAAGTGGCGAGAGACGGTCAGGGATATCCGCGCAGGCGGCGCGACATGATGATGATGATGATAGATGCAACAATTCAGAAACTTGATGAATATACAAAAAAGAGCAAAGAAAGACTGATTACAGCAATCAGCAACAGCAATATTAACAGAAATAACATCAGAACAAACTGGAAAACAACATTAAAAAATCTAAAAAACAAAAATAGGAAGAAAAATAAATGTATGTATACTTCAAGTGACAATTTTAGGAAATTGCACATAAAATGACCTGAACATGGCTAAGAAGGGAAAACCTGAAGAGGGAAACATGAATATCTTTTAATAGCAGCACAAAATAATTCTATAAGAACAAATTATATCAAAACAAAAATAGATAATAACCTATCGAATATAGTAAGAGTAAGTTGTATGTTTAGAGAGATGAAACAATTAATTACAGCAAACTGGCCAAAAAAGCCTGACAAAATAGTAAAAGTGACCAACTGGGAATTGTGCGGGAGACTAAAGTTTGGACATGATGACAAATGGTATATGTACAAACCAGAAACTGTTCTAAAAAATGAGACAAATAAAATTCTCTCGGACTTTGAGATACAAATAGACCAATCAAGTCTCAGACAGAAGATCAGACTGAGTGTTAAATAACAAGAAGAAAAATACTTGTCATCTAGTGGATTTTTACCATTCTTGCAGACCATAGAATGAAAATAAAAGAAAGTGAAGAGCTAGAAAAATAGACCTTCTATAGTCTTAAAACTCTTATGCAATCCTCATGGTCATGTCTCTTCACCCACACAATGCTTGTTCTCCTTCGGTCACTGCTTACACCCACACATTTTTTTATGCATTGGGTTTCACACCCACGCATTTTTGTTTTCCAGGAGTCACTTTCTTGATTTTATCTGTGATTGGATATAGCTGTCAACTACATCCAATGGGTTCATTACCAGTCAATGCAATATATTTCATTACCAATTAAAACTGGCATGAAAAATTCACAAGAAGTAAAATAATAATAATAATAATAATAATAAACTACCTTTAGCTATAACCCATGGCTCTTCCTTTGGTTAACATTGCTGGTGTATAGAGACGAGATGGGCAACTACAGGTCTTTCATACAAACTTTCTGAGGCTGGTTCCCAGATCAAAACGCAGATTGATTATTTTGTGAGGCAAACAATGGTCAGCACTGCCACCACTACTACCACCACAGAATTTCTATGGTTCTTTTAGTAATGGCTAAAGTATGAATTTTGTCTTCGGTATGACACTAAACCACATCTTGTGGTGAGGCTTCTCTTCTAGAGCTCTAGGGAGTGTGGAGCTAACACTTTCTTACTATGACTCCCAGGTTCACTTTGACCCCAAGTAGTAGTACCTGTTAAGGTCTTATCTATGGGTTGAAAAGATCTATTCTACTTCTCCTTTTCCTGGATTGTTTCATTTACCCTTGATCCATACCTCACAATGCCGAGTGTTGAGGCTTTGGTATGACTTGACTAGGGATTGAACCTTGGTTTACCAGACCATTGGTGAACACTCTTACCATTATGTCAATTTACCTACACCATATTCAAGTTATTCTTCTAAAACTTTATGGTGGTTCTTACATTGATAGCTTTAATGTTGATTCCTGAACATTTCATGATTGTTACAGTAAGTAATGAGTAGCAGACAATGAAATTTGAAAAATTGGCATTGTTGATTTGGGTGTTATAATTTTATTTTCTATCAGTATCTATCACAAATTGTCAGTATCTACCACTCATTGTCAGTATCTATCACATTTTGTCAGTATCTATCACATATTGTCAATATCTGTCACATAGTGTTAGTATCTATCACATTCTCATTTCAGTCAATCTAGAATTTTATAATTATTAGAGTCATACTTTTGCAGAAATATTCCAACATGATGTTATGCTTGCAATTGAAATTACTGAGTTGATTTTTGCTGTAATTTTTTTTTTGAAGCAAATATTCTAAAAATTAATGATAGAATATAAATCCTAAAAAAGACAATGGAAATCACTTGGCTTTACTTTCCTCTGCTACAGAGAAATGTGCATGATCTCTGGAATTTAAAGTGATTGATCTGTCTAACAATGAATAAATGATTTATTGATCACTGTCCTGATTACTTTCCGATACTGTCTTTGATTTAAAACATTCTGAACTGTCCAAGTGTTACTAAGAGAAGGGCACAGCAATTAATATCTATGACATTATAAACTTCTTTATATTCATCATAACAGAAGTTAAAAAAAGACCAATTTTTGAATATATAGGTTCTCTTCCAATTTCTTCTTGTTTTCATATAAATTAAAACAAAGCCTTAGCACTCAGTCCTGTGATTCTGTTGGATTGTAATGTTCTCTCCATCAAGAGGTTACTCTCTCAATCTCATCTATATTTACATTAACATGAGCCTTTAATACTCTGTCCTATGATACTGTTGGATATAATGTTCTATTTGAGCTGACACTCTTCTGATCTCATCTATTTCCCCATTAACACAAGACTTTAACACTGTGTCCTGTGATTCTGTTGAGCAGAGAAATTCTATTTTAAGAATTGAACTTTTTCTCAGTCATTCCTTGATCATTTACTTAACATCTCACATATTAGTTAAAGTCATTACAAAAAACATTAGTGTGAAAGAAGAGAAACTTGTTAGAAGAGTTTGTCTACTTTTTGCTGATGAAGAAAAATTTTTATTTGAGATTTGTAAGAATTCAATAAAAAGGAAAGAAAAAACAAAACAACAAATGGAAGAGTGCAGTTGCTATGTGGTGACAATGATAGCAGACAGGCTGATAGCCCAACAGCCCCAGAGGAAATAATCAGATGATTTGGTTGGCTTGTTGGCTGCTTACTTCCCATTGCCAGTTTTCTATATTAGAAGATACATATATATATATATATGTACATCTGTATCTATTAATCAATCTCTCTCTCTCTCTCTATATATATATATATATATATATATATATTAACACACAGACACAGACACACACACATATATATACATACATATATTCTCATCCACAGATATACTGTTTCATTATATCACAACTTTTCAGTGTGGCTAGATATTGGCATGATGGATAGAGTGTTGGCCCGAGAGATCTGGGTTTAATCCCAGGTCGAGTCATACCAAAAACTGGTACTTGATGCCTCCTCGCTTGACACTCAGCATTATAAGGTACGGATCAAGGGTAAAGTGAATCAATCTAGGGAAAGGAGTAACATCCCTTGGTGTTGTAGCTATAGAAAAGGGAGCCTTTGGGTCACCCTCAACAACAGTCACCAACTTCTACTTTAGACACACAAGATGCCTTATGTTGGAATTGAAACCCAGCCAACTTTATATCTGCGTTTTAACATAACCTCACAGCCACCAACAATCCCAACATGTGAGAGAATTTAATATATATGTATTAAATGTTTCTATTTGTTTATGTTTTATTCTAATGGAGACCAGTGTGCTCAATTCGTTAGAAGAGCTTTGCATTACACAAGTTGCAACCATTAATTCCTTTGCAAGACTCCTCAACCCATATATATATATATATATATAGTAACACATGCCCAAAGTATCTCAGTTGGTTGGGGCGGTAAAATAAACTGACTGCATCTCTGCAGAGGTGTATGACCCCACCTCCTATATGCATCCTGGATTGGACACATAACCATCTGATGGTGAGGCTCTAATCCTGGAGCTTTAGAGAATGTGGAGTACTTCTTCATTGCCATTACTCCCAGGTCCACTCTGACTCGGAGTGGTAGTACCTGTTTAATTCCTATCTATATGCACCATATTCGCAATTAACGGTATGTGCGAATGGACATATAATGTTCATTACTATAGAATATATAAAGAACATATGAGTCTCGGAATTCGAAAACACGTAACGACTTCTTGTTCAGGTACGAAACCTTTTTATTAACTTTGAGAGAAAGGTTTTGACGTAAGGAGGAGAGACACAATCTTCTATGCTGTCTTATTCATTTGGCCCCCAACTCGAGCGGCCCCCCCATAGGGCGCACGTTCGCCTCACGCCTGCGAGCTCCAAAAATCGATCCTTCTCGTTTGGTATCTAGTACCCGACTCTTGCAGCCCCATTAGGGTGCAAGTTCGCCTCGCGTCAGCGAGCTCCAAAAGTCGAACCTCTTCGTTTGGCGTCTAGTACTCGACTCTCATTTTCATCAAATTCTCACACAAACTTCCGCGTGCTTCCAGTGCGTGACGTCACCCGCACCTTGTCACCCAGTATCGTCTCGGACTGTTATGACATCTGAGTGACACCTCCATCCGCCAGCACGCACACGTGTTAACACCTGCTTCAATGTTACACCCAACCAACCCATGTACTGAGCCGAAAGGTTCTCAGCCTAACTAAACTCAAAGGCATGAACCGAAATCCCTCGGCAATTTTATAACATGCCTATCCAACCACAATAAAATCATTTGTCATCGATGATGACAAATTATTTTCTAAAACTATCGTGCCGCTCCTCCTCATGTCGAACTGAGCAACAAAATCTTCAGCAATACAATTTCAACAAAATAATACAACAAAAAACATGCGTCACTCCCAAGCTCAAAAGTCACTGAAATAAAAATAAAAAGTGTTCGTATTGTCCATGTTTTTTTTATTTTTTAATTTTTTTTCTTTTTCCGACCACATTTTCTGGTTCTTTTTTCTCTTTTTTTTTTTCAATTTTTCCAACAGTCACTCGTTCGGCATGTATATTTTTTCAGTCTTTAATTTGTTCTCTTATTTTCATATTTTTTTTTTTAATCTCAGGTCAATTGCTCATTATGTCTTTTACCTTCATTCTACGTCCGTACTCATTACTGCTAACTTTATATCTCCTTCTTACGTAATCTCTGTCATTAATTAATGTACACATTTTAACCTTCCACAACCAAGCATAGCTTGTAATCAAACCAAGATACATGTTTCCCCGATTTTTCCAACTTTTGACTACCGTCAAACGGTCTATCTCACATCTTTTCAACAGCTTACGAGTACCCTTCTTTCTTATCGTCTTTCTTTCTTTCGCCCTTAAAATACCGGGTGTTCTTTTCTAAACCACCCAAACCTTTTATAAGCTCACTCAATAAAATTTCTCCCTCGACACAAAATCGAGTCCGCGAATTTTCCAAACACATCCAATGAGACCACCAAAACTCTGCGCATATTTTAAATAACTAATCTCCAAACCCATGTTTTTCCGAACATCTTCCTCAACAAAACCTCACAGTCCCACTCCAGGGGGGAACTCACAATAACCGTCTGCCCTGCCAGACATAAAAACATCCGTCTCTTCGTTGCTCTGCCTCTATGGCAAGATGTCTGAGACAATTTTCCAGTCGATACGGACAACGAAACGTCTGAAGCATTCCACAGTGCCTCCGATTAGTTAGACTCGACAACTTAAACAAAAACCCGGCCTGATTTTTTCAGTACCCAAAATATCGATTCTCCAACATCAAAACCTGTCCCAAAGGTCCTAAATACAGATATGCGAAATTTTTCCGGCAATCCCATCGATGAGCGAAATCTCCAAGATCTCGAATCAAAATTCTAATCTCCGAATATTATTAGCCCGGACCACCAACAAGTCACTACAAATCTCCATTCATAAAAAAACGTTATTTACTACAAACTTCACCCACAATGACCCTGTCTATCGTAAAATTCATTCATAAAAATACGTTATTACTATAAAATTTCTCTACAAAATATTGTTTACTATTGCTGTCAATCATGTGCGCGACACAATCCACAATACGTTATTACTATAAAATTTCTCTACAAAATATTGTTTACTATTGCTGTCAATCATGTGCGCGACACAATCCTCTGTCCACACAGCGACTATCTTTCTTTCTTCTTCTCTGTCACTGCGAGCTTAATTCTCTGTTACTCTTTCTTTCTCTCCTCCCACCACGGTACAAAGTCACATACAGTAGTAATCATAACTTTCTATGCTACCAACGATTTTTCTTCTTTTTTTTTTTAATTTTAGAATTATTTCCAAATCTATCCTCCACAACCATTCAAACTCTATTCGTAAAGTAAACTATGACAGACGTAAATGAGCAAATATCTTCTTATTCTTTTTCTTTTCTTCATGCCTTTTTTTTCTTGGAGTTGAGTTGTGTTACTTCTTTTTTTTCTTTTCTTTTCACGCCTTTTTTTTTTTTCTTTTTTCTTTTGGAGTTGCACTGTTTTTTCTTCTTCTCTCTTTTCGGTGTTGGACATTTCTCCTTTTTCTTCTGAGTGGTGCCGAATTTGTTCTTCTTGTTTTTTGGTCTCTTTTCCTTGTTTCTTATTTTCTGGGGGCCTTGTGTTTTCTCTCTCTCTCTCTCTCCTTCAATCGCCTGAACAAGCCGCTCCGAAATAGATTCCTCATTGTTCTTAGCTGCTTCTCTGATCGTCTCCGTGGAAACATGGTTTCCCTGTCGTAAACCATATCATGAAAGATATGCCCAAGTTCTGGCACCAAATAATCATATGTACCATATTCGCAATTAACGCTATGTGCGAAATGGACATATAATGTTCATTACTATAGAATATATAAAGAACATAGGAATCTCGAAATTCGAAAACACTTAAAGACTTCTTGTTCAGGTACGAAACCTTTTTATTAACTTTGAGTTAAAGGTTTCGACGTAAGGAGGAGAGACACAATCTTCTATGCTGTCTTATTCATTTGGCCCCCAACTCGAGCGGTCCCATTAGGGCGTAAGTTCGCCTCGCGTCAGCGAGCTCCAAAAGTCGATCCTTCTCGTTTAGCGTCTAGTACCCGACTCTTTCTCTCTTCAATTTCTCAAACAACCTCTGCACGCTTCCGGTGCGTGACGTCACCCGCACCCTGTCACCCAGTATCGTCTCGGACTATTATGACATCTGAGTGACACCTCCATCCGCCCACGCGCACCGGCGTTACACCCAACCAACCCATGTTCTGTGCCGAAAGGTTCTCAGCCTAACTAAACGCAAAGGCATGAACCGAAATCCCTCGGCTATTCTATAACATATAGATCAAGTAGAACTATTTATTCATTCACTATTCCCAAAAGCATTTAACAGTGTGCAAACAAATGACTGATGTTAAATTGAATTATTAGTATTACATACCAATACTTAAAACTACTTTACTGAGTGAAAACAAATGAATAATGTTGACTAGAACTATCAGTGCAAGATAACAAGTCTTGAAACCATTTAACTGTATGCAAACAAATGAGCTCTACCAACTTGTTTAAAAATTATCCTATTTACCAAACCCCTCCGCTCGGGCAGGATATGACACAAGGTCAATTTTTTAAGCGGAGTTTAACAGGTTTGAATTCAGAGTTTTCCTTCTCCTAGACTAGTCGCCTCACCAAGGCTGAAGAACCTAGTCTGCCCTACTATTTACCCATAGCTGGAGGGAGAATATTTGGATCCATACCTTTCCCAAGGGTATTAGTGCTATGTGAAATGTAATCAGGCTCGTCCAGGATTTGAACTCGTGTCGTCGTGTCCACATCCTGCGACGATAACCATTACACCACGGGCACCTCACTAACTTGTTTAAAAATTATGTTACAAACTATTTGTTTACAAATTATACATATTTGATAAATATATGCATATATAAATAGGAGTTGGCATTAAATAATCGACAAGGGTTGATATGCTATAAAACACAACCAACCAACCAACCAACCATATCTCATACACATGCATATGTGTGTGAATGTTAATACATACATATCAATATATATGCATGTATATGTATATATATATATATATATATATATATATATATATATATATATATATATACACATACAGTTGGTTGGTTGGGTTTTATAGCATATCAACATTTGTAATTTAAATATCAAAACAGTTCTATTTCAATAATTTAGTTTAGCATAAGTATGCAGGTTAGTTTTATTTAACCTATACATAGGGCCGTATCAGGTGCTCCTATCCTGGGCCAGAGTGGACCTGGGAATGATGGCAATGAAGGGGTGCTCTGCATTCCCCAAACCTCCAGCATCACTGAAACCTCACCATCAGATTGTTTAGGGTCATATCCAGGACACTTATTGAAAAGGGAGTCTTCAGGTCGCCTTCGACTATGGTCGTCAACTTTACTTATATATATATATATATATATATATATGTATATCGTAGTCAACTGGCTACTCGTAAACCAAACCAAACAAACCCCACTTCCAAGAAGTGATGAGTCACTGATGTCGACAGCCAATAGTTATCTAGGAACGAGTCGTTAAGGAACCAAATTGCTCTACACAGGGTGTCTTTTTAAAATATTAAATTCAGTCTGTCTTTCTATGGACAGTCCTCAACTAATGGACAAAATAGATAGTAATAAAAAAATCATCGTCGAAGTAGAATGAAGTTTCTCCCTATTATTTAATAATAATAAGCAAACTCATTACTCATAGAGTAGTAGCGCACAGTAGATATAAAAGCAGCGGTATCAAAACGGTCGAGTCAGTTTTGCCTTGGACTTTGGTCTCAGAGCGAGGCTCCGAAAAGAAACAATGGTAGACCTGAGGCCGTAAGGCCGCCGGTTTTGGCCGGGATACCTTCGGATGGGTGAGCTGCATCATTGACTCCTTGGCCCCTATGTTTAGCACTGGACCTTGCTATCCAGTTTAAACTATAACCAGGCATACGTGCTTGGACCCAGATTTGGGTCCAAGACCAGTTAGGCTCATCAGGCCCACATTGCACTAAGTGGGTCGATGAGCAACATAGACCAGCAGGGTTCGAGCCTCGGCTCATGCCCGACCTCCCCCTCACCTAATCCCCACTTTGATCGACTTTCGGGTCATTGACTTTGTGTCGAATCCTGTCTGGTGGGAGGCAGAGGCAAATGTCGTCAGTTTTGGCTGGACGTCAGCCAAGGGTGTGGGAGAAATCCGATTCTCCCCTGGTCACCCTACGACCGAAACCTTATCAGCAGCAGCTGCCCATGAGGCACTGCTCAAAGTTTCCCCTAAAGCCGACGTCCTGATTCCAGCCAGCAGACGACGCAGGAATACGACCAGCCGCAGACAACGCAGGAACATTGCTAGCCTCTCAGCTTAAAAGACCTTTTCAGGGCTACCCAGAAAGTCTATTCAAACACCTCCTGAGACGGCACAATGCAGCAGATACGACTACCAACCTCTCAATCTAACAGCGCTTTTCAGGAATAATTCTGAAAATCTAACCTAATACCCTCTTAGACGGCACCAGCAGCAACTTTCTTGCACCGGCGACCTCATCTCTGCAGCAGCAACTACAAGTCCTACACCGGCGACCACCTTCCTGCACCAGCAACTACCAGTCTTGCACCAGCAGCTACCAGTCCTGCACCAGCAGCTACCAGTCCTGCACCAGCGACCACCTTTACGCCGCAGCGACCACCTTCCTGCTCCAGCAACTACCAGTTCTGCACCAGCATCTATCAGTCCTGAACCAGCGACCACCTTCCTGCATCAGCATATAGCAGTCCTACACCTGCGACCACCTACCCAACGACTACTAGTCTTGTACCGGCTATCTAGTCTTGCACCAGCGACTAGATCCTGCCCCAGCGACCACCATCCGGCAGCGGCGATTGTTCGTCGTACGCTATTCCGATTTACGATTCGCCATAATAAAGTTTGGCCTTTCGAAACAACACTCTTGTTTTGTCATTCTTACCGAGTTCGTTGTCAATCACTTATATTTCAAAATTTTGCGAGACCAGTATATTTATCGGCCTCCACAACACACACACACACACACACACACACACACACACACGTATATATATATATATAACACTGAATCTAACTCACTAAAAACGGTTTGCTAAACTAGCTTCCTTCCCAACCCACCATATATATATATATATATATATTTATATATATATATATATTACATGGTAGTGTCGGGACTCTGGGTTTCATACTTTACGCATTCGTCAGACAGGGTGAAAGGTTTTCAAAAAAAAAAAAAAAAAAGAACGAGAGATATAGTGAAATTTTGTTTGAAGGGGGATTTTGTTTGTGTGTATGTATACCTAAGTGTGTGTGCTTTTGAATGTTAGTACGTTTTTTATGTACAGTCGCTAGCTCATACATATATGCGTACATTTGTGCATACAATGGCATGCATCTTCAAATATATACATATATTTTCGCTGTTTGTTGGTGGGAAGGAGTGAGGCAAAGGAAGAGAGTGAGAGAAGGAAAGAGTCGGTGAGGGAAAGAATTGTTACCATCAAAATGATTTCTTTTTCTCTTGATCCTATTTAGCTTTCTGATAGCTAAAGATTTATTTTTTTGTGAATATGAAATGTCTATTTGGTGGTGACTTTTATTGAGTGATGATGATGATGATGATTAAAATTAAGATCATCATCATCCCGTTACTTTTTTTAGAAAGATTTTTTTCGTATTTTATTTTTATTCGTTTTTATTTATTTCTATAATGATGATGATTGTGTTGTCAACGGTTATTAGTGGCAGTTAGGGGTTAAGTGATTTAGTATTTATAGCCAGGTAATAAAAATGATTTTAAGTTTTGGGGAGTTTTTACAATAATGATAATAATAAATACTGATTACAGCCACTAGAAACAATACTGACAACACGAGGATCGACAGAAAACAAAAATGGGAAGAAAAACAACTTCATGGACGTTTTAAGGGACTAATAAGCAACATCTCACATGAGAAAACCTGGACGTGGCTAAGAAAGGGAAACCTAAAGAGAGAAACTGAATCTCTCCTAATAGTAGCACAAAACAACGCTATAAGAACTAATCATATCAAAGCAAGAATAGATAAGACGCAACAATACAGCAGATTATGTGGCGATAGAGACGAAACGATCAATCACATAATAAGCGAATTAGCACAGAAAGAGTATAAGACTAGACACGCTGGGTGGGCATGGTGATCCACAGGGAATTGTGCTAGAAATTTAAATTTAACCAAACGAACAAATGGTATTTGCACAACCCAGCATCTGTCCAGGAGAATGAGACAAACAAACTCCTATGAGATATTGACATACAAACGGATCACTTAATCTCGGCCAGTCGACCAGGTCTTATAATAATAAAAAAAAAAACAAACAAAACAACAACAACAAAAAACAAAAACAAACAAACAAACAAACAAACAGAATTTTGGACTTTGCAGTCCCGGCTGACCATAGAGTAAAACTGAAAGAAAGTGAAAAGAAGAATAAGTACCTGGACCTTGCTAGGGAACTGAAAAAAACTTTGAAATATGAAAGTAACATTTATACCAATTGTAATTGGTGCTCTTGGTAAAGTCACCAAAGGATTAATAAAGGGAGTGGAGAACTTGGAAATAAGAGGACAAGTGGAGTCCATCCAAACTACTGCATTATTGAGATCGGCCAGAATACTGAGAAGAGTCCTGGAGACTTGGGGAGATTTGCTGTCACTCAAACTTCATTGAAAAACTATCAGCTAATGCTGATGTGAAAAACTCTTAAGGAGTAAATAATAATAATAATAATAATAATAAAGTAAAGTTGGCGACCGTAGTCGAGAGTGACCTGAAGGCTCCCTTTTCGATAGCTACTACACCAAGGTGTTGAGGTGGGCGCTACTCCATTCCCTGGATTGCTTCACTTTACCCTTGACTCGTACTGAGCGTTAAGCAAGGGGGCATCAAATACCATTTTTTGAGTCTTTGGTATGACTCGACCTGGTATTGAACCCAGGTCTCCCAGACCATTGGCAAACACTGTAACCATCATGACAATACCGGTAGAATAATAATAATAATAATAATAATAATAATAATAATAATAATAAATGTAACAACAATGATCATAATGGTCTCTGACAATACTGGTGACTGCTCATAATGCGGAAAAAATAGTGTATATAATTATTGGCAATACTAAAAATATTACTTACATTTACTGGCAATATTTGTTGGTGATCATAATGTGATTATGTGGGAATAGTTTGTTATCTTTCTGTAAGTATGCTATTTGACTTTTCATCAAAGACATGTAACTGTATTGGTGAGTGAAAGTATTTTTGGTCCCCGATAATTTTATGTTGAGGTTTGATATAGAGTGTTTAGAAAAAAGGTAGAATAGGCATAATATAGGCATAATATAGGCAGATGGATAAAGTCGTAAATGAAGGAAGCCAATGAAACAAATGAGTAAAAGATATGAAACGAATAAAACGAGTAAAGGTTGTAAAACGGCGCGGACAAAATGAACATTTAAAACAAGGCGACGAACAAAAACAAATTTATATTCTACAACAATAAAACTTACATTGATACATAAACAATATTACTAACTCTACTAACAAAATAATAGTGTGTGTATATGTGTGAGTGTGTGTGTGTGTGTGTGTCTAACACAACTAAGCTATAAAAGGATTACATATTTAAAATGTCCTTTTTTATGATCAGAAACGGGCAGTTTCTCTGAGACTGGAAAGCGTCTCATAGTCAATGTATATTTTGAATGTCTGCGAGGCCCATCCATGTTGTTGCTTTTCTCTCCTGTTGATTCACGCTGGAGGGAGTGTGTTGCTGCTGCGAAGAATTTGTGTAGAAGAGAGAAAGGGCGTTTGAAGACGACGTATTTATAGAAAATACGCGTCTTGTAATAGGCTCCAAACGCAGGACGAAAATTTACGCGCGGACGTAGTCTTAAGCATGTCACGTGGTCCTCCTGGCCAATCGTTTCCCGAGACTGAATATGTGAGCGTCCGCCATCTTTGTGGGAACAAGTGGCATACCGCCCAAATTAAATTATAGGAGTGTAAAGTCCTATACAACTGAAATCAGTTTGTTTGGTTTGTTAGTTAAGTTTTATGGCATATCAACCCTTGTAGATTATTTGATGCCAGGGGATTGAGCACTCTGGCGAAGGAATTTACAGCTGCCACTCACATAATGCAAAGTTCTTCGAACGAATTGCGCACTCTGGTATCCAATAAGGTATAAATATAAACAAACGAAAGTTACAACTTAATGCATAATAATTCCCGAGCTGACGTGGTTCGCTTGTTGGCTGAGCGGTATGATACTAAGCCTAATGTAAAGTCGAGCGGGTTTCGATCCTAGCTTCAAGCGTCCTATGTGTCTAACCACACTGAAGAGTTGTGATACAACGAAACAGTCTGTCTGTGGATGACTATATATATATAATTTGTAAACGAATACTTTGTAGGTAACATTTTAAACAATCCAGACCTTTGTTTGCATACAGTTAAATAGTTTCAAGTATTCCTATTTAACACAAATAATTCTATTCAGTAGTAATCACTTGTTTGCACAGTTAAATGGTTTCAAGTATTGCTATTTAACACTGATAATTTAATTTAACACCAGTCATTTGTCTGCACACATGGTCAGATACATCTATTTGACCTATAGATAAAACCCTCACAGCTGCTACCACACTGGCTCAGAGTGGACCTGGGAGTAATGACAATGAAGAGGTACTCAACATTCCTCAAAGCTCTAGGGTTGGAGCCTCACAATCAGATGCTTATGTGTCATATCTAGGACACTCGTTGGAGTAAGGTCATACCTCTCTGCAGAGATGCAGTCGGCGTATTCTACAGCCCCAGTCGATTGGGCTCTCAGAATCAGGTAATATGTTTTAATATTATGATCATGTATATATACACTGTTATGCATTGTATACTTGAACTTAGTCTAGGCATCCTGGAAAGCTCACACACACACACACACATTTATACAGTAAATGTAGACAAAATATTATCCGAGATTTCGTACTTAAACTCTTTACTAAATTATTCACCAAATTATTATCAGCATTTTTATTAAAAAAATGTCTCTCTTGACCGGAACATTTGACAGATAAACATCATTTCTATTACAGATGTGCATGAAAAATGGATCTTACTCAAGGACCATGAAATGCAAAATAAACCCGATAAAATCAGGAGAAAGCATCAGCCCAAAACATTGTCGCAAAACAACAAAAATGAGGAGAGTAGTTGGAATAAATCATTAGATAATGTATACATAGAGTTATATGTCAGGTTGAAATAAATCATATCTAATCTAAATCAGGTATATTTTTTACTATGTTTCATATTGTGATGATGATTATTTTAAATCTCTTTATTGGCTTTTAAGAATGTTTCTAATCTAACACAGCTACTCACCCTCTTATTTTCTCATTTATTAGAGATATGATAATGAAATTAAAACCCTGAATATCCACAATGATATAAGAATAAAAAATGATAGGACAATATTTTAAAGTCATTTTAATGCTAGGTGTTGAATTCCGTACGAGTCCTAGTGCAAAATGCCGAGGAATACGTAATGATTGGGACTGGCGGCAGTTTAGCAAAAGTGAAGCAATATTGATTTGTTTCTGATTACCTGTGCATGACTTATGAGCTACCAGGGAAAGGTATATGGTGCGGAAGAATGGAATGTGGTGTGAAGTGGGAAGCGCGCGCGCACGAGAGAGAGAGAGAGAGAGAGAGAGAGAGAGAAAGAAAAGATGTAAAATGGATATTTGAATCTGAAATCGGAAGATGACACTGTACAAAGATGACATGTTTATTTTTCTTTTGTTTTAGCACGTGTATCATTCACATGTATAACTTTATTTCTAGCGACCCCCACGATTATTTTTCTACTTTTACCATGAAAGTGTACGCAGTCGAAGATGTAGATATAAATATTCCAACCCTTTAGTCAATCTTTTTTGGTAAGCTAAATATACATACAAGTGAATATATATATCAGTGTCTTGGCAATGTCATCTCATCAGTTAATTCAAGTCTAACATCATTAAATAAATGCTTCATTATTGAACTTATGTACACTGACTTTCCGGGTGAATTTTTATTCATTTCCCTGTTCAGTGTCTTGGTAATGCCATCTCATCAGTTAATTCAAATCTAATATCCTTGAATTAATGTTTCATTGCTGAACTTATGTACACTGACTTTCCAGGTGAATTTTTATTCATTTCCCTGTTCAGTGTCTTGGCAATGCCATCTCATCAGTTAATTCAAATCTAATATCCTTGAATTAATGCTTCATTGCTGAACTTATGTACACTGACTTTCCTGGTGAGTTTTTATCCATTTCCCTGTTCAGTGTCTTGGAAATGCCATCTCATCAGTTAATTCAAATCTAATATTCTTGAATTAATGCTTCATTGCTGAACTTATGTACACTGACTTTCCTGGTGAATTTTTATTCATTTCCCTGTTCAGTGTCTTGGCAATGCCATCTCATCAGTTAATTCAAATCTAATATCCTTGAATTAATGCTTCATTGCTGAACTTATGTACACTGACTTTCCAGGTGAATTTCACATCCATTTCCACGTTCGGAAGGCTGTCTCCATGTCGTAATAGCTAACGTGCTGGACTGTAACATTGTAGTAAGCGAGTTCGAACTCCAGTTGCATCATTATGTTCACTGTCGAACTAAGGCATGAGCCCCTTTATCCCTTCAGCTATGAACTACTGCTCTTCTACAAGGATAGTTTTCAAATTGGATAATCCACGAAGTTTGATATACCATTAAACCAAAAAGAAAAAAAAACCCTAAAAAACAAAAACATTTTCATGTTCGGTGTCTAAATATTGTCATCTCATCGATTAATTCAATTCATTGAATAGAAAGTTCAGGACTGGATTCGGTTACATTAATTGGAAAATTGGAAATACAAGAATTAAACGATGAAGATACATTTTAACTGGCCTTGTCATAATGTTATGGAAAGCATCAAGGTCTGGTGATATCATAACGTACTTCTGGGATACAATGGCTTAATAGTAATGAGCCGTTGGCTTCAAAATCTTATTGATGATATGTGTGTGTGTGAGTATGTGTGTGTGTATGTGTGGGTGTGTTAGGTTATTTTGCATATCAACCCTTGTGGGTAATCTATTACCATATTTACCAACCCCTCCGCTCGGGCAGGATATGACACAAGGTCAATTTTTAAGCGGAGTTTAACAGGTTTGAATTTAGAGTTTTCCATCTCCTAGACTAGTTGCCCCACCAAGGCTGAAGAAACAGTCTGTCCTACTATTTACCTATAGCTAGAAGGAGAATAATTGGATTCATACCTTCCCCAAGGGTAGTAGCGCTATGTGAAATGCAATCTATTACAAAATCCTGTTATATATATATGTATATATATATAATTTGTAGGCAAATAGTTTGTAGGTAACATTTTTGAACGAGTTAGAGCTCATTTGTTTGCATCCAGTTAAATGCTTCAAGTATTTTTAACACTAATATTTCTATTTAATATTAATCATTTGTTTGCCCTGTTTAAATGGTTTCAACACACTATTTAAATGGTTACTAACTCAGTGTAACTAACTCTCAGCCACCGCCTTCCAGCCCTTTGGGAATTAAATAGGGATGGGTACTTGTTTGCCAATAAAAATGATAGGGCCTTTAATGAGGCCCTAGAAAAAAAGTGAATTTTAACTGAGGCTAGAATACCAGGAACAACGTATAAACAATAAAGTTACTGAATACCGCAACATAAACAATTGCAGCAGCAGTAGTTGTAATGATAGTTGTAATTATAGACTTGAAGATACTGTTAATAATAGTAATTCTGATAAAAAAAAAGTAAGCATAGGAAAAGATAGGTAATCTGGTTCAACCCCTCTTTCTGTAAACTTTCTAATATTAATATTGTATACAAATTTATTTCAAACAAAAGAGTACTACAGGCCGTGATGTGGCAGATTAACAGCAACTTTGGCGCTTTCAGAGGGGAAAAGTTGGCCTAGACAATAAAGCACCGAGAGCTGTCCCCACCATTTTCGTCGACAGTAACTCCAAAACTTTAGTGTGCTCACGGATACAGGTCTGTGAAGCCGTAAAAAAGAGAGCCAGCAGAAAGATTTTTGTTGCTCGCTCCTTTAACCGTTAAAAAGTAACTAAATTGGCAAGGAGCTATCCGAGAAATTTAACAAAACAGGAAATTCACTTAAATTCAACTGAACAACAAAACCCAAGAATTCGACAAAAAATCAACTTAACAGAAAATTCAAACGAAACCTGAAAAATCAACCAAAAATTCAACGAAACCACAAAAACAACTAAAATTCAAAGAACTTCGTTTATCAGACCCTCTCTCACAGATAAGTTTCTGTAAATCATAATAAATTTGCAAAACTTTATCCTTTCTAGCTTTTTTTCTTTTTTCTTTTACTTATATAAAATTTGTTTTTTAAAACTTTGTCGTCTGTATTATCTTTTTGAATTAGTATCCGAACTGCGAAACAAACTATTTGAAATTACACACTAAAACCCCACACCCATATTTTCCCAATATATTGAAAATTTGGAAGTTTACCCATATATCACGGAATTTTTATTGTCATTTTCCTTTAATTGGCAAGTACTTCCTTAAGTTAATAGATAGACATTTCAACAAAGACGACCAATTGAATATAATTTTTAATTGGACCACACTGAAAATTAGTTACTCTTGCACGAATAGTATATTCACAATAATTCACGATCATAGCAAAAATTTAACAAACAAATTCCTAACAGGTAATCAGTACTCAAATAAATTACCTTGTAATTGTAGAAATAAAGAAGATTGTCCCGTTGGATGAATGTATAATTCCGAGAAAGTAGTCTACGTAGCAACTATTTTCCCGATGGAAAATAGCAAGGAGGAGAAAGTTTATATTGGAATCTCAGCTGGAAATTGGAAACAGAGGGTCTATAATCATAGACACTCTTTTTCCAACCCTTTACTCAGTAACTAAACAGCCCTATCGAGGTGTTTTTGGAGAAATACGGGGCTAACTCCACAAATTAAATGGAGATTTATTAAAAAATCTTCTTCTACTGGTAGTTTCAATAGTAGATGTAACTTTTGACTAGAGGAAAAATGTCTCATAAAATACAAATTTACTAACCAATTATTAAATAAACATAATGAACTCATCTTTAAATGCCGCCATAAAAATAGATTTAAACTCATATGAAAAAGGTTTATAATAGAAAAATTGATTGTGTTAACAAGAGAAGGATAAAATTAATGTTATCAGTATTATTATTATTATCATTATTGGTAATGTAATAATGATAATAATGATAATAATGATAACCGTCCCCAACAACTACAGACTCATAACATGCATACCGAGGATGTGGAAAATACTAACGACACAAATTAGAAAGGAGATTTACAATTTGACTGTTTCCCGAGGAACAGAAAGGATGCTGCTAAGGGACCAGAGGTACAGGAGAACTACTGTACATTGATCAGCACATCCTCAAGAACTGCAAAATGAGACAAAAAATCTAGCTATGGTGTGGATTGACTACAAAAAGGCATATGATATGGTTCCGCAAAGCTAGATAATAGATTGTCTTAAAATGTACAAGATATCCGACGAAGTCACAAAGTTCATCGAAAAAAAAAAACATGAAAAATTGGAGAGTTGAACTGACAGCAGGAGGAAAAAGATTAACTGAAGTGAAAATCCTGAGAGGGATCTTCCAGGGAGATGCACTATTACCCCTACTATTATAATAGTGGTGATGCCACTCAATCACATACTCAAGAAATGCACAGGCGGATACAAACTTACTAAATCGCAAGAAAAAATAAACCACCTAATGTACATGAACGAAATCAAACAGTTTACCAAAAATGAAAAAGAATTGGAAACGCTAATACAGGCAGTGAGGATATACAGTGAAGATATAGGGATGGAACTTGGCATTGGAAAATGAACTATGATAATAATGAAAAGTGGAAAACAACAAATGACTAAAGGAATAGAACTACCAAATCAAGAAAAAATCAGAACGCTCGGAGAAAAGGAAACTTACAAATACTTGGGAATATTAGAAGCAGGTACCATCAAACATGCGGAGATGAAAGAAAAAATTAAAAATGAGTTCCTCAAGAGAATGAAAAAACTACTTGAAACCAAACTACATTGTAGAAATCTCATCAAGGGATGTCCCCCTTGTAAGATACTTGGGACCATTCTTAAAATGGATGAGAGAAGGACCATCATTTAGCGATGATAAATTCATTTCAGCTGTCGACTCTATAAAAGAAAAAGTTTCTTCAGATAGCCATCAAACAATGGAGGGAAATTTTTTTATATTTTTCAAAGGACTCTTACTCATCAAAAAAAGTCAGGGGATAGAAGTTAGTGCCAAAAACGGGTGTAATGTCATTGTCTGGTGTCATGTGTCCTTATGTATCTAAAAAATGTTTTACACAACTCAATTAACCCTCAGCAACTAAAATCTTGTCAATAAATTAACTATTTTATTTTAATCTCTTGAATAAAACTTCATTTTCCACTTTACCCTTGATACGTACCTTATAATGCTGAGTGTTAACCCGAAAACTCTACTCATTAGACCAATATATATACTGGTCTAATGAGTAGAGTGTTCGCCAATGGTTTGGGAGACCGGGGTTCAATCCCAGGTCGAGTCATGCCAAAGACTCAAAATATGGTACTTGATGCCGCCTTGCTTAACACTCAGCATTATAAGGTACGTATCAAGGGTAAAGTGGAGCAATCCAGGGAATGGAGTAGCGCCCTCCCCTATACCTCCGTGCAGAAGCTATTGAAAGGGGAACCTTCGGGTCACCCTCGACTACGGTCGCCAACTTTACTTATATATATATATATATATATATAAAAAGGAAAACCATATTTTTAAATTAATCATATATGTATATAAAGTATATAATTAAAGTTTATATAAATTATGTATGTATATAAAGTATATATACAAAGTTTATATATATATATATATAAAAAATGTATTTATGAAAACTTTATGAAATATATATAAAATCTTTTCATATATAAAGTTTATATATATATATATATATATATATATACTCACACACACGCATGTCCACTGACACGTACCCAGAGACACAGACACGCACATAAAGTAGAAGCATTAAAACACAAATTGATACACATAAGTTTCACCCAAATGATTGATTGATTCTCAAGTAATGAAAGGATGTTTCACCAATTTCAAATAAATGTTCATATGCACTTATACTATTAAAACCTACTCTTACTTATGAGAATAAATCATCTTTCCAACCTTATTAAAGATTTGTCAAAGAGTAAGTGGCTTAAAGGTTCAGTTGTAACACCTCACAGAAAATTATTCAAGTGCTATCAATTATAATTTAGCTGGTTTTCTCCATTGACTTTCAATGGGATTCAAAAGTCTTTATGCTGGTTTAGTTTGAAGATCTTTTTTTTAGTATTTTCAAGTTATAAATGTTTATGTATTGACAATGTATTTAACTCACTTGTAAATTTTCTGCTTAACTGTGTGTTTCTTTGGTTTCTATATTTATGCTGTGAATCTTATAAAATTTTGTTGCTCATTTAGTTACTTTTTGTATGTATCTGATTTCATTTTGTGAATATTTCTAGATTTATTCATTGGTTTTTTTTACCAACTTTGATGTGGTATTTATCTTCTCCCAATTATTTTTTAATCTTATTTGAAAATGACGTTTCAAATTTCAAATATATATATATATATATATATATATATATATTTCTGTCTGATGATTGTGGACATAACATGAAACTGCAAGTAACAAACTTCTAGAGTTCATAATTATATTTGTTAAGTTTTATACTTGATTTGATAAAATAAGGTATTTTTTAAATACAAATTTTCCTTATGCGTATTTCTTTTTATTATTGTATTATATAATATGACATTATGTTGTATATATATTTCAAATCTTGTTGTATATATATTTGATTTATAAGCAAATAATTTGTTGGTAACTCTATTTTTAAATAAGTTGTTAGGGCTCATTTGTTTGCACACAGTTAAATGGTTACAAGTATTCCTATCAAATAATAATAATTCCATTTAATATTAATTATTTGTTTGCACACAGTTAAACGTTTTCAAGTATTGTTATTTAACGTTAGTGATTTTATTTAAGTATTCTTATGTGATATAAATAATTTTCCCACAACTGTATAGTTTCAATTTATTAATGATAATAGTAATCCCTGAGTAAATGATTGAAAAGTTCTATTTGACCCATAGAGCAGACCCTAACAGGTACTACCAATCTGGACTGGAGTGTACCTTGGCAATAAAGGGGAACTCCACATTCCCCAAAGCTCCAGTCCTGGAGCTACAACATAAGATATAGTCTACTGTGATACCCAGGACACAAAGAGGTGTAAGTAAGTAAAGTTAGCGACCATAGTCGAGGGTGACCCGAAGGCTCCCTTTTCGATAGCTACTACACCAAGGTGTAGGGGAGGGCGCTACTCCATTCCCAGGATTGCTCCACTTTACCCTTGAACCGTACCTTATAATGCTGAGTGTTAAGCAAGGTGGTATCAAGTACCATTTTTAAAGTCTTTGGTATGACTCGACCTGGGATTGAACCCAGGTCTCCCGGGCCATTGGCGAACACTCTAACCGCTGGGCCAATGTCCCACCCTAACAGGTACTACCAATCTGGACTGGAGTGTACCTTGGCAATAAAGGGGAACTCCACATTCCCCAAAGCTCCAGTCCTGGAGCTACAACATAAGATATAGTCTACTGTGATACCCAGGACACAAAGAGGTGTAGTAACCACTTAATTTTGAAAATTCTGCCTTCACTATAATGATGATGAAATATTTCAAGTCAGCAGGATTCCCTTTTGTTATCATTATTAATTTTTAACTCGTATTTCTTTCATTCAATTTATTTTGTTTTATCACAAACCCAAAAGTCACATTCTCTGATTGTTAAGTAAGCACCAAAGATTAGAAAAAAATAAGCCTCCATCAAGCCTTTTTTCGTTTTGTAACCCTTCTATATACTGCTTATCCATGGAACAATTTGTATACAATTCTATTATGACCAGGCCATTGGCCTAATGAGTAGAGTGTTCGCCAATGGTCCAGGAGACCGGAGTTCAATCCCTGCTCGAGTCACACCAAAAACTCAAGTAATGGTACTTGATGCCGGTTTGTTTAACACTCAGCATTATAAAGTACGGATCAAGGGTAAAGTGGAGCAATCTTGGAAAAGGAGTAGCGCCCTCTTCTACACCTCGGTGTAGATGCTATTGAAAAAGGTGCCCTTCAGGTCATCCTCGATTACGGTCGCCAACTTTACTTTTATATGTAAAAGGTTGTGTGTCTTGTATATGTAAATGAGCTTATTTTATCTTTCCTCCCATCGTGTTCAGTTTTAGTCTATCATAGATAGACTAATGTTGATATTGGTCCTTGGTGAATAGCAACTTGACAAATATCATCCCAACCATAAAGCGCTCCAAATAATTGTTTCTTCAGAATGTTGAAAATGGAATAGCTCTGGTCAGGCTTTGACCAATACTTAGCCAGATGTTGAAAATAACCTGCTCTAAAACAACATCGATTGATAAAATCAAAGAAAACGGTTTCGAGCTGACAAAGAAAAGAAGCAGAAGGTACCCTGCAAAAACAATTACCGACGCCGACTACGCCGATGACATTGCGATTCTGGCAAATACACCCAACCAAGTCGAAACACTACGGCATAGTTTGGAACGAGCCACCGCAGGCATTGGCCTCCATGTCAATGCACACAAAACGGAATACATGTGCTTTAATCAAACAGGCGACATCTCCACACTAGATGGAAGCTCTCAGAAACTAAGGAAGCAGTGTCTCATCAACCGAAAAAGACATCGACACGCGGCTAACAAAGGCATGGACAGCTATCGATAAGCTATCGATCATATGGAAGTCAGACCTGACCGATAAAATAAAACGCAGTTTCTTCCAAGCAGCGGTCGTATCGATACTGCTATATGGATGCACTACATGGACGCTAACAAAACGGCTGGAGAAGAAGCTAGACTGCAATTACACAAGAATGCTGCGAGCAATACTGAACAAATCCTGGAGGCAACACCCCACAAAGCACCAACTATACAACCACCTACCTCCCATCACGAAAACTATCCAAGTTTGACAAACCAGACATGCAGGACACTGCTGGAGAAGCAGGGACGAGCTCATAAGTGATGTACTCCTATGGACCCCCCATATATCGCCGAGCAAAAGCAGGACGACCAGCTCGAACATACATACAGCAGCTATGTGAGGATACAGGATGCAGCCCTGAAGACCTGCCAGAAGCGATGAACGATGGCGAGAAAGGGTCAGGGATATCTGTGCTGGTGGCACGACATGATGATGATGATGATGAAACTTTAGCTATGTTTTATTTAGGTTTGACCACTGACAGACCACTGTATCTTTTGTGATGCATAAGGACTCTAAATGTATTTATAAGATTTTTTCCAAGTATTATTTCTGATGATTGTGGAATTTACAATTAAAGATAAGACAACAAGAACAAAAGATACAACAAACCGTTTAACATTTTTTTATGAATAATGAAAAGTATAATATACAGGGGGTTTCAGAATTATTGATACCATTTTATAAAGATATAAAATTTTTACAGAATAAGTAGAAACTACTCAAATTTCTATGATTAATGTTTTATAATTTTTCTTTTTAGGTATAGATATGCAATTCATTGGGGGAAAAAAGGGTATTTAAACATTAAATATAGAATTTTCAGATGTTTCTACAGATCTTGAAAAAAATTGGAGATCATTTGAAGGAAAATTGGTCAAGTTGTTAGATTTAGAAAAAAAATCAATATTTGTGAAACACCCTGTACATCTCCAATGATATCAAATTTTTTGAAACACCTTCTATTCTTTTGTGGGTAAATTCAAGGAAGTCCCTTCATTTTAGCTGGTTGCCGTTGAAGTCATCCAGTCCAGCAGGCTTCCAGTTGGTTCCATTGTTCTTACCATCTCTTTTTAGGGAGTATAGAACTCCTAAATACGAACTTTCCTGTGTTAGGGAACACAGGAAGTTCGGCTATGAACTCCTTTTAACGGGTTGGTGAATTCGTTCTTTTTGAAACCGAAGTCTCAGATCGTCAAGACAGAATTCTTGACTCTTGACGCCGACCGCCAAAAGGCAGAACATATTCTCCCAATGAGGGGGTGTCATATTCTTTGGACTGTTTAGGGGACTCCTCGTGTGAGGGAGAAAGAACTGTGAGTACGACTCGTTGTAAATGTTTTATATGTTGTGATATGAATTAAATATAGTATATGTGCATTGTCTGTTTTTGTTAATTAAAGTACCTCTTTTATTCTGCCTGCGGGCTCGTATCTTAGGTAATAAGCTGTCAGACAACGACAACTCTATCAACTGGTGACCCCAAATATGATATTTTTTGTTTCACTTTTTTACGTTTTTTTATTTTGAAAGATAGTTATGTACGCATATCCTTGCAATTTTTACTTCGTTAGTATGAGAGTTTTTACAAAATTTATAAGAAAAATAGAACGCTCAGATCCGAAGAATTCAACACGGATACCTTTCTTCTTCGTATCCAGTCTGTAATTCGCGCATCGCCACTCAATTGGTCTATCCCCGCATTTATGCAAATAGGCTCCTCTCACTTGTGGCAGCTAAAGCCAGCTAGATAGTAAAACTACTATAACGGTTAGCCACGAGAGAAAAAACAGAATGGCCGAACCAATTTTCGTGTTGCCTATCCCTCCGTTTTACCGCGAGGACCCTCTGAGTTTTTTCCCAAATGGACATATATATTTTACGCAGAGGCGTGACGAATCAGTTGGGTAAGTTAAGCTATGTGTCGTCTGTTTTACCGAGCAACATGGTGGCTGAGATAAGAGACATTTTAATTGCGCCCCGGTCAGAAAACCCATAGAGACATTCCGAGAACGGATTATAGCATATTTGACTGTGTCGCCACACGCTCATATCACCCAGCTTCTAAAACAAGAAGTATTTGGAGATAGTATCCCATTTCAATTCATGAAAAGGCTACAAAAACTAACAGAGGGTCCTGTAGATAAGTCTATCGTCCGCCATGTTTTTACAGCGGTTACCAGCGTAGTACAAATTTGCACTGGCTTCGTTGGGCGAATCCACCCTCATAGAATCAGTTACGGCAGTAGTAGACCACGTGGCCGAACTATTTGCCACACAAACATTCACAGTGTCCCATGTGGACGACCCCACTGTTACTTTAATTAGGGAGCTAAGAAAAGAAAAGAAGCTTTTACTAACCCATGTGGAACAATTTGTGGATGATGTGGCGAAATTGTCCATCAACAAAAAATCAAACCGTAGTTGCAGCAACTTTCGGTCACAGTTCAGAGAATGCCAAAAGAAAAGCCTCTAAGTTGGAAGCACGAAAGGTTTGGAGACAAAACAAACTCCTGCATCCCACCATGCTACTATAATGAGCAGGGAAAGAGGATACCGACAGGAGAGAGCGGCCTCACCTGTCGGCGTCTCTAGCTCCACCCGACTGATAAAGAGTCTAAAAAGTCATTTCTCGTAGATGGTGGAGCACAAGTGTCTCTCTTACCAGCAACATGTGGAGTCAAACGTTTTGGCCCCACTAAATTTACTCTGCGAGCTGTAAACGGTTCGTTAATATACACCTATAATGAGAAGTCTATGGAGCTCGGCCTAGGTTTACGGAGACGTACACCTACATTTTTATAGTTGTAATTTACTAAGCTTTTTTGCTTAGATGTGGCACAAGGCCATATGAAAGGGGCACCCAATGAGACTCGAACTCATTCGTGTAGGTTTGCTAGTCGAGCTTGCTAACCATTACACCACCAAAGGCGCCTCCTACATTTTTATAGTTGCTGATGTAGGTTGCGCCATATTGGGCTCTGATTTTTCACAAAATTTTGGACTCGTCTATCTACACGGCCGGTGTCTGAGAGACCAGGAAAGAGTGTGGAGTGGTGAAGTCTGGTACTTTTTTGCGTCCCACTGTGGTACAAGCAAGCGAGGAAAGTTTTGTCAGTAAACTGATTTAAGAATACCCCTCAATAAATACCCCCCTCTTTTAATAAGGAAACACTGCCAAATACTACCGCCCACTATATAGAGATTATCGGGCCAGACGCCTAACACCTGACAAATTGAAGGCTGCTAAGACAGAATTCCAACAGATGATCAAGTCGTGTATTATTCGTCCCTCAAAAAGTGAGTGGTCTTCTCTACTTCATATTTTTAGAAAAAACTCAAACACATGGCGTACTTGTGGTGATTGCAGCGCACTAAATACTGTTGCCAAACCTGATAGGTACCCAGTACCACATATAGAGGACCTAACAGCAGTTGCTCAGAATAACCGGGTCTTTACGAAACTTGACCTAATCCGGGCATATCACCAAATACCTGTAGAATCGGAATATATCCCTAAAACGGCAATTATCACACCTTTTCGTCTATTTGAGTTTCTAGGTATCCCATTCGGTTTGCGAAATGCAGCATAGACATTCCAAAGGTTTATCGACCGGGTATTGCAGGATTTACCGTTCGTCTGTGCATACATAGATGACGTGTTAATAACTATCCAGAATGAACAGGAACACATGAGTCATATTAAGCTGGTGTTCGAACGCTTCCAGTAATATGGTGTTGTGATCAACCCACTAAAGTGCGTTTTCGGGCAACCTGGGGGTCACATTTTCAGAACACCATATTTCGGCAGATGGAATTTTCCCATCAGTGGACAAAATTAAATTTCCCAGTTCCTAATACCATGAGACAACTGGGTACATTCCTAGGGTTAGTTAATTTTTACCGTAGGTTCCTTCCACTTTATGCCCATGTACTTTTACCATTGAAAAATATGTTAACCAATGTAAAAAAAAAAACAAAAAACAGCAGTGTAACATTGTAGGAAGACGCAGTAACAGCATTCAAGAAAGTGAAGGAGATGCTGTCGGATACAATCAAATTATCCTACATCCAACCGAACCGTGAACAGTGCATGGCGGAAGATGGTTCAGCAATTGGAAATAGAGCAGTCCTGCAACAGAAGTACGAGTCCGAATGGAGACGAATTTCTTTCTTCTTCAGGAAATTGACGGAGGTGGAACGCAATATACCACTTTTGGCAGAGAATTGTTGGCCACATTTGCTGCATACGACACTATCGGCAGCTTTTGGAAGGTCAGCAATTCCATATTTTGACGGACCACAAGCCTCTATTAGGCGCCCTGAAGTCTCGTCGGAAAAATACTCCCCACGGGAAATTCGGCAAATGTTCATATCGGACATTAGACACATTAATGGAGTGAATAACATCCCTGCAGACGCTTTATCGCGTGGAAATAATTCCATTCTATTGGAACCTTCCATCGATATCCATACTTTTTTCAGGGAGCAACAAAAGGATGAGCACCTCCAATGTCTTCTATGGGAGAAAACCACCGCGTTGGGGCTAATAAAGATCTGCTATCCCGACAGTGCAGAAAAGATAACTTACAACACAGGCACGGGCAAGTTACGTCCGTACGTGCCTGCATCTTTATGCAAAGACATTTTCTCTGCGATGCATAGCTTGTCACACCCTGGAGATAACGCATATGTGCACTTGTTAACTGACAGGTTTGTCAGGCTGCAGATTAATGCAGACGTGAGAGCATGGACAAAGATGTGCCTAAAGTGCCAAAGAGGTAAGATTGTTCGACATACTCATACTCCTATGGGCGAATTCCGAGTACCGGATGAGAGATTCAAGCATATCCACATCGACATCACTGAACCCCTTCCTCAGTGTGAAGGACAATGGTACCTGTTGACGTGCGTTGACAGATTCTCCAGGTGGTGCGAAGTATGGTCGATATTAGATATGTCAACATACACTACATCCAGAACATTCCTTGTCGGATTGGTCACAAGGTATGGTGTAGAAGAAAGAGTGACGACAGACCGAGGACACCATTTCGAATCCGAAATATTCCGCAAATTGTCACAACTTCTGGGCACCAGAAACATCCACACTACAGCGTATAATCCCCCAGCAAATGGCACGGCGGAGAGACAACACAGCAGCTTGAAGGCTTCGCTATGTGCAGAGCTGACCAGCACCAAATAGTTGGAACACTTACCACTAATAACCCTGGGAGTTAACACTACGGTGAAGAAGAAAGCTATAGTGTTCGGCGGTAGAATCTTTGTACTGAACCACATGGCGGTTACCAGTACAGTACTTCCTCGACGTCCCCACACCTTACAAAAAGTTGTGGATATGATATTCTTCGTCAATAGACTTTCCAGTAAAATGTCTGAGATGACCTATTCCCCTGCAGGACAGAACAGATGAGATAGGGTATACGCGCCCAAACTCTTAAAATTCTGCACCC
Organism: Sepioteuthis lessoniana; assembly: GCA_963585895.1. Lineage (NCBI taxonomy): Eukaryota > Metazoa > Mollusca > Cephalopoda > Myopsida > Loliginidae > Sepioteuthis > Sepioteuthis lessoniana. The sequence goes on from OY757933.1 coordinate 75,206,229, forward strand.
ACATATCTATTCGGGATACAGCTCGGTCGCACTCACAGCAACCCCCGTATCGCAGACCTTACAAAGTCATTACAAAGAACGACAAATATTATACTGTTCTAATTAAGAATAAGCCCCAGTCAATTTCAATCGACAGACTGAAATCAGCGGTTTTAGAAGACAGGTATTTAGAAGTAACCCCTTCCCTGTATTAGTCCATCAGAAATGCCCAGACAACAAAAACAATCGTCGCTTAAAACGATACGTTCTGGTAGGCATGTAAGATGACCTAAACATTTGTGTCTAAATAGAATGTATAATTGCATGTTTCAATTTTCAGATACTTTGTATTTTAGGGAGGACTATTGTAGGATTCCTAAATAGAAAATCTCCTGTGTTAGGGAACACTGGAAGTTCGGGATGAACTCCCTTTGACGTCTTGGTGAAATCGCTTTCTTTGAAAGACAGAATTCTCAGTTCTTGATACTGACCGCCAACAGGCAGAACATATTCTCACAATGAGGGGGCGTCATATTCTTTGGACTGTTTAGGGAACTTCTCATGTGAGGGAGAAAGAACTTTGAGTACGACTCGTTGTAAATGTTTTATATGTTGTGATATGAATTAAATATAATATATGTGCATTGTCTGTTTTTCTTAATTAAAGTACCCCTTTTATTCTGCTGGTGGGTTCGTATTTTAGATAATCAACTGTCAGACAACGACAACTCCATCCGGAGTAAGGAAGAAAAGATGAATATGTGGCATATCTAAATTTCTCAGCAAGATACTCCATAAAGATACCATTCACAAAGCTGTGGACCCCTGTATATATAAAGAGGTGTGCGTGTGTGTCTATAAGGGTGAGTGAGTGCTGTATGGTGACCCTTTTTTGTTTATTAGAGAATGGCCCAATCAAATGTACACATATTTACTGTTGGAGAAGCCAACAGTATAGGACTTTTTATTTGCGGTCACGCAAGTAAATATCAAAGGTTTGTCATACCATTTTCAGATACTATTAGAGCTATTATATATATAGCAAAGAAAATGTGATGGGAGTAAAGATTTATTTTAACTTCTTTATTGTAACTCAGAGAGAGAGAGAGAGAGAGAGAGAGAGAGAGAGAGAGAGAGAGAGAGAGAGAGAGAAGAGAGAGAGAGAGTAAAGAGGAAATACAGATAAATGGATAGATAAAAAGATACATTGATTTTCATTTTATTTCCTTTTATTTTTTATCATATATATATATATATATATATATTTATTATTTTACATATCTTTTAAAAATATATATTTTGCTATATGCCATATTTACACTAGTACAAGGAGTGCTGGTTAATATGGCTAAGTCTTATTTAACACCATCCTAATGAAAGTTTTGTTTTTATGTAGTAAGAAATACTCTCTCTCTCTCTCTCTCTCTCTCTCTCACACACACACACACATATATATAGGTAAGGTATGCATTGATATTCATTGATATAAATAAAAAAAGAAGGCAGTATAGAAAATCTGAATGATATGATTTACTAAAGGGATAACGTCATCAGAATGAATTTATTACTTCAAAAAAAAAAAAAAAATTTTAAAAAAGAAATCTTAACAAAAGAAGGAAATGTACAATGTATACTGTGTGTTTTTAAAAAATGTTAAAATTTCTCAGTGAGTTCTTTTATGATATTATGATTTTAAATTCTCCACCTGTTCACCATCCCTGTCAATACATGATTGGAATCTTTCCAAGGTGGTCTCTATAATATCAGTTCTGCTTTTCTAATAAAGATACATCCATAGAAATATTAACACTTTTTAAAATCCCCAGGGGTGGATTTCAAAAATGTGTTGACTGAGATCATGAACATGTGGAGACTGATTGAAATTATATCATAAATAAAATCCCAAAAGGATGTTAACATTTTTAAATCAACTCACACACACACACACACACACACACACACACACACACATTCTCTCTCTCTCTCTCTCTCTCTCTCTATATATATATATATATATATATATATAGTTAGCAGTCACTAACCACCTATAAAACAGGGGTCTATACTTTGAAGACAGAGCTAAAATAAAATCTAAATGATTAAAAAACATTAATCTTTAAAACTGTTTGCAGTTTCATGCAGCAAGATACTAAATCTTCTAACAGCTCACTGTCTTTCTGTCTCTGTCTGTCTTTCTGTATCTCTCTCTCTCTCTCTCTCTCTCTCTCTCTCTATATATATATATATATATATATATATATATATATATATATATGTATATATATATATATTCTTGCATTGAGTAGATTTAATCATTTTCCTTTAATTTTTGTGTTATGTTTTTGTTGAATAGTAAATACATCCACTTGATGTTATTCCTAGAGCAAAACATATCACTTTGGTTTTCTATACTGTCTTACCTTTTCTCATATATATATATATATATATATATATATATATATATATATATATAGAGAGAGAGAGAGAGAGAGAGAGAGAGTAAATTTAAAATTATTCGTGTCCCTGCAGAATCTCTTTGAATATAAAGTGGATATGATTCCATTTTGTTTAAAACACATCGATTCTGTTTTATCTGAATTCTCGTAGAACCTAATGCGTTTTGTTTCCTACATCAGGCGATGCAGCTGGGATTCAGCTTCCGCTGGTGCATTTGCGAGAGGCGTCAGATCATCTGCGTAGTTTGCATCTGTAATAATTTCTGCTGATATCATATGTTTCTGATCTTTTTGCGTGAAACCATTTTCTTTAATTAGATCTGTTGATGTCAGTAGTACATAATAGAGACAGAATAAATATGGTGTTAATTAAAGACTCCAGCGACAATGTTAAAGAATTCAAATTAACTCCCATTTCACAAACCATTCAAAGACAAACAAGTTATTATGCACACTGCTGGAGAAGTAAGGACGAATTCAAATGAAACCTTCCCCAATCTACTTCTTCGGTTTGGTTGGTTTCTTTGTTTAATGGCATATCAACTCTTTTTAGGTTATTTAATGCCAAAGCCATTCTCCTAGAAGAACAGTAGTGCTACTATTTAACCCATAGCTGGGAGGATAAGGGGGTTCAAACCTTTCCCAAGGTATTTGCCCGAAAGAGAATGTAACAGCACGACTGGAGTACGAACTCGCGTACTACGATTCCGCAGTCCATCGCTTTAACCATGGCACAACGAGGACACCCACCTCTACTTCTTCACGTGGATATATAAGATATAAAATTCTATATTCTACAACCCATATAGAAAGCACCAATATGTGAGAAAGACACACAGATAAAGCAGATCAAAACCGTACAACCACAAACTTTAGTTCAAATCAGTAAACAACAGAAAAAAAAAGTGGTTTCTGGAAGCTGATTGGACAGAATAGTTTTTCAGGTGAGGAATTCAAACGTTGCACACTAACATCGCCCTGAAGACTGTTTAACAAAAAAAAAAAAAAAAAAAAAAGAAAAAACCCTCTCCACCACACACACACACACACACAAACAAAAAAAGAAACAACCCCCCCGAAGCGTTAAATGTGGAAATTTTATCCTTTATAAATAAATACATCCTCTGAATATGTTTACTTTCTATATTTTTATATTTACATACCGTCGGATTTATTTCAATTTTTGTGAAATGAACACACACACACACACACACACACACACACACACACACACACACACACACACACACACACACACATTTATATATATATATATATATATATATATATATATATAAAGTGATAAGTGGTATAGCCTGATTCACAGAGTGTATTTTTAAGGAACTATGACACCATATCATTATTACATTACAAACAAATGAGATATGTCGACCACAAATCCCTGAAAATAGAAGGAGGCAAATGTAATCATGTTGGAAAAGAGTGTAGGGTCACCTCAATAAATTTGCTTGTCTATGTCGATAATGTCCTGAATCTAAGGATGATATCTGTGAATTGATTGAAGGGGACCTGTGCCAAGAAAAATACCACGGTAGACAGGATCTATTTTGTTTGTCAACTTGAGACATCAGTTTTTAAAATGAAGAACACTGCTGATTTCTGAATGGATAATGTAGAAAGTCTCACTTTTCATGTTAACCAATCAGTGTCTTGACATCTGGTCGCCTGTGTAGTTGAATGTGTGAAAGAGTTTATCTGTATTTTTATATTTATGGTCTCCGACTATTTAACATTGAGTTTTGATATATTTAGAATAAGGGTTTAGTGTAGTTAGTCTTCTCCACAAGTTTAATGCTTTAGTTTGAATAAAAGTAGAATAAGCATATTATATAGCACATGGATAAAGATAGTGAATGAATAAAGAAGGCCAGTGAAATAAATGATTGAAGATATGCAACAAGTGAGTAAAAGATATGAAACAAATAATGCTTTTAAAACGGCGCGGACAAAATGAACATTTAAAACAAGGCGAACGAACAAAACAAATTTATACACTATAATAACAAAACTTACATTAATACATAAAAATATTACTAACTCTTCTAACAAAATAATAGTGTGTGTATGTGTGTGAGCTCGTGTGTGTGTGTATGTGTGTGTGTGTGTAACACAACTAAACTACAAAAAGAATCGCAAATTTAAAATGTCCTTTTTCTATGGTTTGAAACAGGTAGTTTTTCAGAGACGGGAAAGCGTCTCATAGTCCTTGTATATGAATGTCTGCGAGGCATGGTGTTGCTGCTGCGGAGAAAATTGGTCAAAGAGAGAGTGTTGCCGCTACGAAGAAATTTCGTCAAAGAGGCAGAGTGTGCTTGAAGACGACGTATCTATAGAAAATACCGTCTTTTAAGTGGCTCAAGACGCAGGACTTGAATTTACGCGCGCCGACGTAGTTGTAAGCATATCACATGGTCCTCCTGGCCAATGGTTTCCCGAGACTGAACATTGAGCGTCCGCCATCTTTGTGGGAACAAGTGGCATACCGCCCAAAATAATTTATAGGAGTGTAAAGTCCTATACCTGAAATGATATACTTTCTTGTGTGTGTTTGCTTCAGTGATATTTTCGCAAGGGAATACTTTAATACCACTATGCTTCCCCCGGAGATTTATAGAGCAATAGGTCAAGAAAACAGTGAAGTTTGTTCACCTAATTAAATACCTAAGTCAAAGGCCAGATATAACCAAAAACATTGTTCTGTAGCAGAAAGAAAGAATTTCAAATAATTATTTAGTGCGGGAATAGTTTTGGCCGTTGGAGTTTCGTCCAATGAGAATGACTGATGCCATTCTGCCCGGGTGACCTCCCCGGGCAATATAAAAAGCTGTGTATCGCTCCCTCGTCCTCTTTTCTTCACTGACTCTTCTTGACGATTCCAGCAGCAGTAACAGACCATCACAACATGAGATGAGTACATTCAACTTTTGGGCCAGTGTTCCTTAAGGAGTTCAGTCTTTCATCATTTATTCATTCCTCCAAGACCCACTGGTCCTCGAAACTTCAAGGTTAGATGATTAATTCTGGTTCTATCATTTGCGACTATTTTCTTCCATGTACAAACTCACAGCACAAGGGCTATCTTTCTGGCAGTCATTAAACTTCTTGAAACTCATCAATATTCTCGTCCTCATTCCTGTATTTCTTTTCTTCTTAATGTAATAGGGCAGACCACAATTTGCCCTTTTGCTAAAGTTCTTATTCATTAGGCTTTTAATCCTGTAAAACATTATTTCGCATTTTCAAGATGAAATCTACGCTGCTCTGCATATTTCTGTTAGAATTTAGCTTCTCTGGCAATTTACTCCAACGTCAAATAGGAAAATAATTGATCTAATAATATCATTGTTTGAAAGTAACACGAGTTTAGACTTGTTAACTCCTAGAAAATTTGACAAATAATTGAATGTTTCAGTAGAAAGAATTCAAATTCTGTATTTGATAGTATAAAAATCCATATAATTTAGGCAAGTAGGTTATCTCTCGTGGTCAACCTCACTCTCTGAAGGACATGTATGACTCCATATAATTGGTCGGCAGGTTTTTTTTTTCAAATTAATCAATTCCTAACTACCAAGACGTTGGCACCAAATATCAAAGACAGGTCTAATCCTCTTTCTACAATCAAGCTCGGTAACGAGCAGACGTTAAAATTATCTCTGCAAAAATTCCATCAGTGAACCGAGGCCGTATGAAGTGCGTTAAACTTTCGTATTTACGACACAAAGACTTCACTTAAGTGGACTATTTTATGTCTATTTTGCATAATATTATATAGCCGCAAACTGAACAATTATTTGCGACAGTAATATAATACTGTAAATTTCAAATGTGTTCAACTTTTACCCGATTTTAACTTTCTTCTGTTTTCAACTTAACATATTTGCAACACAAACTGTCCACATTTTTAATATTTTGCAAACAAATTTACATATTTTCTCTAATAGCATTTGTGATTAAAAGAATTATTGGCATAAGTGCAAAGGAAGATACTAAGTCGAGTCTCCATTTACCAATGGCCAATATTTGTATCAGTATATTTGTGTCAATATATTTGTATCAATTTATTCGTGATGTACTAACACTGAAAATATGGGGCGTAAGTTTTTTATTCATTCGTGGTGTAGGTCGCCGATGTCGATGAATATTGTTGGGTTCTGTTGGGATGATTTTGAGTGTCGCATCTGGCTCCTTTTTTCTTCTTCTTACCATGGTCTACTTTTGTCCGTGGGAAGCTACCAGAGAGTTAAGGACAGAAGGAAAGAGACAAGGATATCTTTTAACTCAAACTTTATTTTAGGGTTTGACGACTATTCTGTGGTGTGGAATGTTTTCCTGTACCAGTAGAAATAGTCACATCTCCTAGACAAAGTGTTGATATATATTAGAGTCATTTCCGGTGAGTTAAAAGTGTGAAGATCATGTGTCCAGAAGATGTGTCCCGCAAGTTATCTTTAGGAGAGGTGACTACAAGCATGAGACACGGCTGGCGCTAAGCCTGAGTCTTGGCGAGCAGGTGTGCTACCTTACTAGCAGCTGAGAGAAGAGGTCCTTCCAGTCGAAGTGGTCACTGCTTATAGAGAAATAATTTTCCCTTAATGCCAGGAAGCTTTTTTTTTTCCAGGCATGTGCAGATTTCCCTTCCTTCAGAAGTCTCCTGAGAAACTGCTTCTTTTTAATTTATTTAATTATCATTATTTTATTTCTTTTTTATCCCCTCAAATACAATGGAAGGAAAGTCAAAATAAACTTATTTACACATAGAATAACATTTAAAATCTAATATATGCAATGTACATACCAGTTATATTAAAAGAAAGACTCAACAGACAAAATCATACCCATATTGTTTCATGAACAAGCAGTATGTAGAAGGGGTACTAAATGGGAAAAGGCTTACTTGAGTGTAGTTAATATTACCACGTGGCTTTATACTTCCTTGACCGGGTCAGAGACAACATCTTCACTGTTTAAAGAACAGAGGCAAAAGAAGTTGAAAAGGGAAACTGTCGTGTGACTCTCCAAAAGCCCTTAACAAATATATGTTGAATACTGACTTGAAGACCCCTTTTGACATGCCGTGTAAATTTTGTGGATAGCATAACATGAAATAAAGCTATTTCCTTAAGTAAATAGGACGCAAATCTCTCAGCGAAAATGTCACGTAAATTGCGTGAGTGACACGCTAGAAGGGTCGGACGCTAAAAGCAAAAAAACAAAAAAACAAACAAAAAAAACAAGAAGTACACCTGTTTCCTAAAGTAAACATGTCGCAGGTATTTCCTCGGCAGAAGTGTCGCATAAGTGGTGTGGGTGGCATGCTAGACAGAAGGCGTGTCCGCGTGCAACGTTTAAACGGGAGGCGTGACTACGAGGATTGTTTGGGCGTCCGGAAAATTATCTAAACCTGGGAAGATTTTGACCCAGGAGAACGAAATAGATAGGCCGAGAGGTTTCACAGAAAAAAATGCATCAACAGGTCTGTGAGTGTGCATTTCAGCTACCTCCGACTCTCTCTTGCTCGACCCATACATACATTTCCGGTAATAAAAACAGAAAAGAAGTAGATTATATGTTTATACATCACCGTTATTGTCTTTATTTCTATACAACACATAAATTATCAAAGGGAGATAATTATTCTTTATATACCTGCAGGAGTATAAAATAATCCTACTCACATCTCTAGTTTTACCAAGAAATACTCAGAAAATAATTATAGTTTATTGTAAACAAGATTCAATATTGACATAAAAAGCTTTATCTTCATGTACAGTATATTAGATTATCACAGCCAACTTAAAATAATTGACAGACATAACATGAGCAGTAGCCAAGGTTGCCAAGTACTAAGGAAACGTTGTTATGTGCCTGGAACTCTAGCACTTTCAAAATTAAAATAAAAAAAGTGAGTCGAACTGAAATCAGTTCTTTGGTGTGAAGTCAGTATGCTTACAATAACTGATCAGAAAGGGAAAAGTTAATTTTTTAATGTTTCTGTAAATGACAAGAAGAGAAAAAAGTTAGATATTGCATTTAATTGCAAATATAATATTCTGGAAAAAATTCCAGTGTTCTATATACCAGGCTCATCAATGACAACAGAATGGCTTCAGCATCATATAGTCGTTACGGGATGATTAAATTTTATCTTATGCCGGAATGATGTGAATAAAGTGTTTAATCAGTTTTCTACCTGAAACTGCATCATTCCGACCTAACATGAAATGAGCACAGAAAGCTCTCTGAGTAGTAATTACAGATTCACAAATCTCAAAAAAAGACAAAAAAAAAAAAAAAAAAGACAAGCAACAACAACAACAACAAAAAAAAAACGTTTCAAAAGCAAACTTACAACGTGCAACGGTCCAAGGCATAATCGTAATTGATCGTATCTAAAAGAAAAAATAGTATGTTCCCTTGCACAACACCGGTGACAGTGTAAAATGTAGGTGGTATTTCTGCCACACCACACACACACACACACACACACACACACATATATATATATATATATATATATATATATATATATATATATACTGTATTGATTAGATTTCATCGTATTTTTATTTAGTTTTTGTCATTATGTCTTCCTTGAATAATAAATACATTTATCTGATAATGTTTTACCTTGTGCAAAATACGTCAATTGATTTTTTATATTCTCTCACTTTTTCTCGGATAGATAGATAGATATGAATAGTTTGAGATAGATAGATAGATAGATAGATATGAATAGTGTGAGATAGATAGATAGATAGATAGATAGATAGATAGATAGATAGATAGATAGATATACAGAGACAGAGATACAAAATTTGAAATTATTCCTGTCATTGCAGAATTTCTGATTTTTAAATCATTTTCCTTAAAAGAATATTTCTTTATGATGCAAATTCGCATCTAAAGGAAGAAGGAGTCACAACACATGAGAGAATTGTAGGTACAGTCGCAACAACTGCAACAGAAATATGTTTAAGGGCACAGGAGAACACCAGCAGAAGATTTCAAGAATGTACTGACAAGCATGGTGAACAGGTAGAAATGGTTTGAAGTATAATATAGATTCTGTTTCTTGAAAAAAAACCTACTTCCATAAAAAGATTAACATGTGCCACATCTAATCAAAAAGCTTAGTCTTTTATGATGAAAATATTTGTGATATCAGATTTTGAAATATGCATGTTAGGCCAAAATAAATGGAAGATCTTATCATCAATGACCATAATCAAATTTGTAGGTAATACAGGTAAGTTCTGCAAATTCTGGTAATTGTACTACCACTGCAAGAGTCTTAAAAAAATTGTAATATACGTTATCCTGATCATGCTAACCCACAGGAAAAAAATAATTTACCCCTGATTTTTGCAATTTTCTATTTCAGATTTTCTCCAATCTTATTGGTTGATAGGACGCCAAGGTAATTTTTAATGAAAGATTTAAAAATACCTATGCATGAAAAGCAAACGCACATACACGCATGCACGCACGCACGCATATATATATGATAATTCATCTTAATTCATTTTTAACATCTGAATTTCAAGTCCAAAACTTACCTTATAAATCTATAATTTTCTTCTATATCTTTTTTAATTCACTTCAGTGAATTCTTTAGAGCTGCAATAAAAGATTTACTACAGGTTACAAAAGAGACAAAGCAATCAACAAGAGCAGATCGATCTGTCGAAAGGGAAAGTAATGATGTATTCAATTTGTTCCGTAAATGGTTAGAGACAGAGGCAGAACCCTATTCGTTGAATGAGCTTCATAAAAAAAATGACCGTCCTTGATGGTACCAACGAGATCTAAACATCCAAGTGGCTGGAAGCAAGATTAAAGGAGCGATATGAAGACCATGTCTATTTTTCGGAAGTAATTGGAAAAAGTAACGTTATTTATTTTAAGAATAAAGCAAATTACTCACTGTGTGATGCTTGGTATATGAGTAGAAAATATACCATTGAAGACAAGGTAGAACGCATTATCTAAATATCTGTAAAGATAATATTAAATGACATACGATCAACAAATTATCAATTCAAAAATTATCCATCTGATTAGAGAATTGTGAAATTTGGAAAATCATCTGATTGGTTGCCGAACTATCTGCATCTACAAATGAAGATCGTTGTAAAATATGTCAGTATTGGTCAATCGTATCGTGCCGATAACCCTCCAAAATGCCTGGCATCGGTGTCTTTTGCTTTAGCAGTTCAGATGGCTCATATCTTTGGTTTAAAATGGCTAATTACACAAATCGTTTGGGTTTTTGCGTTAGATATGATGCAATTACAAGATACAAACAGTTTAGGTTGATGAATAAGGAAATAGCTGACATTCTCGAAAGGTATTTTTCTGGTTTCTTCACTCAGAGAATGGTGAACAACATGGATTACAATCCTGCAACTCTTCATGTTAAAGGTTCCCAGTTTTTACTGAATCAACTAAATAGCTTGCTAACCCGATTCCAGTTATAACCTTCTATCAACTATTGTGCGGAATTAGATAAGATAGCTTGCTAACCCGACCCCAGTTATAACCTTCGATTAACAACAGTTCAGTATCAGGTAAGACAGCTTGCTAACCCGACTCAGGTTACAACCTGCGATCAACCATTGGGATGAAAGCTATGGAGCTCATTAATACTATGACTTTGCACAAAATAATTATATTGGGAGGCTTTTATCAACTAATGATTTACTTAGGAATTGTTCGGGTATTGCACATGCATTATCATCGGTGTGTCAGTGTACAAAAGCCACCCAGTGATTTCACCAATTCACTACTGCAAACAACTGAACTGCGTGTCGAACTTTTCAGTAGCCATACCGAATGAGACAACTAAGATCTTACGAACCATTTGACTTTGAAAAGACACTGCTGAAAAATCTATCAGCTAGTGCTGTAGCTTCAGCTGAAGATAGCGTCAACTGTCATAATGCGGAGAATATAGGTAAAATAATCCAAGCGTTTTCTAATGGAATATGTGTTGAAAAGGCGGTAATAAAGAGAAACTAGTTTAAGATGTTAAATGTTCTTCTAATTGTGAACATCCAAGGGAAGAATATCAACATCAATTCCACAACCTTGTTCCCCAGATTGATTGCATTTGTACAATTAGATGAGAACATTCAGGTTTATTTCGAATATAAACTGACATACGAACCAACGGCACATTTTAAAGATGAGAAAGCCACAGAAGTCTTAGCAGAAGCAGTACCTTCTGAATAAGTAACCCAACATAATCACCAATGAAATTTAAGTATATGCTGTAGATAGTGGACTGCTACTTCACGTTCGTTTCAATGGTATCAAAATTCTCTCAGCTGCGGCCTGAAAAACTTCATTAACAGAATGTGAAGCATTTTAATTTTCCTTGCGAGTCCATGTATAAGTCTGCCAATGGAAAGGATTGTAACTAGATGTTCTTGATGCAAAAGATATGGTTTTAATATTGTTGACAAAATTTTGCTCCAAGTTAAAACAGATCAACCATGTGCCCCTGATTGAGTTATATAGTTCATCCACTGGTATTGCAAGTTCTCCTAAAAAGTCCGAGTAGAAAAAGATTATGAACATGTAGGAAAATAGATTAACTTGGATGCAAACTTGTAGAGGGTATCAAAGGGAATCTTGCAACAATTCTGACATGGACGCGTGCAATTTGAGTGATGATTCTGATGAGGAAAACGAGGACGACAATGTTTCGATGAACATCTTAGATTAGAATTTATTCCTAGGACACTTTCACTTTCACTTTCACTTTTGTTGTATTTCACATATGACATTTGATATTCTCAACACCTTTTCAAGTCAGAAGTTTTGACTCTGACTCTTTCCCTTAAATTTAAACGGACTGTGATTTTAGTAATTTTGTGAAGACAATTTTTCCCTATAATTTTCTTAGAAACTTTAGAACTTTTATATATGTAGATAGAGAGAAATAGATAAGTTTCTTGGTTTTGCTAATAACTTTTGAAAAACTTATCAAACCTAAAAATTGTACAATGTACTATTGATTAAATGTTATAGGTTATGCTTAACTTTTTGTTTAAAAAAAAAAAAAGATCTGCCTATTTACAAAGAAAGATATTTACTGTTGGTGAAAAATGATGACATCAGCAAAATTTGGCTATTTTATAATTAGTTTCTTGACTTCAATATGTATGCATCATACAAATATGAGGAGCAAAGCCATAAGATTTATTAAGTTATAACAATTTCTACTCAATACTCAAATTTCACTTTTGAGCATTTTTTGGAAAATTCTGGTAAACACCTGTTTTTAATGTATGGAAAATGTTGCTCAAGACCTATGCTGAGAGACATCTGATATATTAACGTAGACAGGATAGGCTTTCAATTTATACCAAATTTGCTTTACCAGTATTTACTTCTGGGTATGATCCCATTTTGAATAATATTGACCCAATAATGAATATTATCATTAAGGGTTTTCTGACTATTTTCTTCATCTTTATTGTTATTTCCACAACGTTTCGGCCGATATGTCCTCCGGCCTTCTTCAGGTGTTTGTCGAACTCGGGAACCTTCACGGAACTTCGAACTTCGTCCGACGGGGGTCGCCTGTTCTGATCCCGTTAGCTATAACCGGGTACAAGAGTTAAGTATTCCTGTATTGTAACTCGCCTGTAGTGAGGATTGAACCTGCAACCCTTAGAAGCTTAGGGAACCAACGCCTATAACCGTTACGCCATGTGTCATGCTGGACAATTCAGAGTGAATTTTTGGGACTTATAAACTTAATGTTCTTACTTGACTAGAATTACTACTATTATGTACGATTTTTTACCTGTGCTCATATTCAGATTTTTTTTCGTCTCAGAAATTTAGACAACCAATAATGAATGTTTGGCATACATGTCTATTTGGCAGCCAGACATATTAAGATGATAATCTGATGAATATGAATAGAAACTTAAACAAGTAGCATCTATCTAAAAAAATGACTTTTCTTCACATGTAGCCATGAGCAAAGTTGAAAATCTTGAAAGGCTGCAAATTCTCATGAAAAAGTCAAACAAGAAGGAAAGCACATGTATGATGAGCAATGTTGTTTATCCAGGGGTTCTTTCATAATTGAAACATTTCTGATATCAAATTTTGAAAGTGACATACATGTTAGACATTTATTTAAATGAAAGAATTTACCTAAACCATAAAATATACTATGCTTTCTTAGTCTAAATTGTTTTTCTATTAACCTAAAAAAAATCGGCTAACATGTACATGTAAAATTGCAATAAAATGTCATCTAAGATTAAGTTTTCATTCTTGTATGGAAAGAGCTTAACAGAGAGAGAGAGAGAGAGAGAGAGAGAGAGAGAGAGAGAGAGAGAGAGGTTAAAAAATAAGAAGAGAAGAAAAAAATGGTAAAAAAAAGAAGTGGAAAAAAAAATAGAAGAGAAGGATGTATGAAAGGTAGAGTGATAGACAAAAGTCCTACAAGAAGGAGGCAGAAAAAGATACATCAAGGAAAAATAAAAATAAAAGAACATGGACAATGAAGAAGAAGAAGAAAGAGAGGATGAAAAAAAAGTAGAATGAAGGAGGAATTAAAAGAAAAGAGAATAGGATGAAGTAAAGAAGAAGGATAAAAAAGAGGAAATAGAACAGTTGAAGAGGAGGAGGTGAATTGAGGTAGAAAGCAGAAGTACAGTTGGAGGAAATGAAAGCAAAGGAAAGAAAGAAAGAACAGGAAGAACATGAAGTTTGATAATGATCCACTGTCCAATTTTTCTCATGATTTTTTAATAAATGAGTACCAAATTAATGACTAAAGAAGTTTGTATATCAATTTTTTTGCTTCATTGCTTTCATACATATTTCTTTCCTTCTCTTTTTATTTCTATCTTTCTCAAATACATCAAAATCAAGTATTAAAAATACTACATTCAAGAATTTTTTCTCAGCCAAAATCAATTTCTTGATGTTTTCTTGATGAATTTTTTTCTCATTTTTTGAATTTATTTCTCTTTGCAAAAGAAAAAATTGGAAGAACAAAAAATAAATAGATAAAAAAAGATAAAAATCATTTTCATTTTTTCTTTTTTTTTAAGAGATGCATTTTTGGACAATTAACTTTTCTCCAAGTTTTCCCATTTCTCTTTTTTAAAATAACATGAAAATTTGCAGTTCAGTGAAAAAAATTTAATATTTTTTATGAGAAAAACTTTTTATTGACTTCTTTTTCACTTTTTTATTTTTAAAAATAACCGTCTCTTATTCTTAGCTTCCTGATATATAAAAAAAAAATTCTTAAAAAAGTCAGTTCTTATTTTTATTGACACTGATAATTGCTTTCTTACTGTTTCTTTTCTTTTCTCTTTACAAATAGAAATTTTGTCCTGTCAGTGAGGCTGTATCCCTTGCAGAGGGGCAAGAACCCCACAAAAAAGGGTTGTCCTGGGTATGACATTAAACTGCATCTAATGGTGAAGCTCCAGTTGATGTAGATTTTAAAAGTTATTTCTATTGATGTAGATTTTCAAAGTTATTTCTATTCAATTGGATCACGTAAAGATGAAACAAAAAAAATTCTAAAGAATTAACTAGACAAAAAATGTAAATGTTAATGTACAATGAATGTGATTCCCTTGATTATACAGCATAAAATAACCCCAGATGAGTTGACATGCCATTAAAATCAATCATTAAATCAATCAAACAAAAATTTCTAAGATACAAATCCACAAAGTTTTAAAGAATTTCCTTCTTGAATAGAATAGAAATATTCTTACAATTTCAATTCACTCGTTATTAACTCTGCTTAGAGTAGCTATGGCATAAACTCAGAAATATAGGGCATTGATGGTTGGTTGGTTGCTTGCTTGGGTTTATGGCATATCAACCCTTGTATCCATTTTTATACAAATGATCAGTTCTATTTCAAACAATTCAGTTTAGCATGAGTACACAGTTTAATTGTCAAAAACATTTCTATTTCAAACAATTCAATTTATACAGTTCTAATTCAACCAATTCAGTTTAGTATAAGTATAGATTCTGTTTACACACAGTTAAATGTCAAAAAAATTCTTTATTAAGCAATTTACTTTAGTGTAAGTACAGCTTCAATGTCATTAACAGTTACATTTCAAACAATTCAGTTTAGCATAAGTATGCAGTTTAAATGTAAGTACACAGTTTAATAGTCAAAAACATTTCTATTTCAAGCTATTCTGTTTAGTCAACAATTCTAATTCAAACAATTCAATTTAGCATAAGTATGCAGTTTAGTTCTATTTAACCTAAAGATAGGGCCCTATCAGGTGCTACCACTCCGCAACAGAATGGACCTGGGAGCAATGGCAAGGAAGGGGTATTCTGCATTCCCCAAAGCTCTAGCATCACTTGAACCTCACCATCAGATTGTTTAGTGTCATGTCCTGGACATTCATAGAGAGGGTCTTACCTCTCTGCGTAGGTGCAGTCAGTGTATTCTACAGCTCCAGCCGACTGGGCAAGGCACCCATTGAGAATAGAACTCATTTGTAATTGTCTGGTAGTCAAGCTCACTAATAATTATACCATGTGAAGCACCCTTTAAAATACTGAGCTTTATTCACAAAGCTAGAAGAATGAGGCACCCGGTGAGAATCAAACTCACTAGTCATGGTCTGTTGACCATTACATCACATTAAGTGTCAAAAGTCTAAGTTTAGTCAAATTTTTCTTAAATTATCATATCTGTGGGGGGAGTGTGTGCGTAAAGGAGCGGTATAGATAATGGTTGTAAAACGGCGTGGACAAAATGAACATTTAAAAACAAGGCGAACGAACAAAAACAAATTTATATTCTATAATATCAAAACTTACATTAATACATGAAAACATAACTAACTCTACTAACATACTGATAGTGTGTATATATGTGTGAGCTCGTGTATGTGTGTGTGTGAGTGTGTGTAACACAACTAAACTACAAAAAGAAGTGTAAAATTAAAATGTCCTTTTTCTATGATTTGAAACAGGTAGTTTTTTGGAGACGGGAAAGCGTCTCATAGTTCTTGTACAATAATGTCTGCGAGGCATGGTGTTGCTGATACGGGTGAATTTGGTCAAAGAGAAGGTGTTGCCGCTACGAAGGAAATTCGTAAAAGAGTGTTGCCGCTACGACGAAAATTCGTAAAAGAGGGAGAATGTGTTTTAAGACGGCGTATTTATAGAAAAAATCGTCTTATCAGTGGCTCAAGACGCAGGACTTGAATTTTCGCGCGCCGACGTAGTTGTAAGCATATCACGTGGTCCTCCTGGCCAATGGTTTCCCGAGACTGAACATTGAGCGTCTGCCATCTTTGTGGGAACAAGTGGCATACCGCCCAAATTAAATTATAGGAGTGTAAAGTCCTATATGCCCCCCCGCAGATTGATAAATATTGAAAATATTTTTCAATATGTTCTCTAACGTGGAGGCAAAATTTACGTGACTGTTGGCTTTATGAATGCAAGTGTTTTTTTTTTTTTTTTTTTTTTTTTTTTTTTTTAGCGTGGGAGTTACTTCGCACTTTATTTGGCATTCCTTGTGGGCACAAGGTGAAATTTTAGTGCTGTTTTGTGAGTAGAACAGCAAGTACGCAGTGTTTAACTCAATTCGCTGTAATAATGTCTTACGTATCTTGTGTTAGGCTCATTTTAGGATGTGTTGATATTTGAAGTTGTGGAAACTGTCTTTTGTTTGAGCATTCCATGGAGGTTGTGTTGTGTGCAGTTGAATGAAGTGACAGGCGAATTTCTAGCTAGGTTGTTTGTGTTTTTCCAAAAAATTCGGTGTTTCAGCGTGGCTCGTGGGCACGTATTAACCAACGCCTCGAATTTTCTTGTTGGTGTGCACAATTATATAGCTATCATAATTCCTGTTGTGTTCAAAATTTTCGTAGTTGAAAGTTGTGTGATGGAATGTTGCGTCAGCTTGGAACAAGTTTCCTGAGTTTTTAGTTGTTGGACGTCTGAGTATTCGTGTTGATTTTTTTGAAGATTTGCTTGTCTTCGTTTTCGTAAAATCAAACTTTCAGATGTCTTAGTTTTTGATATTTGTTTGATAACATTGTATCCGGTGGGTGCTTTTTTGGCTTCGTCACTCTGACACTCACGGATAGTTTGTCGAATCATGAAGATAGTAAGTGAATTGGCTTGCATTTTGTTGGTATTTGTTCAGAAAATGTCGGGAAATTTTTTTGGCTGGTGGAGAATATCGCGTAGTCCTGTTCTTCCTTGTCGTTGTGAATGTCGTCCCAATGACAAGTTTGGTAGTAGTAAAAGAAGTGTGTATCGTCTACTGACCAGTCTGGTAGCAGCAGAAGATAGTGTCTTTGGTGGCCAGTAAGATTGGGTGGGCAAGTCAAAAGAGTTGAAAGTTGCCTGATTTTTGGTAGTGGGGAAAGTGAAGAAATATGCCTCGTGTCAAAATTCCTCTCCTCGTGTGCTGTGAAATAAATTCCGCCGTCCTGTTTCTGTGTAAGAGTTTTAGCTTGGAAAATTTTGTTTAAATTTTTGCATGTAATTGTTTTATATGAAATTTTCTAATAAGATATTTAAAGAATTTGCATGTGTTCGCCGCTCTTATTTCCAAAAGTTCACGCGCCGTGATAGAATTTTCATGTTGTCTTCGAAATGAGTGAAATATATTCTTAAATGTTTCGAATGTTTAGGAAATTTTGTATGCTCATTTTACGTCGTTGGGTTAACATTTGTGGTTGAGTTTTCTCTCAAGAAGTATGGTTTCAAATGTTTAGGAGGTAGTGTAGAAAGAGTTTCACGTGCTGTGGGTATATTTAATTTATTTTTATATTTTGGTTGTGTGTTCTAAGTAGGGGTTACCATTTTTACGCGTTGTAATAATTTTTTGTGCTGTTTTTTAAAATGAGAGCTGTTTTTGTTTTTATGTGTGGTTGCGTGCTTTCACTTGTCGGAAGGTCACCAATTTGTGGGGGGAGTGTGTGCGTAAAGGAGCGGTATAGATAATGGTTGTAAAACGGCGTGGACAAAATGAACATTTAAAAACAAGGCGAACGAACAAAAACAAATTTATATTCTATAATATCAAAACTTACATTAATACATGAAAACATAACTAACTCTACTAACATACTGATAGTGTGTATATATGTGTGAGCTCGTGTATGTGTGTGTGTGAGTGTGTGTAACACAACTAAACTACAAAAAGAAGTGTAAAATTAAAATGTCCTTTTTCTATGATTTGAAACAGGTAGTTTTTTGGAGACGGGAAAGCGTCTCATAGTTCTTGTACAATAATGTCTGCGAGGCATGGTGTTGCTGATACGGGTGAATTTGGTCAAAGAGAAGGTGTTGCCGCTACGAAGGAAATTCGTAAAAGAGTGTTGCCGCTACGACGAAAATTCGTAAAAGAGGGAGAATGTGTTTTAAGACGGCGTATTTATAGAAAAAATCGTCTTATCAGTGGCTCAAGACGCAGGACTTGAATTTTCGCGCGCCGACGTAGTTGTAAGCATATCACGTGGTCCTCCTGGCCAATGGTTTCCCGAGACTGAACATTGAGCGTCTGCCATCTTTGTGGGAACAAGTGGCATACCGCCCAAATTAAATTATAGGAGTGTAAAGTCCTATATATCCTAAGAATTATTTTTTTTGTATTTTTGGTAAAAAAAAAATTGAAACAAAATACTTGAATATATCTTCATCTTAAATCTTATAGATTGCATACTATGAACGTCAATAGATTTAAAGAAAGGAAATAGCTTCACACTAAAAAAGGCAAAAAGCAGACAATATCTCACGGAAACTATTACTGATGCTGACTATGCTGATTATCTAGCACTTCTGGCAAATACACCTGCTCAAGCTGAATCTATTTTGCATAGCCTGGAGCAGGCAGTAAGAGGCATTAGTCTCTATGTGAATTCAGATAAAACAGAGTTTATGTGTTTTAATCAAGATGTTACCATCAAACATTCTGAAATTAGTAGACCAGTTTATATATCTTGGTAGCAATATCTCATTGACTGAAAGTGATATCAATATAAGTATAAATAAAGTGTGGACAGTTATTCATATAGGTTAATGATTATATGGAAATCTGATCTATCTGGTAGAATGAATGAGAATTCTTTCAAGCAGCAGCTGTGTCAGTACTATTGTATGGTTGCACCACATGGAAATGCTTTGCAAAAAAGCTAGATGGGAACTACACAAGGATGTTGTGTGCTGTTTTGAATAAAACCTAGAAGCAGCACTCCACAAAACACCAGCTGTATGGCCATTTAGCTCCCATCTCACAAACCATCCAATTAAGATTAGCAGGACATGCTGGGCACAGCTGAAGAAGGACAAACTCATATGCAACATTCTTCTATGGACTTCTACACATGGACACACCAGTGATGGTTGATCATTGAAGACTGACATTCATCAAGCTCTGTCCAGACCCTGGAATTACCACAAGTGATGGCTGATAGAGATTGTTCAGAAGAGAGAGAGAGACAAAGAGAGAGAGAGTCAAGGGAATCAAGGCTATCCCATGCCTTGATGATGATAAAATGTTATATTCTTGTTAATAACTAAAAGATGTAAGAATGACTATCAATTCTTTTGGTGACATTTATGTTTTTAAAAATTCAATAAAAATTAACCTTTTTGTCTGAGGTGAGTAATTACCATTATTATTCACAGATGTTCTTGGACTAGTATCGTCATTTTGGTTATTATTATAATCGCAATATTTTAGTTTTGAGTTTTTTATTTAATGGCATATCAACCTTTGTGAGTTATTTAATGCCAAAGCCATCTTTGTAAATGAACAGTAGTGGTACAATTTAACTCATGGCTAGAGAGGGTTCGAGAGTTCAAACCTTTCCCAAGGGCATTAGAACAAAAGTGAATATAATAGTATGACAACTGTTTGAATTTAATTATTAGAATGTTGCAGTCCAGCATATTAGTCATGGAGACTGCTCCACAATTTTTTAGCAATTGTACTCTTCAGTCTTCTTCAGGAATCTGTCATAGTTGGTAACCTTATGAGGATTAAAAAAAACAAAAAACAACTTTTATTCAATCTACAGAAGTTCAAGTACTTCCTGACCCTGGAATTGAACTCTTGACCTCCAGGTGAACAGAAGCACTTCAACATTTTTTGTTTTCAATCTTTCTTCTTTTTTTCTTTTTATTAATGTTCTTTCTTTCTTTCTTTCTTTTTCCTAACTTTCTTGCCTTGCATTTCATCTAAAATCAGAATGGCACTGAGGGTGCCCGATGGTTGTTGCTATGGTTAAATGAGTCCAAACTCTAGAAGAAACTATTTGTATTCATTTTATGCTTATACCTTTTGTAAAGGCATGAATCCATTATTCTCTCAATGCTATGAATAAATAGCAAGACTGTTGGAACCCTTTGGCCTTGTAAAAGGCAATCCATTTTAAATGTTTGTTGATAGTTCAAATCATGGATAATTCCTTGCTGCTGATACCATGTAACCCATAACAACCTGTCATATAGAGAAAAGATTGGCCCCTCCAAATATTCTCCATTATTCTGACAGATGCTATTAAGGGGAATTTTTTGACATGGCTTCTTGATGCCCTGAAAGGTTATGAGAAATATTGATTCATTAGTGTTCTTTATTTGCATTTTTTTCTTTTCTAGCTTTGGTGCTCTTTCTTTCTTTCTTTCTTTCTTTCTTTCATTCTTTCTTTCTTTCTTTCTTTTTGCCAAGCATCCTTCCCCCCTCTCTCTCTCTCTTGCTTCATCATATGTCACTCTTTTCTCAAATCCCCTAAATTACTCTTTCTTTAATTAATTCTGTTTTTATCTCTATCCCTTCTTATTTCTCTTTTTCTTTCACTTTCACTTTTAATTATCTTCCCTCAAATGTCCCCCTTCCTCATTTTTTCATCATTTAAACTTTTTAAAAAATTCACAAATCATTTGATTTTATCCACTCTCATTAATCACTAATTTGCAAACAACTTTAGAAAGAAGCCACTTAATTCAATCATTTCAGGAAGAAAGAAAAAAATGGCAGAGAATGTACAATGTGAGATGCTCTACAAGATTTCTGGAGAGATTGCTGCCATGATTGCTGATTATTTTCAAAGAAAGAACCACAAATGCAAAGCAAAAAGACAAATACACAGAGTCATTTTTCTTTTACTTTCCTTTTTTTTAGTTTTATTGTTCATGTCTTTGTAAAAACTCAAAGAATCAGTTGGACAGTTTTAGGGCATCTTACATTCATTGTTGTTCTATTTCTTGTATTCTTTCTTTCTTCTTTTTCTTTTACTCTTTCTGATTTGCACTCTTTTTTTCATTCTTATGCAATGATACTTCCTCTTTTCTTACTTTAGCATTGGTATGTTGTCTTTCTTCCTTCCTATCTTTCTTTTTTCTTTTTTTATTTCTTTCTAGATTTGGACTTTTTTTTTCTTTCTTTATTTGAATTCTTTATTTAATGATACTCTTTCTTTCTCTTTCCATACTTTGGCATTGATATATTGTCTTTCTTTCTTTCTTTCTTTCTTTCTTTCTTTCTTTCTTTCTTTTACCTTTTCAAGATTTAGAATGTTTTTTCCCCTCAAGCAATGATACTTTTTCTTTCTCTTTTCTTACTTTAGCATCAGTATTCTTTCTTTCTTTCTTTCTTTCTTGATTTGGATTTTTTTCTATCTATTTCTTTTCTGTCGCCATTACCAGATTAGGACTTTTTTTCTCAAGCAATGATACTCTTTCTATCTCTTTTCTCACTTTAGCATAAATATGTTGTCTTTGTTTCTTTGTTTCTTTGTTTCTTTCTTTCTTATATCTCCTTTCACACTTTATTTTGATAGGATTTCTCGCATATACTTTCATTTTCTTTTCCCATTTTTGTTCAAGATTTTTCCTCCTTCTTTCATTTTGTTTTATTCTACACTCATATATAAGATCTCTTTTTTGTAAATTCTGCGCTAGAACAATTGTGGCTCCCCAGTATTTCATTAACTGTGAAATTATTTAGTTAATTAAAAAGTTATAGGTGTTTTCTTCAATGTTGTCTTCCTTCCTTCCTTCCTTCCTTCCTTCCTTCTGTTTGTCTTACATTTCATATATAATGATCTCCCATGCAACTCAGGAAACAGCATATAACCTGTTATATATAAGCTGAAAAAAAATCACGATGCCATGTTGAGCCATAGCTTAACATGACATTGTGTTTTTTTTTTAATCTGTAAACCAGTATAACTAGAAAGGCAATAAGTACTTTCTCCTCAATTGTGATTTCTTCAGATTTTCATGATTTTTATGATAATTAAGGTGTCTTTTAAAAATTGATGCTATTCGTGGTTTTCTCTTTTTTCTTCCGTTCTTCTCTCTTTGCACCTCCTCACTTATTTCCCACTCTATGCCCCCCCCTCTCTCTTTTACTCTTTTTTACTTATTTCACTTCTTTTTCCTTTTTTTTCTCCTGTTTCTCCTTTGGGTAATTTTATGAATGTTTTCTTTCTTTTTCTTTTCTCTTTCTCTAACCTTTTTTCTTCCTTTTCTTTTCTTTCTATCTCACCTTTCTCATCTCTCTCTCTCTCTCTCTCTCTCTCTCTCTCTCTCTCTCTCATTTCCCTTCCTTTCCTTTCTCTTTCCCTATTTCTCTTTCTTTTGGTAATCTTATAAATGTTTTCATTTTTTTTCTTCTCTTTCTCTAACATTTTTCTTTTTTATTTCTCTTTCTCTTTGTGTTATATTTTTTTTCTTACATAAAATGTCTCTTTTTTTAATATATATATTCTGTGCTGGAATGATTACAGGAGTTATGGGTGGTTTGTATATTTCAGTCTTCTTTATGTTTTGTATATCTTTTACTGCATATATAAGGACTTTTTTTTCTGTATATTCTATGCTAGAACAATTGTTGTGGTTAGTGGTTTATATTCCTTCCTTCGTTCCTTCCATCTGTTTGTTTTATATTTCATATATAATCTCCCAAGATTCTCAGGAAGGAGCATACAACCTGTTATCATATATAAACTGAAAAAAAACCCAGATGCCATGTTGAGCTATGTCAATCTATAAACCATTATAACTAAAATGGCAACGAGTACCTTCTTCTCAATTGTGATTTCTTCTGGTTTTAATGTCTTTTTCTCATAATTTTGGTCCTCTCTTTTTTTGTATGTTATGTGCTTGAACAATCATTGGCCATCGATATTTCATCAATATTATTGGTGATATATAAAGAGAAGTGTATAAAATTTGAGACTTTCATGTCATATTAAGTAACAGTGATGAAGGTTTTTGAATGGAAACAGAGTATCTTTAAGAAAACAATAAATCTTGCTTTTCTGTCTGTTTTTTTTAATTATTTTCCACATAGTTAAGTTTTTTTTTTATTTTTTGGTTCTTTGTTAAAACAATCATTGGCTAATTTCATATATATATATATATATATATATATATATATATATATATATATATGTATATATGTATTTTATATTTATATACATATATATTTTATTTACACACACACATATATATATATATATTCTATATTTATATATATAAATATATAATATATATATTTATATATATGTATATTCATATATATCATATTTCCAAACCTTTATGCATATTCAATAATTCTGACAGCATGAAAAAAAACTAGATTATACAATTTGTAAATGAAAAAAATATTACAAATCTAATATCTGGGAAAAAGATTAGATAAAAAAAATAAAGACTGAAAATATTCATATGGTTTGAAAATAATCTACCTATACTGCGATGGCTAGTCAAAAGAAAAAACACTGACAGAATACCTTAAACTGAAACGTTAGAGTGCTCAATACACTAAGTATAGCAAAATGATGACCCGGTAGGAGAAACCTAGGTAGATTACTTCTGGTTCTGTAGGTATTTATATATATATATATATATATATTACATGGTACAGTCTGTGACCCTATCCAACAATTGCTGATTGCATAAAACCCAGGGTCACAGACTGGACCATCCAATATATATATATATATATATATATATTTTTATTTCTATATGTAAATGCTTTATCACTGATACTGAGCACTAATTAACAATACTGCAACATTGGTCCTCCATTAACTCATCAAGTGAGCTAGTAAGAACCATAAACCTCCTTTATATATATATGTATATTAATCCAGTTTGCTATATTCATGAATAAAGAATACAAAATATGTTGATAGAACATATATAGATTTGAGCACATGGATTTATCTGACTTCCCACCAAGTTAGATTTGACATGAAGTCATTTTATAGTGGTGGGAGTATGCATGAATTGAGACACAAGTGAAGATGTCATGAAAATTGCTTGATCCCTCTGCTATTCCCCTTTTTGGGTACCTCAGGTACTAACGAATAAACTTAGCCCTGCTAAACAGGTATTGCTTGGAGAATAGGCTCCCTAGGACCAGGTGATAAAATGGTCTACCCAATGTGAAAACATCAGGTGAGCCTTGATCTAAACCAGGTAAGTTAGGATAGCACAGACACAGAATCAATTGTGCTCGGAAACTATATGCATATTAGACCAAGAGCCACTGACTTTAGGTCACTAAATTTACTTTTTTACTATTCCATTTCCATAATAAATTTATTTCGCTGATTAAAATTCGTCAGATGGAATTCAAATAGAGTTTGGTTACTTTTTACTTTTTACCATTAAATACAGATGATATATTTCATGGTATATTGCGTTGTGATCTATTTTACTTAAAAAATTAACGGCAACGAATTTTTTCTTTTTATTTACCATTTTTGTCGTTATTAATCTTGTTTACGTCTCGTATTTCATATTAGTAACCTGATTTCAAGTTTATGAGTATTATTGGAAAGTCATATTGGGTTTTAATAATTTTAGTTTAATTTGAACACTTTTTTTTACAATTTCGAATAAATATTTTTTTTAAAATGTATAAGTAATTTTTTAATGTATTCAATTGTTTATTTGTTTCAAAGAACTATTAATCTCGCTTTATATTTATATTTATATTTTAGTGGTATTGAGGCTCTATTCAACTTTTTTTATGATTTGATTTAGTTATTTATATAAAAATTGTTTTCATTATAATTATTAATTTCAGTTTTCTAATTTTATTATTGAAGGAAAGAAGTTTTTAATTATATTATTTTAAGGACTCAGTGTGTAGCTAAAGTGTAAGAGAATTCATCCAGATAATTATCTTAGTTACATGGATAAACTATACCAATCTTTTAGTTATCTATATTGTAAAAATTATTATAAATTTGCTTAAACATGATTTGAATATAAAAATTATTTGATATCATATTAGGAATTTATTCTGATGTCTATATTAAGCCAGGAATTATTTTCTTTCATTCAATTAAAATTATTTTCATATTTTACTATACTATTTTTTTCATCAAGGCATAAATTACACCAACCTGGTAAACTATTTGTTAAAGATGATTTTTTCAAAATTTTTCAATTTATTATTGGGCTTAATCCTTGTTCCCATTGAATACGCTGTCTTTTAGCCTTTGAATAATCAACAACAAAAATATAGAGAAGAACATTCTAGAAATTTCGGATCAAAATTGCATTAACATTGAATTTACACTTTATATTTTTCAACCAATCAGCTAAAAACACAAAATAAGAACATTTGAGAAAATTCGGCTCAGAAACTAATTAACAGAAAAATATTTCGGTGCCAAAATAAATAAGTAATTATACGAATCTGATTGGTCAAGAAAAGTCTGTGTGCTTGAATTTTAGGACCCACAATAAAATTTAACAAAATCCTATTTTTGATCCACTTTAGTTCACCAAAAAAGTATAAATAACGAAAAATTGAATTAACTAAGGTATTCCACTACTTGACAGACAACAGAAAGCAGGACACAGAGTGAAGAAGCATGTGACGTTCTTTTGCCAACTACTGGAACGCGACACGTCACCATAGATCATAAACGACCAGAAAAAATGCACGTTTGGACTTAAGAGAACAAAAGGCCCATACTTACAGTCACACACATATATACACACATGCATACACATATATGTAAAGTCAATTTTTTATCCTCTTTATTTCGGCCAACTATGGACACATTGATTCAATAGATTTTCCTAACATGTACACACGCACACAGGGGCGAACAAATCATTTTTATTGAACTGGACATAGCTGTGTTTTCTACATACAGACACACACGCACATAAAATGAACATTGTATTTTAATTGTTTTTTTTATCATGTTTGTTATTATTATTATTATTATTAAATTGTTTGTTTCTTAATATTTGTTGTTGTTACATTCCATTTGTTTAAGTGCTTGTAAAATTTGTGTTGCATTTGTGGAAACGAAACCTGAAAGTAACTCCCTTAAACTACGGAAGGTACTTAGTCCTCCACATTCCTTTATTTTCCAACAGTATTTTGATAAGGTTGTTTGGTTTTTGAGTAAGGGATTATTAAATGATTGTTTGTGGTTATAATGCCTAAGCTTCCAGTTTAATGATAAAATTCTTATGTAAGGTTTGCTATTTAGTTTACCTTTTTTTTACTGGAAATATTCGCTTGGTAAACAATATTCTGTTACATTTTCCTCCAATGGACATTCTTCTTTATTTCTACACTTGTAGGAGGAATTATTTACTTCTTTATTTTTCTCATTTAAGTTTGCTGGTAATTTTTATGGTTAATGATAATTTTCAATATATTGTTGGTGCATGAGTAACTGATTTTTAAAGCGTTTCTATTAAATATTTTACTTACGATATTGATTTTTTTAATGTTTACCGATTAGATTTAAGAAATATTTACCTATATTAATATTGTGAGTTTACAGAAGGGAGGGTTAAAACATATTATTTTTCTATGTCTCTTTTTATTCTTAAAATTACTATTTCCTAAGTGATCAGTACCTTTCTTAGTGTTATTTATTCTATATTTAGTATTTGAGTATTATTATCTCAATACACAAGAATGCTGCGTGCAATCCTGAACAAGTCCTGGCAGCAGCACCCCACAAGACACCAACTGTACGGCCACCTGCCCCCTATCACGAAAACTATTCAAGTTAGACGAACCAGACATGCAGGACACTGCTGGAGAAGCAGAGATGAACTCATAAGAGATGTACTCTTATGGATCCCCACACATGGCCGCGCAAAAGCAGGACGACCAGCTCGAACGTACATTCAGCAGCTATGTGAGGATACAGGCTGTTGTCCTGAAGACCTACCTAGGGCGATGAACGATAGGGAGGAGTGGCGAGAGAGGGTCAGGGATATCCGTGCTACCAGCGCGATATGATGATGATGATGATGATGATTTATTGGTTCTATTAAGGTCTAAAAACTCCAGCTTTTTGTTGAAACCGCTGTTATGTAGGGCTTCATTATATGAGTCTTTGTTATTATATATATATATATATATATATATATAAAGGATTTGGCATTAAATAACCAACAAAGGTTGACATGCCATAAAACTCAACTTAACACCCAACCATATATATATATATATATATATATATATATAAACTAAAAGCTCCAAGTGCTTGCAACTAAAAATTTCATATGCTTTTAAGTAAAGTCATCAGACGGAAGATGGATGAATGAAAAGAATGGACTGAATTCATAAAGGTTGGTCAAGTAAAGAAAGTGCGAAGAAGTGCTGAATTTGATGTAATAAATTAAGAAAATAAAAGAAAAAAGAAAACCAAATTTCGGCAATGCTTTGGATTAAGACTGAAAAGTGGTTGTACAGTCTTAAGCCAAGTGTTGGAAAATGCTTTGATGAAAAGACAACGTATATGAAAAAAGGAAGACAATATGGAAAATTGGATTGACATTATATATATATATATATATATTGTCAATTCAATTTTCTATATTGTCTTTTTTTCTCATACCAATGGAGTTTAGTCCAAACCCTTTTCATATATATATATATATATATATATATAATTTCTATTTCTTTTCTTCCGTTTTTTTTTTTAATCTTATATCCCTAACTTTTTTCCTCACTTATATATATAAGTGATGAAAAAAAGTTAAGGTTATAAGATTAAAACAAAACGGAAGAAAAAAAATGGAAATTATTGATTATTTAAAAAAATTGGCGGAAATAAACAAAAAATTAAAACATTTTTTCACAAAGAAGTTAAAATGAATACAAGCAATGAAAAAAAGGAAGAATGTAAGGAATAAATAAGAAATAAGAGTAAAAAAAGTTGATTGAAGAAAGAAAGAAAGAAAGAAAGAAAGAAAGAAAGAAAGAAAGAAA
Source organism: Sepioteuthis lessoniana (assembly GCA_963585895.1). NCBI lineage: Eukaryota > Metazoa > Mollusca > Cephalopoda > Myopsida > Loliginidae > Sepioteuthis > Sepioteuthis lessoniana. The sequence goes on from OY757933.1 coordinate 75,234,945, forward strand.
GACTGTAACGAGTAAAAGAAAGAAAAAAGAAAGAAGGAAAAAGAAATATTTTAATGGGAAAATGGAAGGAAGGAAGAAAGAAAGAAAGAAAGAAAGAAAGAAAGGCTGTAAAGAGTAAAAGAAAGAAAAAAGAAAAAGAAATATTGTAATGGGTAAATTGAATAAATAAATGAATAAATAAAGAAAGAAATTTCAGGATGAAAAAATGTGAGGAAAGCTGGAAGAAAATTTTTTAAATTAGTCAAAACAAGATGGGTTTATGTGGTCCAGAAAGAAACAAAGATTATGATGAGTAAATGGAAGGTAAAAATGATAAAGAATGAATGACGAAAAATCCATATACAAGTAAGGTTTGGACTGAAATCCACTAGTATGAGAAAAGGAAAACAATAAGTAAAATTAAATTAACAATAACTGTATAAATATAAATATTCTAACAATGTTGGTTATCACTATTTCACTTTGTGGGTTTGTGGCGAGCTAAATGCAATATAATTTGGAGAATGCTCAATATCTGTGATAGAGCTATTATATAATACTAATAATAAGTAAATATATATTAGATTTTATATATATTTAATTGCATGGAAGCTTATCTGTGACCTTAGGTTTCATGACGTTTTATAAACAACAATCATCAGGCAAATAATGAAAGATAATGAAGAAATCGAAGAAATCGAAAAATACAGTAAAAAACCTGTTAGAATTGTGTACAACTTGTTATATGTATGTGTGTGTGTGTGTGTGTGTGTGTGTGTACGTGTGCTTGTGTGGGTTATATATGTATAGTCTTGTGTATGGATGTATAAGTGATGTTTAGTATATGTGTGTATGAAGATACATATGCAGTGCAATAAATGTGAGGTTGTTTCCCAGATGTATGTGACACGATATGTAGCCAAATTTGCCACAGAATGACCGAGAAAATTTTTTAAAAATTTGTTTCTTTATTTATTTATGTACGTGTGTGTGTGTGTGTGTGTGGTGATTTTAACTTAGGAACAAAATATCATCATTGCATTTCGTAGAAAATAGTTTTGATTTGTAAGCATAATAGGTGAGTGTAGTGTGGTAGGCCAGAATCGCAATGAATATCATGGTGGAGAGATATGTTATATTGTAATATACTATGGAGTATTATGTAATATAGGAATTTTATGCTGGAATATGATTTGAGTTAGATTGCAATAATAATTTGTATTAGTTATAATGTGTTAATGATATATTGTGTATGCATCATAGTAATTCATAATTGTATGTACGTAAGGAATATAGTAAATATAATGTTATGACATTGCAATAATTGTTTGTATAAGCTATGTCATTTATTTTTTATTTATCTAATTATTTATGTGTGTGACTGTGAGTGGTGATGATTTTAACAAATGAGCTAATTATCATCATTGCACAATTAAGGAAATGAATATATGATTTAATGTGTATGCATGATATGTCTGGGATGTAAGGATAATAGGTGGGGAATTGTGATGGGTTACAATAGTTTTTATTAGTTATCTATATTGTGTTAATATTATGCTACATATACATTATAGTAATATATGATGGTGTGTGTGGGGGATATGTTAAATATACTGTGTGGAGACCTATTTCTAACCCTCATGAAAACATGACTAACATAATGTCAACAGGTTGTGGAAGTGCAAGAAGAATATAAGGATTTAATGGTGTAAGGTGGTACTTACGGTGTATTGAGTGTTGATTGATGGAGGAAAGTGGTACTTACGGTGCATTGGGTGTGATGTGGGGTCATTTGTGGGGGATTTATAGAAGTTGGGGTGGTATAGGTAATATGGATTGGTTACATGTATGGGTCAAAATGCGAGAGTAGATGTTTGTTCTCATGTCTGCATTTGGATAGGATTTCTGATTTTTCGTTTAGCAGAGTGTTTTCTGACGGGTAGGTGATAATAGCTAGTTTTTCATGGAGGCAAAGAAAGGATTTTCTATGTCTTGTTGTAAGTGGGTTCTAGTTTTAGTATTTCCCTGGTGATGTTGGGTGAGATGTTCATGTCTTTTAGGAGCCATATCTATGAGGATAAAGAAGTGTTAGATGAGTCATTTCTGTTGATGAAGGAAAGTTTGTGGTTATATACTCTTTATTTAATGGTATCCTCCATTGCACCTATGTATGTATAGCTTGACTGAGCAGTTTCCTAGTAGGGGGCATGTTTCTTTATCCCTACAATTGTATTGATTGTTGGAATGTGTGATGCTGTAGATGAATTTGATCTTTATGTTGTGGCTTTTTATTATTTGAGACATGTTGCTTGTGCAACTGTAGCTGACCTTTATATTGTTTCTGTTGAAGATTTTAGCATGGGGGCTATGATTGGGGAAGTGTCTGCTTATTAGATTTAGGAAGTCTCTACCTATGTTCGATGTTACGCATTTGTTGTAAGCGGTGGGTTGAACCAAGTTATATTTCTATTCCTGTGTTTAGGTTTGCTTTTTGATGGTATGTATTCTAGTGTTTGTCTGTAACCACTGTTTTTAGTGTGTTGTTGTATATGTGTTTGTATTTATTGAAAATACCGATATTGGAAGAATTCTCAGATAGTCTGCGGCTAATTGATTTTGGTATTTGTTTGGTAACTGAGGGTGGGTGGTTTGAAGAAGTGTGTTTGTAGATGAGTGTATCATTCTCTTTTTTATAAGGTTCAAATGTGCCTTTACATAAGGTGAGTGTTACATCTAAGAAATTTACTATTTTTAGATTTGTGTATATGGACAAGGAGGTGCCCATGGTGTAATGGTTATCGTACTAGGAAATGGACACGGCGACACAAGTTCAAATCCTGGACGAGACTGCATTTCACATAGCACTAATACCCTTGGGAAAGGTATATATCCAATTATTCTCCCTCCAGCAATGGGTAAATAGTAGGGTAGACTAGGTTCTTCAGCTTTGGTGAGGCAACTAGTCTAGGAGAAGGAAAACTCTGAATTCAAACCTGTTAAACTCCACTTAAAAATTGACCTTGTGTTACATCCTGCCCGAGCGGAGGGGATGGTAAATATGTATATGGTAATTTTAGATCCTAGCAATTTCAGTGTGTTAGATATCCTTTTCCTGTAGCAGTCTAGTTTAGGTCTGTTTGGGTTCCTAATGATGATTAGACCGTCGTCTCTGTATAGTCCTATATATATATATATAAGTAGGTTTTGGACTAAAATCCAATTTATGAGAAAAAGAAGATAAGACAAAAACCAAATTGACATGTTTCACTGTGAGGATAGTTGATGAACTTATTTGTATAGTGATAAATGTCATGAGTGAAACAATAACAAGAGGATGGCTCTTTTCCTTTCAAAAATGTTACTGTATCTTGTCAATTCATCTCAAAATCTCAGATACTAATTTGAATGAAACAATCGTAAGATAGCGCCCCTAGCCATTAAAATCATTCCATGTTAACAATTCAATTCTAAATTACAAAAAGAATCATTAGAAAACAATGTTCAACATTAGGATAACCGTCTCCAAAAATATATATAAAACAATGTGGGGACAGCCTTCACAGCCTACAAATAGAATCATTAGAAAACAATATAGAACATTAGGATAACCACCTCCAAAAATATATATAAAACAATGTGGGGACAGCCTTCACAGCCTACAAATAGAATCATTAGAAAATAATATAGAACATTAGGATAATTGTCTCCAAAAATATATAATCATAACATGTTAATATTTCAAAATTTCAGCATCCTGAGTAGGATACTAAACTGTAACCAGGAGTGAGGAATACAGAGTCACCACTTTTTTGTCTTCCCTCCCCGGTTCACTCTGACCCAGAGTAATAATATCTGTTAGGGTCTCATAGATGGGTCAAAAAGGCTTGTTGAAAAATTATTTGAATTATATAGGTATACTTGAAACCATATAATGATTGCAAATTATTTGTATTTAAAAATAGGTTTGGTTTGGTTTCTTTGTTTAATGGCAAATCTAACTTTAAAGGTCATTTAATGTCAAGACCATCTTTGCAGAAGAACAGCACTAATACTATTTAACCCATAGCTGGGAGGCGGGGATAAGGAGGCTCATACCTTTCCCAAGACTATTAGTCCAAAAGTTAACATAACAGTATGGCTGGTATTTGAACTCATTTACTTCAAGGCCACGGTCCAGTGTGTTAAGCATTATGCAACAAGGACACACACGTTAAGAATAGTTACTTGGAGATATAATTTTTTACAAATGATTATCATTAGTTGCTTAAAACCATGATATCAAATAACCCAACAAGGGTTGACATGCCACAAAACCAACCAACCAACCAACCAACCAACCTTTTGAGTAGAACCATTGAAAACAATGTTAAATTTTAGGATATCCACAAAAAAAAAAGCCATAAATGTTTACAAATTACTATTATTATTAAATAAGTAAGTAAGTTGGCTGACCATAGTCGAGGGTGACCAGAAGGCTCCCTTTTTCATTGGCATAGTGGTTAAAGTGTTTGCTAATGGTCTTGAAGACTGGGGTTCAATCCCAGGTCAAGTCATACCAAAGACTCCAAAAATGGTACTATATGCCTCCTTGCTTAGTACTCAGCATTATAAGGTATGGATCAAGGGTAAGTGGAGCAATCCAGAGAAAGAGTATTGCCCTCACTTACACCTTGGTATAATAGTTATTGAAAAGGAAACCTTCAGGTCACCTTTGATTATGGTCAGCCAACTTACTAACTTATTAAATAAGATTAGCTATTTTGATCATTAAGGGTTTTCGGACTATTGTCTTCATCTTTATTGCAGTCAGGATTGAACCTACAACCTCCAGATGATTGTCTCTTTCATCTGGAGGTTGCAGGTTCAATCCTGACTGCAGGCAAGTACTGGAGGTTGTTGGTTCAATCCTGACTGCAGGCGAGTAACAATACAGGAATACTTAACACTTGTACCCAGTTATGGCTAATGGAATCAGAACAGGTGACACCTGTGGATTTGATAAAGGACATAGTTTGAAGTTCCATGTAGGTTCCCAAGTTCGACAAAAAACTGAAGAAGGCCGGAGGACATATCGGCTGAAACGTTGTAGTAATAACTATAAAGATGAAGACAATAGTCCGAAAACCCTTAATGATAAAAATCAACAAGCTTCGTCTCAGAAATTTAGACAACTAAGATTAGCGATTTCAAACTACATAATTGTTTCAAGAAAAAAAAGATTAAATAACCCAACAAGTGTTGAAATGCCATAAACCAACCAACCAACCATCCATAATATTGATTAGCCCACTTTAGTCCATCTTAATTAGCTAAATCCAAATAAATTTCAGCTGCCTATTTGAATTATCTCCCCCTGTCCAATTTGTCATTCCAACTAATTCTTTTAGTTAATCAGTTTATCCAAGGTTCTATTTTACTATCTTCTATCACTTACCTATTGTGCAACAGTGTAACAGGGACATAATTAAATTGGCAGAACTTTTGATTCATTTATTTTTTCTTACATTTACTAATTCTTTTTTCCATAAAGAAATTTTGAAAAAAAAATATTGTAATTTTTGTTTAGAATTTTAAGATATATCCAAATATGAGAATGCGTAAAAAAAGTCTCTCTTGTTTTTTATCTTTTTATTTCATAACCTGTGTTTTGAGTTTTTCAAAAGTCCTTTTATAAATATATGGAAAAAAAAAAGTAAAATTTCAAAATATCTCTTGTTTTTTTCTCATCTTCTCTTTCATAACTAGTGTTTAGTATTTTAAAAAGTCCTAATATGAGTATAGGTAAAAAAAAACTGTATAACTTCAAAGAAATTCTTGTTTTTTAGCCTTTTATTTCATCTGACACTGATCAGCTGTAGTTAGACTGAGTCAACTTCTTTCATAAAGGAAAAATTCATGACCAAAAAATAAAAAATAAAAAAATGAGAAAGAAAGAAAGAAAAATATAAAAATTGTTGTTGAACAAGAATGGAAGCAGACAGGTATGTAATAAGTTTGCCAGAAACAGTTTATTGGCCACCTTTATCAGGAGACATCAGCAACCAAATATGGCTTGTGCTTAAATCCAGACAACTCCCCACTGTTAATGAAATTTGATGAACAAGGTTTCAAAAATCCGTAGAACTAGAGCTGGGCTTTCAGTTTGAGTCAGAGAACCGTGACATGCAAAAAAGAATATAATCAATATATTGTTGCATTGTATGAAATATTCTCATATTTAAATCCAGAGTTCTTCATGTGCTGTTGGTTTTGTTATTTTATAAAAATGCTTATTTTATCTTTATTGGTAGAAATCTGAGGAAAATGGCATTGCCTACAATGTCTTAGGGGAAGGTCAAGGTCATGATGGGGGTGAAAGAAGAAGGATGATGCTCAAAATAGAATAACTGGTGATGGTTGATAAGGGTTTAGTTTGGTTTGGTTTTATGGATAATCAAACATTGTAGGTTATTAAATACCAAATCCTTTTTATACATATATATTAAATATATGATTTCTAACCACATTTTGTAGATAACATTTTTAAACGAACCTGAGCTCATTTTTTTTTCACCCAGTTAAATGGTTTCACTTATTTCTATCTAATATGAATAATTCTATTTACTATTAATCATTTGTTTGCACACAGTTAAATGGATATACATATATGATTTGTAAGTTTATAGTTTGTTGGTAATTTCCTTTTTAAATGAGTTACAACTGAATTTTTTGTATGTTAATTTTGCTATTTAAATTGTTTCAAGTATTACAATCTAACACTTATAATTCTTTTCAATATCAAACATTTCTTTGCACCCAGTAAAATGATTCCAAGTATTGCTATGTATCACTAACAATTCAATTAAACATCAATCATTTGTTTATACTGTTAAATGTTTGAATAGTTCTATTTCTATCAATTCAATTTAGCATAAGTCATTTGTTTGAGCACAGTTTAAATATCAAACAGTTCTATTTGACTCATAGATAGGACCCTATCAAGTACTACTGCTCCAGGTGAGAGTGGACCTGGGAGTAATGGTAATGAAGGATACTTTGCATTCCCCAAAGATCCAAGACTGGAGCCTCACCATCAGATTGTTTAGTGTCATATCAAGGTCACTCATTAAGGGAGTCTTTCCCCTCTGCAGAGATGCAGTTGGGGTATTCTATAGCCCAAGCCAAGTGGACTAAAATAGATGTATGTGCAAATGACATTATATCGTTAGTGTCTGGTGAGACAATGTAAACAACAATGTTTATATTTAATAGGAATTTGAATCTGAAAAAATCTTTCAGGATTAGGCTGAGTGTAACCATGTCAACCAATTGGCATGGACAGAAAAAAAGGCTCTACAAGATAAGTATATTATTGGCTTGGAAATTTGCAAATAGCAACCTGTGTTCAAATCTTGGATGAGGCTGTTTGCATTTCTCATAACGCAAATACTTTTGGGAAAAATATACATCTAACTATTCTCTTTCCACCTACTGGTAGATAGTAGGGCAGACTAGGTTCTTCAATACAAAATATGTTATAACTTTTGGATGCTACGTTTTTAAAGAACTGCTGTGTTTAAGATTTTTGCTGCTATTGATTTGCCTCCCCCACAAGACGATCACATCACAGCTGATTTGCTTCTCTTGATCACTAGACTGGCAGTTTCTTGCCTATGTGATCATCAGACCAAGTACAATGAGAAATCTGTATTTTCTTGGTTAAATGATCACATAGGCAAGAAACTGACAGCCACCAAGCTCCATTGACTCAGTGGCTACACTATCATAACTTAGATCTATGTTCTCTCATGAATATTGAGCAATCTTTATAAATATAGCAAACTATATTATTAATATAATTATATATATATGTGTGTGTGTGTGTGTGTGTGTGTGTGTGTGTGTGTGTGTGTGTATTGGTTGGCTTGGGTATGTGGATATTTCCCATCACTGCCAATGATAAGTATTTAAGCCAAGGTAAAAGGTAAGATTTGTAAAGTTCCTTTTCCAAGTCTATTTAGTCCTCTTCTTTTGGAATAATCATGAAAAAAATTTCATAGCCTTCAATATGGCTCCATGCCAGACTAAGCTAATTCTAAATTATATATATATATATATATATATATATATATATATATATATATATATATATATATATATTCACAAGGGTTGTTCAATAAATAAACAAGACTTTTTTTTAAAAGCTAAGTGAATTTTCAGAATATTTTTCCATGAATGTAAATTTTGCATTGTTTAGAATTGGTTTATTGCTAAAATTATTTGATCCCTCAAAAATAATTTGTTTTGAGGCTATTCAATATGGCAGCAACCAGAGTGCTCCAGGCTTGAACTTTGTCATCAAATTTTTAGTAAGGGCAAACCATGTGAAATTTACTGAAGAATGTGTGATGTGTACAGAGAAGCATGTTTTAGTCAATAAATGGTGTATATATATATATATATATATATATATATATATATATATATATATATATGTAGTTGGCGACCATAGTCAAGGGTGAACTGAAGGCTCCCTTTTCAATAGCTACTACAATGAAGCTCCATCTATCCTTGATACGTACTTTATATTGCTGAGTGTTAAGCAAGGAGGTATGAAGTACTATTTTTAAAGTCTTTGGCATAATGCAACCTGGGATTGAACCCTGGTCTCCCAGATCATCGGCGAACACTCTACCCACTAGACCAATGAGCTGGTAACATTAAATTTAATTTTTCTATTGTTCTACCAGGCATCTTCATATATATATATATATATATATATATATATATATATATATATATATATAAAGATGCAGGGTAGAGCAATGAAAAATTAAATAGATGAACCAAGGTTGAATTTCAGTTAGGTCTTTTTGAATTCACTTTACCTTAATGCCCTTGGGAAAGATATGAATCCATTTCTTCACCTCCACCAATTATAGGTAAATAGTTGAGTAATTGTGGGAAGCTTATAAAAACTAATAATAATGTTGATGTACAAAGTCTGTCTGGAATGTAGCCAATCATTTTGAAAGTCTTGAGAAACAGATATAACTTGATAATCAGTCAAAGGTCACATTGCTGTTATTTGGGAGAAGATACTCTCTGTAGTAGTGAAATATCTTTGAGTGTGCTTGTATACTGAGTGACCTTCACATTCTTCAAAATTTTGGCAGGGTTTGTATTTTTTTTGCAAAATATCTCATTACCTGGATCAGTCAGTTTTCTTACTATCCGCATTTTACTCCCAGATTGATCAATTTGTGGTAGTTTCTTAAGAGGATTTTTTGTACACAGTCCTTTCAAATATGAATCATTTTTAAACTGGTCTCTTTAACACATTAATGGGACCCTAATAGATCTCTTTGACCCATAAATGGGACTTTAACAGGTATTACCATTCTGGGTCTGAATTGGCCTGGAAGCAATAGCAATGAAAGGGTACTTTACACTTTGCACATCTCTAGGAGTAGAGTCTCATCAGCAGTTTAAAGTCATACCCAGAACACCCATTTATGGGGGAATCTTACTTCTCCATTGGGGGATGCTGTCAGCATATTCTAAATCTCACTGACAAAGCAATTTGTTTCCCTTGGACGTCTTGCTTTTCTTTAAACTAAAACCACCATTGAAATACATGAGATGACATTAGGAAACTAAACAAGAGATTTTTTCAAGTTAAAGATATTTTTACCCATATTCATATTAGGATGAAAAAAAAATTCTAGACACAAGTTCTTTTTTTCAAAATAACTCTCATTAGATAAGAGATTGATTCATGCCTGTCTCAAGGGTATTATTTTTATATTTTATAACTTACTCTGTACCTAAGCTCTGAAAATTAGATATCAAGCACCAAACACATTCAGACTTTTGGCTCATAGAGTCCATTTCCTGCAACATACTGTTACATTACATACACGTGCATCCATGTATGTTCATGTTACAGATTGTGAACTGAACCCTATTTAGTTGTTTGTGGCAGAGAATACATCAATATATTACATCTTTGAATAAGTATTCAACCATGAAAATCACAGCTGTTGTTGTGCATCAGAGAGGCTCATATCTAAAAGCATTCCAAAACATGGAATGTCATTAAATAATACTTGTTTCTATATGCAACTTAACCAAAGCTGCTGATCTCCAAGTGACAAAGTTCATCATAAAAAATTTTGATCATAAATCACTTGAGTGTAAATTCCTTTGTGTGATGTTCATGATTGATTTCAAAGATCAATAGAACCAAAAAGTGATAGGAAACTGCGTGGCACATTGTCAACTTCAATAAAAGGCAACCTATTGCATCAAAGCATACATTGTGCAGTGATACAGCAGCCATAAATTGAGTTATTTCTTGACAGCCTTAATAATATATCCAAAATCGGATTGGTTTGTTTTTTTCTATCTAGAACTTTAGAAATAGGATCCTAAACACAAATAGAATATGGAACAATTTTCATGAACATCCTTATCTTCATTTATATATATATAAATGTGTGTATATATATATATATAAATGTATATATATATATATATATATATATATATATATATATATATATATATAAATGTGTGTATATATATATATATATATATATATAGAATACCTAAAAGAGCCAGAAGCTACCTACCCAGGTTTCACCTAAGAGATCTTCAGGATAATTTTTCAGGATTTATATATATATATATATGTATATATATAAAATTAATCATGTTTGGTTAAATGATAAAGACACATTTTGTCTATATAATTCTATTATTCAAGTTTCCTGACAAGTATTTTTGTTTTAGGTTGGAGTTGATTAATGAATTTATCAAAATTATCCCAAGCACTTTTGGACCTTTCATAGGCCATCATCATGGGTTGTTTGCAAGTGTAGAGATTGTTTTTTAAAAAAAAGATTTTTTGTTTTTTTTATAACATTGCAAAAATTATGTAAATGTAGAGTTGGATTAAACTGAGATGACAATGACATTGAACAAATTTAAAACAGAACGCTATTGACAGAAATAGAATATTATCAAGAGAAACAGAATATCAAAAAACAAAAAGACTGAAGGCATTTCAAAACATTGTTACTATTTTCTTAGTTAATTCTATTAATTCAAGGTTTTTTGTTTTTATATGTAGGGCTTCTAGGATTTGTAGTCATATCTTATAAATTTCATCTTTTGGGCAAATACCCTTGGGAAAGGTATGAACCCCCTTATCCTCCCAGCTATGGGTTAAATACTACCACTACTGTTCTTCAAGGAGAATGGCTTTGGCATTAAATAACCTACAAAGGTTGATATGCCATTAAACAAAGAATCCAAATCTATTAATTTCATGTGCTATTAAGGTGGTGTTTTCAACTAGAATTTTTGAATTTTTGATTTGAATCTATACAATGTATATATATATATGTATATATATAAGTTGGACGACTGTTGTTAAGGGAGACCTAAAGGCTCCCTTTTCAATAGCTACTACACTTAGGTTTAGGAGAGGACACCACTCCTTTTATTGGATTGGTCCACTTACCTTACAATGCTGAGTGTTAGCAATGAGACATCAAGTACAATTTTTTGAGGTTTTAATATGACTCAACCTCAGGTTGAACCTTGGTCTTCTGGACCATTGGCAAACACTCTAAATAATAGGCTGGTTTTAGGCCAATGTATATATATATATATATACATTATTAATTTAATAAAGGGAATAATTTTATTAGATCATTTAGATTGATAAAACACTAAAGGGATCCTTTCATCTGGCACTTCTTCAATTGCAATGAATGGAATCAAATAAAATAGTAAAATCAAAAAACAAGTGGGATAGTATTAATGAATAAAACTCTAGAGAGGAAGTAAAAACATAAACAAAAGCAAAAACCTTCAACTCTCCAAATTCCCATCAGATTCCCCAAATAGACAGAGTGTATAGAATTGTCTTCTCTGTCTGCACAGGCTATGGTAAAATAGCATAATTGCTATGACTTCAAGAACATCCAGATGTTTCTTGTACTTAGTCTTGTGCAAGACAGAGAAACAATCATCAGAGTAGTTTGTCCAGCATATATAATGTTTGTGCATGTAATCACCGATAGCTGAATCTTGTGCTTGTGCAGACCCGGATGTTGTTTCTTGGGACTGTCTAAGTAATTCTTGTGGGATGGGCTGCTTGACTCAACTATATATATATAGTAAGAAAGTAAATAGACTGTCCATAGTCAAGGTGTCTCAAAGGCTTCCTTTTCAATAGCAACAACATCGAGGTGTAAGAGAGGGTGCTACTCCTTTGTCTGGATTTATCCACTTGCCCTTGATCTGTACCTGATAATGCTGAGTGTTCAGCAAGGAGGCATATAGTACTATTTTTTGAGTCTTTGGTATAATTTGACCTAGGAATGAACCCAGATCTCCCAGACCATTGGCGAACACTCTATTATGCCAATGAGCAGGTATATATATATATATATATAATCTATATTAAGCAGCAGATTCTCTTGTGGACATATTTCGTTGAAAATAGCAGACAAAAATTCAGTGTTGAGATTTTTATAAGTCTTTTCTGGTTGATGAGTGCAATGTCGCAAGGCATTCTAAAATCTGTCCAAAGTTTCTATTGGTGTAGTTTAAAAATGAGTACTTTTGAGCAATTTGGTCATTGTCAAAGATGGGAGAATTCCTTTGTTTCAGAGTTCAGGATTTGTGCTGTGCTCATGGAATGTTTTGAGTGGACAAGTTTATCATGAGCAGGTGATGTCATGTGTGAATGCATACAGTCTTACTATTGGTTTGAATGTGCAGAGATAACAACTTAAGATCATGTGACTATAAACCCCAGAGGGTGTAGGATTTTGCACCTGTATCAGATGCATTTTCGCACTAAGCAGTGGATAGTTGAAACTGACTTCTTTCAATGACTGCATCTCGGAGAAAAGATAAAGAAATATCTTAATGCCTCTACTTTTATGCCCAAGTGGTTTTCTATTAGTAAAATTTTTTACTGGACATGTGAAGACTCTTGTTTCAGCTAAGGGCAGATAGTCCAACAGTGGTGAATGGCAGTAAGCAATATCATGTAGTAATAGTAGTTGGCGACTGTAGTCGAGGGTGACCAGAAGGCTCCCTTTTCAATAGCTGCTACATCGAAGTGTTGGGGGGGGGCACTACTCCTTTTGCAGGATTGCTCCACTTTACTCTTGATACGTACCTTATATTGCTGAGTGTTAAGCAAGTAGGTATCAAGTAACATTTTTAAAGTCTTTGGTATGATGCAACCTGGGATTGAAACCAGGTCTGCTGGACCATTAGTTCAACAAAAAGTATGTGCATTGCTGGCTTTACAGTAGAAATTCATTGAAAATGAAAAAGAGATTATTGGTAATTTAAAATTACAGCAAAAAGTATTGACAGACAAAATAGACCAGTTGAATGTATTAATCCAACTTCTCTACGATGGGCAGGATGTGACACAAGATCATATTTTCAGCAGAGTACACCTGGTTTGAATTCAGAGTTTTCCTTCTTCTAAATTGGTTGCCTAACCAAGGCTAAAGAACACTATCTGTCTTACTATTTACACATAGTTGGAGGGAGAAGAGATGGATTCATGTCTTTCCCAAGAGAATTAGCACAAAAGGAAATGCAAACAGCCTCATCCAGAATGTGAACTCATCAAATTCCTTGTCCTTGGTCCACGGACTTACCAAGAAAAGTAAAAGTACAGTTTTATATGATATATAATTGTTTATCACTTTATTTTATTGTACACATCATTGTAAATATCAAAAAGGCAAAATTCTTCAAACAAAAAGGTAGTGTATATTAGAATCAGGTAGCATGATGAAAATAAAGGATGTTATTTAATATTGAAGATGACTCTTAGAATTAGATGCATCATGTGATCAAATTTAGCAATTGTGATTGGTCAGGTAAGAAGAGTTTAAAACCATTATGGAAATGTGTAATTAGCTACTTGAATTTGAGTAGATTATTCATTTTAGAATAATTAGACCCTTGAGAGTTTTTTCTTTTTCTTTAATTTAGGCTTTTTAATTTTTTTCTACAGATCATTATAACATGATAGCATTTTGATTAAAGAAGATTGTTTTCTAGTTTTTGTCTAATTTGTTTTTAAAAGATTAAAAAATAAGGATTTCATTTTGCTTTTGGGGAGAGGTTATCAAGTTAGTCTCCAGAAAATTACTAATGCAGTGATTTCAATCCTTACTGTGTGTCCCATTACTTGTGACCTTGTGCTATCCTAATCTAAGTTTGATAAATATCAATTAAAATACTTTACTATGGTATAGTGGCCAGAAAGCTAATTTCTTAGGCCATTACTCATTATCAAAAAATGCCAACAGCATGGATTTCCTTGACTCTCTCTTGCCATCTATTCCTATTGGCTATTGCTCTTGATAAGTCCTCTAGATGGTATCCAGTATTCACAGAGAACTAATGAATGTAAGTTTTTACAGGTTGGCCAACACTGGTGTGTCCATGTGTGGGAGTCCATAGAAAAATATCACTTATGAGTTCATTCTTACCTCACAGATAGTATGCAGCATGTCTTGTTCATCTTACCTGGATGGTTTGTGAGATGGGAAGTAAGTGGCAGTACAGCTGTTTTGTTGTAGTGTAGGATTTGGTCAAAACAGCACAAAGCATCTTTGTCTAGTTTCCATGTAGCTTTTTTCCAGGCATTTTGATAAAGTTCAAGTGGCACAGCCATTCAATATTAAATGAAGAAGTGATGAACGAAATTATGAAGAAGGTGAATACGTGTTGTTGGTAAAAGAGGTTGTCACTTGATCTCAGTCACAAGAACAAACACGTTATAAGAATCCACTCATTTATTTTGAATGTTCCAAGATCTTTTTGAACTGGTTTCAAAAGTGATTTTAGTTCAATCAATAAAGGAAATATTTTGTAAGTGTTTCATCAAATCTAGGAATAGAAAAAGACCCACGTATGTCAAAATTTCCCAAAATTACTTTCCCTATTTTGCCGTCAAAAGCTAGAGGGTTTTAATTTACCAGATCCTCTATCCTAGTCAACAGCAGAAAAAAACGAGCTTAGATTCTACAAGCTGAACCAGTAGTTAAAGTAGAAAGACTAGGTTCTCTGGGCTAAACCAAAAATATATAATCTCAAATTTTACGAGGATAACCAAATTTTATCCCCAAAAGAATTCAATACTGACACAGAAGTCAGCAAAAAAAAAAAAAAAAAAATCAAACATTTATGGATACTATACACATACAAAAATTAATACTCTTACAAAAACATATTTTGTAAATTATTGCTTATTGCCAAAAATAATACATAAAAAGTCAAAGTCAGTTCAACTCATCCTTCTGTTATTTGTTTATACACACATACACATATACATGTGTGAGTGTGTGTGTGTGTGTGTGTGAGAGAGAGAGAGAGAGAGAGAGAGAGAGAGAGAGAGAGAGAGAGAGAGATTTTAATTGCTCAGTCACATTCAATGAAGCTTGGTAACTGTCAGTTTTTTTTTACTTAGAGACAAGTGGCCAACAAGTGGTAGGCATCCCTTTATATACAATTGCTTTGGACATAATTGGAAAGATAATCTATTTTATAAGGTCTTTTGGGAAGGGCAGTCTAATTTATTTACGTAGTCATACATTATTTTTTCATTTGTCTCTATCACCACATAATCCACATTTGCTATTTTGTTGCGTCTTATCTATTCTCACTTTGATTTGATTGGTTCTTATGGCGTTGTTTTGTGCTGCTATTAGGGGAGAATCTGTTTCTCTTTTAAAGTTTCTTTTTCTTAGCCACATCCAGGTTTTCTCCTGCGAGATCTTGTTTATGAGTCGTTAAAAGCGCCCATAAAGTTGTTTTTCTTCTCATTTTTGTTTCCTAGTTATTGTCATTCTGTTGGTCAGTGTTGTCAGTATCGTTTCTGATGGCTGTAATCAGTCCTCATTCGTGTTTTTCTATGTTGTCCTTGAGTCGTTTTATCGATGCATCAACACTATTTTCAATGCTGGCAAGTCCTCTTCCTCCCTCCTTTCTTGGTACATAGAGTCTGTCAACGTCGTCTCTGGGATATTGTGCCTTATGCATGGTCATTAGTTTCCTTGTTCTTTGGTCCATTTGCTTAAGTTCTTCTCTGGTCCCCTTCATAAAGTGTCCCGAATATCTAACGAGGTGTACAGCCCAGGTATTTATTCATTTGATAAGGTTTCGGCTACATAGTTTTGTCTGGAGTAGCTTTCTAGTTCTTCTGAGATATTCTTTCTTAATTTTTTCTTTCATCTCCACTTGTTTGATGGTGTCAGCCTCTAAAATGCCCAAGTATTTGTAGGTTTCCTTCTCTCCGAGCGTTCTAATCTTGTCTTGACTTGGTAGTTCCATTCCGTCAATCAGATGTCGTTTGCCACTTTGCATTACTAGCATTTTTCTATACCAAATTCCATTCCTATGTCTTGACTGTATATTCTAACTGTGTGTATTAGTTTCCAATTCTTTTCATACCAGTGGTAGTCGAAGTGACAGCAAGTAACCTCATATTTTTGGGATCCTTCTCAATACTCTGACCGATCTCAGCGTTGCTTTAGTCTGAATAGTTACAATTCTTCCTCTGATTTCCATATCCTCTAGTCTAGTCTCCAAGCTCTGGGCGACCGTTCCGAGTGTACTGTAGGAAACGAATAAATAAATAAATAAAATTGAATTAAAAAAGAAAACTATTAAAATATGCAAAAACTCTCAGAGGTCTCTGACAGGAAAAAGGGACGACGCATGCGTAAGGAAAAAGGGACCTCCCGACAAGAGGAGGGGGCTCATTCTCTTTCAGGCAGTGACCAGCGAAGTGACAACACCTTGCTAACTGGTGGAAGACACCACGCATTCGTCTTTGGACGAAGCATTGGTTAGTCCTTTCACTAGTGGCAGCCTTCTCGGTTAACAATATGCCGAAATATAAAAGGCTACGAAATGGAACTACGAACTAAAACACTGGACTTTGACAAACTTCTAAAAGCAACTAACACCATGTTAAAAGCTTTAAAATACCAAATGAGGACATGCATATACCAAGAAACGATTAGCGTATTTTTAAACACCTTGACTGGGGGATTCAACTATTTCAATTGTATTCAGGGAAAATTCCTTCACCCATTGAATGGTTGTTGAACCCAGGAAATAAAGGAAAATAAAACAAAACGGCTTCGTCTCCTATCTGTTGCTGTCTTCTTTTGTATAATTCTTTTTGGGCCCTTCTTGTTCAAGGAGTTACACCAACTAGACAACGTGGGGTAAAATAAAATAACCTCAGAATGGAGTCAAATATCAAACAGCAACACAGCTTGCCCCCTAACTTGTGCATGACCCCACAGTACCAATTACAATTGGTATTACCTTCATCCTCATGTTGAACAACTTTTTTAGTTCTCTAGTCAGGTCTAAGTATTTGTTTATCTTTTCGCTTTCTTTTATTTTCATTCTGTGGTCCGACAGAACGAGACAAAATCCACTAAATAGCAACTTTTCTTCTTTTTTAATGAACCCTTCTGCTGATCTTCTGGTCGGAATCAAGCAATTTGTCTACATCTCAAAATCCCAGAAATGTTTTAATAGGACTTACACTTCTATAATTTAAAATGGGCGTCATGCCACTTGTTCCCGCGTTTTTGGAGCCTACTCCAAGACACGTATTTTCTATAAATACTTCGTCTTCAAACACTCTTTCTCTTTTTCACATTTTCACTTGCAGGGCTAACACACTCTCTCCAGTGTGACTTCCAGAGAGAATACTATCACTCTCTCATATTCACCAACAGCCGTCAAACGCCACAAAATGTATATGCCATGCAAACATTCCTTTCCTCAGTATACCTTGTCTGTGAGACTTTTTCCAGCCTCGAAAACAGCAATTGCGTCGAACTACAGAAAGAAACGAACATTTAAAAATACGTAGTCAACATGCATAGGACACTTTTGTCATTTAGTCCTTTTTTGTAGTTTTAGTTGTGTTAGTCACACACACATACAGAGAATACTTTTACGAACAGTAATAGAACCATAGTAATGTTTTAAATGTTTCACTGTATGTATTATTAAGATATATATTTGTTTTGTTTATGTCGCCTTGTTTTGAATGTTCTTTTTGTCCGCGCCGTTTCATGTCGTTTTCACATCTTTCATATCATTACTTTGTAGAGAAGAGGAAAATCTCATTTTTGTTTCGGCGCGCTATTTAATTCAACACTGAATTTCACCCAATCAGGATGACTTATCCCATTCAGCCCGGACCTTCATTTCCGGCTAGCAAAACGGGTGAGCGGCCAAACACACTCTCTTCGGCTGGAGGCATCGACCAGAACGGACGTGTCTCTGGTCGCCCCTGCTTAGCGATGCCTTATAGCTAAACAAGCCACCCGGTGTGGACATATCACCGTGGCTTTAACCCTAGCAGCAGCAACATGGACATTCAACGAGGGAACCTTCTAATTTATGGATTCTTTGCGTCTAATATTTTAGACCAAGGAATCCCAGTTGAATATGAATTAGATACGTTCAACATGCCTTCCACAAGCACCACAGAAATTTACTATGTCGATTCGAGCGCCACTCCGCTCTCGACAAGTTCCCATTTCATCTCTGGTCCACTGTAATGGAGACAACGCACGCCTCTCCCCGAAACACCAGACACACGAAGCTACACGGTGGCCTTGAATACTTCCCTCACACATCCAACGACACGCTGCCATTTCGAACATCCCGCTAAGCTATCGCGTCTCCAAAACCAACAAGCCTAAAGACCACGAGTTTTGCAGCGCCAAGAACAAACCTCCTCAAAGCTGCAAATAAAAACTTTCGTTCTTGTGTGTTGTTATAAAGCAAAGTCTTGTAATTCATTTCTTGTGCCCATAAAATCTATAGTGTTAGGGAAAATAACTAATTCCCACTTTAACCGCTATAACTTCATCTACTACAGTTGCCTCCACGTGCCTTTTTCCAAACAAAAATAACATACCACTAAGCATCAACTAATTTAACATAAATTTTGGCGGACCAAACATATCTACCAAATAACATGTTTCCACTACAGGTCTCATTCTCTAGGACGTTATCATTATTATCATTATTATACACCAAGCGAGTTTTTCCCGCAAGCGTTTGGTGATGGTATTTCACTCACTGGAGTTTGAGTGACAGCAAGTCTCCTCAGATCTTCTGGATTATTCTCAGTATTCTGGCTGATCTCAAAAATTCTTTTGTCTGGATGTATGGAGGAATAGTAAGTCCCGAGGTTCCGCGAAAAGTAAAACTTTGGGTGTTAGTTCCACAATAGTACAACACAAATTTGTACAAGCAACATAGACACGAGAAATTTGACAAAAAAAAGAACCTTAAAAACAACTTTATATTTTATCAACTGGACAATGGCAATAATTATACAAAAGGTGTGCATATGTGTGTGTGTGTGTGTGTGTGTGTGTGTGTGTGTAAAACACGAATTTTCTCAGTCAAATTGAATGTGTGTATATGTGTGAGTATGTCCGAATTAAAAGAAGATAGGCTTGTACTTACATACAAGTGTATGCGTATGTATATACGTGTGTCCTAGTATATATGAGTTTTCGCTCACTCTCCTCCCGTAGTGTATATTAGCAGGTCATCTGGCGTCAGTCTATCGTGCCGTGATGTGCCTGTCAGTTGATCTGTCGGTCTATCTGCTTTGAACTAAAAAACCTCGCTATTTATACTTTTGGGTAAAATAGAAGTGGATCAAAGTAAAATATTTTCAGTTTATAACAGGTCAAATAAAGTTCAAATGCGCGGACGTCGGCGAAAACGCAACCTATGACCTGTCTTAACCTTTCAGATTCACAGAAATTACTTATTTATTTTTTAACCTAACTATTTTTATATCCGTGACAAATTTTTCTACAAGTTAGTTTTTGATCCGCTTTTTCTAGAATATTCTATTCTACGTGTCCTTCGCTGATTGGTTTAAAAATATAAGAGTATAAATCCTATGTAAGTGAAATTTTGATCTTTTTTTCCCAGGAATATTCCAATCTATGTGTTACGAGTTGATGTATCTAAAACTAAAGAAATGTGTATCCAATTGAGATGGTGTCGATTTGTCCTCCGATTTCCAATTCTTCTAGTCCTCTTCCCCAGCCTTTATTATTTACTCCTTTTGAGTTTTTCACATCAGTGTTAGCTGATGGTTTTTCACTGGAGTTTGAGTGACAGCAAGTCTCCTCAAGTCTCCAGGACTCGTCTCAGGATTCTGGCCGTGCTTAGCAATGCTGTCGTTTGGACAGTCTCGACCCGTCCGACAACTTCCCCAGGCCTTTTAATAATCCTTTAGTTATTGTGCCTAAAGCACCAATCACAATTGGCACAATCGTTACTTTCATGTTCCACAGCTTTTTCAATTCTCTAGCAAGGTCGAGGTACTTATCCTTCTTTTCACTTTCCTTCAGATTTATTCTGTGGTCCGCCGGGACAGCAAAGTCGACAATTTTGCAGATTCTCTTTTTTTTTGTTGATTATTATGTGGTCTAGTCTTTTGGTCGGGATTAGGTGATCCGTTTGTATGTTAAAGTCCCATAGGAGTTTATGCGAGTCATTTTCTAGAACAGGTGCTGGGTTGTGCATATACCATTTGTTTGTATGGTTGAATTGAAATTTCCTGCACATTTCCCAGTGGATCACCTTATTATTATTATTATTATTAATTAATTAATTAATTAATTAATTTGTTAATTTATTTATTTGTTTAATTTTATTTGAATGACAAAAAAATAAAAAGAAGATAAATAATTGAAAATACCCCCCCCCAATGAAACTCATTTATTTTCCAGGCTGATGAACAACAAAAACACATAGCGGGGCATCGACCTAACCGCTTAGAAATCTCTCACGTATCATCACCTGCTTACTCACAAGGCCATTCACAACTTTGCGGGGTTTTTTCTTCGATAGAAGCTCAAGTCAATCGACAACAGTTCAATCCACATATAAGTGCATGCCGCATAGCAACATTATACAGTTGTCTTACCAACTTCAGCAAGTTTTACGTAGAGACTCCTCCTAAATAGTCATATCCTGGTACGGCTCCCCAATACTGATACATTGCAGCTGTACTCAGCCCTAACTCACAGTCCTCTTTCTATGTAAATACATGCCGCGATATAGTCAACGGTCATATCCACGCACACATATGTAGCATATCGACACCTGTTATAGCTCTATTTGTAATTAACCCGATGAAAAACGTTCAGCCACTGTACAAATCACAACATTACCAGGACCTGCTGGGAGCGATGGCCAATTGGGATGGATGGTGAGAGAGAATCAAGGGACCCTGTGCTATCTGCACGACTTGAAGAAAATGATGATATTCCTCATAAACGCACCCTTCTTTGTTTTCTAACCTCTTCATTTGTCTGTTATTATTTCTTTCTTCAACGCCACTGGCCAATGAGTGATACGGTGTTATCCTCTTCAGGACAGCCTTTCCTTCTCTTTTTCTTTTTCTAATTCCCTTCATAATCATTCTTTAACACAACTGATGTATATAGACTAAAAAAATGATACTTGATGCCTCTTCGTTTAACACTCAGTATTATAAGATACGGATCAAGGGTAAGTGGAGCAATCCATCGACAGTAGTAGCGCCCTCCCCTACACCTTGGTGTAATAGCTATTGAAAAGGGAGCCTTCGAATTGCCCTTGACAACGGTCGGCTAACTAACTACTTAATATATATATATATATATATATAGGTATTATTCGGTCCAGTTAAAACGGAGGTGGGAGGAATTCCATCAGGACAAAAAAATAGGAATAAATTTAAACTATAGACAAATTATCATAGATGATGCTTAAATAAAATAAAATAACATTGGACTGAATTGAGATTTAAGGTGAAATGAATAAAAATAGAATAAAATAAAAAAGATGCGAAGAAACCATGTGATGTGTACGTACTCTTCAATGGAAGGGTAACTGAATTAATAGGCTCCAAAATAAAAATAAAATTTGAAATTTGAAAAAATTTTAATTTTAAATTTAATTTAATTTAAGTATTACTGTATCCTTACGTAAGGTTATTAAAGAAAGTTGTACTTTCGTAAATTAGTATTATATCTGGAGTTTTAAGTTGAAATGTATTTAGATTTTAAAAAATAAAAAAATTAATTTACTAAAATTCCAACCACTTAAAAAAAACAAAAAACCGGAAGTGGGCTAAATGAGGAGAAAACTCTTCACCCCTCTTCTACCCCCTCCCACCCTTATTTCCTGTGTCTATTCTGAATTATTTTATCTATTAGATCTGAAGAAGTCCTGTTAATTTTGGTGTTTTTGATTTATATCAAAACCCATAACAGGATGGAAATAAATTCATAATCCTAATGTGACCGGTTTTTGTTTTTTCTTAAAGAAATATATATATATATCAGTGGCAGGTTCAGAGTTAAGGTTGTTCGGCTCTGTTCGAAAAGTTGTTCTCTCAAGTCTATCTATTTCAAAACAAAAAAAAATTCTTTTAGAACAAGTCTTGATTTTGCTAGGGCTCAACATCATGAATAACTATTTTACTTACTAGCTTTTATAACTTTGTTTTATTTCATCAATAGTAATCGAATTGGCTATGGTATTGACAACTTGAAGGTTTGTCTTCGTATATTTGTCGTATCTGACTCACCGCTACAATTATTTGAGGGTGAGAAATACAATTCGGAAAATTGTAGAGGGAAGTGTATCATGGGTTAATATTTTCTCGTGCAAAACAATGTAAATCAATTCACAACGAATTAACAACATGAATTCAATAGAATGAATACAGAAATGACATGTAATACTAAAAGAAACGTTATAGAGAAAAGTCATATCGTGTAATTGAAGAGTCTTTTGGTAAAAGTTAAAAATCCCGAATAGAATGGAAGTTGTTGTGTGAAGACTTACGGCAAGACATGGTATCATGTGCTATACGACACGAGGCTTGTTGGAGAGAGAGCCCCTTCTACTGTCGAGAAACGCACACATTCGTGCGTGTTTCTGGTTGACGAGAGAGAGAGAGAGAGAGAGAGAGAGAGAGAGAGAGAGAGAGAGAGAGAGAGTTTTCCCCTTGCCACACCCTTTTATATAATACTTTGGTCGCACCACCTAACAACCGTTAGAAGTACAATTTGGAAGGTAAAGGATGTAATCCTTACACATGTATTAAAAAGTTGATTTAGATAAATATGGACGACTGTATTCATAATAATGCTACACGAAGAAAAAAAAATAGTATGGCTCGTGATATAGAGCCTCTGATAATCAAGGCTGAAAATAAACGAAATCTTTCTAATAACATGAATCGGATGAATAAATTTCTGGCTGAAATAATAAAAATATGCTTTAAAAATCATAAATGTGTTTCGTGCCCGCGTTTTTTAAATACATTGTTTCTCCACTTAATATTTAGATTTTGACAGTAAACATTTTTCTATTTATGATAATATTATACGATGAAAATTTATTATACGATGAAAATTTATTATATGATGAAAATTTAATAATACGACATCGGGCCCAAAAGATTTGATCTTCATTTAAATTCCGTGCGCGCTTGTGTGTGTGTGTGTGTGTGTGTGCGCGTGCGTGCGCGTTTCGGTTTAATAGCATATCAACCTTCGTGGGTTATTTAATGCCAAAACCATCCTTGTAGAAGAACAACATTGATACTATTCAACCTATTGCTGGGGTATATCAGTGTGTGTGTGTGTGTGTGTGTGTGCTTATGTGGTTTTCTGATATATTTCATTGACCCTGACGTTGAGTGGTTAGCATCAAAGGTTCTAATATCGACTAAGAATTATACATATTGTAAATTATAAGAAAAATATGACGCCGAATAATATTGATAACCTACAGTCACCACTGATATATATGTGTGTGTGTGTGTGTGTGTGTATGTAAGACAGAGTGAGGAGATCAGTGATAAGTGACTCTCAACATCGTGTTAAATTAGGTGCACCGACAAGGAAGGAGAGTATGTTGAGAAAATGTATTATGCAAAATAGATACTTTTTTCACCATTAAGCTTTGAAATTGTTGATCTATCTATCTATCAATCTATTTATGCGTGTATGTTTGTTAGTGCATATATGCATGTATGTGCGTGCCTGTGTATAAGTGGCTAGATACGATGATACAGGAAAAATACTAGAATGAAAACTAAGTCATGATATATATATATATATATATATATATATATATATATATATATATATATATACCACCACTTAATAATAGTAGTATGTTTTCTTATTTTAAAAAGTACCTCCAAGCTAATACCTTAGAATAGACAAGTTGCCAAAAAAAAAAAAAAGGTTTAAGCAGCAAAACATTTTAAGTTGCCAATTTACTATCCACCTACTTGGTTGACAAAACACCCACACACATTTGTATCTAATGTGACATACTTCATGAGAATTTGAACACAGGAAATTAAAAAATGAATGAATGAATGAATAAATAAATAAATAGAAGTTCAAGGGCGGTAACTTTGATAATCAATCGCCAGGTGTCATTAATGTCTGTAGTGTCAGACAATCAACAATAACAACTTTAGCTAACAAGCCGAATATTCTTCCTACGGTCAGAGAAAATCAAGTTGTAGTAATAGTTCTTTTACCAATATAAGATTTCTATATACACAATATTTTCTTTGAAACATCTATTTTTGTATCTTTTTTGTCATTATGCTAGGTCCATTTGAATTTCCTACCTTGAACAGAGCTTGATATTTTTAGACAAAAACAAAATTGAATCTATTGCAAAATATATACAATGATTGTACAAAAACTAAATTTTCTCTTTTGTTTTGATAATGTTACAATAAATGCAAATCTAATGAAAGTTTTATGTCATCGCTAAGTTATGGTTAAACAAACATATGAGAAGGCAGAATTATCCTACTTTCCTCTAAACGCTGACTCTATTATAAAAGTTATCCACAAAAAATTGATTATATACGAAGAATAAGAAAATAAAATTAAAAATGAATAACACAGTACAATTATTTATTAAAACCTGCGCGTAAAATCATTATGCAAATTACATATCATCATTAATTTGATAAATGTTGTTTCTTAGTAAATATCATACACAGTGAAAAGTTAACAAAGCAAACCTCCACGAGTGAGTTCGAGTCTCATTGAGTTCTCAATTTATACGGCCTTGTGCCATTTCTAAACAGAAAAAGCTTAGTAAATAATTAAAGCAGTATAGGCAATGTATCCCACGTGGTGTAATGGTTAGCAAGCAGATTTATAAACCATTGTTAGAGAGTTCGATTCACACTTGGTGCTCGATACTTTTTGGCTTGTGTCATAACTAAGCTAAGCTTGGTAAATAACTAAATCAGTATAGAAGTATCCTTGCTTCTATCGATTGGCCTGGTATTCGTATCAGGTGATGTTCTTAATTGAGTAATTTTTAAAGTTAGGTAGGCTAGCTTTCTGCGTAGTACCCCCTCTTTAATCTGACGCTGAGCTCCCTTCTAGCCTTGAGGGGTCTTAAATAAATACCAATGTCAACAAAAGAGAAGTACTCTTACTTTTCTTGAACCACCTTGTGTTTGAACAAGGTGGTTAGATACCTCGATGAAATAATAAGATCTGTCAAAGGGCAGAGGAGTCCTCTGGTAAGATCAATCGTTATCTAACTCACTCAGCAATACTAAGATTTTGATAAATCATCTATTTCTAAGAAAGAGACTCTGAAATTAAACTGGGAGTGATAGGTCCAATAGAATACACTGTTTTTTAGCCTTAAAATAATCAACACCAAAAACATAGATAAGAATATTCTAGAATTTCGGATCAAGATCGCATTAACATTAAAGTTACCCTTTTATATTTTTCAACCAATCAGCTAAAAATACAAAATAAGAACATTCTAGAAAATTCAGCCGAGAAACTGATTAACACAAGTAATCACACGAATCTGATTGGTCATGAAATGTCTGCGCACTTGAATTTTAGGACCCGCAATAAAACTTTACAAAATCCTATTTTTGATCCACTTTAGTTCATCAAAAAAGTATAAATAACGAAGAATTTAATTAACTAAGGCATTCCACTACCAGACAGAGAGAGGCAAGGACGACAGACAGAAAGCATCACACACATGACACAGAGCGAAGAAACACACGACGTTCTTTTGCCAACTATCGGAACTCAACACGTTGTTGCCAAAGGTCATAAACCACTAGAAAAAACGCACGTGTGGAAAACAAAAGGCCATCCTTACGGTTACACACA
This sequence comes from Sepioteuthis lessoniana, assembly GCA_963585895.1. NCBI lineage: Eukaryota > Metazoa > Mollusca > Cephalopoda > Myopsida > Loliginidae > Sepioteuthis > Sepioteuthis lessoniana. The sequence continues at coordinate 75,261,206 of OY757933.1, forward strand.
TATATACACACACGCATATACATGTATGTATGTAAAGTCAATTTTTATCCTCTTTACTTCCTCCAACCATGGATAAATTAATTCAATAGACTTTCCTAATATGTACGCACGCACACATGGGCGAACAAATCATTCTTTATTGAACTGGCCATAGCTGTGTTTTCTACATATACACACACGCGCGCATAAAATGAACATTGTATTTTAATTATTTTTATCATGTTTGTTATTATGAATATTAAATTGCTTGTTTCTTAATATTTGTTGTTGCCACATTCCATTTGCTTACGTGCTTGTAAAATTTGTGTTGTATTTGTGGAAACGAAACCTGTAAGTAACTCCCGTAAACTACGGAAAGTACTTAGTCCTCCACAATCCTAAACTTATATTAAAGTATCTCTAATTTAAAAGCTGCTGTTTCAATAATATTCACTGATGAGCGTTAATTTTTCTTTTTCGATACATGTTATTGAAGCTTTATGACTGGGATTAAAAATACTTTTTATTCATTAAAAAAGGTTCACGTACAGGTATTTCTTAATATTGTAGGGGAATGGGCCTGTGTTTGGTATTTATATGGTACCCGACTATTTTGACGTTGATTTTATGTATATTGAAAATAAGGGTTTAGTATTTAGGCGTTTAAAGGTTTAATATTCCCCACAGGTTTAATGCTTTAGTTTAGAATTAAGGTAGAATAAGCACATGGATAAAACAAATGAAGGAAGCCAGTGAAATAAATGAGTGAAGATATGCAACAAATAAAAGTTGTAAAACGGCGCGGACAAAATGAACATTTAAAACAAGGCGACAAACAAAAACAAATTTATATAATATAATAACAAAACTTACATTAATACATAAAAAATATTACTAACTCTACTAACATAATAATAGTGTGTGTATATGTGTGAGCTCGTGTGTGTGTGTGTGTGTGTGCGTGTGCGTGTGTGTGTGTGTGTGTGTGTAACACAACTAAGCTACAAAATAAAATGTCCTTTTTCTATGGTTAGAAACGGGCAGTTTCTCAGAGACGGGAAGCGTCTCATAGTCCTTGTATATGAATGTCTGCGAGGCCCATTCATGGTGTTGCTTTTCTCTACTGTTGATTCACGCTGAAGGGAGTGTGTTGCTGCTGCGAAGAAATTTGGTCAAAGGGAAAGAGGGTGTTTGAAGACGACGTATTTATAGAAAATACGCGTCTTGTAAGTGGCTCAAAAACGCAGGACTTGCATTTACGCGCGCCGACGTAGTTTTAAGCATATCACGTGGTCCTCCTGGCCAATGGTTTCCCGAGATTGAATACTGAGCGTCCGCCATCTTTGTGGGAACAAGTGGCATACCACCCAAAATAATTTATAGGAGTGTAAAGTCCTATAATATCACAGGATTGTCACAAAATGATATCTTGTTATGGCCATACTTGAAATAGAAGCTATGTATGTAGGTGTACGCAAATAGGTTTTAGAGATACTGAAGAGAGTTATTTTCTTTGTTAAGAAGATAAATCTGTGGTATCAGTTCATTTATGATTTAAAAAATACTTATTTTTATTTAAAAAAATGAGCGGTATATAAAATTTAAATGAGACAATAATTGTGCTCATCTAATACATACAAATGATAGATTGGTAGGTTAGTGGGTCAGTACGTTCATAGTTTAGAACAAACATATTAATATTATGGTAAAAATGTTTAATAGCGGACAAAAAGTGATAAAAATCAATGAAGTTTTTATTAAGTTATTCAAAAACTTATTTTTAATTTAAAAAGAGAAAATGTTCAAATTGAAATGAATAATAAAAGAAAAATCGATTTTATAATTTCATAAAAAACAAGTATAAAGCATTTAACAACAGTATTGTGGAATATGGACATTTTTGTTTAGTTTTTCAAGTTTCTTTGACTACATATTTTATTAGAAATTTATATATTTGATTAATTTTCTTTGTAGGAAATTTTCCTGTCAAAAATATTTTCATAAAATAATCGATTAATTTTTAAAAGAAAATAATTGGAAAAAACTTCAATTTTACATTAAGCAATAGATATATGTGTAACTTCCGTTCAAGTCACACTGAAAGCATGTTTTCTCGTTGTATCACCAAAGTTAGGCAATGATGAGTTAGGCAATGATGAGTTTACTCCTTGATTCTTACCTTATAATGCTGAGTGTTAAGCAAGGCGGCATCAAGTACCATTTTTTTGAGTCTTTTGTATGACTCAACCTGGGATTGAACCACGGTCTCCCGGACAATTGGTGATAGTTTAACTTTAATTATGTTAAAACTTATGAAATTTCAAGGTGTAAGTATAATTTTTTTTTCTGAGATGGAAAATTCATTATCAAAACAAAAAGCAATTTTATAACAGCGCTACGGGTTTCAAATCACTATTGATAACGCGAAACAGTCTGTCGACAAACTCTTCTTTTCTCCAGAATGTGTGCTATCTGATGTGATGTAAAATAAAATTGCAAGGATACAATGAATTATTATCTCTCTTAGATAAATTGCATGTCCGGTAGGAGCTTTATAAGAATTTACATGACAGTTCCAAAAACCCTTTCTATCTTTTTTGACTCTGGTCTTTGAACCGTGGAGATGTTTCCAGCCTGGGAACTTTGAAACCACATGGCTATCTTTTAGCATTCTTATCAAGAAGCTTGTTTTCTATTTTGTACCCCTTCTATATATTGCTTGTTCAAAGAACAATATGTGTATGATTCTGGTTTGGGACACGTTTGTATATTTCCTTTAAATACTACTTGTGCGTATATCATGTTTTAAGAATTTATGAATGTGTGGTATTCATTGAGACTGCCACCGGTTTTTTCCTATAATGCATTAGGCTTTCTAAAACGATTACCTAACACAGAATATTTCGCTAAGGAAAAACAAAGTCCATTTAGACTACAACGACATACATTTTCTATACATATATTACACACAATGACAAAAGCTCCCAAACTATAAAAGGTACAAAAGCTGTTCCACAGGACGAGTCGTGCTCATAGCAGCGGTTAAAAACTAACATTCTTTTATGTAGGGAAAAGGTTCACCTAAGATAATTTGCATGCACATGCTGCTAGAAAAGCGTAGACGAAAGACATGGGTTCTTTCCGACTGGTGTCTGCTACCAAAAAGTGTAGAACTCGCTTCTCGAAATGTCACACGATGAACGGTCACGTGATTCTCGAAAGTTCTGCCCATAACTCCCCAAAAAGGAGACCACAATGTTTAGTTCCTCCAAAATGTATATAAAAGTTTCATGTTCTTGTATCTACACGAGGTTAATCTTGTTTTTTCTTTCTGATGTGTGCAGTGTGAGTATATTACGGATATACTACTGCTAATATTGGTCCTTCTCCACCACTAAGTGCCTACGGTTTATCGGAGTTTAATCAGCGACTGACTAGTCTTGTCTTAAAAGAATCTACACAATGTGGGGTTGACCCGTTCAGCAGACGAAACTATGCAGGTTGCAACAAAATATTGTCACTCCTTTTCGAGGAAAAATATTTGTTAGAAATATTAAATTAAAACCTGTTGGATTTATTTGAAAAGGTGCTTTTTCCACACAATTTTTTGTATATTTTCTTTAAAAGAAAAGGCTTATTACTACAAGTCCCTGGTTAACCGGAGATGTATGTCGACGTGGCTACGGAGTACTGATGATAGTCCGAACTGAGTTATTGTTGCTCGTTGACTGGAGTGCTGCTGTATGATCTGGTCTGCTGCAAGAGAAAAGGTCTGGTGCTTGGTCATGCAGGAACAGATGCTGCAAAAGAAACCTGTTCGGCTGCATGCTGGAACGTTTTTAGCGGTCGGCAGAACGGCTGCGGTGTCGTTGTCTCGTAGTTTCTGCAAAGAGTTCTAAGTGGGAGGACCAGAGGAGATCCTCAGAAGACTTTCTGTTATTGGAAATAACTCTAAAAAGAGCTGGTGATGACTTTCGCAATTTAGCTCTGATAAAAACTGTTTAAGTGAGCTCCCGTGGTTGGTAGGATCCTGGTATCGGCTGTGCTGAGTTTGCAGCAGTGATTTATTGGATCACGCGTCGGCTGCTGATTGCTGGCAAGTAGGAGAGACGCTGCCACTATCGCCCTTTATTTATCTATGCCTCCCATCAGGCAGGATTTGACACAAGGTCTTTTTTTTATAGTGGGGATTTAGGGAAGGGGACGAGGAGGTGTCAAATGCTGGTCATGAGTTCCTTAGGCAATGTGAACTATGGCAGTCATTGTGAAGCATCTCGGCACGAAGCCAGGTCACCTTGTTGGTCATCGGTTCGCTAGACCTGAAAGTCTTGTGCAATGTTAATCTATGCCCCAAATCGTTCGTGCAATGTTTTAAATAAATCTTGTGAGCAGCACTGGGCACGAATGCTTGCCGCAAACTGAAATCTGGTCAGTGACTGCCTTTATATTGAAGGAAGGGTCAGAGTATTGAATGGTTTAAGAGGCGAAAATTCTGTGTTTTCAAAAACGAGAAGTCTCTTTTTTAAGTATGAGTAATAATGAAATATTTCATTATACTGATGGGAAGAACTTACAAATACCACGTCTTTTGTCATACAATTAGAGGCGATCTTTAAGATGGTCTGCAGAATTCATTTATCTCGAAAATAGTCCTTGCGTTGGTAACAGAAAATTTCACTCGTCAATGAAAGGGTAACATTGATACCGTGTTAGTCGTTTCTGTTAGGAGTGAAAAATTCCATTTGTCGAACTCACAAATGACTCTGTGTTTATTCAATAGGGGTTTTTAGATTTGAGTAGTCGAAAGACTACGATATGCTATTTTATAGTGACTTGTTTAATGCAACATGAAGTTAGCTGGAGACGAAAAGGAGCCTATAATGAAGGACGAGATATTTCTTATCTAAAGGCCTCCTGCACGTAAAGGAGAATGATATTTTCACGCCTTTTACTTCTATATTGCTTTGGAAACGCCATCTAGTGGTCATTAACAGAAATTCTGTTGCAGACAAAGAAGGCAATTCTATACACCCACACATTCAATATAATATCAGGCAAGTGGCGCCATCTTTATTATCCAAGCAGAACTAATTATATCAAGATAGTCTACAATTTAATTTCCATATAAATACTTCAAAAAATTTGACGTGTCAGCGCATATCAATATGCATATTACTTAAACACCGATACTAATGTGAAGTTTTCACCTCAATTACACGTACCACAATTAAAATCCACAACAATTCAGCTTTTATATTTGTATATAAGTAAGCAAAGTTGGCGACCTTAGTCGAAGGGGACACGAAGGCTCCCTTTTCAATAGCTACTACACCGAAGTGTAGGGAAAGGGGCAACTCCTTTCCCTGGACTGTTCTACTTAACCCTTGATCCGTACCTTATAATGCTGAGTGTTAAGCAAGGCAGCATCAAGTACCATTTTTTGAGTCTTTGGTATGACTCGACCTGGGATTGAACCCCGGTTCAATAAAACCTTTTGTATGAAGTGTTTTTATTTATTTAAACTGTACTAAACTTTTACACTTCCATAAAATGCATTTTAAGTAATTACCTTTAGACCTCACTTATGACCAATTATATTTCAGCCCTGTCAGCAGGATTTGGAATGCAGAGGGTTAAAAAAATTACCCCCCACCACCACCACGTCTAAAAGGGGTTGCCATAGTTATGATATTGTTGTAATGAGTTCTTCGTGTGCGATAAGGAACAACAATATGCCGTAGTAAATAACACTTTACTGTTCGACTCCGAGCTGTGTCAGACTGGCTTATTCTCTACGCCGCTTGCCCGAACGTGGTAACTTTCCACTCTATACTGAAGGTGGATGGGTTCACCCTAACAGATACTGAACAGCATCTGGTGGTGAGGCTTCAGTCCTGGAGATCAGGAATGTGGGGAGTACCCCTTCATTGCTATTATGCACTGGTTCACTCAGACTCGGAATGGAAATACCTGTTATAGTCTCATCGATGAGTTGATTAGATCTCTTTGAAAAATATTACTATTAGATAGCAATACTTGATAACCATATAGCAATGTACAAATTATTTGTATTATATAGGAATACTTGGAACCATATAACTTTGTGCAAACAAATGGTCATAATTATTAAAAAGGAATACTTACTTGAAACAATATCTATTGGTCGAATAGATTAGGTTTAAAGTATCAGTATTAGATAAGAATACTTGATAACCATATAATTGCGTAAAAATAATTTGTATTAGACAGAAATACTTTGCACCATATAACTATATGCCAACAAATTACTATTAAGTAGGAAAAGTAACTTGAAAAACTATATATTTAAACATTGGTTTATTTCATATTTTCGTCTGCTTGGGAAACGTGTGCCATTAATTCAAATTATTTAATATAATTTATATATGGAATATTTTAAGAAGCCAATATATTCAGCTATCAAAAAAATGTTTTGTGTTTTATCTGTAATTCGTTTAGTTACTGTTAAAGTGAACTAATTCCATAATCTTTGCCAGTTGTAGAAACACTTGAAACCAAGTTGCCCACTCGGCTGGGGCTGTAGAATACACCGACTGCTTTTCTGCAGACGGGTAAGACGTAAGACCCCCGTTTCAACGAGTGTCCTGATATGACACTAAACAATCAGATCGGGAAGTCGTGGTAATGCTGGAGCCTTAGGGAATGCGGAGTACCCAGATCCACTCTTGCCCGGAGTGGTAGCACCTGATAGGGTCTTGTGTACTTATGCTAAACTGAATTGTTTGAAATAGGACTGTTTTCACATTTAAATTGCGTACTTATGCTAAACCGAATTGTTTGAAATAGAACTGTTTTTTACATTAAAACTGTACTTACGCTAAACTGAATTGTTTGAAATAGAACTGCTTTGACACTTAACTGTGAGTAAACAAAAACTATACTTATACTAAACTGAATTGCTGAATTAGAACTGCTTGACTAAACTGAAGAGCTTAAAATAGACCTTTTGGACAATTAAACTGTGTACCCAACCAAGCCGAAACACTATTGCAAAGTTTGAAACGAGCCGCCGCAGGCATTGGCCTCCATGTCAATGCACACAAAACTGAATATATGTGCTTTAATCAAGCAGGCGACATTTCCACACGGAACCTCTCTGAAACAAGTAGACAAATTCACCTACCTTGGAAGCAGTGTCTCATCAACCGAAACAGACATCGACACGCGGCTAACGGAGGCATGGACAGCTATCGATAAGCTATCGATCATATGGAAGTCGGACCTGACCGATAAAATAAAACGCAGTTTCTTCCAAGCAGCAGTCGTGTCGATACTGCTGTATGGATGCACCACTTGGACGCTAACAAAACGGCTGGAGAAGAAGCTAGACGACAATTACACAAGAATGTTGCGAACAATATTGAATGAGTCATGGCAGCACCGCCCAACAAAGCACCTACTATACGGCTACCTGCCTCTCATCACGAAAATCATCCAAGTTAGACGAACCAGACATGCAGGACACTGCTGGAGAAGCAGGGACGAGCTCATAAGTGATGTACTCCTATGGACCCCCACATATGGCCGAGCAAGGGCAGGACGACCAGCTCGAAGATACATACTGCAGCTCTATGAGGATACGGGATGTTGCCCTGAGGACCTGCCAGAGGCGATGAACGATAGGGAGAAGTGGCGAGAGAGGGTCAAGGATATCCGTGCTAGCGGCACGACACGATGATGGTGATGATTTGTGCTAAACTGAATTGTTTGAAATAAAACCGTTTATTTCTATAAAAATGGATTTGACATTCAATAACCTACAAGCGTTGATATGCCATAAAACCCAAACGAACAAACTTGAAACCATATAACCGTGTGCAGATTATTTGTACTATATAAGAGTACTTAATCCTGCATTACAGTTCGAAGAATACTTTCTTTAAATATATGCCTTAATACATTTGGCGCCGGAGGATGTCGTCAGTGATGTTTGCTTGGTTCCTTAGAGAGTTTCGGGTCTTCCAACATCATACTCCCCTCCCCTTGCAGACCCTATCAGAGATGATCAGAAAAAAACGGAATTGAATTGACTTTTTATTTATTTGGACGATTATTGACCGCTCATCCGCGCATCTGTTGTTGCAAATTATAATTATTTACTCCTTTAGAGTTTTTCACATCAGCGTTAGTTGATGGTTTTTCACCGGATTTTGAATGATAGCAAGTCTCCTTAAGTCTCCAGCACTCTTCTCAGTATTTTGGTCGTTCTCAACAATGTTGTAGTTTGGATGGTATCCGCTCGTCCTCCCACTTCCAAGTCCTCCAGTCCCTTTAATAATCTTTTAGTTACTGTACCGAATGCACCAATCACGATTGGTATAATCGTCACCCTCATGTTCCATCGTTTTTTCAATTCCCTAGCAAAGTTCGAGATACTTATCCTTCTTTTCACTTTCTTTCAGTTTTATTCTGTGGTCAGCCGGCACAGCAAAGTCGACATTTTTGCAGGTTCTCTTTTTCTTGTTGATTACTATAAGGTCTGGTCTTCTGGCCGAGATTAGGTGATCCGTTTGTATGTCAAAGTCCCATAGGAGTTTGTGTGTGTCCTTCTCCAGGACAGATGCTGGGTTGTGCATCTACCATTTGTTCGTATGGTCAAATTTAAATTTCTTGCACATCTCCCAGTGGATCACCTGTCCACCCAGTCGTGTCTAGACTTATACTCCTTCTGTGCTAATTTGCTGCATTCGCTTATCATGTGATTGAAGGTTTCGTCTCTATCACCACATATTATTATTATTATTATTATTATTATTATTATTATTATTATTATAGTCAAATAAAAGTGCGATTAAAAAAATATTGTAATGGAACGTTGAAAATATAGTCATTATTCTAATTAAACATTTACAAATGAATCAAATTGCGGGATTAAATAACCTATATGTCGTTGAACAAATAAACCAAACAAAAACAATTATATTTCTGCCTTTTATTCGCTTATTTCGATTGTGTTTAAAAACCATACAACTTGATATGCTGTAATATTTACACAATTGACGGAACATGTATACTCAAACTCTTTGTCACGGATAAGATGCTGCTCATGGTCAATTTTTTAGTAAGCTATGATGATGATCATCATCATCAAGACATGTGGACAACATGGATTCCTTTGACTCACTCACCATCACTTTTGATAAGTTCTCTCGACGACATCCGAGTGTCTGCACTGAGTTCATGAATGCAATTACTTGTTGGTCGACCAACACTAGTGAGTCCATACGTTAGAGTCCAAAGGAGAATATCGTTTATGAGGTCCTTATTATTTCTGCTGCAGTGCACAGCATGTTTTGCTTGTCTGACTTGAATGGTTTGTAAGATGGGAACTAAGTGACCGTATAGCTGCTATTTTGTCGGGTGCTGCTTCCAAGATTTATTAAAAACAGCGCACAACATCTTTGTGTAGTTCCCATCTAGCGTTTTCTCCAGGCGCTTTGTTAAAGTTTAAGTGGTGCAACCATGCAATAGTAATGATACAGCTACGTCTTGAAAGAATTCCCGTTTTATTTTATCTGAGAGAGGTCAACTTTTCATGTGATCGTTAACCTTTTAATAGCAGTCTATGATTTACCTATGCATATATTGACATCACTTTCAGTAAATGAGATATTGCTACCGAGACACATGAATTGGTTTAATTTCAGCGGCTTGTCATTTAATGAAGAAATGACACCATCTTGATTAAAACATTTGACCTCTGTCTTATCTGAATTTATGTAGAGGCCAATGCTTCTAGCTGCCTGCTTCAGGGTCTATAGCAGAGACTCGGCTTGAGAAGATGTATCTGCAAGAAGCGCTAGATCATCTGTGTAAACTGCATCAGTAACAGTACAACAAATACCGTTGCAAAATGTGTACGATCCGACGTTAGAATATGGAGAAGGCAACGAATATTTCTGCCATTATGCATATGAAGTCGTCAGTGCGCAGGCTCGAATTGCTCTCCCTTGACATTCGTCTTAGTTGTGCAACGCGTCTTTTGTATACATTCATTATTATCGGTATAACACCTCATAGCTACTCGCCAGCTTCTTGTATGCCTTTGTTTTAACAGTTAGTTTTTCTAATCTCGTAAGTACGCGTTCTCCATTTCATTGTAATGTATTTCGTGTTACACTTTTGTTTATTTATTTTATTTGTATGAAAGTTTATTTCTGCTTAATTCTTCTTTTTTCACAGCAAGTAGGGTAAAACAGAAACAGTCTACTGCTGTTATCCTCACCAACATTCATTCAGTTCCAATGAAGCCATACGTTTTTAACCTATTTCGGCTGGCATTTACAGAGTCACACACTTTTATTTGTATCGTTGTAAGTAATTACCGTAAAGCCTCTATTCTTCGTGTTATTGAAAAAAAAAAGTTGGAACATTTTAAGGTGACAGCGATGGCAATTATAATTTGAGCTCCGGTAACAAACCCCAAAAGCTAGAAAAGAGACTCGGAGAATTGTAGATTGGGGAAGGGTTGAATCTGTCCAGGCTATAGCACTTTTGAGTTCGGTTAGAATACCGAGAAAAAAACCTGGTGAGTTGAAGAAACTTGTCATTCAAACTTCACTGAAGGTTATCAGTTAGTAATGGTATGAAAACTCACAAAGAAGTCGGCGAGAGATGGGAGATGTGTAAGAAATTTAAATTTGACCATACGAACAAATTGTATATGCACAACCAAACATATGTCTTAGAAAATAACACACATAAGCTCCTATGGGACTTTGACCTACACACGGATCACCTAATCTCGGCCAGAAGACCAGACCTAATAATAATCAACAAAAACAGAGACCTTGCAAAATTGTGGACTTTGCTGTCCCAGCTGACCACAGAATAAAACTGAAAGAAGGCGAAAAGAAGGATAAGTATCTCGACCTTGCTAGGGAATTGAAAAAACTATGGAACATGCAGGTGACAATTATACCAATTGTAATTGGTGTGTTTGGAACAGTAACAAAATGATTACTGAAGGGACCGGAGGACTTGGAAGTTGGTGGACGAGTGGAGACCATCCAAACTACTACATTATTGAGAACGACAAGAATACTGAGAAGAGTGCAGGAGACTTGAGGAGACTTGCTGTCACTCAAACTCCAGTGAAAGACCATCAGCGTTAGCTGATGTGAAAAACTCTAATAATAATAATAACAATACATAATCTAGGAAACAAAAATGGCAAGAAAAACTATCGATACTAAGGACATTTCATACGATATGACCGGGACATGTCTGAAAAGTGAAACCTCAAGAGAGAAACTGAATTTCTTTTGATAGAATTACAAAATGATGCTATAAGACCCAAAACAAAATTTGCTAATACGCAGAAGAATAGCAATCTTGAATTATGTGGTGAGACAGATGAAACAGTTAACTGCATAATAAGTGAATGGAGCAAACTGGTATAAAATACAAAACTAGGTATGACAGGGTGAAAAAGGGAATCCACTGGAAATTGTGCAAGAGACTGTAATGGTTCATAGATAATAGATATACGAGGTGCATACGATAAGTTTCCAGACTTTTTTTGTATAGGCATTTAAGATGGTCGTAGACTCTTGAAAATTCACTATGTTATTGCTGTATATCTTATAAGATGACTGACCAATTTTTATGATTTCAGATAGCTTTTGAAGCATCTTGCATGAATCGAGCATCAGTTTTTGAGTGGCATAAGAGATTCAAGAAAGGAAGGGAGTCTGTGAGGGATGATGGGAGGTGTGGGAGGAGTAAGGAAGTCAATACACCAGAGTTGATTGGCCAAAGGGTCAGGGTTAAGGTTACTATGTTGAGGTTTTAAGGAAGTTCAGGAAGAGATTCCGTCGGAAGAGGCCAGCATTCTTCAAATCGGGTCAGTGGCATTTCCACCAGGACAATTTACCAGTCCACAACTCCATCCTTGTCATAGACTATTTGTCCAAGATGGGCATCAAGACAGTTCCTCGCCCTCCCTATAGTCCAGACTATGCTCCCTGTGACTTTTGGTTATTCCCTAAGCTCAGAGGCTGTCGTTATGAGACAATTGAGGAGATGAAAGAGGCTGTGACGAAGGTCATTGACACACTCACACAAGAGGACTTCCATGGGGCCTTCCAGAAGATGGTGGAACGGTCCAACAAGTGCATTGCAGCTGGAGGAGATTACTTCGAAGGGGACTAGAGTTTCATGTGTGTACTATCAATAAAAGTGCCCATACGAAAAAAGTCTGGAAAAATTATCGTATGCACCTCGTATATCTATAGAATTTTTTTTTTTTTTTTATCAAGGACGGATTTAACCAACGCTAACTTCCAATTTAGAAACCTTTTAGAGTCGACATGTAGAGAAATCAAAGATAGTGGACGCCTAATAAACCAAGTAAGCCAGCTCGCTAAAAACAACATATACTGACTCACCCCCACCTATCCGGTGGGGGAAGAGAATATATATAGCTCTTCCTATCTACCGACTCTCTCTTTGTCTTGGGATTTTGAAAGAAGTACTGGTGTTAATAATCTAGAGAAGAAGTTCTTAGGTAGAAGCAGAGAAAGAGGCAATAGGAGCACACGTTGAAAGGTATTCTGTCTTAACAAGATTATCACATTTTTATTGCCTGTATAAATGGTACAATATAATAATATATCTGAAAGAGAATTTTTGTTGCACTTAAACTTCTTGTTTATTGCTTTTGCTGTTTTGTTTACTATTGTTGATTCTTCGTTTTACTTAAAAATTATTGTTCGCCTATCCCCCACTGTGGACTTGGAGACATACACGCTGACAAACACAAGACTACCCAACAACAATTCTTTCCCATATTACAAGACTAAGTGAAAACCAACAACACAGCAAGACTAAAGTTTGGCCATGATGACAAAGGAGGCAAACAAACGAGTCTGTCCAAGAAAATGAGATTCATAATATTCTTTGAGACTTGGTAACATAAACGGATCACCCTATCTGGATTAGAAGATCACACCTCATGTAAATTCGCAAGAAGAAAAGAACTTGTAATCTAGTTGATTTTGCTGTTCCAGAAAAGAAACTGGGGTTGCTCCTAGTCCTTCCCGTTCGTTTGATTTTCAGCTTTATCAGATTCTTACTTGTGTATAGGTCAAGGCCATTTTTGTCTAAAAATTGAGTCTTCAAAATTCGATCAATACACAAGTATAAACAGTGTATAGAATGTGATATATATCCATATTTTATATGTATTGTGAGTTACACTTTTAACATAGAGTACAGATAATACACTCTAATCTGGAAGCGGAATTTTAATCCTTCATAGAATACATAAATACTTCAAAAGATAAAAGTGCCAGTCTATACATAAATAAATCCTTCACTTTTGACAGTATACTACTACTAATAATAATAATAATAGCAATAATAATAATAATAATTATAGATTTGGGGTACTAGAGATCAGAGTGAGAATCTAGACGATCTAGACGCCAGCACTGTCAAAATCAGCTAGAATACTTACAGGAGTCCTGGAGAGTTGAGTAGACTTGCTGTCACTAAGATTTCAGTATAACCTAGTCAGCTTGGGCTGTAGAATAGATTGACTGCATCTCTACCGAGGGTAAGACCCTTCTCCCGGAGTATCCTGGATATGAGACTAAACCATCTGATGGAGCTTTTGGTGTGTAGAGTACCCATTCATTGCCATCACTCCCTGGTCCATTCAGACCCAGAGTGGTTGTACCTATTAGGGTTCCATCTATGGGTCAAATAGAACTATTTAATCATTTACTTGAAACCGCTTAACTGTGTGCAAACAAATGACTGATGTTAAATTGAATTATTAGTACCACATAGCAATACATGGAACCATTCAACTAAGTACAAACAAAACTATTAGAGTTACGTAGCACATCTTGAAACAATTTAACTGTGTGTAAATAAATAAGCTCTGGGCTCGTTTTAAAATAATCTTAACTACAAACTATTCGTTCATAAATCATATATTATATATATATGTGTGAATAAACAAGATTTGACATTAGATAACCAACTAGGGTTGATATGCTGTAAAACACAACCAACTAACAACCAACCAACTTAAGATTTCAATGAAAAAGAATACGAGTAAAAACTGTTATGAAAAACTCACGAGGACTATGAAAATAATAAACGAATTCTCACACGAGAAAACTTGGACATGGCTTAGAAAAGGAAACCTTTTTGAGAGAAACTGAATCTTTTCTAATAGCAGCACAAAACAACGCCATAAGGACTGTGTCAAAGCAAAAATTGACAAGATGCAACAAAATAGCAGATGTAGATTATATGGTGATAGAAACGAAACAATCAATCACATGATAAGCGAAAGCAGTAAATTAGCGCAAAGGTGTATAAGACTAGACACGACAGAGTAAGGAAGGTAATCCACTGGAGATTGTGCAAGAAATTGATATTTGACTATACGAACAAACGGTATAAGCACAACCCGGAATCCGACCTGGAAAATGAGACACACAAAGTTCTCTGGGAGTTTGGGATACAAAAAGATCTCCTAATCTCGACCAGACAACCAGACCTTGTGATTGTCAACAACAACAACAACAACAAAAAGAGAACCTGCCGCATATTGGACTTTGCTGTTCCGGCATACCACTGGGTAAAACTGAAGGAAAGCAAAAAGACAGATAAGTAACTCGGCTTAGCAAGACAACTGAAAAAACTTTGGAACTTGGAAGTGACAGTGATACCAAATGTAATTGGTGCACTCGGTACAGTCACTAAAGGATTAGTATAACAACGGGGAGACTTGGAAATAAGAGGACGAATGCAGACCACCCAAACGACAGCATTATTCAGATGGTCCAGGATACTGAGAAGAGTCCTGTAAACTTGAGGAGACTTGCTATCATTCAGACTCCAGTGGAAAACCATCAGCCAAGGCTGGGCTGAAAAACACTCAAATGAGTAAAAAAAAAATCATAATAATAATGGTTAATGACCGTAAAAGAATATCATGCCTTCTAATTGATATGTTAGCGTCAACAGATAATAAATATAAGATTAGTAATTACAAAGACCAGGAAATAGAAAATGAGGCACCTTGTCAGTGGGAGCCCTGGGTATGATGAAGAAAGGGACTGATAAACACATTAAGATTATGATATGTGGCAGTCCCAGGCAATATCAAATACAAAGAGTGAACCTTGTGAAACTACTTATCTCCTTAAAAGAGTAATCAAAGGCAGTGAAAATACCACTCAAAAGAGGCAACAAAAAACATAGATATATAAAA
Organism: Sepioteuthis lessoniana; assembly: GCA_963585895.1. Classification (NCBI taxonomy): domain Eukaryota; kingdom Metazoa; phylum Mollusca; class Cephalopoda; order Myopsida; family Loliginidae; genus Sepioteuthis; species Sepioteuthis lessoniana. The sequence continues at coordinate 75,276,456 of OY757933.1, forward strand.
TATATACAATCACTATCTTCCATCACGCTAGGCCTTGGGTAAAGACCGGGTAATTAAACAACAACAACAACAATAATAATAATAATATTAATAATAATAAAATAAACGAAAATAGAGATAGGTACTTAGACCTTGCCAGAGAACTAAAAAATGTATGGAACACGAAGATAATGTAATTGGGACAGTTGGAACAATCCCTAAAGTCTTGGAAAAGGAACTGGAAGATTTAGAAATCAGAGGACGAGTGAAGACCATCCAAACTACAGCATTGTTAAAATCGGCCAGAATACTAAGAAGAGTCCTGGAGACTTGGGTAGACTTGCAGTCACTCGAACTGCAATGAGACGTTATCAGCTAACGCAGGTGCGAAAAACTCTTAAAAGAGTAAAATAATAATGAAGGTGACTGTGACACCAATTGTAATTGGTGCACTCGGTACAATCACCAAAGGATTAGAAAAGGAATTGGAAAACTTGGAAAATAGAAGACGAGAGGAGACCATCCAAACTACAGCATTATTAGGATCGGCATGAAAAGTGTCTTGGAGACTAGCAGTTTCTCAGACTCCCGATGGTTTGGTTTGGTTTGTTGGGTTTTATGACATATCAACCTTTGTAGGTTATTTAACGCCAAATCCATTTTTATGTAATTAATCTGTTGTATTTAAAACAATTCAGTTTAGCATAAGTACACAGTTTAATTGTCAAAGACATTTCTATTTCAAACTATTCAAGCAGTTATATGTAACAATTCAGTTAAGTGTAAATACAGTTTTGATGTCGAAAAACAGTTCTATTTCAAATAATTCAGTTAAGCATAAGCACGCAGTTTAAATGTAAGTACGGTGTAATTGTCAAAAACATTTCTATTTCAAGATATTCAGTTTACTCAAACACTTCAGTTTAGCATAAGTATGCTGTTAGTTCTATTTAACCCATAGATAGGGCCTTATCTGGTGCTACCACTCCGGGCCAGAGTGGACCTGGGAGCGATGGCAATTAAGGGGTACTCCGCATTCTCCAAAGCTCCAGCACTGCTGGAACCTCACCATCAGATTGTTTAGTGTCATATCTAGGACACTCGTTGTGGGGGGGGTCTTACCCCTCTGTAGAGAAGCAGTCGGTGTATTCTACAGCCCTAGCCGACTGGGCAATCAGACTCCCGAGAAAGGTCATCAGCTAGCGCTGGTATATAAAAAAAACTCGCAAGGAGTAATAATAATAATAATAATGATACATTTTTTAGATCAGCCAGAATACTGAAAAGAGTCTTAGAGACACGAGGAGACTTGCTGTCGCGCAGACTCCAGCGCTGGTATGAACAACCCACAAGGAGTAATTTAACCATAATAATTTTTCACGTCCTGTGTATTTGGTAACTCTCGGTAGGAATCAACAGACAAATTGACAAAAAGTCTTCCCACTACTTAAGCACTCTTCTAAATCAACTCCAGCGGCATTTACCCTTCATCAAATCCCCAGTGCCCTCGATCACGCCTTTTGGGTCTTTGGGGTGGTTCCCAATGCACCATTTATTATGTGCAAGATTCTAGCGTTTGTGTTCAACATCTGTTTAAACTCTCTGGTGAATTCTTGATTTTTCCATTAAAAAAATCTCTCTGTGGTCTACTGAAACAGCTACGTTCACAATATAACATGATCTCTTTTTTATATCTCTTTTACAACAGCTAGCTTCATTCTTGCTTAGTTGGGGGTGATTGTTGTTGCCATTGAGAGTTTTTGGATGATTTGCAAGAGGGAGATATCTTTAGAGTTTTTATTTGCTTTTCCCTTTACTTGCTTTTTTTATAATGATTATATTCGTGTTTAAGCTATTGATAATGATAAAAACGGTCATAGGAAAATTGATATCCTTCGTAATAATAATAATAATAATAATAATCATAATCATAATCATACCTTACATACTCATATATAAGTCGATCTCATATATAGGTTGACTTTGGATTTATGGTTTACGCACTCACAAATTTGTGGAATTCATTTTTGAGGCCAAAGATGGCTTCTTATTCTTCCTTTTAAGTTTGAAATGTCGTATATAGTCGTGTACGAGTCGATATAGGGTATTTGTTGACTTTTTGTTTATGATCAGAAAATCATTAATCTATGGAATTCATTCAAAGGTTGCTCCTTGTCCTTCCTATTGTGTTTGAGTTTCAACTTTATAAGATTATTACTCGTGTATAAGTCAAGGCCAGTTTTCTGTCAAAAAATTAAGTCTTCAAAATTCGATCTATACACGAGTGTATACAGTGTATAAAATGTAACATATATCTATATTTTATAGGTATTATGAGTTATACTTTTAACATAGAGTACAGATAATACACTCTAATCGGGAAGCAACATTTTAATCCTAAGTAGAATACACAAATACTCTAAGTAAAAGCGCTGGTTTATACATAAAATAAATCCTTCATTTTTTTTTACAGAAAATAATAATGATAATATTGAAAATTGGCGCAAAGAGAGTATAAGATTAGACACGACTTGGTAGAAGATTGGGCAAGATTGGACCATACGGACAACCATACGGACAACCGGGAATATATGCACAACCCGGAATCCGTCCGAGAATATGAGACACACAGAATTCTTTGGGACTCGACGAGACGACCTGACCAAGTGATATTCAACAATAACAACAAGTAAGGGTAAGTCTGAAGGAAAGCGATGAGAGATAAGTATCTTGACCTTACTAGAGAAGGGAAAAAACTATGGAACTTGAACGTGACGGTGATACCAATTATAAATGGCGCGCTCGGTACGGCCACTAAAAGACTAGTACAGGGACAAGAGGACTTGGAAATAAACTACAATATTGTTGAGATCGGCCATAATACTAAGAATAGTACTGAAGGAGACTTACTGTTACACAGACTCCAGTGGAAAACCATTAGATAACGCTGATGTGAAGAACTCACAAGAAATCAGAGTAAGAATCGAGACCATATAGACCACAGCACTGTTAAAATCAGCTAGAATACATAGAAGTGTCCAGGTGAGCCGAACAAACTTGCTTTCACTCAGACTTGAGGGAAAAAAACCACCAGTAAAAACTGGTGTGAAAAATTCTTAAGTAGTCAGATGATATTATTATATTACTCCTTGCGAGTTTTTCACTCCAGTGTTAGTTGATGGACTTTCACAGGAGACTGAGTGACAGCAAGTCTCCTCAGCTCTCCAGGACTCTTCTCACTATTCTGGCTGATGTTGTAGTTTGGATGGTCTCGGCTCGTCCTCCGATTTTTAACTCTTTCAGTTCCCATACTAAGCCTTTGGAGACCGTTCCGAGTGCACCAATTATAATCGGTATTACCGTCACTTTCACGTTTCATTATTTTTTAGTTGTATAGCAAAGTCCAGAAATTTGTCTCTCTTTTCGTTTTCTTTGATTTTCACTCAGTGGTCCGTCAAGACGGTAAAGTCTATTATTCCGCAGGTTCTTTTTTTCTTTTCATTTTTTTTTTTGTTGTTGATTATCACCAGGTCGGGTCTTCTAGCTAAGATTAGGTGATCTGTTTGTATCTCAAACTCCCGGAGAATTTTGTATGTCTCATTCACCAGGACCGATTCTAGATTGTGCATATACCATTTGGTAGTATGGTCAAATTTCAATATCTTGCACAATTTTCAGTGGATCCCCGTGCTGTCATTTCGATTTTTGCACTCATTTTGAACTCGTTTAATGAATTCGCTTATTATGTAGTTAATCATTTCGTCTCTATCGCCACATAACTAACACTTATTTTCGGTTGCGTCTTATCTATCTTCGCTTTGAAACAGTTGGTCCTTATGGCGTTATTTTGTGCTGCTATTAGAAGAAATTAAGTTTCCCTCTTAAACTTTCCACTTCTTACCCATTTCAAGGTCATCTCGTGTGAAATGTCGTCAGTTTGTATTTTGAAATATCTATACAGCTGTTTTTCTTCCCATTTCTATTTCCTACCGGCTCATTGGCCTAGTGGGTAGAGTGTTCGCCAATGTTCCGGAAGACCTGGGTTCAATCCCAGGTCGCGTCATACCAAAGACTTTAAAAATGGTACTTGATACCTCCTTGCTTAACACTCAGCAATATAAGGTACATATCGAGGGTAAAGTGGAGCAATCCAGGGAAAGGAGTAGCGCCCTCCTCTGCACTTCGGTGTAGTAGCTATTGAAAAGGGAGCCTTCTGGTCGCCCTCGACTACGGTCGCCAACTTTACTGACTATTCTGTTTCCTAGTTGTTGTTGTTTTGTTGATCTTTATGTTTTCTTTGCTGTTTCTGGTCGCTGAAATTGGTCTTCCTTTGCTTTTTTATGTAGTCTTTGAGTCGTCGTATCGACGCTTTCTTCAATACGAGTGAGTTGTTGTTATTATTATTATTATTATTATTATTATTATTATTATTATTATTATTATTCCTTGCGAGTTTTTCACTCCAGCGTTACCTGGTGGTCTTTCGTAATAGCATGTTTAGTTTTTATGAAGACAAAAATGAAACAGTTAATCACATGGCAAGCAAATGAGGTAAACTAGAACAAATAGAGAACAGAACTAGGCACAACTAAGTGAAAAAAAGTAATCCACAGGGAATTGTTTAAGAGATTGAAACTATACAGACCACAGCATCGTTAAGACCATCTAGAATACTCAGAAGAGTCTTGGTAACCCGAAGGGACTTACTGTCACTCTGACTTCATTGAAAAACCACGAGTTAAAACTAGTGTGAAAAATTCGCAAAATGTATAATAACAATAATAATAGATTGGAGCCGTGTCAAAAGCATTAGAAGCAAGATTGGAATAACTAGACACCCGAGAAAGAATCGAGATTGCCCGGATCATTATATTAGTGGGGCCTATGTGGATACTGAGGGAGATGCAATGGATTTAAAGAGATTTGTTGTCACTCATTCTTCAGCAATGAGTGATTCCACTTCCCAAATGAAGGTAGATTTAATACAATGCAGCATTTAGTGTGGGGACCCACATAAGTACGTATAGGTAATTCTTGAAATTGTCCAATGCCGTTAGTATTCCGCTTTAAAAGCGCTTCCAGATATAAGAGACTGACCCTGACCCTGGCACATTTAATATGATGGAGAGGTGTAGTTCCAGTGTATGGCTTTGTGGAATTCGACTTTGGGTCAATTTGCCCTTCAGTTCCTTGAAGTGCGAGAAGCGATGAATCGTCAACGTCGCGATGACCACCAGATATCTTAGTCCAGGAAGTAAATATATGGGGAAAAAAGAAAAAAAAAGTTCAACAAAATAACAATATGGAAACTATCAAGAACCATTAGGATTGATTGGTTGATTGATTTTAACAGCATGTCAACCCACCAAGGGTTATTTTATGTCTGGAGGTTAGAGAATTACAGTCATTGTACTTTCATATCATTATTATAATATTATAATATTGCATATTATGTGTAGTTTCTTCCTTCTTTTTTTTTTACACAGTCTTATCGAACACGAATAATTTTTTAAACAGACATATTTGACTCATAGATGGGACCCTAACAAGTACTACCACAGCAGATCAAAGTGGACCTGGAAGTAATGGCAATGAAAAAATACTCAACACTCAAGACATCTCCAGAACAAATGCTATTTAGTTTCATCTCCAGGACATTTCTTTCTAAGGCTTGCCGACAGGGTACCACGAAGAGAAAGCTAAAGTGCATGGGGGAGGACTAGCTGTTAGTGAGTTTCTTGATTCTTATTGATGGCTACGCT